>OX382296.1:5010000-6260000 GCA_947507805.1 Aporophyla nigra | reverse complement strand
CTCGCCAATAACACTGCTTTATATGATATTGAGCAGTGGTGGCCCAGTGGTAAAGACCACGACTTACGAATTGTAGATCGCAGGTTCGAACCCAAGCAGGTGCTTTACTTTGTGTAAATTATTTCATTACCGCTGCACTCAAAACGGTGAAGGAAAACATTGTGAGGAAACACACACACAAAACAAATTGTCTCAGAACCAAAAATTCAAAGACAGGTGACATCTACCAACCCGCACTGGGCTCGCATGGTGGATTATGGCCCACTCCCTCTCACCGAGAGGAGGCCTGTATCCGAGCAGTGGGAACATTATAGGCTGATGATGTTGATGAATATATTTATATAAATGCTTAATCATACGTATCTCTTCTCAGTATGGCCACATTTTGATGGTGAGTACAAATCTAGCGATTTAAATAATTGATCTGCACGACGTTTTATTTATTTTGCCTCAAATATTTTATGATCCACCCACAGTAAAATATGGTGAATCCATTCTTCCTCCTTTGTTTCCCTAACCCGTTGTTTACCATTCCCTTCCCAGTGGTTATGATTGCTGTCCACAGCAGCGCACGTAACGACAGATGGCTAGTTTATCACCAGCCATTGACATTAAGTATGTCGTTTCACAAACGATGCCATGAACTACAGCTTGCGTGGAAAATGGGAATCTATATTTTCCCATTCGGTTTTTGATGAGTACAGTTAGTCAATGGGTGTTGTTTTTTTACACGCTTTATATTAGCTTCACTTGTATGTTTGTATGTTTGTATATTTGTATGTTTGTATGTTTGTATATTTGTATGTTTGTTTGTAACCGACTCCTTATAGTGCGATTTTGACCCACTTTAAACGACCAGATTTCATTCAAACTTTGCACACCTGTCAAGGACTGATGACAATGCAATAATTTCACAAATTTGTGCCATTATCCTTGCCAGGGTTACCAGGACAGCAAAAAAACTGTCATAAACTACGCTGACATTCGTCTCAAAATTCGAAATACCCTAAAAAATAGAAAATAAATAATAGTTTAAAAAAACTAAAAAACACGCTTCCATGGAAAACCAAACTAAAAAGTACAAAATAATGGAAAAAAAGCGTGGGGTGCCTGATATCAATAAAAAAATAACTTAAAAGCACCCCACGCTTTTTTTCCATTATTTTGTACTTTTTAGTTTGGTTTTCCATGGAAGCGTGTTTTTTAGTTTTTTTAAACTATTATTTTTTGAGGTGAGATGTGGTTGGATTCGAAGCTGTGATATTTGCAGTAGGTACTTCGAAATTATCTTTACTTTGACGCTTAGAACTGCTGCACCGTATTTTAACCTCACGAAGCAACACGCGCTTTATTTGTGTTTACTAAGTGTCAAACACGCTGCGAAAGCGTAGCAGAAAGGAGCGCTTATTCCTGCGCTTACTCACATTTGCTCGTGTGTTTGCTGTGTATGCTCTCGGTTTTCCGCGACAAAGTGTGTTATGTACTAACGCTACTCGTCGTCACTCACAGCGTGTTTGTACACTTGGTCACCACAAGTAAAGCGCGCGTCGCTTTATAAGATAGAATACTATGCCTGGATCTTATGTCTTTTAAGTATTTATGTTAGATTGTGAAGTAATGTTGCTTTATTTACTATGAAATTAGAAAACAGGAACAGAACTTTACTCAATTGTGTAACTAACACACTTGAAACCAGAATCGGGAAAAATTTGAACGAAATGATTTAATATATAAATAAAAAATTCATCTGCTCAGCGGCGAAAGCAATACCGAATTGTCAAAATAAAGGGCATGACAATTTTAAACGTGTTACGCCATTTAGCAGCAGGTATTTTGTGATTATGACTAGTGTAATCTTTATTTATATTACACTAGCTTTTGCAAGCGGTTTTACCTGCGTGGAGGTCGGAAATTATCTCGCAGGAACGTATTACCGGGTAAAAAGTTAATCCAGATTATTAACTATCTTTGTACTAAATTTCATCGAAATCCGATTAGTAGTTTTTGCGTGGGACAGTTACAAATATCCATATTTGCCCACAAACTTTCACATTATTTTATAATATTTGTAGAATACGTGGCAAAATGCACACCTCTGCTTATCCCATTAGGGAATTCAGGCGTGCTGTTATGTAACGTAATGTATAATATTTATAAACTTAAGCTTTTCTGCTTTCTTTTAGTATCGATTTCAAAATGTATTCAATCAATATTTTATTTTTATATTATTTACCAAATACCAAATATTTTTTTCTCAAAAGTTTAATTATAATAATACGTAGCTACTCGACTACATCCCTGAAGAAACTTACGTATTACCGAACTTAATCAGTTTATTGCACCGCACCAATATTTTAGGATTTCCAATATTACGGACATAATATTTCCTGGAATAATGGAGACGTTACGCTCGTAAAGCGGTCACCGCTAAAAATCCACATCGTTTTCGGGCCAATTTACTTGAGAGTTTCGCAATCGTCCGTTTAAAGTTAAGTAATTTTTGTTTATCAAAGGATTTTTAAGATTATCAGTGGCAGACAACGTCTGACAAGCAGTCTTACCAAGGGGTATTGTAGCGTAAAGACAAAAGGAACACTTTATTGTGGCTTGAAAACGTATAATTTTATATGAGAAAAAACATCAAAAGACTGTATATAAAAAATAAATAAAACGATTTTATCAAATCCGACTGATGGTTTCAGATAACAAACTCATACACGGATTCCTACAAAACTAACAAACAAAAAATGTTACCTCTTTATAAAATAATTAAAGATTACCATTTCAAATTGCCATTTTCATTCAAATATTTACAATAAGGTGCAATTATAAATTAACCTTAATAAGTTTTACATCATCTCATTTATCATTGACTGTACCGACTCACCTCAATAATTCTAACTACTAAAGCATTTTTTATAGCTAGATAAAGGTTTTATACCGTTGTCCTTTAAACATGAGAAGTTCCCCAGATTAACATAGGCTAGGAATACATCAACATAAATTACATAACAATCTGCGACATCAAACTTCGCAAGTTGTGACGTCAGAGTGGAATTTGCGGTCAGTAATTGAAGAAAGTTTATTTTCTTGAGTGGGGCAACCTTTTCTTAATCATAGTCGTTTCGTCGCCCTTCAGAAGTATATCCTTAAGAGCCACAAATTTAACACATACAATATGTTTTTGGGATTTCGTGGATGCTGGATTCAAAATCATTCATTTATCCAAATTAGGTTACGAATCAGCACTTTTCGAACGTCTAAACGACATAAGGCCTCCCATAACGGTCATAACCGCCCTTCACTACTTCCTAGTGCTTTAGCTGGGAAGAAATGGAGCAACATGCTTTCCATTAGAGGCACAGTATAACAGTACACACAATAAGTGCAATTCCAATGAAAGCTGGTGATAAATATATTTACATTGCTATATGCAGTATTTTAATTTACAATTAATTAAATTAACATGACCTTCTTTATCGTTATACTTACTTAGTATTTAAAAAAATTAAACTTAATTTTCTCGTTAATTGCTGATAGTACAAAAAAAATGTGTTGAATTGTTGGTTCAGTCGCCCCGCGCATGTCTAGTGCCTTTATCAAGGATAGTTTATGTCATTTAAAATTTTAATGAAATGTATTTTGTAAGGAGAATTATGTTTTCTAGTTTTTGCAAATTTGTTTTACTATCAGACTGATAACAACTTGTAGTAACCGCTGTACTATTTAATGTAAGGTAAGCTAAGCGCCACCCTCAATATACGCTTCGAAGGAAACCATTTGCAAAATTTCCCTTAAATCAATTAAAGTTTATATCTCTTACAACCTCCGCTCATTATTATACAGAAAGTGAAGTCGAACAAAAACGCCGATGACCGCAGACACCTTCATTAAAAATACTTAGAGAGTTTTACTTTTAAACATTCTTGCATAATTACCTCGCGCTTTGCAAGTAGCCTTTCGTATTATTAAATAAAGAAATTTTTTATTGAAACCGAAGTGAAATGTCAAGGTGTGTCTTGGACCCAGCGTCCACGACTCTACTGAAAGTAACGTGTTGCAAACTCGTTTGATCTTTGAGTTTGTATTCGCCTTCCTTCACAGAGCAGTCCGATAGACAACGGTTACCTCATCTAGTTTATAAAAGTTTTTATACAACTGAAATAAAATTATTTGTCAGCAACAAGAATGTTACAACACTAGTATGTAATCTTCTTCGTGGACGATGGGCCACGTTACCCGGCAATTGTTAATATACAATATTTTGTTAAAATGTTCGGCTTTTTAGAGCTGTGACTCTGCATTACATAGTGGTGCGTTTACATTAGCTCAGTTTGGCTTAGCCGTATTCGACTGCAAAGGTTGTCGGTTATCGACAAATGTAAACTGTAATTCCGTTGGCCGTATTCGATCGCAGCCCGTGTGTGTTGAGTGACCTAGTATTAAAGTTGTTACTGTTGGCTGCAATCGGCGGTAAACGACGTGTAGGAATGCTGCTCTTGGTCGGGGACTGAAATTCAGGCTAAATTTGGCTGCGACGATCGAAGCATTCGGTCACCGACCTAATGTGCGAGTTGGTATGACATCTATCAACCCGCACTGGACCAGCGCCATCGAATGATTGTTTCTAGAACATGACGAATTTCCTTTCTTCTCAGAGTAGTCAAATAGGAAACGCCGACCACATCTAGCTTTAAAAAATATGATTGACGTGTAAAAGTGTTTGAACAAACCTACTTGCAAAAATATAGTCATTTATCTCTGTTTTCCTTCGCCGTTTTGAAAGCAGCGGTGATGAAATTATTTACACTAAGTAATGTGCCTGTCTAGGTTTGAACCCACTCCTACATCTCGTAAGTCGGGGCTGTTACCTCTGAGCCATGAAATTAACATTTTTGTTTGTTTGCGTACTAATTTCTGCGGGTTTATTTAGCAGTAGCTTTTTTCTACTATGGTGATTTCTTTGACAAAAATGTTAAAATGTTGTATTTTACCAAATTATAAATTATACCCGATATGGCAACACTCTCAACATAAAAAAGATTGATATTGTAACAAACGTTTTAAAGTATTTTCAATGGGCAACTGAATGTATGATTTAACCCTTAAAAATAACGGTTCAATCAACTCAGCCTCTCGCAGTGCACTGCTGGACATAGAGTTCTCCCATGCTGCACCACAACACCCTGTCCTCCGCCGAAAGAACGGTAATGGTATCGTTATTTATAGGTGTGACAGAAGTCATTTTTAATGGTATAATGTAGTGTAGAGTCAGTCGTTATTGGGTTGGGAAAGAGTTCAGCTGTGCGATTAAAACGTATTAGCAAGATAATAATATTTAACTACTGGTACTTGAGCTATTCGGTGGTAAAATAAGACACGTTATTCGGTGGTAAAACAAGCCACGAATGTAGTAAAAAAAACAAATAGTCCCACGAGTCCTACATTACGTGCAAAGTTTTAATTTTTACTTCATTAAAAAAACTTTACCGCTCTTTCTAAGAACCAAGTTCCTGAAAATGTAACAAAATATCAAAATTTAAGAACTGTCACAGCCATAGATATGTTATCGGCGCTCAATATAGGCAAGATAAATGTAAGGTAGTTGCCTGAAGAGCTATTAGTTACGTACCATCCAGCAGCAGAACATGCAGTAGCTAGCGAGTGATGTAACTAAATATATGTTCATCTCTTTCTAACAACAGGGATCGGTTTGGATCTTCCCGTTTTTCACGCACTGTTTGATTGTATGTACTAGTAAGTAGCTAAATCATGGCTTACGCTTTTTTTGGGGTGCACTAATATTCGTGTATGACGTGTCTATTTATAATTCGCCAATGGTAGCTAACATAATGACTGACTAAACAGAACAACTTCCCAAAAGTTCTCAGTTCAGACCCTTTCATACAACGCATAATTTTATTTCTCGATTCAAATTTTTGTTCCATTCAAACCGAACCCAAAACGCTCCTCTGTGGTTTAACATAACATCAACTTCACAAAGTTGCCTCAATCTGGGCGAAAATTTTAAATAATTTACAGCACATCGTCCGAAACAAAATGCTGCCGGTTCAGGGAGTTGTCCGAAGCACTTTGCGCCTCCCAGGCCCTCATTAAGTCGGGGCAGTAATCAAATTTGTCACGTTAGACACGGCTATGTCGCATGACAGATTAATGAGGATCTTGTGATAAAAACAATGTTTTTACGAGTTATTGTTAGGTCCGACTAATGCGGGTAGAATTATGTCGGGTTGAGATTTTGAGGGTTGCTTGATATGTTGATGTTGTGGGGCTTATACATCTTTTGAAACATTGATTTTTGTCGTCTATCTATATTTTTCAATATTGTACGGTGATATCCCTTCGTGTGCAAATTCGATGCGCAATAGGCCGCCTTTTTCTTCTGTCATGCTGATAGACCAAAAATTCGAAGACATGTGACCCGCATTAGGCCTGCGTGGTGGATTATGGCCCACTCCCTCTCACCCAGAGGAGGCCTGTATCCCAGCAGTGGGAATGTTATAGGCTGCTGATGTATGCTGATAGTGTTTTTTTTTCTATGACAAAACAAATAATTATTTTGTGCATAAATTGAACTGCGACCACTGAAGTAATTGTCAATAAGCTTAGTCGTTACACCCATTTCAGTGATATGCCGAATTTCATAATAATAGTACTTGTATTACAAAAACCAACCTCTTCCAAAAAGAACACTACAAAGTGAAAAATAACTTTCATTTCGGAAGTCGGTGTTATTTGGATGTGTATTTTAGTTTTTTACTACGGACTTTGTAGTGTTTTTTTGGAAGTCCGTCGTTTTTTTGGCAAACATCTTTTTTCTTATCACGATAGCAAAAAAAGTAAGTACCCGCAACGACCATGAAAGACATCCGTACAAATGTACGAATGATAGTCGGGATGAACAGCTTATCAGGCTTTTCTAAGCACGGAGAGGTTTGGATATACACCGTGAAACTTCAGTCGTTTTACAACGGCAGCCCACCTCAAGTATCCAATGACTACTACACATCCATAAGAAAAAAGAATGAACATTTGAATAACCAAAAAATAAAAATATTATTCATTATGATGACGCAAGTCATATTTTGTCTCATGGAAAATGGAGATGGGATGATCTAGTTGACTCGTGCGCTGGGTAGGTATGTATGTTCACTACCATATGATACGTAAACATTATTAACAGGATGCTTCATAATTCTAATGCATTATTTATTTTTCTTAGAACGTAGTTTTTTAATTGGTAACAATTTTTTAATCATGCCTAGAGGTATGTATATTATGTTGGATACATTGAGTGGACAACCTTTGTAGACGACTAAAATGTCACGGTGTATATCGAATGATCACCCATCCACGAATTGAACACGGCAAGCGTAGCTGAACCTTCGTTTGACCTACGCGGCTATTATTATTAGTAGTCACGTGCTCCGAAAATGTTTTAAGTAACACATGTAATAAAATGGACGAACATAAAACATGTCGAATTTATTTCTATTGAAGAGACACGAAAAGTACTTACCTACTCAATACCCTTATTTTTTAGGCTGTAGTTTTCACTTTGAAAGCCCTGTTATATTACGGTCTTTATATGACGTGACGTGAAATTAAATTGTCCTATAGGCTCATATTTTTATTTTTCAACTAACTAAATACTTTTAAATTTTATTTTCCAACCAATAAAACATGTTTTTATGTGACGTGAATTTTATCTTTTCTTTTTCTAATGCTACTTTATTAACTTCGGTGTACAGTACATTTGTTCACATTTTTGGCACTTAATCTTTAGGCGGTTATTAACGATGCTGTCAAATAACATATTTTCTGTTATTTTGGTCTTTCCAATAATCTCATAAATGATTGTGACGGCGCGTCCAAATGTTTTGCGACGCTAGCTAACCTTACAGAATTGATTTTAGAACGAATTCGACAGCTGTCATCTAGACCTAACTCCAGGTGTGAGGTGGAGGGCAGTAGATTTTTTAATAATACTTGAAAAATTGAGGCACTTCAATGTTATTTTAGTATGAAGAACTATTTTGATAGCAGTCTTGTCCAAATATTCTTAACATAATATAACATTAGGTACTTCTTGTTTTCTAGAAGTATTATGCAGAGGTGTACCTATAGTACACCAACATTTCAGCAGTCATTAAATATGCCATAATTATCACAAGAGCATTTTTAGATTTAAGTCAAAATCAAATCATTTACTTCAACTAATCACTCTAGATTGGTAAAGTTTGGTGTCCCACAGGGCAGCGTCCTTGGGCCACCTCTTTTCTTAATCTATATAAATGATCTGCCAAAGGTGACTCAACATCAAATGGTGATGTTTGCAGACGACAGTACTGCCATAGTGAAATGTATTGATCGCAATATTTATCAAGATGAGATAAATAATACACTATCGGACATAATTAATTGGCTTGATAAAAATAATTTAGTTATAAACTTAAAGAAAACCAAAATAATGCACTTTCACCAAAGAACTCAAATACCAAAAGTAAATATCAAACATAGTAACTGTGACATTGAAGAAGTTGAAGTAGCAAAATTCTTAGGTTTATTCGTTGATAAACAACTTAACTGGAAGGCCCACATAGAAGACCTGTGTAAGAAAATAAATAAATCAGCATACGCACTTTTCCAAACTGCCGGAAAAATAAATATGGATGCGCTGTTAGTTGCATATCACGGTTTAGTAGCCTCAATTTTGCGATATGGTATCATTTTTTGGGGCAATTCTACTGATAAAGATATCGTTTTTAAGGCACAAAAAAGATGCTTACGATCAATGTGTGGTTTAAAAATGGATGATAGTTGTGTACCATTGTTTAAATCGCTAAAAATACTTACGTTACCCTCATTATATATTTTTGAAATCAGTGTTTTCGTCAAAACAAACATGAACTTATTCGAGAAAGTGTCAACGTTGCGAGATGTTGCGATTCGTAGCCAATATGCAAACTCTTTAAGCAGTCAGCGTTGTAAGACTGCCTTAGTGAGAAAGAGCATTTTAGGCATGGCACCACGCATTTACAATAAGCTACCAGGTGCCATAAAAGTTGGAATGTTACAAAATTCAAAAAATAATTAAAACTGTTATTAATTGAAAAATGTTATTATACGACTGATGAATTTCTAAATGATAAATTAATGTAGACTTATTTATTTATTTGACTGGAGAAACCATTTTTAATTGAATATTGTGACTAATTGTATTTTTTTTATTTTTTTATTCATTGACTGTATTAATCATTCCACATTGTGACATTTACAATATTTGTTTTTATGTATGTATCATCACTCTATTAATTTTGACATGGCTACCAAATAATTTATTTTAAATCTCGCATGAATATTTTTTTTTTTTCGCATGCAACCATATTTGTACGGCTCTTGGCATAACATAGCGACCTATGAATTTTAATGTAAGAACTGTATTTACTACCTATGTTACACAAATAAAAAATGATTATGATTATGACTAATAATAAGCCGAAATGAAAAATAAGTGAAGGTTGAGGATATTTTCATTGTTGATAATTGTGACAGGCCACAATTGTGCAATGAATTGCTTTATTTGCGATTGCGCCTCAGGTATTCATTAGAACCGCTGCACTGGAGGATGTCTTCAAGGTTCTGGATTGGAAAGGGGCTGGCATCAACATCAGCGGCGAGTACATCACTCACATTCGATTTGCCGACAATATAGTAGTCTTGACTGAGACTATGGAGGACCTCAGTACAATGCTCGATGCCTCAGTAGAGCTTCTAAAAGAGTGGGTCTTAAAATGAACATGGACAATACCAAGGTGATGTCTAATGCTCACGTCAAACCCACTCTCATAAAGATCGGAAACTCTACACTCGAAGTAGTGGACGATCATGTTTACCTAGGACAAACTGTTCAGTTAGGTAGGTCCAACTTTCAGAAAGAGGTCAATCGTCGAATCCGACTCGGCTGGGCAGTGTTCGGGAAGCTACGCAATATCTTCTCATCCCACTTACCGCAGTGCCTCAAGACAAAAGTCTTTGATCAGTGTGTGTTGCCAGTGATGACCTATAGCACTGAGACGTGGTCGCTCACAATGGGCCTCATATGAAGGCTCAAAGTCACCCAAAGAGCAATGGAGAGGGTTATGCTTGGAGTTTCCCTACGCGATCGAATCAGGAATGAAGAGATCCGTAGGAAAACCAAGGTATCCGACATAGCCCGAAGAATTGCCAAACTTAAGTGGCAGTGGGCAGGGCACATTGCTCGCAGAATGGATGGCCGATGGGGTCGGAAGGTTCTGGAGTGGTGACCGCGTACTGGAAGACGGAGCGTTGGAAGGTTTCCCACAAGATGGACCGATGACCTGGTGAAGGCCGCAGGAATACGTTGGATGCGAGAAGCACATAATAGGTCGAAGTGGCGGTACTTGCGGGAGGCCAATGTCCAGCAGTGGACGTCTTTCGGCTGAAATGATGATGATGATGACTCATTGGAACGTCGTTTACGTGTTCGTTATCGTTTACAATAATTTATACAAAGTTCCACCATATCTCAAAGGCAATGGTCTTATGTGGTTAATCAAATATTATTGATTTTCATTTACTTACATTTCTTTGCCCTTATGTCCACACACAAGAGATAAAAATATCTCTTCTGATTAACCACAGACGTCTTTACCACCACGATCCCACCCTCACGACCCGTTTACTGACGGGCCGCGGCAACCGTCGCATCCTATTAGGCCCTCGGCGGCCGCCGTCACCCGTCCAATCTGTTGGGAGTCGGTCAATTCAAAGACGCGACGCGGCGCGTGGGCGCCTGTCGCGGCCTGTCAGGATGGGTTTCTTTTTACTTCAATTATATGGGAATCCTCGTCATGGGCCGGAACAGGCCCCAAAAGACGTTTCAACGCCAAGTGCGCCTTTTTAGTTAACGGGCCGTGGGATATTTTAAATGATACACAAAATTCTAAAAACCTTAACACTTTAGAACTAGTTTAGCATATAATTTTGTAATTGAATAGATTGAAGAGAAATCCATCTTCGTTAGTAAAGCTAGTCACTTTCCCAACCGAACTTAGTTTAGAAGTACTTAGGATTAATTACATAAGAATTTGTTACGAAACAGATCAAATGGTTACCACTTTCATTCAATTTGGGGACTTACAAAATATCCCTTGCAATTAAAACATTAATTGCCTTGGACTTAAACAAATTTATTTAACTACATAATCATCCTATAATGTTCCCACTGCTGGGACACAGGCCTCCTCTCTATAAGAGTGAGTGGGCCGTTATCCACCACGTGGCCCCAGTGCGAGTCGGTGGATGTCACATGTCCCTGAATTTTTGGTTCTAAGACATGCCGGTTTCCTCACGATGTTTTCCTTCACTGTTTCGAGAGCAGTGGTGATAAAATTAAATACACAATGTAAAGTGCCTACTTAAACTCGAACCATGGTCTACAACTCGTAAGTTGAGGCCGATACCACTGGACCACAGCTCTCATTTAGTTAATTGCCTAAGTAAAATTTTAAAAGTTGTCAAGTTTTAGCATCATCTTTGGCGAATTTAAGCGTCTAATTTCGCTTAAATTAGTGTGGCTTAAAATAGAATTAATTGTCACTAGATAAAGTGGTTTTGGAGTTTAATAGCCTCTAATGTAGATCAGTTAATTATTTTTGATCCTAGTTTAGTCGTGCCTTTCGGTCTTTTGGCTTACGATTTATTTCTGTTCACAATGTGGTATAACAGTAGGGTAGGTACTTAATTTAAATTGGCTACTGGATTAACTACTAAAGCTCTCTTTAAAAATATAATATACATGCTTTTGCCAGCGGCTTCGCCCGCGTGGAGGTCGGAAATTATCCCGCGGGAACGTATGTTGTACGTTACGTATGTACCGGGATAAAAAGTATGTGTTATTCCAGGTTATAAACTATCTGTGTGCCAAATTTCATCTAAATCGGGTCAGTAGTTTTTGCGTGAAAGAGGAACAAACCAGGATAGTTGGGTAAATAGAACCATTTATGATGGACATTGGCAGAAATGTTGCTTGTAACCTTAAAAAATAAGAAAGTATACGTTTCTACATTCCAGGATCGAAATCCGAGAATATAGAAACGTTTTTAGTGAGTGAGAGGTGCTGTGGTCACACTCACAGCCGTAGTTCAAGTATACAGGTTGACAGGAAAATCTACCCGCAAACTTTAACCATGAATTCAGCACATGATTCTAGATCTCCTAGGCGCATAAATTTATAGACAAATTAAAAAAAAGTGCTTTTTCATACAAAAGTGCAATAATAATAATAATAAAACATTTATTTTCAGGTCACAATGACCCATAGACACATACCTTACAAACTAACATACATAGGTATTATACAAATCTTGTGTTAATGAAATAGTACCTTAAACTATGTTAGTAACACTTCACTAGCTTGTCCGTGAGCTGTTCTGTGGCACTTGTCCGCGGAAGCGACGGAACACCACATCCTGTGGTCAAAAGTCTTCGTCCATGACGACGGGCAGATAACAATCCGGTACACGCACTACAAACGCCTTGAAGTTGACGTTGCGGTGTGACTCCAGTAACTGCACCCTCGGCATGTACTTCGTCTTCTGGCGTACGTACTCCACAATGTCTTCCGCCTTAGTGGTGTAGTGTAGGCGAGAAATGTACACCGGAGTGTTCGGCTTTGCTTTACTAAATCTATAATACCAACATCCTCGGAGGCCACTAGCAGTCAGATAGAGTTTTCTCGTCCTGCTGGAACTCAGACAGGCATTCTTGACTCTTCAGTTATAGTAGTGAAGGTCACTCCAGATAACTCGTTAAACTAGGTAATAAGACAACAGAAGGTACCCTTTCAAATAACCAATTATTGTTAGGGAATAATAAAAAGATATCTTCTGGCATTATTAGTCATGAAAATAAAAAACCAAAGGGAGTGCAACACACTTTAAAATTGTATAATCAAAATATCCAAGGTTGCTCTTCCAAATTACTTGAAATAGAATTGTTTTTAGAAAACACCAAGTTTGATGTCATTTGCTTAACTGAACATTGGTTAAAAGATCATCAAGTAAAGTCAATAAATTATGAAAATTACTGTGTAGTTAGCTTTTTCAGCCGAAAACGCATGATACATGGCGGATCATTAATATTGGTTAAAAATTCTATCAAATCGAAAGAACGAAAAGACATCATTGGGATGTCTGTTGAACACACTGTTGAGCTGTCCTGTGTTGAGCTTGATAAGCATGTTATAGTATGTGTATACAGACCTCCAAGTTACCAGAATCTATCTGTGTTTGATTCTGTAATGGAAGAGGTGCTAAAGAAACTTAGTACTAGTAGTAAGTCACTGGTCATATGTGGTGATTTTAATACAAATTTATTAGAAAGTAACTCAAATACTTCCAGATTATTAAGTCTTTTTAAGTCATTTAATCTGTCAAATGTTTTTATGGAACCAACCCGAGTGACAGCTTCTTCTGCCACTTGTATAGATAATATTTTTTGTAACTGTGATTACTTACACAAACAAATTGTAAATAAGTTGCCATCTGATCACAGTGGTCAAACAGTAACATTTTGCTCGTACATACCTCTACAAAACATTCAAATAAGGTTTAGGCCAATGACATGTAAAAATCTAGAGAAATTTAATCATTCTTTGGCCAGTACATTATGTGTTCACAGTTTTAATAATGAATGTGACCCAAATGAGTTCTACGCCGAGTTCTTCTCATTATTAAACACACAATTTAATGACAATTTCCCACTAAAGACTAAAAGTATTTGCACAAAGTTTTTATTTAGTGATTGGGCAACTCCAGGTATACGTAAAAGCAGAGAAAAACTTTTTGAACTTTATGGCCTAAAGCAACATATGACTAATAGAAGCTTTCATCAGTATGTTGCAAAATATTCAAAAAATTTTAAAAGTGTTTGCAACTTGGCTAAAGCGCTTTATATTAGCAATAAAATAAAATCAGCGGATGATAAAATAAAAACTACCTGGCAAATAATAAATGATGAAACAGGTAGGAAAAAAAAGCGTAATACTGAATTTAATTTAGAGACTGCACATGGCCCCATTAACTCAGATATAGAAATAGCTCAGGAATTTCAAAATTTTTTCGTTAATATTCCCGTTAAAACTACTGAAGCTTTAAATTCGTCACCCGCGCTTTCCGCTGCCTTACTCAAAAAGAATGTAGGGGCATGCCCTTTAGAGTTTAGGTTTCAGCATACTAACCCCCAGGCTATTATAAAAGCTTTTAAAGATCTTAAAATTAAATCAACAGAAGATCTTTGGGGAATGTCTGTCAAATTTTGTAGTTCTATTATTGAAACCATTGCACCCTATTTAGCTTTCATATTTAACACCAGTGTAGACCAAGGAGTCTTTCCGGATCTGATGAAACACAGCAAAGTAGTTCCTTTGTTTAAATCCGGTGATAGTAAAGAACCAAACAATTATAGGCCCGTGTCAGTTTTGCCAGTTCTCAGTAAGGTGTTTGAAAAGTTAATGCTCAATCAAATGTTACGTCACTTCAATAAAAACTCCATCTTTCATGAACACCAGTTCGGTTTCACCAAAGGGCGTTGTACCACCGACGCTGGTGTTACCCTAATAAAGAACATTTTTAACGCCTGGGAAGAAGCACAAGATGCCATTGGAATCTTTTGTGACCTTTCCAAGGCGTTCGATTGCGTAAACCATGAGACACTTTTGCTGAAACTAGAGCACTATGGAATTAGAAATACAGCTCTTGACTTAATAAGATCATACCTGAAGGATAGAACGGTCAAAGTCCAAGTAAACGGCGTAAACTCATTGGGGTCTGAAATGGCAATGGGCGTTCCTCAAGGCTCGATATTGGGTCCATTCCTCTTTTTAGTATACATTAATGATCTACCCCATCTACTTCCAAACCAACCGAAGATGGTGTTATTTGCAGATGACACATCATTGATATTTAAAATCGACAGACGGTCTCAAAATCTTGACGACGTCAATAACTGCATTCTTCAGGTCCAAGACTGGTTTACGGTAAATAACTTGGTACTTAATAAAAAAAAAACCAAGTGCATTAAATTTCAATTGCCTAATGTCAGAGGTAGCGAATGTGACATCTTATTGAATGGGGAAAAACTGGAATTTATTGATCAAACGGTTTTCCTAGGAATCACGCTAGACGAGAAATTACAATGGGGACCTCATATAACATCTCTTGCGGGGCGGTTAAGCTCGGCCGCTTATGCTGTTAGAAAGATAAGACAGTTAACAGATGTAGAAACCGCGCGTTTGGTCTATTTTAGCTACTTCCACAGCATTATGTCGTATGGCATTTTACTGTGGGGTAGGGCTGCTGACATTGAATCCATTTTTATTTTGCAAAAGCGAGCTGTCAGAGCCATTTATAATCTATGTCGCGGCGAATCCCTCAGGGAACTATTTAAAAGGATTAATATTATGACGGTACCTTGCCAATTCATTTACGAAAATATTATGTATGTAAGAAAAAATCTACATCTTTTTAATAAAATAAGCGATAGACATAATTTTAATACTAGAAATAAAGACAAGATAGATCAACCATTTTTCAGATTAGCAAAAGTACATACATCTTTTATGGGATACTGTGTTAAATGTTACAACAAAATACCTTCTGATATATTGCAATTAAATGAAAGGAGGTTTAAAAGTCATATTAAAAGTACACTTTGTAAACGAGCTTATTACAAATTAGAGGACTACATTCAAGATAAGAACGCTTGGAAACATGCTGGTCTCGCTCCATAGGACAGACTTATAGTTTATCAAACTAGTTGCTAACTTAATTGTGTAGATAATATTTATTTTTTCTTCTATGACACTGTTTTACATTCTGTAATTACTGTAACTCACACACTGACAGTTTATATGGGTAGTTCATATAATTGTTTTTTTTTTTTTTTTTTTTTATTTAACTGCTTTTGTTAATTTATTTTTATTTTCTTTTAATTTCATTTTTTGTGTCTATGTATCCTTTGCATCGTTGTATATGTAAGCGGGCACGCCCTTTATGCCTGGAGGCTTTAGTAAGATTTTAAGTTCTGTTTACGATTTTGTTTCATTATTCATTTCAGCTTGAGTTTAGTTTTCAATGTTTTGTTGGTATAATGGCGTGTGCTAGCTGACATATGGCGAATAATGTATGTTTTGTTTTATTATATTAATAACTTATACAATATTGTATAGAATCAAGTTCTTCTAACTTAACAGACAGCAGTGCTGCTGGGGAGTTTGTTCCGCCACTTCTTCTTCCCAGCCAAAGCACTAGGAAGTGTCGAAGGGCGGGCGTTTTGGGGGGACTGTCTTATGTGACTTTGACGTTCAAAAAGTGCTGACTCTCAGCCTAGTTTGAATAAATGACTTTTGATTTGATTTGATTTGATTTGCAGCGCGCAAGCTGACATCGGACTTCGCAGTAGCTTTCCCGCAGCGGTTCTTGTTCGTTCGCGAACGGCGCTTCCTCCTTTGCACCGTCACGAAACCACACCAATACCCACGTGGTCAAAATGTATGGAACAGCGAATGTTTTTAAGAACCAGAGCACAATCATGTATTGAATCCATGGTAACAAGCTGCCCTGCGAGGGTCTTGAATTTGTTTAACAGAGTTACCGTGGCCCTACCATAGGCATAAGAATGATCACTATAATAATAAAATCTTAAGACAACCAACACACCGTTATCTGATCCCAAACTAGGCAGAGTCTGTACTATGGTAACCAGACAACTGATAAATATACACCGATATTTCGAAATACATACATATTATAGATAAATATTACACCGTGTGGTGCCGGACGTAAAGAATAACACCACCCCATTTCTTCCCGTAGGTGTCGTAAAAGGCGACTAAGGGACTTACTAGAGAATGGGCAGCAGCGTTCTCTATGCATTTTACCACCATACTGCGGTCGCCAACCCGCCTGCCAAGCGTGGCGATTATGGCAAAGCCTCCCAAGTTGGGGGAGGCCTAAGTCCAGCAGTGGACGTCTTACGGCTGAAATGATGATGATGATGATGATTACACCCAGACACAGAACAAATGATTGTGCTCATCACACAAGGATTTGTCCTGGGTGGGAATCGAACCCACGACCTCAGTCTTGGCAGTCAAGGTCACGAGACTAACAGGCCAACCAAAAATCACTGGTGGGTTTAGTCAGTAAAAGGCTGACACACCTTTCTGCGCTGCCCAGAATACGGAGACGTCATTTGATGATTTCCACACAAGAAAAAAAAAATGATAACAAGTTGCGCGTTGGGGATCCTGCCGCACTGTATAAGTTATCACTCGAGTTGACTCTTAGAAAAGAAGTTAAAAAGATCTTATCAATTTAATAACAACTTCACAAATATAGACTGATATCGTACAAGTGGTAAGTAAACAATGTATTGAACTCTTAAGAGGGTTCGTTGTTTGGAAAGAACTCAGTAACTCCTGTCTCAGAATACTCTTCGGTCCTCTTGAAATTGTACACGTTGAGTGAAGATGCCACGCGTCGGTTTGAAGATCTTATTATACAATATTGTTTAGTTACAGCTAGGATTCCGTTAGAGTAAATAAGATTATTTTGTGGTATTCCACAAAAAAGTTTGTTAGGAACAATTAAGGTAGAACTTAACAATAGATACGAAGATTGCTGCAAAAGTAATACTTGGGAAAAAATGGGTACACATTTGTTCCAGACTTTCATATCTCAGAGAATCTTGTAATAACTTAAGGCATTCAAAAGGAAGAAAAGAGACATAATAAAAATAATGAAAAATCACTAAAACTTTGTATGTTGTATACTTTTGTGTAATGTAGAGTGATGTGATGTGAAAGTGAGAGTATTTGTATGTGTGTGTGAGTATGTATGTATGTAAGATTCGTCATTCATCTAAGTCAAGAGAACCAATATCATGTGAGTTTATTGACGGTATCACATGTTTCTCAGTTGTGTCATAAGGCATGGACTTAGACAGTCTGCCAATTTTTTTCTGAGGGAAATCCTTTTAGACTGTCGATTTTGATTCTCCTGTTATTATTAGAAATATCAATTAAAGTATGTAACTGTTTCTAATTCCTCGAATAACATTACATTAAGCATTACTGAAAAGTGACAGTAGCGTAAGGAGGTCTTTGCCCTGCAATGGAAAATTCCAGATTGATAATACTATAATGATAAAAAAACAGAGGTTTAACACATTCATAAGTCTTTCTATTGCAATACTAATAACAATTCAGTAAGTTAAATTCGCATAAATACTACAGACTGCAGTATTTTTATCATGCTTGATGACGGATTGTTGATTCATTTTTGAAATACATATTTTGTCAACATTGTACTATCTGAGATTGGTGTAAAAATAAAGGTTGTTCCACAACCACATTATTATATTAACCACACCATTTTCAACCACATTTAAGAAGTGGAAACTTATGTAAACGTTGCTGATGACTGCTGTCGACGACTGAAACCGAGTATACGCGATTCAGCGTCAGAGATACGCGTTGCAACGTCACCGATCGACTGGAGCCGAGGAACTCGATTCAGCGATACTAACTAGTGTGACGATTCAGTTTCGTTTACCGTTCAGAAGGAGTGTCAGTTTACTAGTTTTCACTTCAATATACAAATGCCACCCACTAATCATAAATGTGATGTGATATAAATATAATTAATGTGAAAATTTGTGAGGATGTATGATGGATGTTTGTAACTCAATCACGCAAAAACTACTGAACGAATTTGGATTAAATTGGCACACAGATAGCTTATAACCTATATTAACTAACACACAGGGTACCTTTGATCCCGGTATTATGTTATCACGGGATAATTTTCGACCACCACGCGGGCAAAACCGCTCGCAATAGCTAGTAAATAATTATGACAATAGGCAAAGGCTGTATCCAATCTTTGGATCAGGGGGTATAACAGTATTAAGTGGTTTGTGTGTGCAAATCTTCATTTGGCTCGGTGCCCTATCTATTCAATATTAAATGTCTACTTATTGGCATAGGCAAACAGCCAGAAAAACATTCAGGCCTTTTACTGGGTGATACAAATGTTTGGCAAATATATTTAAGAGTGTGAATCAATATAAACATGTCACTCAAACGCCTTGTTCACTATGCTTTTAGGCATAGACAAGGGATTTATGTTTAGATTTCGTTGTTGTAAAGATGTTTTTTCATTTTTATTTGGCACTGGACTTGAACCTATTTTTTTTTGGAATGTTTTTTTTTGTGCCTGCGTTTTGGTAACAGATCATTTTGATTTAAGTCATAAAAAACAATTGAAATAGGGAAAATGGGATTGTGACTATTTCACACTTACTTTTGCCAGCGGCTTCGCCAGTGTGGTAGTCGAAAATGATGCCACGAGAACGTACTACCGGGATAAAGTATATTTTATGACAATTCAGGTCTTAATCTATATGGTTGCCCAATTTCATCCAAATCCGTTAAGCCAATTTTGCGTGTTTGTGTATCAAACTTAGATATGTATTTGTAACATAAGTAGGAGTAGGATCCACCCGGATAATACCTGTATTTGTAACTTATCCTCAATATTTATACTTTAACATAAAAATAAACGAAATTATACAAATGTAAAATTTCAGTCACTACCTATTTAAAAACTCTAGACTATCAGGTAACCGAGATCTGATCTCCCTCAGTAAGACTATCTTTGTGCTCATCTACACTCTCCCGTTTCTGCACACCATTAACCATAATCGCTCTAGATTTGTTCAAGCTACTTCTCACATATACTCTTACATTTCTTAAATACAGTTTCGCCTGTTACTCACACACTCTGGTATTTCCTCAAACGTTTTGCTTGTTTTATATTATTATGTCACCAAATTGTATATCGTTTTCTAATTTATTGTTATTATGTCGTGTATCCATCTGGATACACGACATACTTTTAACAGGCACATATTTTTTTTTTAACAGGCACCTTGCCGTGGGTGGGTAGCCGTGGGTAAACTGCACTACAGGTTTTTAAACATATTAAACTACTTCAAGCAGCAGTCTCACAAAGTTTAGCTTCCTTTTCGTGCACTACTGTCAAAGTTTAGCATTAAGTTCATAACTTGTGTAGAGAGAATAAACGTTTTATATTATTATTAATTATATATAATTTGCAAGCTGACATTAAATGCTTAATAAGAGGACGATGTAATTACATATATTTTGAACTTTATGTACCTTATTTACGCAAATAAATAATTTTAATTTTATTATAATTATACCTGGCATTATCCAGCGTTAACAGTGTCAGGATGGTCAAAATGTTACACTTTTCTTCGGTCTAACTTTCATTCGGTATCTATATTTTTTTTTTTTTTTTTTCCTTGTCCTAGGGTTCAATAATAGGATGGACCCTAATCTTATTACAATCTAGCCTTATAAGTAGACTAATAAGTAATTTAATTATAACCTAAACTAATAAATTGTCTTTACTAAGAATGTGTCCCATAGCACTTTTCTTATTGTCTCTATTAAGGCGAATACACTTCGTTCTTGTGTTTGTTTGGCACTTTTGTACTTTACACTATTCACTAACACTAAACACTAGCTCGAACGGTTTTGTTCTTTTTAGTCTTCTAACTATGTTTGTGTGGTCAAGAAGCTGGATGGCGGTATCTATATGATTGTGTATTTAAATTGAACACATTAGCAGATACATTCAGAAATTAGTTTACATCCATCTCGTATCATCCCCACGACACTGGATAAGTTCAAACCTTGACAAAGATCGACGCCTCCCACGCATAAGGTCGTAAGGCTAAAAAATCTTTTTCTCAGGAGAGCATTTTTCGTATACGTTTATGCGCGGGAGCGTTTAAATGTTAAGACCATTATCCATTAAAAAACTCATTATTTATACAAGATATTAAAATTTGGACTTTAGTAATAGATAATACTGTACAAGATTGTTGTAATGGCACAAAAAAACGGTATTAGTCAAAAACAATGTTCCGACCATCTGCGTGGGAGCCATCGAGATGTTCTCGACAGAAAACTTCATCAAGATTCCAGTTATGCTAACTAAGTTTTGAGACCAGAACAAGATGTTACTACTTACACCTGTTACTTGCCAAGTAAATAAACACTTTGCCAAACTTTACAAATTAACTTAACCTAAGCGAACAAACTCTGACAATATTATTATCTAATACGCTAGACGTGCTAAATATTTCATCAGCAACTTAACCTAATGAGACAAAGGCCCGAACTCATTAGGAGCTCCTAACTAAACATACTAATTAGTGGTAGAGTGTAATGAAGTATGTTTATGGTCTGCGGGGCCACAGATAATATAATACTATAATAGTACAGGCTTAAGTGATGTAAATTAAATGGCTGGATCACTTTAGGCTTGTTATCTTTGAACATAAGACGAGTGTAATAGCTACTATCTTGGTGTTAATTATATGTATATAATACACAAACATTTATGCATTGTGGTCTTAAACATTTTTGGTTGTCAAAAGTTGGTTTCGCTCGCTAGTTGCTACGGCGTAGCTGTTGCTACGCAGGCTACACATTTCGTAGCAAGCGTAGCAAACTTTTTGAAATGTGGTGGATTTTAATTAGCATACATTTGTATCATTTAAGGATACAATTAGCAAGAAGTATATAGGGTACTATTATAACTGTGTGGTTCCTTTTCGATTATACAGGGTCAAATTATATTAACTGGCAATACTTTACCTACGTGTTGTTTATTATGTTAATTAAACAAAATTAAAATAAAACATTGTTTGAACCCTAGTAATTGGTCATCGAATCGCGTTTGCTGGGCGCGTGGATATCAATCAGCTGTTTTTTTGTCTTGGATTTTCGATATTTTTACGAATTACGTTTAGATGCCTCATTGTAAATGTCACACACAGTGTCATTTAAGGTTTTGAACAAAGTTCGAATTATGTTTTTTTTTTATATTCCTTAAGCTTTCTATATCGATACCCAAAACGTGGGTAAAAGTATTACCAATTAATTTAGTTTGACCCTGTATGTTTATTGATTAGTTGTATGAGAACTATTTGTTAATTAAGTTAATTAATTATTACGTTTCAGAATGCTAAGACATTTTAATTTAAATAGCCTCCTTCATAATGAGCATTATGGCTTTACAAAAGGTCGTTCGACAACAGATGCGGGTGTTGCTCTGCTGAAACACATTTTCAATGCTTGGGAGAACTCGCAAAATGCTATTGGAGTTTTCTGTGATCTCTCCAAAGCTTTTGATTACGTTCACCATGACAAACTGTTGCGTAAACTACGTCATTACGGTGTTTGAAACGAAGCTCTCAATGTCATAAGTTCTTATTTGCAAAATAGGCACCAATGTGTAGATATTAATGGTGTGAAATCTTCCGGGCTACTAGTTCAGTTAGTAAGTCAGTCAGTCTCAAGGCTCAATACTGGTTCCATTCTTGTTCTTAGTGTATATTAACGACTTACCATTCTATTTAAAGGATATCTGTAACATTGTACTATTTGCTGATGATACCTCACTGATCTTTAAAGTAGACAGGAAAAGAAAAGATTTTAACGATGTGAACAGTGCACTCTCAATGGCTACGGATTGGTATACGACTAATAACCTAGTTCTTAATGCTAAGAAAACAAAATGTATAAAGTTCGTTTTACCGAATGTTAGGCATCTGGGATTGGGTCCCAGATGCCTAACATTCGGTAAAGCGAACTTTATACATTTTGTTTAAAGATATTGGTATTCTTACGGTGGCATCACAACTCATCTTCGCCAACATCTTATATATTAAGCAAAATATACATCTGTACACTAAGAACAGTGATATTCATAATATTAATACTAGAAATAAGGACAAGCTACGTGCTCCCTTTCACCGGCTTCATAAGGTTCATAATAAAATTCATTTGTTGGTCTTGGTATTACCTTTTTCAACAAGCTTCCCTCTGCTTTCCTAGATTTGCAGTTTAATGAGTTTAAAGCTAAAGTAAAATCCAACCTTTGTTCAAAGGCATACTATTCTATCAACGACTTCTTAAACGATAAGAATAGTTGGTCGCTGTAATTAACTCAATGTTTATGTTCTTTCAACCAGAATCAGAATTAGCTTTTCTCATCGTTGTGTATGTAAGCGGGCACGCCCTTTATACCCGGATGCTCTTATTTAGGTTTTAAGTTCTATTTACGATTTTATTATTTCAGCTTGAGTTTAGTTTTTTTAATGTTTTGTTCGTATATTGGCGTGTGCTAGCTGACATATGACGCATAATTTGATGTATGTTTTTGTTTTGTTTTTATAATATTAATTACTTACATAAATACTATATAGAATCAAGTTCTTCTAACTTAACAGACAGCTGTGCTGCTGGGGAGTTTGTTCCGCCACTTCTTCTTCCCAGCTAAAGCACTAGGAAGTGTCGAAGGGTGGGCGTTTTGGGGGGACTGTCTCATGTAACTTTGACGTTCAAAAAGTGCTGACTCTCAGCCTAGTTTGAATAAATGACTTTTGATTTTGAATGTTTTTCTTTAGCCAAAATTACATACAAACAGTAAGTAAACACTGTAAACAAACACCAAGCACGTGTACGTCGGATTTACGTGACACACAAAATATTCATGGTGTTACCGAACAAGGAAAACAAAAGCAGAAAAGTCAACAGATTTACACAAGCGAAGGTTGTTTTATGAGTAGATTTTATTCAAGAACCTTCTAATTTTTCGTGCCAGATGTACACTAGATGTACTGTTTACCTTGAATTGTACCAATTAATTGAAATAACTTTGAATAAAGTAAGTTTTGTTTCTACTCGTGCGTTAGAAAATAAGATTTCAAGCACCTAGCTTCTCAGGTCTTATTCAAGTTTTCATTTATTTTTCTCCGTAACCTTTTTTCAGCTATGTTGTTGCTGGTACTCTGTATATCTCGTAAAATATCAGTATTTATAGTACCTGACCCCATTGCCAAATAGTGACAGCGATATGTATATTCTCGGAAAAAGGTTGGATGACTTTCAAGCCTACCTGCAAAAATTATTAGGCTGCGACCGCACTGTCGCGATAAGGCGAACTATATTTTGCACACTTTCCTTCGCACACTGCTCGACGTATCACTTTTAACAAAAAGCGCATGATGTGTTGTACGCTCTACATTAAGGCTAAAACTGGCGCGACGTGATAGCGCGACGTAACTGTCGTAGAACAATTTCTATATAAACTTCATGGAAATTGTTCTACAAGAGTCGCGTCGCGCTGTTGCATCGAACCTGTCTGAAGAAGCCTTTACGGTTCTCGCAAAAAGGTAGGCATAATACACAGAACTGTATTTAAGTTCCAAACACAAGTTTATCCTAAGGCTATTTTCACAACAAGGTTGGGTCAGCATCCATTACAAATAAATTCGACTGATCTTCATAGGTTTACATGGACGGCCATCCTGTCTTTCTAGGAAAAATATTATGTTACCTAATATTTATCACAAAATAACGTTCAAGGAAAACATTTTAAACTCGACGTTGACTCCCACTTTGTCAATAATCAAGAATAAAAAACGACGTATATTCTTTTCTAGGTCGTGGTCTATCCATCGGCCGAATTTCATCCGAATTCGTCAAGCCGTTTCAGCGTAAAAGCAAAATAAACAAAAAAAATACTGTTTCTCTTTATAATAACAGTTAACTAGAATGATTTATTAATTTGAGGGAACTAAATTTTTCTATCAAGCCGAGTACAAATAAAATTCCATTTTACCGTTTTAAAATCAACCATAATTGGCTACTTTTCTCAGAATTGCATGAAAATGTTGTAAAATAAAATCTTTCCTTCTGTAAGAATATCAGTTCCGTTCTAAATCTGTTTCAATGGCAGATTTAATCCCTACTAAGGACGGCTTCTTCCTAAGTATTGGTAGCTATTAGTTTCCCAGTAAAGTTCTACTTAGTCTGACGTCACACAATGGCGGATTTCAGTCCAACTATGTTGCTAGCTGTAATTGCAGCCGTATTAAACTAGTACGGATTCAGCTTTGAGGGCAATATTGCTCAGTATTCATAAGCAGGGTATAAATAGAACCCTGCCAGGGTCGCGAGATTAGTTCGAAAGAGATACCGTGGCTTTGGCACATGGGCAACTGAAGGAACACGGGTGGGTTTTAGTCAGTAAAAGTCTGACATGCCCTCTCTCTCCGCCCAAGAGCAGGAGACGTCATTTGATGATTTCCCACCTACAAAAAAAAAAAGGAAAATGGAATTTGGTGCAGTTTGAAATGCATAACCTTTAATGAATAAATATTTTTCGGGTAGCAACTGAAAAGATAATCACAAAAAATAATTCTTCTTGCTTCACCCAATATATCGCTATTTTATGCTAGAAGAATACTTTAATGATTTCAAATCTATTGAACATAAAACCAGACATCAAATTTGTCTGTCAATTCCAATTTAGGACAATACTCAGCGATCCATATAATCAGGATTATATAGGATTCAGTATGGGAAAACTCAGCCTTAAACAGATGTAAGAAATATGAACAAAAAATAATATATCTATCCCAAAAATAATAATTTAATTATACACAATATGTGTTCCATAATATCGTACTCACTGTCACTACAATTTAGTGATTGATGTGTTATATGTTTTGTGGCTACACATGGAATATCATGGAACAAGATTTAGTCAATCAACTCAGTCTATCGCAGTCCATTGCTAGACATAGGCTCTGTCAAGCTTCGCCATCATATCCTGACCTGCTCCTTCCACATCCAGTCTGTCCCAGCCTCAATCTTTAGATCGTCAGTCCGTCTAATAAGGGGCGTCTCACACTAAACTTGCCAATACACAGTCTTCATTGCAGGACTCGGCTGCTCCACCGGCCATCGGTCCTTCGACAAACGTGGCCAGTCTACTGTTACTTTAGTAAGTTCACTCTGCAATATACCGGATGACATTTTTTACCATCTCGACCTTCATATGGTGTGTTGTATAACTAGAATAGAAGGCAGTTAGGCCTTCAGATTCATCGCAGGTGACTAAAGGAGCGCGGGATGCGTGCGGACGGGGATGCGTGTGCAGCTCGTGCGCCTGCGAAAAATCAATGAGGCCGCCTATCGGCCGGCTTCAAAGGGTAAGACCGTGCTACGAAATCATTGATACACGCCGCGCATTGAGTAGGGTGCGTATGATTTGAGTTTCGATAGATTTTAATTGTTTTTTTTTTTCCAAACTTCTGTTTTTGTTTTTCTAGTATGAAAATGTTACTTTAAATGTGTAGTATTTATTGCTAGATTAATTTCATTACATGTTATTCAAAAATAAAAATAATAAAAATTTCTATGCCAAAAGCTTCTACTCCGTTCAACTATTACACCCATTTTTTTTCAAGACGTTAAATAATGTCACCCGGTATGTCGGTAGCTCCAGTTCATTTTCCAGTAATTTCATTTGTGATTTTAGCCTTTAAAGAGACTCCGAGCTTAGTCTGCTCCGTAGCGCGTTCAGCGACCTTGAATTTATGGAGCAGCCTATTTATCAGTTTGTTTTGTTCTGAAACACGATTGATTGGATTCTTAAAGAAATTCTGAGCATTCTGTGCAGTGGCGGCCCAGTAGTTACAGCCGCGATTTACGAGTTATGCATTGTAGGTTCGAAATCACGCAGGCGTTTTACTTTGTGTAAATTATTTCATCACCACTGCTCTCAAAACGGTAAAGAAAAACATCGTGAGGAAACCAGCATGTCCTACAACCAAGAATTCGAAGAAATGAGACATCTATCAACTCACACTGGGCCCGAGTGTGACCCACACTCTATTACCGATGGGGCCTGTGTCCTAGCAATGGAAAATATTTTATGTAAATTATGTAAATGAGTTCTTGTCTATGTTTACACATTTTTGAGGCTGACATTAATACTACGACTGCAGACAGGCAGTGAGTGTAACATCCTCAGCTTTTCTCAGACAGCATGAACTAACTGTCTAAAGCTGTCCCGGATTGTAACGCAAGCCACAATCCGCTCCGTTTTCCGCTCCGTCCCCGTCTCGGTATGCAGCTATGTTGCACAAAGATTGGTTAGAAAACGTATAGTCGCATTTTACCACTCAGACAATGCAGTAAGTAGTCCGTAGATACAATGGTCTACAAGCTAATGGAAATTAGATATACAATTACTAAATAACAATAAAGGATCGGTTGTTGTACTTTTGCTTCGAGGAAGCCCATGTTCAGCAGCCTTTATAGCATCGGCTGAAAGACGACGAATAGAAAAAATAAGACCAACCGATACTCATCAATCAATTATAACCATGATGGTATTAAAATGGATTCTTTAAAATTATATTCATATAGTCACTCCATCTTCCCATGGAGGTAGTCAGACAGACTCTACAGAATGCCTCCTACGACGATCCTTACATACTACTTTTGCTTCGAAAACGTTAAGACCTCTGGTTATACACAACATAATCAGTTTTTAATATTCTGTGAGGGAGAATGGGCCGTAATCCACCACGCGGGCACAGTACCGGTTAGTAGATGTCACATGTCTTCGAATCTTTGGTTTTAAAACATGCCCGTTTCTTCATCGTAATGCAGGCAATGGTAGAGAAATTATTTAAAAATGTAAATTACCTTCCTAGGTTCGAACCTACGACCGTAAGACAAATCGCAAGATCACAACTCGTAAGTTAGGGCCAGGGCCATTTTAAATACCAGTGGTCATACACAGTTTTTTAAAATGTACTTTAATTTATTTATTATTGATTATTTCGTGTAGTTAATATGCTAACTTTATTTTATGAACATCAATAATTTATGGTTTTTGTGGTTGTGGCACATCAGCCTTGTGACACCAGGATCGCGTGACTAATAAATAATTTATCATCATCAATTAATTTATTAATATCGTATTATACGCATCATTTACTGAGAACTGACAACGAATTAATTACAATTAGATTACTACCAACTATGTTTTTTCATTTTAGCAGTAGGTAAGCAGGTGGGCTTAAGAAATGCATCCTTAAAAAGAATACAATTCACTTAACATGAGAAATACAAGTTAATACACGAACCAAAGAGGATTGTTCGTTACTCGTTAATAAACTAGGAAGTATTAGATGCAAAAATATTGTTTCCTACAGTGCTGTGGGTAATAAGAACAAGTCAGTGTACAATTACATATCGTTTCTTGATGGCAAGTCAATAGAACACACTGTTAATAGTAACATCTAATTGACATATTGGTGATGATTCTGTTATGCCACCAATTAAATTTAATTTAGGCTATTACTTTCTTTTTTCCTTCCAATGCAACAAAAAAGAGACTGAAATAAATAAGAGCTGTCAAGTTCAGTTGCACGAAGATGTTCTTCGACTCAACTACGACGAACTAAATTCATCTTGCTTAAAATCACATCGAATTCAAAGCAATCGAGACGTAATATAGTTTGACAGCTATAAAGCGCCATTTGTATTTTTCTTTCGCGGTCTATCCGGTCCAGCTGTTTCTGAGATTAGCTGGAACAAACAGAAAAATCTAAAAGTTTATCAATTTAATTAAGACATTTTAATTTAAATAGCCTCCTTCATAATGAGCAATATGGCTTTACAAAAGGTCGTTCAACTACAGATGCGGGTGTTGCTCTCTTGAAACACATTTTTAACGCATGGGAGAATCCGCAAAATGCTATCGGAGTATTCTGTGATCTCTCCAAAGCCTTTGATTGCGTGCACCATGACACGCTTTTGCGTAAACTACGTCATTACGGTGTCCATAACGAAGCTATAAATGTAATAAATTCTTACTTACATAATAGGTTCCAATGTGTAGACATTAATGGTGTAAAGTCTGCCGGGCTACCGGTTCAGTTAGGTGTGCCTCAAGGCTCTATACTCGGCCCATTCTTGTTCTTAGTGTATATCAATGACTTACCATTCTTTTTAAAGGGTATTTGTGACGTTGTACTGTTTGCAGATGATACATCTCTTATTTTTAAAGTAGACAGGAACAGACCAGATTTTGACGACGTGAACTGTGCACTCTCGATGGTTACCGATTGGTTTACGGCAAATAACCTAGTTCTCAATGCCAAGAAAACCAAATGTGTAAAGTTCGCCTTACCGAATGTTAGAAATCTAGAGGTTTAATTAAGAGGTGCTTAAAACTGTAGACTCGGCAGTTTTTCTGGGCATAACAGTGGATGGCAAACTTCAGTGGGGCCCACATATTTCAAGCCTAGCGGGAAGGCTCAGTTCAGCTGCCTACGCCGTCAGAAAAGTAAGACAATATACTGACGTTGATACAGCTCGGTTAGTCTATTTTAGTTATTTCCACAGCGTTATGTCTTACGGTATTCTACTGTGGGGTACTGCAGCTGATATTCAAAATATTTTTGTCCTTCAGAAACGAGCTGTTCGAGCAATTTACCAGCTAGGTGCCAGAGTTTCCCTAAGGGACTTTTTTAAAGATATTGGTATTCTTACGGTGTCATCACAATTCATTTTCGCCAACATCTTATATATTAGGCAAAATATACACTTATACGCTAAAAACAGTGATATTCACACTGTTAACACTAGAAGTAAGGACAAACTACGTGTTCCCTTTCACCGGCTTCATAAGGTGCATAACTCATTTGTTGGGCTTGGTATAACATTTTACAACAAGCTACCACCTTCTTTACTAGAATTACCTTTTAATGCGTTTAAAGCTCAAGTAAAATCCAACCTTTGTCAAAAGGCGTACTATTCCATCAACGATTATTTAAATGATAAGAATAGTTGGTCGCTGTGATTAACTCAAGACAATGTTTATGTTCTTTCTCCAGTATTAGCGTACCCAGTGATAGGTTCAATATAATTGTTTCCTTATTTTTTTTCCTGTTTATGCCAATTTTATTTTATTAGTATTGCATAATGTGGTTAGCTAGCGACCTCGACAAGTAATCATTCAATTCTTGCTTGAGCAACCGGCAGCAAGTTCGTCATGCTCCCTTAGATGTCAATGCTTGCGGTAGCGTCGGGGGTCGGGTTGCCCCCTTCCCTCAAATATGGCGAGGGGGGCAATGGCTGATCTTTGCGTTATGCTCGTGAACGGGTGCTGCTTGTGGTGACTGGTCGTCTTGCTGACTTTGATGTTGATATTATTATTAATATTACTTACCTGTTTAATTTATTTTACGTCGATGGTCCTAGTTTATCATTTGTGGCCTCGAGTTGTAACTCAGGTCGTAACAGCTATGTGAACATTCAGCATTGCATATGTAAGCTGTCACGCCCTTTATGCCAGTTTTTTATTTTTGCAGCCATGTTTCTATATACATATTTTTTTTGCTTATGCTTGAGTATAGTTTTCATTTTATTTGTTGGTATATTGGGTTGGCTAGCTGGCATATAGCAAATCATTTAATTTAATTTGTGTCTCTTAATGTTTTACTATATACCATTGTATAGAATCAAGTTCTTCTAACTGGACAGACAGCTGTGCTGCTGGGGAGTTTGTTGGCCACTTCTTCTTCCCAGCTAAAGCACTAGGAAGTGCGCGACGGGTGGGCGTTTTGGGGGGACTGTCTTTTGTAATTTTGACGTTCGAAAAGTGCTTCTATATATATAAAAGACAAACCTGACTGACTCATCTATCAACGCACAGCTGAAATTATCAAACAGATTTCGCTGAAATTTGGCATACAGATATTTGTAATGACATAGGCATCCGCTAAGAAAGGATTTTTGAAAATTCGCACCCTAAGGGGATGAAAAATTTTGTATGGAAGTCCGTCATTTTTAGAGCTAGAAGTCTGAAACTTTGTTTTTAGGTAAATGATTGGAAATAAACAATTACCTAAGTATCCTAGGGTTTTTGAAAATTCAACCCTTAAAGGGGTGAAAAAGGGCTTGAAAGTTTGTATGGGGAAATAAGATTAGTTAAACTATTTTATTCGAAACTTCACAGGAGTTTCAGGCTCTTTCGGAATTCAACCCCTAAAAGGTGGAAACGGGGTCACAAATTCTGACAATCAACGTTTTTATGGTTTATCGGGTCGCTGATTAAGAAAACAACAACTATTTCACAAAAATTGCACAAAAACATAAAACAAAATACACACGAAGATTTATTAAAAAAATAATCTCAGGAACTACTGGGCCGAATAGAAAAAAAAAAATTTGTTGAGTAGCCTATTTATTGAGGAACGCTGCAATCAAAAGGAGCGGAGCAGCAACGAAAAATGGATGAAAACTGGCAGACAATTCGATGCGACGGGGTCAGGGGAGCAAAAAGTTTACGCAAACGAAGTCGCGGGCGGAAGCTAGTCTTCTCACATATAAGGTACATTTTTAAACATTTTTACAAAACACATACAAAAACATTAAAAAATATTTTTTTAAATAGTGGCCCATCGGTGACAACAGGAACAGGGTCTAAGCTGCCGGTGGTCAGGGCTCTAGAGATAGGAACCTCCTGATTATGCGTACTGTGTCCAGAATTACTGTTTTCTGAATCAAGCCCTTGACCCAGCCGCGCAATGAGAGCCTCCTGAGGTGTTGGTCGAGGCTCTTCGCTATTAGCCCATTAACTGTAACAGTTATCGGTACAATGATTGCAGAATCCATGTCCCACATGTCGACAACCTCATGTGCTAAATCAAGATACTTGATTTTTTTAACTTGCTCAACATTCACAAGATTTTCGTTATGAGGGACAGTGATATCTCATGAGGGACAGCGATATCTATCTATCAATTATTTTTGTTGTCATGAGTACCGTTTATACTTTCTTGGGCATTTATTAAAACGCTGTTTATTTGATATTACAAACGATTTTGCTGCGTTAATGGTCGAGAATCGATATTACCTTGGTGATATTCGATAGTTTGGTATAGTCTTAATACAATGTGTAACCTAATTAAAGCAAGACTGAAACTGAAAACTGTTGATGTTGCTGTTGAAACTGTTGAAAACATAATACAATGACCAAAACTTCCTTTTTAAGCTAACTGGTATTATTAAGAAAATCGTACCCATATTTTTGAAAAAAAAAAATAGATAATAAAAATAAATGTTAAAAAAATTTAGATAATAATATCCATATTAAAAGTTACTGAAATCGATTCAGTAATCGTTTAGGTACCGTGTGGTGCCGGACGTAAAGAATAACACCACCCCATTTCTTCCTGTGGGTGTCGTAAAAGGCGACTAAGGGACTTACTAGAGAATGGGCAGCAGCGTTCTCTATGCATTTTACCACCATTCTGCGATCGCCAACCCGCCTGCCAAGCGTGGCGATTATGGCAAAGCCCCCCAAATTGGGGGAGGCCTAAGTCCAGCAGTGGACATCTTACGGCTGGAATGATGATGATGATGAATCGTTTAGGAGCAAATTACTTGCAGGTCGTGCGTTTATTCTATTACACCTCGTATATTCAAAGTTTCAGTATGTTTTGTTTATAAGCAGTGTATTCAGTAAACTTTGAAAATCAAAACACAATATGATAACACAAGTTTCTAGCATCACAGGGTACCAACATGCATATTAATTATCTAGCTATCCATTAACTTTACCAAAATCGCTTGCCTTTGTTACCCGACTGCACAACGGAAAATATAGGGTTATGTTTTCATGCATATCGATGTATGTTTGTATGTGAGATTCTTTATTATCTCAGAGCATTTTAACGGCTTGATGGATTCGGAGACATGAGGTGTCTTCCGACTCGTCTAGCTAGCACAACGTTTAAAGTTATTTTTTTAATTTTTCACTATAAGGTGTGAACAATAAATAATTTAAATAAAAATAATATGTACCATGACCACATTGGTCATATGATTCCGAAAATAGAACTGTATTAACGGCGACAATAATTCCACACACCTATCTAGTTTCGTATTTTCATTTATTTACGTATTTAAAATTCATTAAACGTATTATTCATTGTTTCTTTACATTTTTGTAAAATAGTATCTTGAAGCCATCTGTACCTAAAGAACTGTGGCAGAGATCATTTGCCGGGGTCACAGATCATTACAGTGTATCAAAGGAATAACGTGCAAAGAGCAGGCGAACTGAAGAAGAGAGACAGCCCTATGTCGGCTTTATCAATTTATGAATAACTTCTGTCCGCGATTTCGCTGGCGTGAAATTTTTGCCCAGGACCCGTCGCGTCGCGTCGTACTTATCGCATCGCCTGACCGCGCTAAGCGTTCTTTCTGACTTATTTAAGTTTTGCTCAGCTCCCTGGGCACGTAGCGTGATGTTAAATCACCTGTAATCTTTCTAAAGAATTGGGCTATCAAATGCATAAATATTTTTTTAATTCCGACTAGTTCTTCAGAATACTTCTTATAAACAACCTTTACCTCTTTATAATTAGTTTAGATGTAGATTCTATATTATTATTTGGAACGAAGTTCCTTATGGCGCGTTGCGAAAGGGCTAGACGGAAATTAAGAGAAAAAGTTGTAACGACACTTTTTAACCGACTTCAAAAAAAGGAGGAGGTTTCTCAATTCGACCGTATATATTTTGTTGTTTGTATTTGTTTTGTATGTTGTTGTTTTTTTTTGTTGTGAATAGAGAGAGAGAGAGAGAGAGAGAATATTTTTGTAGAGTGTATACAGGTTAATAATTAAAAAAAAAATAACAATAATGAATCCTGCAAAGGAACTTCGTTCCATCCGGGTGTCCCTTGACACCTCTCAAGTTTGTTTTTTAATGATTATTGACCCACTAGCCATACTCATGTGTTAAATTAATGTCTTCATGGTATCGCCACGTTGTCGATAGAAAAATCAAAAAAACCCGCCTGGACCATAAAGTCCAAAACAAGCTCACTTTTCAAGCTGTTCAATACAGTTGGTAGCAGCAAATCGGTTGAACTAAATTAAATTCCAAGTAGGTATCTCCATTATTATCCATTTTATCGCTTGCCTGCACCCTAATTGTAAAAAGCACTATCAATAGAATCTGAATAATTTTGAAGATTAATTTTAACATATTGCGTCATAATATTCGAAAAAAAAACTGCTCTTGTTGAGCAGATTTTTTTATTAATAATTAATCATTTTCTTTAATAATTAATACAATTAATGTTATTGAACTGTTGAAATTAAAGAGATTCCTACGCAATTACCCCTCAAGTTATTTACCTAATGAAGAACACACAAATCTAGATTCTAGTTTTACTTATCATAAGATGAATCTGTATGCATTAAAGTGAATAAGAAATTAATGGAAAACCTACTTATGTGCTGTCGTACGCACAAAGTCTAGTGGTACCAAGATTATGGGCGCACTCATTCCATTACCATTTCATTTGAAGAAATTGAGGCTAAAGTACTAATCCAATCCTAAAAATATCTTGCTTTTAAAATTTTGAATAGATTATCCGACAAAAAATGTCTACGAAGCTGTTTTTTGGATTTAAAACATTTTTGCTAAAGCGCGGTGGATTTGCTGCGAAAACATATTCAGATGTGATCCGTAAGGACAGCAGATTATCCTTAGGGGTGAACGAGGTTCATCATTTTCTTTCAAGCCCCGTTTTCAAGCAATACTGCGTGACCTTTCACACCTTCTTAGTCCGCGTGCCGTTTGTAATGTACAAGTTCTTCATTCGTTCTTATTTGTCGTGTAAATAAGTGTTCAATTGAGTGTCTTCTGACGATTTAGTCATAGACATATCATCTTCAGGAGGCTGTTGTCAGTGGCAATAACCTCCTGAAGGCAACAGCTGTCATAGCTCACATGCCTAATGAGAGGCCCATAATGGAACATGTCATCAAAAGAACACTGTCTGTCGTAGTGTATATGTACTAACATAGATTATAAGCCACATTGTAACAAAAATCTTAGTATATAAGTACTAACATAGGTTATAAGATATATTGTTAATAATATAAATATCTTTTAGGTATTTGTGTTTTTTGTCAGTGTGGACCTTTTGTTGTCTCTTAACTTTTTTTAGAGCTTAATTTAGAATTACTTTTTGGTCCATTCTAACAAAATAATATAATGTAGTTTTGTTTTTGTGTCGACGTTTACTGTAACTGGAATATATAACACAGTTATTTGAACAGTGGTCCCCAAACTAGGCAGCCTCTGTATCTTGGGATCCTGATTTGCGTTGCGTTGTCTTAAATTTTACTTCAGGATGTTTAGTAATAGATAGGATACTTAATGAAATAAGGGTAGGTAGTGAACTATCAAAATGAAATAAAAAGTTTTTTTATTTTTTTATTTTGCTAAAGTGAGAATGTGAGTATTTGTGATGGTGGTGGTGAGTTGTTGGTAGTAAATTTTTATTGTAAAAGAACTTAATACTGCACGAATGACTTGCTTGAAGATTTTGGTGTTAACTAAGTACTTCCTCAGTATCATTGTAAAACAAGAAGCCAACTTTCTGTCATTCTTTATATGCATGGGTTTTAAGATCTTGGATCACAACTTTGATGCCAATCATCACATATTTTGCAATACCAACCAAAGTGTCAACAGGTCCACTCAAGCTGTGTAGTTCTTTCCTCAGCAGACCATTTCAGATAACAATTTACGTGGTCGTTACACGATCTGACCATGTCATCACTTCACTTGATCGTGTCTGTGTGACGGCCTATCTTCTCAGAATAGTCAGATAGGAAACGCCGACCTTATATAGTTTTTATAATATGATTGACGTGATGAAAACTGTTTGTGCAAACCTAATTACAGAAATAAAATCATTTAACTATCTAAGTGAAAATCCCTTCAAATTATTAGAGTAAATGAAAACAGGCACCTTTTTATAAAATCCAAGTGCAGTATAGGAAGCTTAACCAAAAAAAGACCAACATGAACTACATTCTGATGCAATGAGTTTCCACGGAAGTTTCAGTCAAAGTGGATAAAATTGGAAATTCAAATTTTTGGACGCTTTAACATGTTAATGGCGAACTACAAAAGTTTGTGTATTCATTTTGTTAGATCTAGTTTTTATTTATGCTCTTTTGGCGTTATAAAGGGTCATCAATTAATTACTCTTGAATCACTCTGTATATGAATGAAAACCGCAATATAATACATTACGTAGTTTAAAAGATCTAAGCGGACGCACGGCTACACAACAAGCTATACATTTCCAAAACGAGTTGAGTTAAAAAAAAAAAAACGACGACTTCTCATTGTACGGCATATGTATACAATGCGAGCTCAGCTAAACCTGGAAATGTATAACACGAAATGCGACTTTGTTATAGACAATGTAAAGATGTAAAGATAAAGAAAAGAATTAATACCTCAATCACACAAATACTGAGCTGTCACTGATGTCATCTGTCAGTCACACACAAATGACGGGAAAAACCGGTAGGTGAGGTAGTGAGTGTGGTATGTGCAGTGGGTGTGATGTAGTCTAGTCGACATGTTGAAAATGGTACAAAATAGAAATACTGCTCTTAAAATTTTGTGCGATAGCTCACTGGATCCGAAATGACGCCTAGAAAAATGTGCCAAAAGCGTGTATTAGCACATAAAAAATTGCAAAAGTTATAAACAATTTAAGATGAAAAAAAAATGGCATTTCGTTTTTTGCCAATATTTCATAAACTATTAATATTTAAGAAATTTCAAAAAAAGATTCAGAAAGAAGAGGAAAATTCAAATAAATAACTCCTACTCCCGGAACTCTATCTCTATTATTTATAATTTTAATTTAACGCTGAAAATAGGTCTGCGCGCGACATTTTTAGGTTGAGCGCGCGGCGTCAAAAGCGAGTACTGCACATTAATTAATTTATTTAAGGTATTGAATAAAATTTTTTTTAATTTGAAAAAATTGTGGTGTGTTCTGAAGACTATAAATATTTATTCCCGTTGGAAATTTTACTTAAAGTTAATTTTTCAACAAGTTAAACAATTGTTAACTAACAAAATTTTTTCGAACTTCCGTCTTAATTGTAAGTGAAAAAAAATGTTTAAATAATTGTCTTCATTGTATCTTGTTAAGTAGGTATGTATGTAAGAAAGGCTCTACGAAGCGAATTTTTTTTACGACAATTATTTTTGGCACATTTTTCTAGGCGTCATTCCGGATCCAATGAGCTATCGCCCATAATTTTAAGAGCAGTATCTCTATTTGTACCATTTTCAACTTGTCGACTAGACTAGCGTGGCGACTACGTACCGGACGACGTTGAGTTGGAAGGACGCTCACAAAGTGGACCGATGATCTTGTAAAGGCGTCAGGAATTCGCTGGATGCGGGAAACACAAAACCGGTCGAAGTGGCGGAGCTTGCAGGAGACCTATGTCCAGCATGGACGTCTTTCTGCTGAAATGATGACTGATGATGATGATGAGGCAGTGAAGCTTGATCTGATAGTAAGCCAGTGTGGTGATATAATTGTTTTTTAAGTTTGTTTATAAGTGGTTTTGGCGCTGATAGCCGAAAAACAGGCTTGTTGTTACAAGAAAATAGCCTTTAAGACATGTATATCATTATAAACAATAACAAATAAACGTATTGATGAAAAAACTTAAGCACAGAATCAACAGGGTTGTACAATATCGTAATTTCAGCTGAAAGACGTCCACTGGTAGACCCACAAGGATTGTCTGCCTGAGCAGCTTGCATCCAGCGAATTCTCACCACCTTCACCAAGGCTACAGTCTATCTTGTACGGGATCAACCTACAATTCGCCTTCGTGAGCGTGGTCCACACAACGGAACATTTCACCCTTATCAGCTATTTCTTATAAAGGGTAAGTACCGTATAAAGATTTAACTACATGAAGGTATAGAAGGTACGTAGACCAAGGACGGAACCACTGATCTATTTTTGGATCGCCATTAAACCCTTGACCGAAATAGTTTGCAGCAAATAACCCTCAATTTGTGAAAGATTTAGGGTTCAATTATTGCAAACGTGTACAGAATATTGTAATATAAATTCCTTGCTGGAAATAGACTGTCCCAAACTTCGTTGAAGCAGAAATATTATTAGTTTTCGAGTCGCTTTGATCGCCGACGAAAGAAGAACTTTCTGTTTTATTTAAACCATATTTAACAACCATCTTTGATCTTTGTTCTTTAAAGGTATGTCAAAATTTTATACAGAGGGGCAAATCCCGTATTTTTAAGAAAGTTTTCATTTCAATCTCAGATGCAATCTGTCAAAAATACCTCTAATTTTCCTACATTTTTGACAAATTTTTGACTTTGGTTGTCGCTGATGAAATTGATTTTGAATGTTTCTGAATGCGGGAATTTACCTTCTGATAAAAAACGTATACAGAAGTGTCAAAACAACCGTTTTGTTCGAGAGAAATGTCAAAATATAGGACAATTTACTGACAGTTCGTTTAAACGGAAACAACATACACTCACGTAAAGCGCAGGACACACCGTAAGCTAACTATCAAAGCTTCGCTCACTCACCATTGTAGTTAAGCGTAAAATAAGCGAAATATAAAGGCTGACTGAGTCATCTAAGTTTATCCGGAATAGTCGGGTTAACAAGTCCATCTAGTCCTTAAATGAACAAAGTACTACTATAAGTACCTAGAAAAAAGAAATAGGTATTGTTTAACTGGCAGAAAAAAAGTAACAGGTTCAGGTAAAAAATACTATTTAACTTAACTATCTACTAAATGACAATTTAATTGTACAAATTAAACTGAACTGCATTTTTATTCCGCGTTCAAGAGCCGTCAATGTCAATACTGCATGACAATTTTGATACTGACAGCTCTTGAACGCGGTTTAGAAGTGCTGAACACGTTCTGTTTCATGGTGAAATTAAGTCTTAGTAAAACAAAACAAATATACCTACTTACTGATAGTTCCCTTACGTTAGCTCTGCAGTTCTCGAATGAAAAGATACCCCCACTTTCTTTTACTATGCTTAGCCTATCTCATGGTGTAGCCTGCGCCTTACCGTGACATGTCTTTTGTAGCAAAGGACGTATCTTGTTTTAGATGCTCTCTGATTGAAAATATACGTTATTATGTGCATTCAGCTTGATATAACAGTCAATTGGTTTCCTTACACGTGATATTGCAGAGAACAGTCTATACTTACATGTGGTATTAAAGGTACATTGAATATGTTTAAAAAAGTAATTGCTACGAGGTGTGGGAACGATACTGATGCCAAAAATGAGCTTATCATATCTGCTATGAGGGATTAACAATATTTAATTGTGTTCATTTTCCTCAATAGTTAATCCTGAGATTTAATTTGACGCCATTTTAATATTTCAGATAGTTACGGATTTAACCTCCACAATTAATGTTCAAACCCAGACAAGCGGTTTTCTTTGATTAAATTATTTTATCACTACCGCTCTCAAAACGCTGAAGGAAAACATAGGAAACCAGCATGTCCTAGAATCAACAATTCAAAGACATATGTGACATCTACCGACCCGCGCTGGGCCCAAGTCGTGGATTACGGCCCATTCCCTCTCATAGAGAGGTGTGTTTCCCAGCAGTGGGAACACTATAGGCTGATTATTTGGGGAGTTTGTTCCGCCACTTCTTCTTCCCAGCTAAAGCACTAGGAAGTGTCGAAGGGTGGGCGTTTTGGGGGGACTGTCTCATGTAACTTTGACGTTCAAAAAGTGCTGACTCTCAGCCTAGTTTGAATAAATGACTTTTGATTTTGATTATGTGTGTTATACTGAGTGAAGCCACAGACGCAGCTAGTCAACAATAAATGTCGTGAATGGTGTTTTTATCTCTTTTCAGGTAATTACAGTTCGTCAGTTTACTGCTTACATCTCCGTAAGTGGAACATTGGGGACATTGGCCTCTTTTTGATTTCTGGACGTCTGAGGTTTTTATTTTCACTTTTATAGCGCGTTTTATGTTGCCGCGTTAATATGCTGCGTGTCAATTTTGGCGTGTTGGTTTTACTAGTTATTCTTGTAGTTACGAATTATAAGAGGAATAAGCCGTTATTATTTGTTTTGATTGCATGAAAGTGGTTTCTTTAAGCTTAAATAATATTACGAAATTAGTGACCTACACTTACAGGGCGACTTTTTCGTTGGCGACAGTGCCATGGCTCACGTGAGCAAGCGGCTGACATTACTAGTGCGTTCAGATGGTTCCATCGTACATTTATCTAAAAAAATCACCTTAAAATTAATACTACAACACATTTGTTTCTAGCTTTAAATTATGAATTTTCTTTGCGATGATTACTTTAAATATTATTTTTGAATAACCTCGAATGTAAATAATTTTATCACCGTTAGTTTCGCTGTAGCCTTTTCCAAGAATGTATATATAATTAATCAACGGTAATGATCGACTGTTGAAAATTATTAGAAATACGAAACGTCGAGAGTCGAGACAAACCTTTTTCATATTTCCAATAACATTTAGAATAAATAAGATAAAGTAAAATTAATTGGGCCAGTCGTTATTGAGTTCGTTACCTAAACGTAAAATTGTGTAAAATCAGAAATCATTGATTTGTCCCTAACTAGTGTTTAACATCAACAGAAAAGATAAATCAGTTTAATACAAATAATAGAGGTATATTTTACTAAAGAAAAAAGTCTCTTGTAAAAAAAATCCTTCTCTCCTCGTAAAATGGAAATTCAGTAGATACGAATTTTACCTTGATACCGTTCGGGGCAACTTTAGCCAGTGCAGTAGTTTTGAAACTTTTAATTATACAATGTAAATAGTATCCATAATTATTATTTAACGTTTTAAACTTTGACTTTTTGATATTTTTTGATTGCCTTGCAAGTTATGATCTCTTCGTGAAAATATTGATAAAAAGTCAAATAATTTGTTTCCAAAAGGTATAGAAGGCACACTTAAACGTCAAAATGTATAAATAAAAAGAGAGGATTGTATTTCATTCTTAAAGGTAGTTTCGTGTGCATCTCAACGTACATTTGCATATGCAGACTACGAAAATGTTGTCGTCGTTTTATTTATTATGATAGAGTGTTTGCTTCTTAATTTTACCCGACTTCGTGATTTTTACTAGCTTTAACTGGCAGCTTCGCCCGAGCGAAGGTCGGAGATTATCCTGCAGAAACGTACAACCGGGCTAAATAGTATCTTATCTTTATCTGCTAAGCCATGTCATAAACTATCAGTGTGCCAAATTACAGTCAAATCCGATTGTTTTTGCGTGAAAAGGTAACAAACATTCATACATCGTCACATACTTTTACATTTATAATTTTAATAGGAGAGATCTTTAATCTATACTAATATTATAAAGCTGAAAAGTTTGTTTGTTTGATTGAACGCGCTAATCTCAGGAGTGGTAGTGGGTAGCCTATTTATCGAGGAAGGCTATAGACTATATAACATCACGCTACAACTAAGAGGAGCGGAGCAGTAATGAAAAATATTGCAAAAACGGGGAAAATCGCAAGGGTCGGCGATTCGACGCGACGGGAAGGTTCGGGGGAACAAGAAATTTAACGCAGACGAAGTTGCGGGCAGAAGCTAGTATAAAATAAAACTCTTTTAAAGTTTTGACAATATCTTTTAACTTAGGTTCTGTAAACACCGCTTATTAGAAACGGGACTAGCTCATTTAATTCAAACATTAAGTATTGGACCGAGTCACTCCTTAGTTTTATTATTCCTCACCCCCTCAAACCACTTAAACTTAAGTTCGGATCCTCCCTCAATTTGTACTCTGATTAAAAATACAAACTCTTTAATTAATCTTTAAGTTGTTTTCCTACCTTCTTTTTGTACACAGTAATTAATTCTAATTATTATTGAGAAAAATCTCCCGTCTTTGTGATAACTGATTATGAAAGGATAAAGTGGGTATTTCTAAAAGTTATAATTGTTTTTAACGTGTTTTTAGTTTGCCCCGATTTTAGATGTTTTTTTTTTTTCCTAAAAAGTCATAAAGCTTCTTATTAGGAGCACTAGGGAATTGTTGTGGAACACCCATTTAGAACGAAGTTTCTTCTACTTTTGCACTTGTGGTCAATGAGAGCATGGCTGATACTTCTATGATTCGCCAGGGTCTTCTGATTTGTCAGGTGTGCAAAATGCACAAATTTCTATGTAAGTAGATGGGTAAAAATTTTGTGTGAAGATTCTTAAACTCAATATTAGTTTTCTAAAGCGTATGTGGTATCGTTAGGTAAGACATTTAAATAATGTTCTGTATCTCTTTGACGATTACCATAATCAGCTTAAAATGTCCCACAGTTGGGACACAAGCCCCCTCTCTGTAAGTGGGAGCGGGCCGTAGCCCCCACGCGGGCCCACTGAGGGTTGGTCAATGTCACATGTATTCGAATTTTGGGTTCTAGAACATGCTTTTTTTCACCGTTTTGAGTGCAGTGGTAATCTAAAAAAATACACGAAGTAAAGTGCTTTCCTAGGTTGAGAACCTACGCTCCCTATCTAAACTAAAATTATAAAGAGGAAAAATTTGATTGTTTGTTAAAATGTTTCTAATGCATAAACTAAGTAAACCGATTTTAAAAATTCTTTCACCTTTTCAGACACAAGAGCTATAAATTTCACGCGGGAGAAGTCGCGAGCTGAGGCTAGTTCAAAATAAAATAATTCGTTATGGGCACAGTTTATTTAATATAATGCAGGTAGTATAAAATAAAATAAAAGTGAGTAGATCCGCTATTTATAATTAGCTCGTAAATCTCCAGTACATATTGCAGCGGGCCCAATAAAGTGACAAACAGCTCCAATTAATTACTGACCTTATTTATTATTGCAAGGAACAGTTACATTTGCATATTATTTATATTAACTTAATGAGCACAATAATTCGTTTTGTGAAAGTTTATTCATTTACATCATGCAATTGGGTCATTAGGTACGGGATTAGCAAATAGGTAATTATTTAATATAATATGTGCATATTTGTACGTTGATTATATGTTTTCATATCTTACTGTTGATTATTTAACATAACGGCATTATAAAAAATAAAAAAATCGTTTATTCTCAGGCATCGAAGGCCCATAGCGTGTTAGTATTACCAAAAAAACTTACAAACTATATTAGTAAGAACATAATCTAGAACAAAACAAAACAAAAACACAACATTCAATTAGAGGAAGATTTATCAAGCCCCCATGTCAGACATGTAGCTTGATAAACCTATCCATTATACAATTCAATAGTTTATTAACAATTCCAATGAAATATAAATTAACTAGCTTCTGTCCGCGACTTCGTCCGCGTTAAATTTCTTGCTCCCCCGACCCTTCCCGTCGCGTCTAATCGCCTACCCGTGCGATTTTCCCCGTTTTTAAAACATTTTTCATTACTGCTCCGCTCCTCTTAGTTGTAGCGTGATGTTATATAGCCTACCTAAATAAATAGGCTACCTAACACAAAAATAATTTTTCAATTCGGACCAGCAGTTCCTGAGATTAGCGCGTTCAATCAAACAAACAAACAAACTCTTCAGCTTTATAATATTAATTATAGATAATAACTTATTCGTAGTGAATTAATAACAAAGAAAATCATCACTTTCTTATGTTTCTTAAAATTTTGCACGTCATTGTCAGATCGTTTGTTGAATAAAATATGATTCGCAACCGTAGCAAATACGTATTTACAAAATTGTCAATCAATACTACTAATAAATCCAATTGCCATTTATGAAACAGACATTCAATGGGATTGTTATGGGAATGGGATATACGTCTTACGGTCAACATATAGCCAAACACTGACTTGCAAATTAAAAAAAAAATATATAGTTTCGCGGATTCTCCATTAAAACTATCAGCACACCAAATTATGGCGTCGAAACTTGCATCGCGGTCAATTGGTAATGTACGTGCTCGAGAGATGTACATTATTATGTATTATATTAATAACACACATCGTAACATACACGCAAAGCCTTTGTTATATTTCGATAACAACTCATTTCATATGGATTTCTTTGTCGTGTAGCCTGTTCGCGGATTAGTAAGATGGACACTGAGGATGAACAAGCTGTAGAGCGCCTCCCAATCTGCCAAGTCTTTCTCAAATATGTAAGGGTCTATGTTTAGTATTGCCATACTAATTTACAGTCACATTCATCCATCCCTCTCTCATGATATCTCTCTCTCTCTCTCTCTCTGGTACGGCCATTTGTGATACATGAACATAAGTTGTGCTCCGTACAAATAATATTAAAAACTATATATTAAGTTAACAGATAGCGAAAAGAAGTGTTTAAAAGTGAAGTATAAATAAAACAGTGTTGGTGACTGGCCTGTTAGTCTAGTTATTAGTGACCCTGACTGCTAAGACTGAGGTCGTGGGTTCGATTCGAAATCGTTGTGTGATGAGCACAATCATTTGTTCTGGGTCTGGGTGTTATTTATCTATAATATGTATGTATTTAGAACTATATAAGTATATTTATCAGTTGTCTGGTATGGGATCAGATAACGGTGTGTTGGTTGTCCTAAGATATTTATTTATTTTTAAGTGTTTTATTCTTATCAGCTCTTAACAACAACAAAACTAAACAGTATACTTCCAGTCTAACGGAATACAGCTGAATACCGATATTTCACATGAATAGACTGCCTATCTGATCCCCACAACCAGTCTTACCAATGAGGATCATGTTAATAACTATTAACACGATACTGCTTGGTAAGACTGGTTGACAGAGTTTTGGGATCCTAATTCATCATAATCATTTCAGCCGTAAGACGTTCACTGCTGGACTTAGGCCTCTCCCAGTTTGGGAGGCTTTGCCATAATCGCCACGCTTGGCGGGCGGGTTGGCGACCGCAGTATGGTGGTAAAATGCATAGAGAACGCTGCTGCCCATTCTCTAGTAAGTCCCTTAGTCGCCTTTTACGACACCCACGGGAAGAAATGGGATGGTGTTATTCTTTACGTCCGGCACCACACGGTATCAATTACTCGCACAGATTTATCAAAGATCAACGAATGAACACCGGTACCAATGGCTTACACGAACCGACAGCGACAACCGTAACTTAACCTTGGATCGGTTTGACCTATAAAGCGCCTTAAAAATCGAATAATACCACAAGAACAAGAATATGTTTCTGAAAACGAGCTGAGTAATAGAGAAATGTTATGAATGCTTGAAGCAATCACCAGGTAAAACATATAATTTAAAATCAGCCTACGTTGTTCCCACCACTGGCACTGGAACACAGGACTCCTCTCGGTGAGAGCGAGTGGGCCGTAGTCTACCACGCGGGCCCAGTGTGGGTTGGTATATATTATATGTCTTCGAATTTTTGGTTCTTTCATGTCCCGGTTTCCTCACGATGTTTTCGTTCACCGTTTTGAGAGCAGTGTTGATGAAAATATTAGACAAAGTTAAGCGCCTGCCTGGGTAAGTCGGGGCTGACACCACTAGGCCACCACTGCTCTCGAAAACAAAAGTTTGGAAAAAAAAACATTACTTTCAAAAATTAAGCTCAATTATAGAACTAAACTGTAGTTCTTCATTTGATCGCAGCCTCGTTAGATCGTAAAAGGTTAGCACTCTATCTAATATTCTTACTCCGAGATATTTTAGTCGTTAGAGCTAACAAAAAGGTCTGAGCTTTTTGTTAGCGCTGCAGAAAGGCGAGTCGAAATTGTAATATGATTGGCAAGCATTTTCTTCATTGATAGTATTATTTTTCAGAAGCTTTTGCTTGCGGCTTCGTTCGCGTGGAAGTCGATAATTATTGCACGAGAAGTACTACCGTGATGAAAAGTAAAAAATGTGTACATCCAGGTTATAAACTACCTGTGTGCCAAATTTCATCCAAATCGGTGCAGTCGTTTTTGTGTGATTGAGTAACAAACTTCATTTATGATATTAGTCGCGGGTACAAGCTATTTCCAGCTTGTACCCGCGACTTCGCCCGCGTGTCAATCGGCCCAGAGAATAAAAAAAATCACAAAAAATTCAACCCCCATTTCACCCTTTAGGGATGGAATTTAAAAAACCCTTTCTTAGTGGATACCTACTCTTCACAAAGAACACACCCTCCAAATTTCACGTCTCTACGACCAGCGGTTTAGGCTGCGCGTTGATATATCAGTCAGTCAGTCAGTCACTCAGGACTTTGAATTTTATGTATCTAGATAATTTTTTTACTTATCTACTACCTATAGACGACCCAGTAATTGTTTTTGCACTATTGTCAAGAATTCCCAGTAAATAAAAAAATTGCCCAATTTAAGAACCATACATCACCAGAATGCCCGTACCATGGTGGCGCAGGCAGGTTTCGTCGCCAATAAAATGTATGGCTGGCTGCGCAACCAATAGGAAGCCAGGTGAGCCACTCACTGTGCAGGCAACATAAACACGGTTTTTTTTTAAATAACCGCCGATAAATTTCAACTTGGAAGGGTTTATCAATCAGTGTCCGTTTCGACTGCTGACAGTATGTATAAAGCCCTAATGTCTGGACTTCATGACCTACAGAACTTAAAACCTATAATGCGATTTAGAAGAAGGATGAGATTAGAGCTTTATTCATACTGTCTACATTTTCTTCGAAATCGTATCAGTGCTTAACAAAAAGAATGGGACTTCTACAAGGCTCCGTTTAAGAGAACTGCGTGGCCGCGCGGTTCTCCATGTGTCGACCGCACGTCCATGGTTAAACCATTATAACATTCTGAATATTGGATTTACGAATTTGCGACTTTCACTGTTACTGTTTTACAAATTCCTTCGTAATGTTGACGTACCTAGTCGTTTTTCTTCGTCTACGACACTATGTCCGAGCAGTCGAAACGGACACTATCAATCATACATGGAATCTATGGCAACTGGTTACGCATTTGACTGGCCTGTTAGTCTAGTGGTTAGTGACCCTGACTGCTAAGACTGAGGTTGTGTATTCGATTCCCACCCAGGACAAATCTTTGTGTGATGAGCTCAATCATTTGTTCTGTGTCTAGGTGTAATTTATCTATAATATGTATGTATTTAGAAATATATAAGTATTTTTATCAGTTGTCTGGTTACCATAGTACAGGATCTGCCTAGTTTGGAATCAGATAACGTTGTGTTGGTTGTCCTAAGATATTATATTATTATATCGATGATGTCACCTTGTACAGTTGTATAATAAGTTGGTACCGTGACCTGGCGACGTTGCCATGGCGCTCCGGTAAAGTATGACTCTTAAACTATCAAACTCTCACATAGGCAAATTATTCTTTTCGTAATATGATGTGCTAATGAAATTCAACCTTAGCCATCCGTCGAGGCTGCGAAGAAGGAAGCGACTGGCTGTCGACTATTTTCCCGGTCAAGAAACGTAGGTACATAAAATACGTACATCCCTGTCCCGTACTTGTGAAAGATACCCATAATGTTAACGTGACTGCTGCCTGTTCACATTGCCGGTGAGAACTCTCTCTCTACTAGTTTTGTCACAGCGACAAGAGCTCTCAAAGAAAATATTCGCATAACACTTCTTCAGAGTCTCTCGCTTAGTAAATAAGCATACCAGCAAGTGATTGGGTAATGATTCTACTCGACGCATTCGCGCACTCGCTCAAAAACTAGCGCGAAAACTCTCCGATCTATTTGCTGTTTGTTGCTCAGCCACACGTTTTTCGCTAATTGTCGGCGATGCGACAGATGCTTTAAGGCGATAAATATTTACTATAACCTACCTACGTATGAAAGCACATCAATTCTATTTCATACAAATCTAGAAGACAACAGGCTGAACTAAAAATCATTATGTGATTATTTTTCTTTGGCTTCACGCACATTCAGAAAAGCGTGCCACACAAGCGTGTCATAGTGAGTAGGTACCTAGTTACATACCAACTAGCTGACCTTTTTGAAAGACCAATAAGGTCAGCGTATGTCCTTCAAAGGTGACCCATTCCGGCCGTTTCCCGTCTTACAAATTCCTTTTGGTTATCGCCTTTCATACATCCCTTAACATTACGAGACGTAAATAAATATTGTGTAATTTTAATGCTTCCCTGTATAAATATGGTCTGAAGTGGATGCAAAAACACTATTTAGAAGATAAAAACGATACAGTGATAAATATTTAACTGTATTGCTGGTTCATAGTAGTGGACAAACAGACAGATATCTCAAATTAAAATCTCAAATTTCAAATATTTATTGCATTCCATAATGTAGATATACATGTGGCGGGTATTAATATACAAGTAAAAAGAAACAATTACGGACCCTGTCGGGCACAGCAGTATTTTTAATTCTAAGTAGAATAGAGGAAGAGCGCTTTCCTATAAACTCTTAATGCTGTATTTTTAACAATAATATATTTAATTGTATATATTGTTGTCGTATATCAGTGGGCTTATTCTCGTAATTTTTAGGAAATGTCAAAAATACCCTTAGTTTCCATACATTTTCATTCATTGTCGTCGAGATTAACTACGACTAGTTTTTGAACGTTTATAATTACGAGAATTTTCCTTCTGATAAATAGACATAAAGCTAGATATGTCACCTTAACAGACATGAGGAAACAACACATGAAATTGATGTTGGTGGTAGGATTCGTAAGAGACAACTTTCCCTGTTGAAGATTTTATTTGACACATTTCATTTTCACATTTCGATAATTTCTCGACCATATAAATGGTCTCGACCATAGATATCCAGTCTCGACGCATATTAGGCTCATCGTCCATGACACTGCTCAAAAGATATGGGCTAGAAAAAAAAAAAGCGCCAATGAGTTCCCTAAATGTGGTTGACATGACTTACAAACGCCTTTTTGAGTAGTTTGTGACCTGATAGGTTTGTGTCCCTTTATTAACGTCTTTACTAACTTCCTCTTAATATTTGAAAATAAAACAGGAGAACGTAGAATTTCGTTTTAATTTTGTGGAGTCAACCACACCACCATAAAAAAGACCCATTGGTAGTAAGTTGCTTATAAAAAAATAATCTCTTTCCACACAGTAAGCCTATTCGTAAATTGAAAACAGGTTTTTTTATTAAAAAAAACCGGCCAAGTGCGAGTCGGACTCGCGCACCGAGGGTTCCGTACAAACCTGTAGGTATATAAGTAAAAATTCACCCATCACGACAATCGAGTCGTAGTTCTGTTCTGTTTCTTGGCTTGGTTTTATTTCTGTCTGTGTTTTGTTCTGTTTATTATATGATGTAACTAAAAATTTACGGTTTTCGCAATTTTTCCATTATCTGTGCTATAAGACGTTGCTTCGTACCAAATTTCAAAATTCTAGATCGACGATCTCTTGAGGTTTTGATTCCCTTGCGATTTTCGAAAATTTGAGAAAATTTGCGGTATAAACGGTTATATCTTTTGATGGCGTTAGTTTAGAAGTTTGATTTTTTCACAGCTCCAAGGGGCAGTAGATTTGAGTATTTGTTATAAATTTTAGCTTGATACCTCCACGCGTTCCTGAGAAAAAGGGTCTTGACAGACGGACGGACGGACGGACGGACGGACAACAAAGTGATCCTATAAGGGTTCCGCTTTTTCCTTTTGAGGTGCGGAACCCTAAAAATATCGAAGAAATACCATAAAGCCACAAATATGATACGGTCTGTCCCCTTTTTTTTTTTTTTGGATGGTAAATCATCAAATGACTTCTCCCGCTCTGGGCGGAGCGGGAGGGCGTGTCAGACTTTTACTGACTAAAACCCACCCGTGTTCCTTCAGTTGCCCATGTGCCGGGGCCACGGTATCTCTTTCGAACAATCACGCGACCCCGCCAGGCACCGGTCCTAGCAGACCCCTTCAGTGCTGCTGACATCTCTTTGAGGCGCGCGTGGAACACAACGCGCCGTCGACCCGAGCTTGGTCCTTACCGGGCGGCGAGCTACCCATTGCTCGCCGCCCGCAAGCTCGCGCCTTCGACTCCCGACGCCCGGGGCATCTCCTCCTGCGGCGGCTAGGGACGTGAGGGCGCAGAGACTGCCACTCCCTCACGCGCTCCGCCTCCTCCTTCACACGGTCTATCCCCTGGAAACCACTTAAACTTTCAACGCAGTGACAGCTTAATTATGTCAATATGCCGGTGCTGTATTATGCCATTACTTACTGGAAACTGATAAAATCATAGGCTTTTTAGCAAAAACAAATGTTGGAAGGTCGATTTCCGTTATTTTATGTTCGTATTCCAATTTTTCAATAAAAAATTCAAAAGTTTCAATCTTTCAAAAAGTCTCTAATTTACCTACATTTCTGAAAAAAAAATACATTAATTGTCGCTGATTTGAATTATTTTAAAGATAATTGTCCTTCAGAGAGGAAATTCCTGTAATTTTAAGAACGTTTACAGTTTGACCTCAGTCTGTCGGAAATTATTTTTAACAAATAATGATGATCAGTTTTATATTGATTGTCGCTGAGATGAGATTGCGACTAGATTGTAACCATTTAAAAACACGAGAATTGGTCTTCTGATGTCGGAATTTAATTAGAAACTTTAAAATTTAAACTATTATACAACAACTAATTATGATGATAAAACTCTTATTAAAACAGAAGCCTATTCTTGCGATATAGGCCTAAGACCTAGGCCAAATCCATAAGTTTGAATACCTAATAAACCGATGAAATAAAAGCCCCTCAAATATTGTAAAATGTTAGGTTTGTCAAGTGTGTTATAAGCAAAAAAGTTCCATACACTCATAATGTATGAAAGACCCACGTATAGCCCTCCAATGTAATTGAAACTAATGGAGGAACTGAATAAGAAAGTGAATATATTCCCGTCACACCGGCCGGTCATACATTACGTGCCCGATAACGCCTATCATTCGTACTGAAGGCTTTCGAGGCAGAACCTATGTTTAGAGATACATTATTAACTTCAACTCGTCTTTTTCAACATGTTTAGATGTTGACAATTTAATTATGAACTATATAGATACTTGTTTGGACTCTCAGATAATGCTTTTAATTTTTTGTAGTTTTTTTTTTCTAAAATTTTGCAGGAGGGTTTTATCCATAGTAGCATATCAGCCGCATCATTACATAAAATAAAAATGATTAATTTCTAAACAAATAAGTAATTAGGTCTTAATCAATCAATCGGTTTCGATAATCTTTAATTCGGAAAGCAGTGTTGGCCGAATCGACTCGGTTTGTATTACACTAGCTTCTGCCCGCGACTTCGTCCGCGTTAAATTTCGTGTTCCCCCGACCTTTCCCGTCGCGTCGAATCGCCTACCCGTGCGATTTTCACCGTTTTTTTTTTCATTACTGCTCTGCTCCTCTTGGTTGTAGCGTGATGTTATATAGCCTATGTTACTTGCAGATTATGTAGCTTTCTAATGGTGAAAGAATTTTTAAAATCGATCCAGTAGTTTTTGAGTTTATCCATTACAAACAAACAAACATACAAATTTTTCCTCTTTATAATATTAGTGTAGACAATAAGAAAACTACGAACTCAAATTGACGCTACGTAAAAATCAGACCAAACCTCATAAACGATAAACTTTATGATATCATCAACTGTAGAAACAGCGTCATTCACGCGACGAAAAAGTAAGTTGTTACAAATTATCATATTATAGTAGATAACGTTTGTCTTGTAAAAAATGTCGCGAAAGGTGAGCCATCTATTCTCCGTTAAATGGGTCGAAATCACGAGCGGAACATTTGGTAGCTATAGACGAAATACGTAGGGTTGACAACATAATATCGTATTTGCGTCAAATATGAAAAAACTTTCGTAACATAATATTGACATAAAGATCTTACTTTGATTTGCTGAATAATTGTATTATATTCATTATTTTTGTCATTTAATTTTACCACAACTACTATTTTTCACTTTAATTTAATGCACAATAAAATAATCAAGTATTAATAATGTTTAATGCATGCTAATTTATGATGATAAGCGCAGGCGAAATATAATTGCAGCGCTTGTAAAAGGCTGCTAAGTCTTAAGTACTAACATAGTATAACACCAAAATTACGTAAACACTTAGTTCGCAATAAACGTTTTTGACTTTGACTTGGATTAAAGTGAAAACTCTTTTGTCGCTACTACTTTTTAAATGTATCACTGTACTCTTTCACAATCCAACAACGGCTTTACTAAAAAACTTTTTAACAAAAAATTAAACCGCCGCAGCTTTTTATTTTTTGTGTCTTTAATGTACCATTAATACTTGGCAAGGTATACCCTATCCAATGAAAAAAAAAAAATATCAAAATCGGACTACTCTGTACAAAGTTATGCGTGGTTATACATTACAATCAATGAGTGAGCAATCAATCATACCCTGTTTTCCGACCCTTAGAGTTCGATTTTGTTTTCCAAATTTATATGGGACCACCCTTTCTATTAAAAAAAGAATTATCACAATCGGAATACTATGTAAAAAGTTACAATGTAAAAAAAAAAATACGCGTCGAATTGATAACCTCCTCCGTTTTTTTTCGTCGGTTAAAAAGGAGTTTAGACATATCCAGGAATAACCATAATAACTTAACCGTTATTGCCAAGTGTTGCCAAAGTAGGATAATATACTTATTCAGTTGCCACAATGAAAAAACTGTTAAAAAATTCGTTTCAATGTAAATAATTTTTATTCTGACAGAACTGCCGCAGTAATTAATATTATTATCTATATTTGGTAATAAAATAATACATAGAAAATAAAAATGACGACTATATAATGGCTGGATTTCCCAAAGGAGTTTAGTTGGTAGAATTGGCTAGTTATGATTATGTAGGCTCATGTAATACGGAGCGAGGTTATTACCACATTCCGGCCTGTACCGGCTTGTGGCCTGTCCGAATGACTTTTCGTCATTAAAGTAATACATAAGTCATAAAAATAGATTGAAAACAAATCCCATAAACAATATGTAATGTTACTCTGCAGTACAACTTTTTACGGTATACTTTTACGGTGTCTTCATTACAAGACTCAGGTGAGAAATTACTACAATCTTACCTGAACCACTAAAGAGAACATTGAGAGAGTCATAAACGGTTTACTGCGCGCTAACTACACACTAACTTAACTCGACGTTATTGCCGTGAGGGCGTCATACCAGGGTAGATACGACACGCTTACATCCGGTAAGGAAATACGCACTTATACTTTTTATTAGTCCATTATTTGGATTGCCAATATCATGTTAGGTAATTTCTCCGTTTAAGGACATTTTCTTCTAAAGTTGGCAAGTTAAAAAATTAAACTAAATATGGAACTAAAAATGGGGCCAAATAGCACACAGACAAGGGGGGGAAAGGGAGGATGAAAGGTTGTAGAGAAGTATTGTCATTTTTAAAGCTAGAACGATGAAACTTTTTTATTTGGCTTTTATTACATAATATATATGAAGGGCAGAGGGTCATATTGTAAAATAAAAGAGGTTCTTTCAATATTTAGGAACTATATAATCAATAGACCTTATACGAAACTGCACTTAATCAGTTTCCATAATTATTAATTTAACACCGTATTAAAATAGCCATGACACCCAGTAATACAGTTACAGTATTACAGTTCATATAAAAGAGTATCAATGTACAATGAGGCAGAGTTATAATAATTGAGAGCAATACGACCTGTGCACCGGGCCACGCCTGAACTTAGAATGCCAATTCGCCGCCGTGCGGCGTCTTTTATACGGAAGTATTGGAGGTGGGGCAACGACGTAGCACGCTACGACGTAGCGCGCTCTAACTCCGCCCACCAGCAATGAGGTGGGAGAATGGCGTAGCGTGCTACGACGCTACGGCGCTATCGCGTAGCCCAATGCACGTGCCACTCACAATATGACGCCGACACGGCCATACTGACGTGCGGACGTCCTCGTACGCTCAGCTGACAATGTCTCATCTAGAACTTGAAAAACTGATTAAGTACCGTTTGGTCATCCTGATTGTTTCTGGTCCGGTCTACTTAGACCCTTCAGATATTTAACCACTTGGTCCAGTCTATTATGACTCTTCAAGGGTTATCTCTTGGTCCGGTCAACTTCTGACCCTACAAGATCAGCCTCCTGGTCCGGCAATTGTTTTGCCCTTCAGGTGTATCCCTTCAGTTAAACTGGACCGGATCTAGCTAGGCCGAACAAGTATCGTTTCTTTAGCTTAATTAACAAATAGCTCAATACTTTGGTTGATTTACAAGTGCTTCTGTTACAATATTAACTGATTCAGGGCCAATAGATTCTACTGAAACAGCACGTTAACCACGGTTTCTACAACCTGCACTGGTAGATATAGTGTCACTTTTGGCAGACATGGTATCATTATTGGCAGAGATAGTACCACTATTAGGAGACTGAATATCATCATTGTTAATCTGTTCCCTAGTCTCGTGGACAAGAACATCTATGTTATTCTTCGCCGACACGTCATCCTTATCATAACATTCTGCGAATTCCAGAAAGAATGACTGACCACGGGGTACTTGTAAGTTTTTTGTGAGAGTATTTGTAGACTATTCTTTCCATTAATGTGTTACAATTCGTACCAATCGTTTTCTTCCAAAATAGCGGTGATTTTAAAGGGGCCTTTGTATTTACGGTCCTGTTTCATTTGGTGTTTTTTTTTGAATTTAACAAAGGCAAAATCACGTACTGAAAAGCATTTTACCATAGCTTTATCCTTGTTAAATGATAAATGACTTTATTTTTGCAAGTAGGTTTGTACAAACACTTTTACACGTCAATCATATTTTTTTTTTTAACTAGATGTGGTCGGCGTTTCCTATCTGACTACTCTGAGAAGAAAGGCCGAAACAAACTCAGAGGTCACAGTCTCTTTTAAAGTCCAGACATAATCTTGGTCACGTCATGTGAAGACCATGTGGATTGGTGTCTGAAGTGGTATTTTAAAGAAAGAACCACTCAGATTGAGTGGACTTGTCCAATCAGTGCACGCATTTGTCAGTAAATCGACCTGTGTCGTATTGGACCAGCTTTTTTTATACCAACAGAAGAATCGGATAATGGTTTCGAGGTTTAAACGAGATCAGGATGATTAGTAGAAACTCTTGTTATCTCTAATGAACCCTTAATACCAAAAATTAATTCCAAGAGCGTGAGCCCTGTTGCTCTACAACGAGTACCAGCTACTAATTGGATATTGTCTACATGATCTTACCATAAGCTACCAGAATCTATAGCTAACATACTTTTTAAGGTCCTCATGACACGCTCGACCTGCCTATTGGCCAGGCAAACCCGTGGATATTAATTGTAAATCGATGCGATTATCTTTACAAAAATTCTTAAATTCAGTATTGTCATATGACCTACTGCGATTTGCAACTATTCTTTTAGGAGCGCCAAACGAGGTCACTGCATTTTTTTTTTTTTGTGATTTAATAATTAACAAGACGGATTTTGTAAAGCCATCAATAATCACGGAAAAATACTCCTTGCGCTCGCTTTTTAACACGCTTTTTCCTGTGAGTTTACCAGTTAAATCTAAATGAATTATATGCCATGGAACGGTAAATTTAGGGATTGGATGTTGACCGACCTGCTGGGCATACGGGGGACCTTTGGAAGCCTTACAAGCGACGCACGAACCTCCATAGGTTTTAACAAGTATTGACATATTTTGAAACCAATAAAGATTGTATAATTTATCGAAGATTTTTTTTTTTAACCTAGGTGTGTTATTTCGCTGTGTACTCGATAAATTATTTACCATGTTAAAGGGTGTGGCAATATTGGTGACCATTTAGTGGTTTTATAACATTCGATTTTACGATGCCCTGTCTAATATCGATAATGTGCGTGATATTTCAGACAGCAAGTCATTTGAGCGAAATTTGGAAATAATGTCTCATATTTCGGAATCACGATATCTACAGATAACGAAATCCTCTCCAGTTCAGACAAATTTACAATTTTAGCTGCCTTATGAATAAAATATGTGTCAGCATGATTACGTGAAAGGAAGTCTAGATGTGCCATATTTTTTCCCTCTTTATAGATGATATCAAAGTCATATGACTGCAAAATTGTCCACCTATGTACTCAGGGGTTAGGTCCTTTTTGTACTGAGAGGCCTTTATGGCGTTACAGTCAATAAAAACCGTAAATTTACGCCCATATGGGTTATATCGAAAATATGTGGCTAGGCCATATAAATTGTTGGTACTGAGCAGCAGTGCCTGGAGGAGGGATATTTTTTAGAGCTTCAATCTTATGGGGATTTGGTCTAATTTTTCCAGGGGATATTCCGAAACCCAGATATTCAATTTTCGGCTTTATACATGAATTTTTTTTTTTAAGTTATATCTAGAAATCTATTTAAACGAGACAACTTTTTTGAACGGTCTCTAATGCAGAAAGTACGTCATCCATGTAGATCAGTATTTTATCGTCATTTAGAGGTTTAAGTCCAGTATTTATAGCTCTTTGAAAAACCTGCGAAGCATTTCATAAACCAAATGGCATAGTGAGGTACTCAGACTGACCCGTTATGGACGCAAATTTGGTGATCGATTCGATCACTAACTAGTAGTAAAGGATAGCTGTCTGGTCGAGTATTGCTATTGAGTTCCCGGTAATCAACGCACATACGATCGGTACCGACCTTTTTTATTTATTAATAATGTAGGACTCGCGAAAGGCGAAGAACTTTCACGAATTATGTTAGCATCTAGTAATTCTTGTACTTTGTCATTAACGATTCGTAACTCGAGATATGAGGAGTATTTAGTGAGTATTTCAAGCAAAACTTCATTTTCTTTACCGGTAAGATCTGTGTCAATAGAATTAATGTCAAGAGACATTTTTAATATAGAGCTAAGATTTGCTTTTTTTTAAGTTAAGGCAGCTTTATTATCCACAACGGATATTGCTTGTCTAAAATGTCGTGACCTATTAATAAGTTAACGTTTTCATTGAAACATTCGTCAGACAATACTTGATATGTAACGTCGAGAAGAAAGTTTTGTACCACGGTTGGGCATTGTATTTGGATTGAGCAATTAACATCATCATCAGGAGAGTCTCGTCTGAGTGACTATCGGGAGATACCAGCCTGACGGTACATCTAAATGACCATCAACTTAGATCAGCTTGACGAGAACTGACTTCTCTCAAGAACATTGGACCAATTAACATTATTACAATCAATCCCCTTTAAAGGTTCATGAAACTTTTCACCAGTAAGAAGACCACAGTTACCTTCATGAAGATACACCCAGATCCAGAGTCAAATATGAAAGGAATTGCATACCACTTATTTCCAAAACACCACGCGCTGCTCTGCACACAGGTTCAATTGTTTGCTGGTGTTGCTCGGTGTGGGGATCTCTTTTCTTCTTCCAGCGTTTAAGGCATGTGGTGACCACGTGGCTAGCCTCACCACATTTGAAGCAGGTTATTCCAGAGTTCGTCTGTGGGGTTTTTGCTAAAACAGGTACCTTTTGAAGCAACGTGCCGACATTCCTGCCTTCGTTGACCGACCTTCCCGCAGAACTTGCAGTTTCCCCGAAATTGAGTTGATGGACAGGACTTTTTCGTGTCTAATTCGGACGTGCCCGGTTCTTCGTTTCTTTCACGGTGAATTTTGTCATCGCACCATAATAGGACAGATAGCAGTACCGGTCCGGTAAATTTGCATCAGGAAACTTTTCAACAAGTTTTCCTAACTCGCCTGGGGTTTCTTTGTTATCAATTTATGATTGTGATTAAATTCAAATTATCTTGCATTGTCATGGGTTTGGAAAATTTAGAGACCAGCATTTTCTTAATAGTATCTCATGAACTATTATCTGGATTAATTCTTGTAAAACACATGGCGGCGCGGGTCTTTAGAGAGTGAGCGAGGGCTAAAATAAGGTCTACACCTTCTGGCTTCTTGCTGTCGATTACAATCTCACTTAATGCACACCAGTTGATAATGTTGGTTTCAGTTACATCAGGATCGAAAGGAACCAACATCGATTGCATACTGGGTGTCATGTGGCGAGGTGTCAAAGTATCTGCACTTATTTTTTATTGATTCCATACTACCCAAAAAAAAAATACATTTGTTCCCGTATTAGATTGCCAGCAGTCCCAGATAAAGGTGGGAGTGGGTTTCATCCCACTTCTGATGAAGGGCAGAGGGTCATATTGTAAAATAAAAGAGGTTCTTTCAATATTTAGGAACTATATAATCAATAGACCTTATACGAAACTGCACTTAATCAGTTTCCATAATTATTAATTTAACACCGTATTAAAATAGCCATGACACCCAGTAATACAGTTACAGTATTACAGTTCATATAAAAGAGTATCAATGTACAATGAGGCAGAGTTATAATAATTGAGAGCAATACGACCTGTGCACCGGGCCACGCCTGAACTTAGAATGCCAATTCGCCGCCGTGCGGCGTCTTTTATACGGAAGTATTGGAGGTGGGGCAACGACGTAGCACGCTACGACGTAGCGCGCTCTAACTCCGCCCACCAGCAATGAGGTGGGAGAATGGCGTAGCGTGCTACGACGCTACGGCGCTATCGCGTAGCCCAATGCACGTGCCACTCACAATATGACGCCGACATATATTTATGAATTATATTTAAAATTTGTTAAATTTTTACCCTTAAGGGGGTAAAATAACAATATGGAATAGGGGATGAAAGTTTGTACGATTTTGACGGGACTTTTATTGGCGGGTAGCTCATGTAATAAGGAGTAACTTAGGCTACTTTTACTTTAGAGAAATACCTGCGTTAATTTCCGACATCCACGCGGGCGAAGCTGCGGGCAAAAGCTAGTATTTAATATGGAGCGAACTTTATTAAGTGAATACGGAACGAAATAATCCAATACTTCTTTTGTCTCAAAGGGGTAGGCGTTTGAAGGGGTCTGCTAGGACCGGTGCCTGCCGGGGTCGCGTGATTGTTCGAAAGAGATACCGTGGCCCCGGCACTTAGAGTATATAATTACAGTAGTATAGAGCGCGCGCAATGAAGTGGGAACAGTAGGCACGGGTGAGAACAACACGACGTTCCCGCCGCAAGCGCTTGTAGTCGTGGTTGAGTGCTAGCAGTGTGCGTTTCTCCAGAGATTTTTTTCATATTTACGTATCAAAATGGTCAAATGTGCAGTTCGATCTTGCAAAAACGATACTAGGAAACACACAAAACTGAAATCCAGTATCACATTTCATCGGTAAGTCAATTTTTATACTTATTTTTACGAAAACAAATCACGCATTGCGGGGGTGAAGAAGATATGGGAGGCGGGCTCGCACAGGCCCGCCCGCGCACCTCGCTCCCCGCACGAGGCTGTAGGGATGTGACGCGAACAACACTATAGTCGATAATATTATATTTATGTAACTTTATATTCAAAATCTTATGATCATTTATTATAAATAGTTTTGAATGCGAAAGTAATTAGCGTAAACGTAAACTATGAAATGTTACGATATCACGTCTAAACTAATTAATTGATTTTGAAGTATTTTGATAGGTATAGAATGGAGTAGAATTAAACAACATTTCAAAAATTTTAAACATTTGAAGTATGTAAACATGTTTTTCTCTCTTATTTTCAGCTTTCCGAAAGATCGAAACTTGATGAACAAGTGGATTATCGCTTTAAAACAAACAAACTTTGAACCAAACATATGGAATAAAGTTTGTTCAGTACACTTTCTGGATTCCAATTTCTATGAAACAAAAAAAGGACTGCGCAAATTAATAAGTACCGCTGTCCCATCGCTTTTTCTTGGTCCATCAACACTTTCTGATCATAATTGGACGGAAGCATCGTCCTTTAATTCAGGCAAAATAACTGCACCTTTCGCACAACACGAACCATCTACTTCTGACAATATGCATATCGATTTAGAAATGCCTCCAGACGTATGTCTACTTCTCTCAAATGTAGGCGATACCCCAAGAAAACGGAAATTGAAAAAAGAAATTATTCGACTGAAAGACTTAGCTAAACGTCGCCGATTGCGATGCAATGCTCTGTACGCAACACGTAGGCGTTTGAAAAAGAAAGTCGAAAATTTGTCGCAAGTACTCAACGAGTTGAAGGAAAAGAGATTAATTAATCAAGAGCAAGTTGACCTCCTAGAATCGTGCGGAGTGTCTGCAGCAGCTCTCATTAAGAGAATGATTAGAAAAGGCAAACAATATTCACCAGAGCTCCGCACATTTGCGCTAACACTCCATTTTTATTCTCCGAAGGCCTACTCTTACATAAGGAGTACATTTAATACATGTCTGCCACACCCGAGTACAATCCGGAAATGGTACCTATGCCTCGATGCAAGTTCAGGTTTCACTGCCGAAGCATTTAATGCTCTTCGCGAAAAGGTAAAGGCGACCGAAAATAAAATATTATGTAACTTAGTTACTGATGAAATGTCCATACGTAAACTCAAAGAGTTTGATGGCAACAAAGTGCAAGGTTATGTGGACTTTGGAGCAGGAATCGACGTGCCCGGAGATACAGCCGTATTGTGTACACAAGCCCTGGTATTTCTTTTAGTTGCGGTGAACGGGCAATGGAAAATACCCGTGGGATATTTTTTGGTGGATGGCGTTACAGGAGAGCAAAGGGCAAATTTAGTTCGAATGTGCCTTTCAAATTGCCACGAGGTCGGCATAGAAGTTGTATCGATGACATTCGACGGTTGTCCGGCAAACATGGCTATGGCTCGCGAACTCGGCTGTTCATTCGATTTAGGACATTTGAAAACATATTTCCCGCACCCTGAGACGGAACAGCCTATTTATGTGTTTCTTGATCCATGCCATATGGTCAAACTTGTCAGAAATACATTAGAAAGTAAAAAGGTTTTTCAGGATAACAATGGAGGCCTTATTAAATGGCAATATTTTGTTGACCTTAACATCTTGCAGGAAAATGAAAAATTTCACCTCGCTAATAAATTAACAACAAGACACATTGATTTTAAGAATCAAGTCATGAAAGTAAAATTAGCAGTGCAATTATTAAGCGCTAGTGTGGCAAAAGCAATTGAATTTTGTGACCAAAAGCTGCATTTGTTAAATTTTGCCAACTCCGCCGCAACGGTAAATTTTACTCATGTGGTTAACAATCTGTTTGATATTCTCAACTCACGGAAGTTTCCCGGACTTGACTTCAAAGCTCCCATTAATGAGAAAAATGAAACAAAATATATAACGTTTCTGGAAAATGCCAAAACATACTTACAAACATTAGTGTTTCCAAATGACAATCAACAGATTGTACATTCACGAAACAAAACTGGATTTCTTGGACTTTGTGTGTGCATTGAGAGCATGAAAGAGTTGTACAACAGGCTGGTCAAGCAAGAAAAAAAAATGAAATTCTTGGCTATGTACAAAATAAGCCAAGATCATCTGGAGATCCTTTTTTCAGTGATACGATCTCATGGTGGCTTTAATAACAATCCGTCGGCCTCTCAGTTCAGAGCTATCTACAAGAAGCTTTTGGTGCATATGGAACTTAAAGAAAACTTTACCGGAAACTGCGCGTCCCTGGAACAAATTACTCTACTAACCTGTTCTTCATCCGCTGATCACATCAACCTAACGACTAAAGGACACAGGACAGCTTCACAAGAGGATGATGCTATGGTTGACGAACAATTTATGAGTAAATTTGAGGATAATGATTTGAATTTACCTACAGCGCTTGATCATTCTTTTCTTTCACAGCACGTCATCTCCTATATTGCTGGTTATGTAACAAGGTATTTACTATCTAAAATAGAGTGCACTGACTGTTTATCGGCTTTAGTAGCAAAGGGACCTTCTCATTATAATTCGTTCATATTATTTAAAGATAGAGGAGGTCTTATGTATCCATCTGAGGATGTGATTCATTTATGTAATGCCGCTGATAAAATAGTAAAAAGTAATATAGAATCGAAAAACAGAGCTGATCGTGATCGTCGAAGCATGGTTACTAAAACGCTGAAGTTGTTCATTGGATCAGATATATTTCATGTTCTTCATGCTCATTTATTTGAACAAGAACCTTGCAGCAATCATTTATTGCATTTGCTTAGAGCTGTGATTCAAAAATATATTGATATACGCGTCAAATATTTAGTTCGGAAGTCGAATGTCAAGAAAACTAAAAGACAGCTTTATAACAAGCTTACGCTTTTTAGCGGTCAATAAAAATGAGAAATGATGTATACAATTCCAAAATATGCTTGCAATTTTAAAAATGAATGATATTGATTTACTAATAAAAAATCACTAAACCCCATGTTTTATTTTATAAACCTTAATATTTAACAAATCTACATAATTTTCAAGAATAATATAGTATATTTTCTTTGTTTGTACATTGTAAATTTGGTATGAAACAGAATAAACAACCAGAATACTTGTGTAAAACTAAAACAACTGTGACTTTCATAAATAAAATTATATTTATAAATATAATGATGACTAAACGCAACCAACAATATACTAAAACAACTGTGACTTTCATAAATAAAATTATATTTATAAATATAATGATGACTAAACGCAACCAACAATATAACCATCACACTCACATGGACACACCTAGGTAATATAAATATAAGTACCTAGAATTTACACCCAGATTTGAGATCTATCTAGATCGATTTTTCGCCCCCATAAACCCCCATATAACCGATTTCATCGAAACCGTTAGAGCAGTTATCGAGAACGTGATTACAAACAAATATGCAAATAAATATACAAACATTTCGATAAATAGTATAGGAAATAACATAATGAATATAAAAAGTACCTAACAAGGATATTTATTTACATAACTTATCGATAGCTAGTGACAATTTATTGATACATCCCTATCTGTCATACACTCATCAATCTAGGTATCTATAGCTCATTTGCCTACGATGCAAACTAAGAAATTTGTGCAATATGCGCGCTCTATACTACTGTAATTATTTACTCTAAGCCCCGGCACATGGGCAACTGAAGGAACACGGGTGGGTTTTAGTCAGTAAAAGTCTGACACGCCCTCCCGCTCCGCCCAGAGCGGGAGAAGTCATTTGATGATTTCCCATCCAAAAAAAAAGGGGGTAGGCGTTGATCATGCCTTTCCGTCAACCTAGCCTTTTTCAACTTTGTTAAGGTCAGCATGTAGCCTAACCAAATGCAGCTGAGCAGAATAACAATATTTTACATGGAGCGATTGCCTGTCTGACCATCACAACCCAGTTTCTGAGTAACATGGTACCCCTTGGTAAGACTGGTTGGCAGATTTTTGGGTTTCTAACTACCCGTAATGACAGGCGGGGCCAGGGGCGTCTTAATAGGTTTTCCGAGGCACAGTGGGGTCTCAATATGTTGGAATAGTTCGATCCGACCGCAGCAAGCGTCGCTTAAAACCATCGATTGACTCATAGAACATATTAAATTCACGTCGATAAATCACTTAATTTTTATTCATAGACTCATCTAGTGACATCCCTAAATGCCCTCCATATTGAAGGGCAAACAGAATCGTGTAGAAATTCTGTCCCTTTCCTCTTACAAATGGTTTTTCAAGTTTATCCAAATTTTTTTTGCTTCTAAGTGGGGTCATGCTAGATAATTAGGTACTTATTCCGCTGTTTGGGGGCCTGCATGTGAGCACTGGCCTGTTGAAGGTCAATAGACCGTGACTTTAATCTATTTAGGACCACATAAATAGGGCTCAGTTTAATTCGGAAGATAGCCTTTAAGGTTTTTATGGGTTAATAAATACGATTGAATCTAAATCGAAATAAATACGATAAATACGATTGAAGATCAAACAATTGTTCCTGGTAGAGCATTAGAAGTCGTAGTGGAATACTTTGAGAAAGGTCGATGCTAGTGGTAACCTACTTAAGACTTTTTAGGATCGAATTTATGCTCGTGTTCATTACACAGGATCAGTTTGTATTCAGTGCGCAAACTGTAACCATGGATTCAGCATATCATTCTAGAACCCCCAGCGTAGAAAATTTTCGTCGGATACACAAAAAAAATATCTGCTGTTGATTACATTTTGGCCCCCATTTTAGGTAGGTACCAGGTAAAGAGATTCCGTGACCCTGGCACATGGGCAACTGAAGGAACACGGGTGGGTTTTACTCAGTAAAAGTCTGACATTCCGCTCCGCCCAGAGCGGGAGAAGTCATTTGATGATTTCCCATCCAAAAAAAAGGGGGTCTAGAATGATATGCTGAATTCATGGTTACAATTTACGCATTGGATAAAAACTTATCCAGTATAACATCTATCGTATTAACTGCAATTTTTTAGATCCAATAAACGCATGAAAAAAAGCGTGATATGAAAATAATATGTATGCATTACTGTATTCATTTAACGTTATTTATTGTGTTATTATAATTCATATTACCTACTTAGACTTAATGTAGGTAATATAAAACATACCAAGCTGCTTATTATTTTCACTAAAAGGCAAAAATAAAAAGCAAAACTATTATTAATTCCTCCTGCGATGTTTTTATAAAACTGGAAATACGAATGATGAAATATTTAGTAATCTCAAATAGCGCTCCATCATCTGAAGTTACCCATATCGATCAATCATTGCTTTGAACGATTTGGCTGATATTGAAATTTCATCTGATATCTGGATAAATAGGCCGAATCTAGGCAAGCAATTCCTTAATTCGGATTAAATTCTAGTGAAATAGTACACAGTAGTTTGACGGATCTAACCTTATTGTTAAATGACTTAAAATGACTGAAATTGTGTTGTTTTATTACCTTTTCGATACGTTAATAGCAGGTAGCAAACGTGGTCCTGGAAAAATCTCAATTTCCAGTATTTCTTCAGGTATAAGTAAAACGGTGTAAACGGTGAACAAGGTAGGTTTTCTTTGACTGTATTTGTTTTTGCTCGGATTCTAAGGATCCCGGCGCGCAGCGTGACGTAAAATAGCCTAAAGCTTTACTAAAAAATTGGGCTATCTGATAAAAAATAAATGTTAAATACCTGTCAACTCCAGAGATTAGCGCGGTTAAACGAACAAAACAAAATAGTCAGCCTTATTATTCGTATAATAATATAGATTATTTTATCTAGCATTCATGAAAATAATAGTAATAATAGTAATAGTAGTAGTAATAGTAATAGTTATATTGCAGTATGAATTTTTAAGGTTTGGATACTTAATCATTTCTATATTTAAATGTCATACTTAAGTATGTCTTTATTTAAATGACTTCTTTGAAAAAATCCGTTGTTTAGGGTTCCGCACCTCAAAGGGAAAAAGCGGAACCCTTATAGGATCACTTTGTTGTCCGTCCGTCCGTCTGTCAAGGCCCTTTTTATCAGAAACTTATATCAAATACTCAAGTCTACTGTCCCTTGGAGCTGTGAAAAAATCAAACTTCTAAGCTAACGCAATCAAAAGATATAGCCGTTTACGCCGCAAATTTCCGCAAATTTTTGAAACTCGCAAGGGAATCAAAACCTAAAGGGTACTTCCAGTCGATCTAGAATTTTGAAATTTGGTATGAAGCAACGTTTCATAGCACAGATAAAGGAAAAATTGCGAAAACCGTAAATTTTTAGTTACATCATATAATAAAAATATTTTTAAAATTTTTAAACTTTATACCTACCTACAGGTTTGTACGGAACCCTCGGTGCGCGAGTCCGACTCGCACTTGGCCAGTTTTTTTCTGTGAAACTAGTTCTACCGCTAATCACTGTCAGTCTAACCTTTCCCTAGCTTTGTTTATATCACTGTTGTTCAGTCAAAGAGAAAGATTCTCAAATATTTTTGAAATAAATTGTGAGAATAATGTGCGTGCTTACGAACTGACCCTTGTCCCTTTGTTGCCCATTTCCGCGATAACATAGCTGATTTTATAAGATAAGATAAGATAAGATAAGTCTTTATTTGCTTTAAACATGGTATAAACTTGAAGATGTTTAGCGATACAAAAATTGTATTAATTGCATGCACAATAATTACACATTCACGATTCAAATATGAATTAAACAATGTCGCAGATTACCTAATACAATAATAGTCATTTACATTTTTATTAATACATGTACAACAGAATGTATTGTATTTTGAAGTTAAAAAAATCTTTAATATCATAAAAGTTGTGTCCATTCAGCCATTTATATAATTGGTGTTTAAATGAGTTTATGTTTGTTAATAATTTTAGTTCGTTTGGTATTTTATTATATATACGTACACACATTACAAGGCAGCTTTTAGCATACTTGGCTGATTTAGGATTATCCTTTAAAACAAGTCTGTGTGGATCCCTTGTTGGTCGAGTGATTACTTCATACGCTTTTTTGAACAACCCCATATTACTGTACACATATTTACAGATTTCATAAATGTAAAGTGAGGGAAGTGGTAATAAACCCAGCTTTTTAAAAAACGGTTTGCAAGACTCATCAGGTTGAAGACCACAAATGGCCCTGATGCATTTTTTTTGCGCAATAAATGCTCTATCTTTCTCTGTACTGTTCCCCCATATAATAAGCCCGTAGCGTTAAATGGATTCTATATATGCGTGGTAAGTAGTTATTGCCGTTTTTCTGTTTCTCACATTCTTCACTTGTCTGAGAGCATAAGCAAATTTATTGATCCTATTGCACAAATTGTCTACATGTATAAAGGAAGATGTTAAGATCTCCATCTTTTGAGTGGGATTTTTAAACTATTTCCCGCTTAGATATAAATGTTCTTTTGTCATGGGCGCATTCAACGCGCGCAACGTTGTGACCCTGTAATTTTAAATCCTATAGCTGTACGAATGAATATCACGCTTATGTCTTAACGATTATCTCTGAATCTTGTATCTATCGTAAACTTTTACACGTGTTAGGTTTATTTTACAACTATGTAAGTACCTACCTGTGATAAAGTTATCGTCTTAAAGTCTACCCTAGCTAGATTGATTATCCTTTATATACGGGGTAGACTTTCATTTCATAATTTGTTCAACACTGAATTTGTGTCTCGTGTGCTAACCACATTAAGCGCAGAATGACAACTCTTTTGGTTGTCTTAGGATCAGTAAGTTTGTAGTTTTATTGAAAAACTTAAAGAATTTTGTTTGTTACTTATACTTATAAGCTTTACTGCGTAGCTACTAAAAATAGGGCGAAAATCTGCTGTATAAACAACCTATTATTCCCACAGCTGGGATACAGGCCACCTCGCTGTGCTTACACCCGTAGGAGTGGGCCATAATGTACCACGCGGGTGTATTACGGATTGGTAGATATCACGCGCCTTCGAATGTTTGGTCCAAGGAAATGTTGTTTTGAGAGCATTTATGATGAAATCCTTTTCACAAAGTGCAGCACCTAAATCGTGCTAAATGGCTTGTAATTGGAGAGGTCCATATCCAACAGTGGACTGCTATGGGGTGAGGACGATGATGAGATCCCATTTTTTACCCTTCGAGAACCTATAAAGCACAGAAAAACAAAAATGGAGACACATTTTTCGCGAAAATAACGATATTTCACATGAGAACATCATTTTTCCCCTATGAGGCGAGGTGCTAATAGCCATAATAAATAAATAAGTTAACAGAACTCGTAAAGAATAGGGCTGTCACACGCTCGCAGCTTTAGGCTTCGTGTTGAGAGACAAGTTTGGTGAACTGATTTATATTGGAGGGTCCCTAGCAAAGTCATTGCTATGTACTAAGGATGTCATGGTGACTCTATCGCGATTCTGATCCAGTCGGAGCTTCCGATTGAAATTACACTTCAGATTTCGACCTCGGTTTTGACACTTTTAAATCGGAGTGATAGATTATTTTATTGTTAACTGAAATGAAAAAGACTAAATAATGTTTGTGTTTGTATTATTTTATCGGATTGCCCTTAAAACACATATCGCTGCAACTCCTGGCATCGCTTTCAACTTCGATTCTGGTTCTGATTTTGGTTCCCGTTCTCATAGATCATATTTAAAAACTCCGATTACTATTTCGGTCCCGGTAAACCCATCACCGTTACATCCCTACTATATGCTATTGAGACTATATTTTCAGTTTTATTAGTATTTAATGTGGGGCGAATGTGGGGCGATTCATGCCGCTATAAAACCGCTGCTGTAATTAAAGGCAATGATTATGCCCAGTTCGAGCGTGCGTTCATTAGTATCCTAAGAAATGCAGCATTGTATAAAACGTTTCATAGCTACAAAACACCAATAAAATGTCTATTCAACATTTAAAGAAAAAAATCTTCACCGGAGTGCCAAAAAGTTGACATCATTGGCATTTTCACACACTCACTTTTACAACCCAACCTGCTTCTCCCACGACAGGTTACAAAAATAAATAAAACATGTATTACATTTTCAAAACTTCATTAGGTCTTTTAATTGAAATAAAGGTGTCGTCTAATGTAATTTGGTGCAAGCTATCGAATGGAAATAAAGAAAAATTCAAAATTCTGCACAAACAAGACGCACATTACGAGTAATTTAAAAAAAAAAAAACTGTTTGATAATATTGTCCATTGCTTGTTGATGTCAGGAATGGCTTTATTATCAGCGAAAAATGTAAAAAGTTGTTTTCATTTTCAAAACTCCTTAGTTGCATAAGATCAGTGTAAGGGTAGCAACTAACGTCATTATTTTGAGCTCAAAGCTGTTGATAATTTTAGCTAAGATATTCATAACACTCCTGTTACGTAGCGGAACTTCAGAAAGGAGACGGTATTAATAAACGGAACACCTAAAGCTGGTTCCTTTAATCTTCAGAATTTACAGCACGTTGCAAATTATTTTAGTTGTGGCAAACTAAGGGAGACAACACCAAATAGATTCGACGAGCTAGGGTTTTGCATGTTTTTCCAAATATAAATTAAGAGGTCTCCTACCGTACACATACGAGTAAATGAAATGAAAAGCACTGACTTTAACTTTTCGTGAGTTTTACTGCACGTTTACGAAAATAATTGAACGCTGTATGATGATGAATGCCTAATAGTACTATAATATTATTCTTAAAGAGTTGAAGATAATATGAACTGCAATACTGTCTGTAATAAAAGATTTTTTATTTCTATATTGTTGAATAACCAGACACTTCTTAACATTTCAAAGTGTTACAATATGAATGAACTGCTGAGCGTTGTTGGGAAGATTGGAACGAATTGAATGTGTGAAGTGAATGAGGGAGACGGTACTGAAAGAGGTCAAGTTGAAAGAATTTAAACGAGGCATTTACAGATACAGGAGGGGGTCTGTACCGGTTGTACCGTCGCTGGAAATGGTGTTCAAAAAGAGAGGAATTTTATATTATCTATGTAGGTAGGTATGAAATTGCACACAATAAAACAAACACTAAATTCTAAACCCAAAAAAAGATGTCTAATGTAAATTATTTCTTCATGTTTCGATACCAACTTCAAAAGCAAAGAACCAACAGGAAAACGAAACCTCTTCTGCGAAACTGCGAGAAATATCTCATGGCGATTGTTTTCAAAAAGCTGTAGAAAGTATTGCCTCGTAAATATTCAAACTTGAGATTCATTATTCTCGCTTTTATTGACCTCTTACATAATGTATAAAGATAGAGTACAGAATTTATCTTGTACATGGCTGACATAAGTGAAAGAAAACATTGTGAGAAAACTTGGATTTATAGTTAAGGACGCTATAACATTTTTCTACAAATATCGGTGGTTTTCCAGTACCAATTACATCAAGAGGAATCACAACTGCGAAGTCAATTATGGTCTTTAATTAAAGATAATTTATTCATCTCCATTATGGTACCATAAAAATTATATAGTCCCATACAATATTTTCACAAAAATACCTTTTTCCCACCGCAATAATCGAAGAAAATGAAAAATAATGGGGTCTGGAAAGGTACCTGTATAGTGAGATCAACTGCATATTTTAACTTCAAAATGACAACAAATTGTGGCTAGTATAATCTTCTACGTTTTGCCTAAATATTTTGTAACTAAATACATAACTTTTTTATTTATGAGAAAAATAAAGAACGTTCTCAACTTTCTTCATACATTTTAAACTCGCGGCTTCTCATTCCGCGCTCAGACGCGCCCTAGGAAGCACGGGCGTATCGCTTTTTTGTACAAAATAAATACGATCAAAATAATAATAAAGTGAGTGCCGTGCTGTATACTGTGGTTGAAAAATGTTGATACTTTTCGGACCAAAACTATGAGTACCAAACTTATTATCAGAACTTGATTTAGAAATAAATAACTCAAATTCTATTGGGATTATTGAGGTAGGGTAATTATGACTATGTATTCATTTTCAAGAATTCAAAATGGCGGATAATTATTCAATAAAAAGTTATATTTTCAACGTGGTAATTAAATTATGCAAGTGTCGTCCATTTTTGGAACGAAATTCTTTAATGTAGCTTGCGGTAGGGGTAAACAAGGGTTCTGAATCTGATTCAAAATCAAAAATGGTGGTTACGAAAATTTTCAAAATTTTCATCATGGGTGTCGTTTTCAAGATTTTCGAAGGTGCTGAAGCCGAAAACTCCATACAAATTACATTTGGAGCCAAAAAAAGGCGACCCCACAAGTTTTTCATTCAAAACGACGAATATTTTAATTTTTTAAATAAAAAGTGGGCATAGCTATCAAATTTGGATAATTTTAGGATAGTTATTACGAATGATTCATCCAAATTTGATCCAAATACGGCGGGTATTGTTTTTTTATAAAAAGATCTTTATCCATATTGGGGGTAGGGATTATAAAACCTTCGATTTTTAATTTAAAATGGCGGATGTACTGTTATGATGAAATGTCGACATGGGTATCAATTTTGGGGGTTTTGCTAGTATGTAGTCACAATATTTAACGTAACTTTAATTATTTACATAAATAAAAAATTCTGAATACGCGCTGCAATCTCAAAGGTGAGGGTCGCGCGTCACACAATTTGTGCTTAGTTTTCTTTAAGGAATATCCTGTATATTTTCAACGATTACAACGATATTCTACGATCACCATCAGTTATATTTGTTTATTATCCAAAAATATTGTTAAAGTATTATAATGTTACACCTCGTTTTTTTTAATTGTCAAATTATACGTTACCCCAAAAATATTGATGATCATGGTAGTCACTAAATTCAGATAGTAAAGTTACTTTACTACAAATTTTACTCAACAGTGCTAGTAAAATAAAATAAATAATACCTTCGAGTATCAAGATTAGTTAACTAATGTTTAAAATCGAGCAGACAATGGTTTCAATGTGTGCGTGCGCGTAATGTTGTTGTGTGGCGACTCAGATACCTAAACTTGAGCGATTCAAAAATGTTATAGCGTCCTTAATATAAATTGCCAACCTGTCTTGAGCAAACGTGAAGATCAATGTTCGTGCCTTCTCTGTTTGAGAAGAAACCTTTGACCTGCAGTGGGGCAATAAGACACTAAAGATACAGTCATCCTCAAAAAGATGTAAATAGCCAGGGAATCATTATATTGTCTACTACCTACCTACCTACTACCTTTGTTCCATAGTTGTAAATGCACGTAAAACTACAAAAAATGTTAACCACAGAATTTATTTTACTAAAACGATGTAAACACTTATACCAAAACATTTTACATAGGCCGGGTGTATTATACAACGTGTTGCGGAAATGTGCGGCGCAAATGATAAAATTGAACAACTTTCTCAAAGGGACCATCATCATTTACTATTTTCCAATTTTAATTTTATTTGGGGTTGTCCCAACATGTCTTTTTCTTCCATAGTTCTTTATTATTACACGTCATCTCATTGGCGTACTTCTCTATTATTAGTAGATACTCATCATTCATCATTAGTAGACCCTCTTTCTAGCCATATCATCTTTCACAAGTATCCAACGTGTTTTTGTCTTTCCCTAATCTTATAGTCATTGACATCCATACTCAAGAGTTTCCGAAGCAGTCATGCTCGCGAAGAAGGAGGCGGGGCGCGTGAGGGAGTGGCAGTCTCTGGGCCCTCACGTCCCTAGCCACCGCAGGAGGAGACGCCCCGGGCGCCGGGAGTCGATAGCTGACTCCCGGCCACCGTAGGCGCGAGCTTGCGGGCAGCGAGCAATGGGTAGCTCGCCGCCCGGTAAGGACCAGGTTCAGGCCGACGCGACGGCGCGTAGTGTTCCACGCGCGTCTCAAAGAGATGTCAGCAGCACTGTAGGGGTTGCTAGGACCGATGCCTGCCAGGGTCGCGAGATTGTTCGAAAGAGATACCGTGACTCTGGCACATGGGCAACTGAAGGGACAAGGGAAGGGAAAAGTCTGACACGCCCTCCCGCTCCGCCCAGAGCGGGAGAAGTCATTTGATGATTTCCCATCCAAAAAAAAAAAGGAGTTTCCGCACGACATTTTCTCATTCCTTCTCATCTCATGCCCATACCATGACATTCGATTTTCACACAAGTTCTCAATTACCGATGCCAATTTCAGACTTACTCTTATGTTCTCATTTCTTAATCTATCCATTCGTACAATACTACACAAACCCCTTAAGCATTCTCACTTCAGTTGCATGCCTTTCATTAATTGCTTTTGTGGCCCTCCACCCAAATGTATGGGACAGCTAATTATTTTTTCGCGATTACGTTGTTAGTCCCATTAAGATAGTTTTGTTCAGTTTGATGATCTATGTTACACACTTAAATATGACCACATTTTTCTTATACACCTTGTATAGGTAGGTACCTGCATGAAATACCATCAAAACACGTTCTATGTTTCGATCTAGCAGCTGAACTATTACGCGATGTAAACACCGTTGTGTTAGCATTGCAACAAAGCAAGGCTGGTATTATTCCGAGCGAGTAGCGCAGCAAACATTTAGCTCGCATTGTAAGCCATAAGTATAGCTTGTGACCTCAATAGCCTATCAAACGAGCCTCCTTGCTATATTTTGGCTAGTAGGCAATTTCACCTGATTATACATTAGTACTACGACTTGGTACGTAGTAATTTCTGGTATAAGAAATGCATATAGAAGCAACAAGAATAATGTACCTACCTAAGATTTCGTAATGTCTTGATTTAAATGAGTGTCCTTGAAGTTTTTTGCCCTTGGCGTGGAGTTGTGCCTTCCGCTTTGTACTGGACTTTTTGACAATTCAAAAGTGCTGAAAATGGTTTTTTTTTTGTTTTTAGGGTTCCGCACCTCAAAAGGAAAAAGCGGAACCCTTATAGGATCACTTTGTTGTCCGTCCGTCCGTCCGTCCGTCCGTCCGTCCGTCTGTCAAGACCCTTTTTCTCAGGAACGCATGGAGGTATCAAGCTGAAATTAATATCAAATACTCAAGTCTACTGTCCCTTGGAGCTGTGAAAAAATCAAACTTCTAAGCTAACGCAATCAAAAGATATAGCCGTTTATACCGCAAATTTCCACAAATTTTCGAAACTCGCAAGGGAATCAAAACCTAAAGGGTACTTCCAATCGATCTAGAATTTTGAAATTTGGTACGAAGCAACGTCATATAGCACAGATAAAGGAAAAATTGCGAAAACTGTAAATTTTTAGTTACATCATATAATAAACAGAACAAAACACAGACAGAAATAAAACCAAGCCAAGAAACAGAACAGAACTACGACTCATTGTCGTGATGGGTGAACTTTTACTTATATACCTACAGGCTTGTACGGAACCCTCGGTGCGCGAGTCCGACTCGCACTTGGCCGGTTTTTTCATGTTGAATGACTTTTATTTGGATTACAGATTTAAATTAATAAAGAAAAAAAAAATGCGACGATGGCAAGAGACCGGACGGTATGTCTTTATTTCCATGGAAGGTGGGTAGGCCTTTAGTGTGGAATGCGACGTGCGTCGATACTCTTGCGCCATCCCATCTTCCTGGCACGGCGTGCTGTGCTGGTGCCGCTGCTGCGGCTGCAGAAAACCTCAAGCGGCGTAAGTATAGTAACCTTATTAGTCATTATATTTTTGAGCCGTTTGGGGTTGAAACGCTCGGGCCGTAGGGTCCGAGTGCTCTTATCCTATTTAAGGAAATTTCTAAACGGCTGGTGGACACTTCCCGTGACCCAAGAGCTGGTTTTTACCTTGGCCAGAGGCTAAGCATTGCCATACAACGTGGTAATGCCGCCAGTCTCTTGGGTACACTACCAGTCGACAGCGATGCGGATGATTTTTAGACGCTATTTTTTTAATTTGTATATAGTTTGAAAATGGATTAATTGAAAAAAAAAAAAACGTTTAAGTTTGAGTCATCATAAATCATCATCTAAGTAAAAATGATTCACTATCATCCTAGTCTTTTCCCAACTATATTGAAGTCGGCTTTCGGTCTAATCGAACGCAGCTTTTTACGAGGATTGAATGCCCATCTGACCTTTAGAACCAAGTTTTTACGTAACTTGATACTATAGGTAGAAGAGGTATGAAGAACAGTGTGTAAAATTCACTCATCCAGACCAGACAGGTGTGTTGTCTAATGGGCCACTGCCCGACTATTGATATCAGAATGTTGTAAATAATTATGCTAGGCGCGCTGCAAATTTTGCTTGCGCGATGCAGGATTTTACGTGACGTTACTGAGATGCGAAGCGCGCATGAGACGATGTAGATACCGCCAAAATATCAAAATATCAGATGAAGGAACCAACTACGTAGCCTGAGGTAAAACAAAACAGTACCTTTATAACAAGTATCTTTCCTACCAATTATCTTCAAACACTTATCGTAGTTGAAGTGTTTTCCAATAACTGCACAATAATGTTCTTCTTTGTTTTACTGAATCTGTAAACAAGTGCTTTCCTCAAAGTGATCTATTAATTTAACGGAAGTACAATTTCTGTTTTGAAATATTTTGCTGACAAAGTTAACTAACCAGAACCTCGCTTAGCCATGGTGTTAAGTAAAAACTAAAAGCTAGAAGCTAATAAGTTCCCACTATCGGGATAGGGGTCATTACTAAAATTTGTAGATCAGTGGTAACCATAATCATAATCATTATTTATTGCATTCATGTAGTATACAAGATGTTACAAATTATATGTATAGGTTTCATACATGAACTCTGCTAGGGCACAGCAATATTAATGGTGTAAAGTGCTACAGTGTCACAAAAGTAAATAAACCATTGAACAAAAATACTAATTTAAACATGTCTAACAGGTGTCCAACATTTGTAATTTGAATAAGTAGCTGTCATAATATAGTAAACTAGCTTTTGCCAGCGGCTTCGCCCGCGTGGAGGTCGGAAAATATCCCGCGGGAACGTACTACCGGGATAAAAAGTAGCATATGTCCTTTCTCAGGCTCTAAACTATCTGTGTACCAAATTTCATTTAAATCGGTTCAGTGGTTTTAGCAGGAAAGGGAGACAGACAGATAGACAGAGTTACTTTTGCATTTATAATATTATATATGTCGCAGTAAGATAGATAAAGCCGTAATATAGTTATATCCCTAGGGATATAATTATATACCGTAACATAGTTATACGAAACCGATTCTTTACTATCTCACTAGGAATATAGTTATAAAACGGTCCAAGTTTAGTGATATACTTATATTACTAGATTAAGTTTAGTGAAATAGCTTTCGGAGTGTGCGGCGCAGGCGGCGGCGGTGCGCCGCCTCCCGCGCAGCGGGGGAGGGGTTCGTTGTGTTTACGCGCTCGCCACTCCGCAGGCAGTGCTATGTAATTCTAGATGTCATGATTCCTCTTCTTGTCTGAACAAAAATTAAAAATACTTTTAAAGAAACCAAGATCTCAACTTGTTGATAAGAAATAAAGATATCTCAAAACTGTTTGGCTTTAAAAGATTTTTAATGTTTGATTAGTTTTAATTGTATTGTTAATGTTTAAATTCCAAAAAATATGACATTCACAAATAAAAAATAAAATAAAACCCCTCCGGCTTACGATTGGTAGGTCGTAAGTTCGAACCCAGGCACTTTACTTTGCGTAAATAATTTTATCAACACTGCTTTCAAAACAGTGAATGAATACATTCTAAGTACACTTAGAACCAAATTTTCGTATACACGTGACTTTTCCCAACCCACACTAAACCCGTGTTGTAGAGCAAGGGGGTGACTACCGAGATGCGGACAGTAAAACTTCTTCATGCTTTAACTTAAATGGTACATACATAGTAAAATAATAGTTATGTTTTAATACGTATTTATTACTAGCTTCTGCACGCGACTTCGTCCGCGTCAAATTTTTGCTTCCCTGACCTTTCCCGTCAGTTTTAGAACATTTTTCGTTGCTACTCCGCTCCTTTTGATTGTAGCGTAATGTTATGTAGCCTATAGTCTTTCTCAATAAATAGGCTATCCAGCACAAAAAGATTTTTTCAATTCGGACCAGCAGTTCCTGAGATTAGCGCGTTCATCCAAACAAACAAACTCTTCAGCTTTATAATATTAAAGTATAGATAGATATTATGTTGCACCGCAGACTATCTGCAATATTGTTGTTACCTCTTCCTTTAAATCCAAATCCAAAAGTTAAGAGATGGCGTTTAGCGAAAAGACCGCCCGTTTTGTCACTCTACGTAAAATTTCTTCATTTTTATCTGCAATTTGTATGATGCACATAATAAAGAGTACATACTCTATTCCATAATATTATATTTATCTTATTTATATTCAGCGTTTATGTTAAATTCTTTATAAACATTCTGCCTTTTCACTTCCCTTCTTAGTACTTAAGTTCGCGACAGTACGACTTATGTACTTTCAGTCCTAAACTGGACACAAGTTCTGAAGCTTTCCGATTTCTGTTCAGTGTAGACTTGAGAAAGGAATAGCTTTTAACGTAACACTTGAATGGTAAAAGGCTCTTCGGACTAACGATTTAAATTTCTAGATTTGCCCACACCGTACTTAGTCACGCAAAAAAGTGTTCATCCCGAGAAGAGATGCGATCAAACTTGACTAAATACCGTTTCCAAAGAAAAAACAGAAAGGAAAAAAGGGCGTTTATTGGAAATACAGCAAAAAACAAACACCGGAATACACAGAAAACAATTATTGTAATACAAAAAGGGTGTCAGCTCAGCATAGTATTAGATGACAACACATTATATAAAGTGTTAAAAAATTAACTGCAAGAATTTCGTCCACTTACTCGACATCGAAAAACGAACACATAATTTTTTTTTAAATTTTTTTTTAAGCATTTTAATATTTTCACATAAATAAAACAATTTATTTAAATACTTTTTTGTGCGCTGTACGCAGGGCTGCGCTTGCGGCATGGACCGTCATTGTACCGCGCGCGAGCGACTCGCTAGCGGTTTCCCCGCCGCCCGCTACTCTTCCCGCAGCTCTCGCTACCCTTTCCCGACCCGATTAGTCGTTCGATATTCGTCGCGCGATACGGGTGTGATTCCCTGTGTAATTCCGGCAAATACATGCGTTCGCGCAGTTTCGCGAATACTTTTAATAATGCCGTTTACGTATTCCAATCGAGAGTACTTAGATATGATAGTGTGCTACATTATGACTGGTGAAAGTTTAGCTGCGGCACGTAACCGTTACCGTGAACTGTATGGTGAGCAACGACGAGTGCCTGCTGTCCAAAACATCCTAGGAATTTACCAGCGCTTATTAGATTATGGTCAGTTTCGTCCTCATCAAGCAGATGCCGGTAGGCCACGGCTCTCCGGTTACATTGAAGATCGAGTGCTGGCCTACTTCAACGACAATCCACATGCGAGCACACGTGACGCATTGCATGGCCGCCTCGGTCGCCTGACCTAACGCTTCTAGATTTTTATCTTTGGGGTCGAGTGAAAGACTTAGTATATGGACATAGTGGCAACAACATTCGAAACGTGGACGAATTAAAAACTCGTATAATTAGTACATTTGATTTAATTCAAAGTGACTGAGACACATTAATCGCAGTGCAAGGAAACGTAATACGTCGCGCTAACATAATAATATGCATTAGACAAAACGGTGAAAACTTCCAGCACCTTTTGTAAATAAGGTAAAAATTAATACCTCTTTTAAATAGTTTTTTAAATTACTTATTGTAAATAGGTTGATTCAAATTTTTTAAACATACCAACTTATCGAGCTAACTTAATTTAAACAGTTAAAATATGTATTTGTAAGTAATACGATAATTTGCCAGTCCAAAGTCTGAGAAATGTGATGGGAAAATTAGAATCAGCTGTTTACGAATTTGCGCCGTCGCGTCGTGTCGCAGGGGTGAACGACTCACGCGTGCGGCGCGGCCGCGGCGTCCTAGGCCGCCGGCGCCGGTGCGCATGCGGTGTACAGTGCGCATATTCAATAATTTTGTGCGAAGTGAAAATATTGAAAATCTCTGAAACGGGTTGTTATTTTGAAATCTTTTTTTGCCAATATTTTTTATTTGTAATTCTAAACAAGTTCTTACTTTTCTTGCAGTTAATTTCTTAACATCTTATATATTACACTTACTAGAGAATGGGCAGCAGCGTTCTCTATGCATTTTACCACCATACTGCGATCGCCAACCCGCCTGCCAAGCGTGGCGATTATGGCAAAGCCCCCCAAATTGGGGGGGGGGGGGGGGGCTAAGTCCAGCAGTGGATGTCTCACGGCTGAAATGATAACATTATATATTGTTTTGTGGATGGGAAATCATCAAATGACGTCCCCGCTCTGGGTGGAGCGAGATGGCGTGTCAGACTTTTACTGACTAAAACCCACTCGTATTCCTTCAGTTGCCAGTGTGCCAGGCCACGGTAACTGTTTCGAACAAACTGACAGATGGTGTACCACCCGACGCTGATTTTCAGCTGCAACTGTCTGTAACATAGTGTGTCAGAGATGTCAAAACGAAACAGAAACGCGGCTTTCTTCTCGCAGTAGAGCGCTTCTAACGATTTAAATCCTCTACCCAGACAGCCATTTTAAGTTTACTCAGTTGTATTGCTTATTTACTTTTCAATTCAGAATAAATAGGAGTAAACTGTATTTTTCGGAGGAGTTTAAATATTGATTTTAGGCAAACGGTGCTGGCAAATAGTAGTTGGAAGTAACATTCTAATTGGCTACCAGTATTATACCTCTGTCTAACCTATGTTGGGACAATAATAGGCTGGCACTGCTGCCTAACCATTCTGGTATTACATGCGTGGTGTTATGTTATGTTATTATGGTATGGACGCTTTTTGAATAGACTCTCTTCAACTATTTCTTGAAGCTGTCCATGTTGTAGCATTGATGGAATACTTCTGTCTTTCCCTTAACAGTTTAATACCAGTCAAATATTGGTACGTACCTTCTCAGGTACAGGAGATATTGAAAAGTATCTATAAATAATTCACATTTGTAATATAAAGGCTCCATGACATACTTGAGTAGCACCATCCTTGCCTCTCAACTGAGTTAAGTTTATGTGTGACACGAGATGCCCCAGTGATGCACAAGTTGAGGCCCACTGGACCACTTGAGGTGCACTTACCGTATATTCGCTTAGGTTATACTTATAAGCATTATGCCCAAACTGTAGGCTCTTATTTATTAAGGCCTCTACAGCATAGCCTGGTTAAGCAGCCGACGACCTCTAAGGTTGACCTGCAAAATGCCATAGACAAAACAAAAACAGTCATTACATACTTGAGTAACTCTGCGCTCGCTACAACCTTTGCTACACAACTGGGTTATCTTTATAGACGACACGAGATATTCTCATATAGTTCGGCCCGACACTAGAGAATACTAGATCGGATAATGCCGGTCAGGAGGAATAAATATAGCGAGTTCTTTCATCAGATATCATGAAATTGCTTTAAAATTACAGTACAATTGGCGACAATGTAAGTGGTACCAGTACGTGCCTTTCGGCACGAAAGGTGTAATCGAATTGGATAGAAGATATTTTCTCACGTAGCAACAATGTAGGTCAAATGAAGATTGGTAGAAATTAAAATAACTTTTTCAGCCGGTTGGGGTTTATTTTTGGAAAAAAAAACAATAAATAAAAATCTTTTATTAAAACAACTTAAAACTAGTGTTAGTACTTATATCTAGCAATTCATCATCATCATCATATCACCCATAAGACGTCCACTGCTGGACTTAGGCTTCCCCCTTGGGGGGCTTTGCCATAATCACCACGCTTGGCAGGCGGGTTGGCGATCGCAGTATGGTGGTAAAATGCATAGAGAACGCTGCTGCCCATTCTCTAGTAAGTCCCTTAGTCGCCTTTTACGACACCCACAGGGGAAACGGGTCAATGGATGTGGGAATCTAGCAATTAATCAAATAAAAATATTATTACGCCACAGTGGCATGTAGGCGTATCCAATGTCCCAGCATGGCTGTCCCACCTGTCTAAAAAAAATTTTTTTTTGTTTCTTACTTTCCGTTTATTAGATTAATTATACCACTTGCGATATTATATAAATGTAGCGGAAGCCCGTCAGCGAGAGGCGATGAAATAAAATTCCAAGCGGATAGCAACAGCGTTGTATTCAAAGTACGAAGCAGTAATGAATGAACATACAAAAATGGACAGGTATTTATACTAATTAATTAAAACTAAATAACAATAATAACGGTTCGCGCTTGACCGTTTTGCGCAGGAGTTGTCACGCCCTCGTTGACGAAGACAATAGACAGGTGCGCCGCCATCTTGCCTCATTAGCGCGCGCACAAAGGATGCGCGGGCGCCATGTTCCGGAAGGCGGGGCTAAGTCCTACCGCTGGCTTGATATGGGTGGAGCGTTAGAACCTGTTTTGCACACGGCACGCTGTGACGTAGAATGGCGTGATTCTGGTGCTGCGTTGAGTCGAGCGAGTGAACTTGCCTACTCGCTCGCTACACCACTCCCCCGGTGAGACCGTGACTACGGGCGATAGTAATCAGGAAATCTCACTGTCCTGCCGCTTCTTGTCTTCCTGACTGTGTTGTCCGTTTGCGCTGGATCCGGGGCGTGACCCTGACCTTGACCTGGATCCAGATCTTCTTTCGTCATGAATGCTGGTTTGACTCGGTCAATCGTGACCTTCTGTCTCTTCCCATTCGTTTCAATGACCACTGTCTTCTGATCGCGGGCTAGGACTTTATGTGGACCTGTATATGGGGCTTGGAGTGATCTTCGGGCTGGTCCTTCGCGCAAGAAGACGTGGGTTGCTGTGCTTAGGTCTTTCGGGATGTAGAAGGGACGGCTGGAGCTCGTATGCCATTACGTTGGTTGCGGCGTTAGTTTGGTCATGTGTGCGCGCAACCTGTCGACTAGGTCACTCATATCTACAACCTCTTTCGTGGCTTCTGTGAGGAACTGTCCAGGTAAGCGGAGTGGCTCGCCGTAGACGAGTTCAGCGGTTGTTGCGCCTAGGTCTTCCTTCCATGCGCTGCGGATGCCTAGTAGCACCCATGGAAGAGCTTCTGTCCAGCTTGAGTTCGCATGGCACATGATCGCGGCCTTCAACTGGCGATGTAGTCTTTCGACGAGGCCATTAGCTGCGGGGTGGTATGATGTGGTTAAATGATGCGTAGCGCCGATGAGGTTGGCTAGGTTCTTGAATGTGCGGCACTCGAACTGCCTCCCGCGGTCTGTGGTGATATGTGCGGGGCAGCCGAACCGGGCAATCCACCCAGTGGTGAGGGCAGTGGCGCAGGTCTCGGCGGTTATGTCCTGCAGTGGATATGCCTCAGGCCACCGGGTTGCACGGTCGACAATCGTGAGGCAGTACCTGTAGCTTGAGGACAATGGTAAGGGACCAACCAAATCAAGGTGTATGTGTTGGAAACGTGCCGATGGTGGTTTGAATGCCTGAAATGGGGCTGAGGTATGTCGTGTCACCTTACTCTTCTGACACGCTTCACATTCCTTTGCCATTTGACTGCAGTCCTTTCTAACTCCTGGCCAAACAAACCTTTCAGTGACCAACCGAACACTTGCCTTACGCCCAGGATGGCTGAGGTTATGAAGGGAAGCGAATACCTGCTTGCGGTATGATTTTGTGATGAATGGGCGTGGAGTACCCGTTACGTCACAGTATATCTCGACATTAGTTTCGGGTAGCTTCACTTTCCTCAGTTTCAGAGATGTTCCATCTTTCAGCAAGCTCTGCAGCTCGGGGTCGGTTTGCTGTTCCTTGGCCAAGGACTGGTAATCTAAGGGCTGCTGTAGCTCGTTAATACGCGAAAGGGTGTCCGCAACCACGTTATCCTTACCGGCTATATACCGGATATCCGTGGTAAATTGGCCTATATAATCCAGGTATCTAAATTGCCGGGGAGGGCAGTTTGAGCGTGGATTTGCGAACGCGTATGTCAGTGGTTTGTGGTCCGTTGTGACATGGAATACGCGTGCCTCGACCATAAATCGGAAATATTTAATGGCTTCGTATATTGCCAGCAGCTCTCGATCGTACGGGCTGTACTTTTTCTGCGAAGGGCTGAGCTTCCTCGAGAAGAATGCCAGTGGTTGCCATTCTGCTTTGCTCCGCTGCTGCAGTACAGCTCCGATCGCTGTATCGGAAGCATCCGTCAGTATGTTAAGCTCTGCGCAGGGATCTGGATGCACTAAGAGTGTGGCTTGAGAAAGACCCTGTTTGCAGCTGTTGAAAGCTGCTAGTAGCTCTGGCGTCATGGTAACTGGATGCGATCCCTTGACTTTAGGCCCAGCGAGCAAACTGTTGAGAGGTGCCTGTTTGGAAGCTGCGTCTGGCATAAACCGACGATAAAAATTCAGCATTCCAAGGAATCTCCTCAGTTCTTTGACCGTCTTTGGTACTGGAAAGTCTTGGATGGCCTGGACTTTGCAGTCTAGAGGCTGAGTACCTGATGCCGTGACGTTATATCCCAAGAACTTAACCTCTGCTTGGCCGAAATTGCACTTGCTGGTATTTAACAGGACGCCGTATTTGGTCAATCTCCCGAACAATTGCCTGAGGTGTTGCTGGTGCTGATGGATATCGTTGCTGAATACCAGGATGTCGTCGAGATATCCATAGCAGAAGGTCAGATCCCGAAGAACTTCATCCATGAACCTCTGGAAAGTCTGTGCAGCGTTTCTAAGACCAAAGGTCATAACAGGAAACTCGAACAAACCAAATGGTGTTGTTATCGCTGTCTTAGGTATGTCCTCTTCAAAGACTGGAATCTGGTTGTATGCTTTGATTAAATCGATGGTGGAGAAGATGGTGCTACCCGCCAACTCGTGAGTGAAGTCCTGCAGGTGCCTGATTGGGTAAACATCCGGTATAGTTCGAGCGTTCAGGGATCGGTAGTCCCCACACGGACGCCACCCATCGTTCTTCTTGGGCGCTAAGTGTAACGGTGAGGACCAGGCACTTTCCGATGGGCGTGCTGTTCCATTTTTCAACATCTCAAACTCCTGCTTCGCTATCTTCAGGCGTTGTGGGTCCAATCGACGTGGACGGTTAGAGACTGGAGGTCCTGGCGTGGTGCGTATATGGTGCACCGTCTTGTGCTTTGCTACACTCGGTTTACCAGCGGGACGAGTGAGGTCAGGATACTCCTTCAAGATGCGGTGGTAGTCGCTATCTTCAGTTGTGGTGCGAACAGACGATATAACCTCAGCTGATTTGTATCGTGGTGCTTGGATTGCAAGTGACGTCAGGTTATCCAAGAGGCGCTGGTTTCGGCAGTCGACGATCAGATTGTAGTAAGCTAAAAAGTCGACTCCAATTATAGGCTTGGTGACATCAGCAACTATGAATCTCCACGTGAATGTACGGCGAAGTCCCAGGTCTAGCGTGAGTGGATGAAAGCCGTATGTGCTGATGACTGACCCGTTAGCCGCAAACAACTCATATTTTGTCTTCGTGCGTGGCTCCCGAACAGCGGATCGTGGAAAGACACACAGGTCTGAACCCGTATCTATGAGATATTGTATCTTGGTGCGTTGATCCGTAATGAACAGGCGGCTCGATATCGCATGGCAGTCGTAATCCGCCTTTACTGGCTGCCTTGGCTGTTTAACGCCTTCTTTGGGTAAGCACACGGTTGTGTGCATCTGCGGGCGTTATCTCCAAATCGGTTGTGGTAGAAACAGTACCGGTTGTCTCTGTTGCGGGATTGCGATCGGCGACGGTTCTGGTTGTACCTGCCCCTAGACCGGGAACGTGATGACTGATGACGCAGCCGCGCGTCCATAACCTCCAGCTTGCGTGTCAGCTCAGCCACAGTCTGGGTCAATGCCTCAATAGAGCTGCCCGGTTGTATCGCTGCTGGCTGTGAGCTAGGTACTTGCTCGAGCACTGGCATGCCAGTAGCAGCAACTTGTGTGGTTACTGGAACGAGGTCGTTTATTCGGTCTGCTAATTCTGCTACCTCTTCTAACGTGGAACTTGCTTGCATTGCGACTATGGTTTGGAGATTCGCCGGTAGTCTACTTGACCAGATGGTTCTGATGAATTCGGTCGGGACGGTGGTTCCAGCTAGCTGTTGCAGGTGCCGGAGGAATTGTGTTGGCTTCCTGTCCCCCAACTCCTCATGCATGAGAAGTTGTTTGAGCTTGCGTTCCTGCGAGGCGGACAACCGCTTGATTAGCTCTGTCTTGAGCTTTTCGAACTTGCCGGTGGTGGGGGGATCTATTATGAGATCGCGTACTTGTGCTGCATGCTGGGGTTCCAGCTGTGCCAGTACGTGGTAAAACTTCGTGCCGTCCGCGGTAATATTGGAGAGGATGAACTGACCTTCCAGCTGCGCGAACCATAATTGCGGATCATCGGCGTTGAAAACTGGAGCCTTAACCCCCACTCGGTACGTCCCGAGGGATTCACTGTCCTCTCTCTGGCTGTCCGTCATGACTTGATGCTAGCAGGCTTCGGGTTTCCGATCTTCAATCCGGTACGAATGTCGGTGGTCACCAATGAAGTGGTATAGTACTCCGTTTATTAGATTAATTATACCACTTGCGATATTATATAAATGTAGCGGAAGCCCGTCAGCGAGAGGCGATGAAATAAAATTCCAAGCGGATAGCAACAGCGTTGTATTCAAAGTACGAAGCAGTAATGAATGAACATACAAAAATGGACAGGTATTTATACTAATTAATTAAAACTAAATAACAATAATAACGGTTCGCGCTTGACCGTTTTGCGCAGGAGTTGTCACGCCCTCGTTGACGAAGACAATAGACAGGTGCGCCGCCATCTTGCCTCATTAGCGCGCGCACAAAGGATGCGCGGGCGCCATGTTCCGGAAGGCGGGGCTAAGTCCTACCGCTGGCTTGATATGGGTGGAGCGTTAGAACCTGTTTTGCACACGGCACGCTGTGACGTAGAATGGCGTGATTCTGGTGCTGCGTTGAGTCGAGCGAGTGAACTTGCCTACTCGCTCGCTACAGTTCCAACCATAAACCATACCATCATTTAAAAAAGGTCTAAGGAATTATATATTAGACACATAAGGTTGGCTTTTATATTTTGGCTTGAACTGTTTTTTTCATATCTTTTTTGTTTAGATTTAAGTAAATTGCAATATGTAATTCATAAATGAAACTACGGTGTTCAGTTTCTTCGATGGCTTGAACGTCGTAATGTAAACATAAACCTATTTTTAATTTAGTTAAGTTTCTCTTTAAGTGAACTGTAATGTTCTTTGAGAAATAAATGTCTTTAAACCGAAACCAATTCGTTTAAAATTTAGAACTACCAGAAACGAATTGAGATACGAATTAAGAACTTCCTCCTTCTTGAAGTCGGTTAAAAACAAGGATTTTAAATACAGGAGTTTACGACATCCACCTTTTAACTCGGATCACCACCAATTACGAGTGCAGAGTATATGGTTGAAATGACTGTAATGTGACGTCGGCTAAATGGTAACACCGGCACGGGATGATCACAGGTTAAGCTATTATTATTGCGGTCAGTTCCCGGATGGGTGACCACATATTACAGAATTATCGAGATCATTTCATGCCTTGGAAAGTACGCTAAGCCACTGGTTTCGTTGGGCATTCGCAGATCTCTGACATTCAGCCATGCAGACACGTTTGTGGTAGCTGTCCTTTTACTAATATCACTTTGCTCAACCTGGCAACAGTACATAAGACCTCATGCACTTGCAAACACTAAACCAACAAGGCAGAAAACGCAGAACTCATATGATTCAGAAGTTTAATAGTATCCTGTAGTACACTCACATCCCGCCAGTTATGTTTGTTTAAGTTGCGGATAACGGGGCGTGACCCTATTGTCATCGACCGACAAAAAATAGATGATCAATTGAAATAGAAGCAAGCAGTCTGTCAGTGACTTCCATGAAATTTCGTTCCTTCTTATACAACACTAGATTCTGCCCGCGACTTCTTCCGCGTTAAATTTCTTGTTCCCCTTGTGACCCTTCTCGTCAAGCGTCGCGTCGAATCACCTACCCGTGCGATTTTCCCCGTTTTTGCAACATTTTTCATTACTGCTCCGGTCCTCTTAGTTGTAGCGTAATGTTATATAGCCTATAGCTCGATAAATAGGCTTCCCAACACAAAAACAAAAATTCAATTCGGACTAGTAGTTCCTGAGATTAGCGCGTTCAATCAAACAAACAAACTCTTCAGCTTTATAATATTAGTATAGATTATAATGGTTGATTCATTTAAAGGTTCTTTATTCAAAAGTAATTATCTATGGTGAGTACGAGCATTTCGAGTGGTTTTCGAATAATACGAACAATGTTGGCTTCCAATTTGTGAACATTGTTGGCGTCCAATTCAATTCGCTCCCGACTCATTCATTTAGACTTTAAACTTTACATAACCCGTAAGCATTAAGTCTAGAGATGTGATATAACATGATCTACGCAGCGAATTCACCGGTTCGTTGCGATAAAATTAAATGTGCACTAAAATGTTCTTGCAACAATCCCATGATTTTACAGCCTGTATGACACATACGTGATACGAAATGTCTTGAAGATTACGGGTTTAAATGTAATGCAGTAATTAGTCCATTATCATGATGTGATAACGGACTGGTACTTCAGAATAGACCAGGTAAACCACAGTGGTGGTCAGTACAAATATGTAAGAAAAAGACTGAGCTGGAGTTAAGATTAATCTTTTCACTTCGTAGTGTTTTTTTCAGAAATCGGATGTTTTTAATATGATTTACGCGTAAAAGTCGTAGTCGTATAACCTAATTAAAGAAATAAAACCTGTTTAATATTATAGCGCCTTAAAATGAACTACGATATTTCTTATCAACGTTCTAATATCAAAATAACTAGTAACGAACTTGACTTGTTAATGATCGGCTATTAGGTAGAGCGTGCTACCTACTTCATATAAATTGTTAAAGTTTACCGGTTTACGCTTCACTAGGTGAGCTTGTTACGATACCTATAAATCAGAAATTTACGATAAAGCTTAACTTTTCACTTTTTTGTTTAAGTTTAAGCTGGTGAGTTTATTATTTGTGTGTAGTGTTTGTTATATATTTTTTTTTGTTTATTGCGTATTGTGTCGTTGGTGTATCTAGATATTTTTAGTAGGTGTTTTCTTTTATTCATTTTTAGAAATAGAAATAGAAATAATATTTATTTGCATAAACATGGTATATACAGGTATAATCAGGTAATATCGGGCCATTCACACACATGCTGTTACCATGAATTCAGTACATAACTTTGAATTCCAATGCGTGGACATTTTTCGATCATTATTTAAAAAGAAAATCTGCTGTTTCATATAAAAGGGCAGTACCTACTCGGTACAAATTTTAAAGCAAGCATTTTTTTTTTTGACGATCTCTGAATGATTTATTCGTTAGGGTGTCTACAATAACTCCGCTGCCGCGACAAATCGCGGCACGGCGGACAGAGCTCCGGCAGGATCTCATGGCGACATGGCAGGTCCGATTGTCGCAACCCAGCGCTGGGCACGCCATAATTGCGGCGGTAAGTCCCCTCTTTGAGGAGTGGATTGAGAGGCGCCACGGCGTCCTCACCTTCCGCCTGACGCAGGTTCTCACCGGGCATGGGTGCTTCGGTGGGTTCCTGTTCAGAATAAAGCGGGAGGAAACGCCCGGTTGTTTCCATTGCGAGGATCGTCTAGAGGACACGGTGGAGCATACGGTGGAGGTGTGCCCTGCATGGGCGGAGCACCGCCGTGTCCTCGTGGAGGCGATCGGCGGCGGCGACCTCTCGCGTCCGGCCCTGGTGCGAGCCATGGTACGGAGCGAGAGGGCATGGGAAGCCGTCACCTCCTTCTGCGAAGCAGTAATACTCCCGAAGGAGGAGGCGGGGCGCGTGAGGGAGTGGCAGTCTCTGCGCCCTCGCGTCCCTAGCCGCCGCAGGAGGAGACGCCCCGGGCGTCGGGAGTCGATAGCTGACTCCCGGCCACCGTAAGCGCGAGCTTGCGGGCGGTGAGCAATGGGTAGCTCGCCGCCCGGTAAGGACCAAGCTCGGGTCGACGGCGCGTAGTGTTCCACGCGCGCCTCAAAGAGATGTCAGCAAAATTGAAGGGGTCTGCTAGGACCGATGCCTGCCGGGGTCGCGAGATTGTTCGAAAGAGATACCGTGACCCTGGCACATGGGCAACTGAAGGAACACGGGTGGGTTTTAGTCAGTAAAAGTCTGACATGCCCTCCCGCTCCGCCCAGAGCGGGAGAAGTCAATTGATGATTTCCCATCCAAAAAAAAAAAAAAAGAAAACAGGGTGCCTACAATTATGGTTTTATCCTGTGTATAAGGTATGTAAGTGATAAGTATTTATGTATTATACACATAAACCCCATCAATATTTGGTGTATAATGTTTTAAAAGAACAACGCGGTCACACAGAGAGACACGAAAAGCTACTTTAATTAAGGCGCAGTGATAACAGATATATAATATAATATTCCACAACTATCACACAACGCCATCTAGTCCCAAGCTAAGCAGAGCTTGTGTTATGGGTACTAGACAACTGATAAACATACTTATATATTTCTAAATACATACATATTATAGATAAATTACACCAGATGGAACAAGATTTTGTCAGACTGATGTTCAAGGACTGGAAAACGAGAAGTCAGTCAACCGGCAACGAGGTGGGCGGACGACATTGTTGCCATCGCGGGTAAAAACCAGGATGAAGGTGGCGCAGGAGCGTGGGGATTGGCACATGAAAAAAGAGGCCTATACCCAGCAGTGAATATGAGGTCGGACTGTGGATTATGATAACTAGCAAGAAGCCTCGCTTCGCACAGTTTTTATGACTTGAAAAAACCGGCCAAGTGCGAGTCGGACTCGCGCACCGAGGGTTCAGTACAAACCTGTAGGTTTATAAGTAAAATTTCACCCATCACGACAATCGAGTCGTAGTTCTGTTCTGTTTCTTGGCTTGGTTTTATTTCTGTCTGTGTTTTGTTCTGTTTATTATATGATGTAACTAAAAATTTACGGTTTTCGCAATTTTTCCTTTATTTTTGCTATAAGACGTTGCTTCGTACCAAATTTCAAAATTCTAGATCGACTGGAAGTACCCTTTTGGTTTTGATTCCCTTGCGAGTTTCGAAAATTTGCGGAAATTTGCGGCATAAACGGCTATATCTTTTGATTGCGTTAGCTTAGAGGTTTGATTTTTTCACAGCTCCAAGGAACAGTAGACTTAAGTATTTGATATAAATTTCAGCTTGATACCTCCACGCGTTCCTGAGAAAAAGGGCCTTGACAGAAGGACGGACGGACGGACGGACAACAAAGTGATCCTATAAGGGTTCCACTTTTTCCTTTTGAGGTGCGGAACCCTAAAAAGCATCGATATTTCTTTATTATAATAATATGACATAACATCACACCTTGTTTTCTCGAAGAAAGTCCAGATAGAAAAACCCAATAATAGCTCGCCAGACCTGGGAATCAAACTCAGAATCTGACGCTCAGCAGTAGCGCTTGTGACCACTAGACCAGCGTAGACCTTCCGGAATGAATTCTCAAGTGATAGTGAAAACAGCATCAACATCTGTTTGCGTACCTAGTTTAGAAAAACAAAACGGTCACACAGACTAAAAGCGACTTGTAATTACAATAATGTTATTATGAAGATATTATAGGTACAGTCTTCTTATCTACCTTCTTGTACAAATAACATGGCTTGGAACAATATGGGAAGAATAAGAAAGGAAGATTGAGAGGCTTTTCTCCACAATAATTAAAGGTCAGTTCTCAAACAAAAGCATAATAATATGTATCTTAGGGCAATCAGACAACTGATAAACAGACTTATATTTCTAAATACATACTCGTACATATTATAGATAAATTACATCTAGACACAAAACAAATGATTTTGCTCATCACACAAAGATTTGTCCTGGGTGATAATCGAGCCCACGACCTCAGCCTTAGCAGTCAGATTTGCTAACCACTAGACTAACAGGCCAGTCAATTATAAAACATTCTTACTACAGATCAAATTTTCAGTTACAGAAGATAAAGAACACTCACAAATGAACAAGAGATACTATGATACCAAAGTGTGTAACTGAGTATATAAATAATCTATATATATAAAATTCTAAGTCCTGAGTGACTGACTGACTGACTGATATATCAACGCACAGCCTAAACCGCTGGTCGTGGAGATGTGAAATTTGGAGGGTGTGTTCTTTGTGAGGAGTAGGTATCCACTAAGAAAGGGTTTTTAGAAATTCCATTCCTAAGAGGGTGAAATGGGCGGTTGAAATGGTGCATTTTTCGACATCCCCGCGGGCGAAGCCGCGGGCAGAAGCTAGTTGGAATATAAAACATTTCGTCTCTCCAAAAGCGCTTCAAAAGCCTAGTTTTAAATTCCCTCAGTCAACACTGCGACTGTTTGTTTGACATTCAGCCTTTTTGGGCTAAAACTTTTCGGTTTCAAAGCGCTTTAAATATATTTTTGGACAGCAACACGCTAATATTTTATTCGAAACCAATAAAGTTTTGTGTAGGAATAAATGTTTCAGAACATTTGATGCGGGAACTGCCAAATATGATGTGTGAATAGTAAATAATGAATTGAACATACAAACTACAAACATAAAAATATGATAAGTATGTTAAAAACAAAACAAAGTACTCTGTCAACAATATTACAGTATTTACAGGGTGGCAGAGACTTCTACGCATAAACTGTAAAATCAATTCAGTACATAATTACGGATTAAGGAGAAGTGCAATCAAAGTGCAGTCAAAATGTTTGGCAGAGCTTATTTTAATAAAAAATGTAAAATTTTCACGCACGGGGTTCAGGATCTAGTACTGAATCCATGGTGGGACCGTGGTGAGGTTGTGCATCAATGCGACGCTGTATATTGTACAGGGCACATTGTTCGCTCGAACAAATGGCCGATGGGGCCGTTAGGTACTGGAGCAGTAACCATGTGCCAGTAGCGTCGGGAAGCCTCCAACAAGGAACAGGTTCATCATCTTTATCATCATCATTTCAGCCGTAAGACGTCCACTGCTGGACTTAGGCCTCCCGCAATTTGGGGGGCTTTGCCATAATCGCCACGCTTGGCAGGCGGGTTGGCGATCGCAGTATGGTGGTAAAATTCATAGAGAACGCTGCTGCCCATTCTCTAGTAAGTCCCTTAGTCGCCTTTTACGACACCCACGGGAAGAAATGGGGTGGTGTTATTCTTTACGTCCGGCACCACACGGTACCTTTACGTCCGGCACCATACGGTAAAGGTTGCAGGAACCCGATGAATGTGAGAAGCACAGATCCTGTCGAAGCGTTTGGAAGAGGCGTATGTCCAGCAGTGGACTTCTTTCGGCTGCTGACAATGCAGCCGAAAGAAGTCCACTGCTAGCTGACAATGATGAAGAAGATGGTCACATTTTTTTTACCTTCTAACGAACACTGCTTAACTGCAAACTTCCTACGAGCAGTTATATTCACTTCATATGTATATATGTTTATTTTTATGCCGATTTCAACTACTAGGTTATTTCGATAGCAATATTATAAAGATGTGACATGTAGGAGGTAATCTTCAGAAAATTATTTCACTTATGTGAAACTTACGTATTGCCGAGTACATTTAAATATCGTTGCAGTTTATTAGATAAGTATTCTGTAATAGTAGAATCTTGGAATTTTACAAGCGGATATTCAAAAGTGTCACCTTACTCCACAAAGCTTTACTAGAACCTCGTTCTTCCGGCGTAAACAATTCAGTTTGCTTCCACGCTTACCAAATGGACTGTGTAACGACCTGTTTATGATAATCTCAGACTCGTGACGCAGTTGCTAACCTTCACAAGTGTAAGATGGCTTCTACTTTATATCGAAAAGAATTATAAACAACAGCTGAATACTATACAAAAAAATGCGGCCATATAAGGGTGCTGTACAGACCATCAAACTAAACAACTTTCTCTAAGGGACTTACATCGTAATCGCGAAAAATTAATTAGCTGACCATGCATTTGGGCCTATAGGGACGTATACAAGTTTTGTTTGGGACAGTTAATAATTGTTTGGCGATTAGGATGTTAGTTTTATGTATTTATTTAAGTGTGATCATTAAAATTATTAATGTACTACATCATCATCATTTCAGCCGTAAGACGTTCACTACTGGACGCCACGCTTGGCAGGCGGATTGGCGATCGCAGTATAGTGGTAAAATGCATAGAGAACGCTGCTGCCCATTCTCTAGTAAGCCCCATAGTCGCCTCTTACGACACCCCCGGGAAGAAATGGGAAATGGAAATGTACTCCACAGTGATAATTTTGATGATCATACTTAAATATGACCGCAACTTATACATGCTGTACATGAGAATATAAATACCTTCTGTACATAATACAGAGGTATGGAGAGCGATAAGTGCAAACATTTATTTAGTAATTGTCAATTTCTTAAAAGAAGAACATAGTTCAACGTGGGACTTAACAAAAGAACATCATAGTTTAACATGGGACTTAACAGAAGTACATTATAGTTCAACATGTTAGAGCCTCCGAGCACCGCCATATGGACCGGTTCGGTGCTTCCCGCATACGGTGGATTGCTGCGGTCTTCACCAGGACATCGGTCTACCTTGTAGGAGACGTTCCAAATGCTACGTTGCGGCGTCCGGCACGCCGTCACCAGTTTAGAATATTACGGCTCCATCGGGCATCTGTTCTGCAAGCAAGAAAGCCTGCCCATTGCCACTTAAGCTTGTCAATTCTTCGGGCTATTTCGATTACCTTGGTTCTTCTGTAGATCTCTTCATTTCTGATTTGATCATGTAGGGAAACTCCAAGCATAGCCCGTAAAATTGCCCCGGCTAAAATGTCAAATTATAGAACTTTGATTCAGAACAAAGGATTCAAATTCAACATTTTCTTATAATACTTATTTCAACGCGAACCCTTCGATATAAGACGTGTCCCATGTAAATAGCCTTGTATTTTTAGATACCTGGTTTCGGAGACCTTTGCAAATAAAGCAATTTGGTCGTTAGTGATGTACTCATTTGTGGTTTGCATGAGGATCCTTATACAAATAAGGGATCCTTATACAATAATACTTTGTGTAAAAGATTCGACGGTAGGTAGATGACAAACCTCAAATGATATCCTTGGGAGTATTAGAACAGTTTTAGGAGCGCAAAATGGGAATTATTAGAGGTTCGTTCGTTCACACACGTATTGATAGGTACGTGATATATTTTGTATAAAGTTTTCATGGAGTTACAAAAGAAATAACGATCATATAGTTCAATCATACCTATTCATATATTTTTCGCATTTGAAATATCGTTTTCCCAGATCATCAATATTGCCATGTTGAGGTAATCTAGTACTTTTGCCAAGTTTTTACCATATTTTTTGATTTTACTTGTTTGTATTGTATGGTAATAAATAGATATAGAAGGATCTTCTAAACTTAATCCCTGATTTGATTGCCTTCTAACGGATGCTACGAAATGTTCCGTTTGATCCTATCATATTGATAGATTCTCAGTTTCGGTCATTTTCTATTATAGAGGATTTATATTTGATTGGGTTTGCTTACTACATGTTCTTCCCATATTTGAGTTTTTTTTTTGTGATAGTTAAAGAATGGTATAATAAACTGAAAAAGTGTTTACAGAAGTATAAATAAGTTAGTTTACAGAAGTCCATATCTAGCAGTGGACTTTGAAGGCTAAGGTAATTGATCAAACTATTAATGACATTCAAGTGTCTGTCATAAAGATCTTTCGTTAGGTAATTCTAACAAAAGCATTAAATAGAATTCTAATCTTATTGGTACCTATATGTTCGAGCCGTTTGAAGTTGAAACTCTAGGGCCATGGAATCTGAGTGCCCACGTAGTTTTCCGGGCCATTGCTGAGCAGTTGGTTGACTCCTCACGTGACCAGACGGCAGGCCTATTTTTTGGCCAAAAAATCAGTATACAACATGGCAATGCTGCCAGCCTTTTGAGCACTTCTTCCGTTGACAACGTTGCGGACGAATTTGTTGAAGCACTATCATTATTTTCTATTGTTTTACTTGGACATATTAAAGTTTTTGATTTAAATATCTTACCGTAATAATTTCATCAAGAGAAAAAAAAAAACGCTTAAATTAATTACATGCTTATGTCAAAATTCTATCCGTCGCTTCTTTGGAATCCTTACTTCATCTGAAATTGTAGTATGTATCGAAATACTGTCTATCCTATATATGATAAAATAAACCACAAATAACCAATAAACAGACATTATTGGTTTCAAAGTTGGTAGCCAACCTGATGAACGATGTTTTAATATAAATGTCATTTTTTCCTGTTGATGGATTGCAGCTTTAGCAAACAAGTTTACAAGTAAAGTGGGCCCAGTACGCACGTGCGGAGTTATTTGTTAGCGGTTAATGTTCCACTGCTGGACTGAGGCCTCCCTACTGTCTTTCAATGTATCTTTGTCTAGAACTGCCAAGGACCAATATTCCTTAAAGAGAGCTCATCTCGCCATTTTCGGCAAGGCCTGCCGCGATGTCATTTGTCATTAAGCGGGACCCATCGACGTAATGTACATATATGCGTACAGTTTTAAAATGGAAGACTGTGGGATATTTATTTAGTTTAAAGACTTAATTATCGTTTATAGATGATGCTTATTGTGTTCGCCGTTTAAATTTAAACCAAATTGCTAAAGCATAGTTGTATTAGCGATTTAAAATTGTTCGGATTTACGTTCTTTACTACACTCATCGTTGACTTTTCACTAGAAGCAGCGGTAGCTCAGTGATATGGTCACGGCTGCAACTTAAGAGTTGTAGGTTAAAAGTTCGTACCCTGATAGGCACTTTGCTTTTTGTAAATTAGTTCATCACCATTGCCCCAAAACGGTGAAAAAAAAAAAAACATCTTGAGGAAACCGCCATGTCCCACAGTCAAAAATCCGAAGACATGTGACATTTAACAAAGAAAGAAAGAAAAGAAAGCAAAATATTTTATTTGGGACACGCACAGGATATAAAAACAATAATAAGAACATAGAAACATTACAATTAAGATTTTAAAAAAAAATAGAAACATTACAATTAAGATTTTAAAAAAAAAATACTAAAAGATTATAAAAATAAAAGAGTAAGACCTGTGCGAGGCCAAAAAGGCTCCTATCTCAGCATAATGCTGGGATATTTGTAAAAACAACGACCGCAGCGCTGGTATTCCGATAGGGCCCGTTGTAATGCCACGGACATACTTACGGACATGCCAATGAAATCCACGTTAAAAAAATATTACATATAAAAAATAAAGCAAATCATAAAAAAATACTTAAAATATAAAATAAAATAGCACTTATTACAATTAATATTTAAATACAAGATCTACTCAGACCCGACGTTCCATAATCGCTTGTCTATGCCACAGACAATTATCTACGGTCAATGACAAACGAAGGGTCGCGAGAGCAGGTGATTTGTTTATCTCAAATGTCAGAGTACATAATTTATCAACAAAATACTGGAAATTCATAGTCTAGATTAATACGACGCTATGGACTTACAACAAAAGATTGCATCCGAATAAGTTACGAGTTATGTGAATAAAGCAATAACAACTCGCACTGGGCCCTCGTGGTGCAAAACGAGGCATTTCTTTACACAACATTACAGGCTCATTATGCTTGTTATAATTCGCGCGTTCATGCTAGGGCCTGAGGAGGAATACCCAACTCTCAAACCTCCAACATTAACGTCATATTCCCTCACTTTATCGAAGTATAATTTATAATGGTAATTCTGGCAGTTTTGACATACTTCACTTTGGGCAAAACCACAGCTTCTACAGCAAATACTTGATAGGAAGTTTCACATGATTGGCAGTTTTCTAACTTTTGTATTGTTTGGATGCTTATAGAACACCCTTCATGGTAGACTTCGACGTGAACTTCAAAGCAGAAGAGCTTTCTATTTTTTTGATGTTTTTTTTTTTTGGTTTAGTTAGCAAATATTACTTGCTAGTTTTCACGCACGTTGTAATTTCCCACGGGAATATACTCCCGGAGTTAAAAGTACCCACCCTATGTGTTAATCTAGGTTATAAACTGTATGTGTGCCAAATTTCATTGCAGGTGCATGCAGGCCTTAGCATGTCCCTAAACAATTTTTGTCAGTTAGTAGATAAGCATTAACACAACTAACTTCTTTAAATTGATAGTAGAAGCTTGAAAAGCAAGCAAGTTTTTGCAGTCGTACAACGATATAGAAAACCGTAGCAAAACGTATGAACGCTCGAATCACAAACGTGAGATGATGCAATAAAACTGGAGACATTTACATAAACGTGAAGCAAGCTACAGTCTTTTCATCTCTCAAAGCGACGTGCATTTTATTTGTGGTAACTATTTGGACAAACACTGAGTGTGAGCGTGGAGACGAGTAGCATCAGCACATAACACACACACACACACTCAGACTTGTCAATTTTATTTGAGGGTTTCGAGAGCTCCTGCGCTTATACACACATTCGCAGCGTGTTTGTATACTTGGTAATCACAAGTAAAGCGGGTGTCGGTTCGTGAGATAAAATACTGTTACAGTATGTCGCTTTGCGGACTCATAAAACGTACAAATAGAGGTTTCCAAACAGCTATCTCGAAATTCCAACGAGATTGCGGAAATTCATTTTCCTTGAATACAAAACGAATCAACGTTCTGGCTTATAAATGCTAAAGCACCACAATAATTTATAGATTATTAAATTGCCGGGAAATTGTAATGGCACTGTTTTCGGAACATCTACTCCTAAATAGAATTATCAAGTCACTGCTATTTATGTTCCAATTTGTGGAGACGTCTTTCAATTTTCTGCTTAGTGATGTTGATTTCTGGATGGGAAGTCTGAATAATTGAGAATGATGAAGACACTTTTAATCAGAGTTATTGCTTAAATGATCGATGGAAATCAGGATCAGAAATTAGAACCTCTGAAGTTTAAATGGGTTTCAAAATGTCATTTGGTAAAATCATTAAAATGCTAATACATAATTGACTATACAACTAACTTTTAACACTAATTTAATTGACTTACTAACTATACTAGTAAATACTAAAAACAAAAGGAAACTTAGGATCATTGTACACGGCACGGTATCTTTCCGGTACGGCGCGCTAGCTTCACCTCAGGATAATAAGGGTGTGAGCTGATATTATGTCACGGCAATCTAAGACATACGGCGTTGGTGTCGTACCTTAATGCCGCCGTGTAGTCAAAAATTTTCTATAGTGACCAATATAACAGTGGCGACCGTGCCACCGTTACGAAACGGCGCCGAAGCCGTCCCATAAAGACAGAGTACAGTTAGACACAAAAATTAGTAAAGAAAATTTTATAACATACATTCCGAATCAGATAAGGTAATAAGTCTGTTTTGTTCTAGTCTATTTATATAATAATCTGTGGACATAAATGGTTAAATTAACAAAAAAATATATAAATATTTCTCCAGGTAGTTCCAACATCAGGCACTTTTAGGAAATTTTTCTTTCTTACCGGAGAAAGTCAAGGTAATGCGTATATTGTTATGTATTGTACTTTTCCCTTGGGAAGTCCATAAAATTTCAGGTAGTAACACAAGATTTATGGGGTGTGTAAAAATGCTTACGACAATGATGTATGTGAGTCTCAATTATGAATTACGTATGTGAGAGGCAAGACAATAACCATTTAGGTAGGAAATTGAACAAAAACACTCGTCTTTTGCTCAATTATTTTCAAAGTAGGTAACGTAGGTCTACGACCTTGTAACTAGAGGTATGAAAACTGTTTCTTTTAGATTAAAATCTCCTTACAGACTAATTGAAAAAAAAAAGAAGAAACATATCTATGAGAACCAGGGCTTGGTAACGTTACCAAATTCACACTATAAGTATAGTTAAGTAACGTTATTTTCATAAAGTTAATTTTTTAACGGTAAAACAGGTAACGATACTTTGGTATCGGATCCATAAAATAACGTTACCATTACCGTTACTAGTATCGATACTTCTATCGTTACTTAATGGGTTGTTGTCAACCCGCGCAACCTAAGCGGCACGCCATGGGCGGCGGCGCTCTACGGCAACATCGCCAATCAAACGATGCAAATGCAACTTCATTTATGTAGACGAAAGAAAGAGATGAAAGAAAATAAATAAAAATTTAACGTTACTCAGTTACCGGTAAAACGTATGCCAAGTATCGTTACCAAGCATAACGTGACCTCTACTAATAACGTTATCTTCGTCCGATGAAAGTAACGATACCAAATTTTTAACGTTATTCAAAGCCCTGATGAGAACATAATGTACCTACGTAAGAAAAAAAATTAAATATTTAAGACTAGAAATTGGTACCAATTAGTTCAACCAAGTTTCATACTGACTAAAGTAGACTCATCCTTTATTGTGTACTGTTTAAAATGTCACAACAAAATTCCTCCCCACATACTCCAACTCAGTGATACACATTTTAAAGCTTGTATAAAACGCACACTATACAGCCAAGCATATTATAAGTTTAGGAATTACAATGCTCACAAAAATGCTTGTCTAAACGCTTTTTGCTTAAACTAATTTGATTAGCATTCGAAAACATTGTTGGAACTGCTGAAGATTGTTTACTAGATATTTTTGCATTGTATGAATTCAATTTTCTTACATTTTATAATTGCATAGCATATGTGGGAGCATTATGTTAATGTTATAAAGCTAACATTTACTGGGTACTTCTTTCATTGACTTGAATATTCTCTAGCAATTGAGAGTTTATCATGCTCACTCAAATGTTCTCTCTGGTGGTAGCGCGTGTGTTGGATCATTAAGTTCTCTTAAAATGGTTGAGCTGAATGTTTCTGATACATACGTCATGTTCGTGAACGGGCGCCGTCAGTAAGAACTGGTCATCTCTTAGTTGCCACGGCTCTGAAGGGGTCTGCTAGGACCGATGCCTGCCAGGGTCGCGAGATTGTTCGAAAGAGATACCGTGACCCTGGCACATGGGCAACTGAAGGAACACGGGTGGGTTTTACTCAGTAAAAGTCTGACATGCCCTCCCGCTCCGCTCAGAGCGGGAGAAGTCATTTGATGATTTCCCATCCAAAAAAAAAAAAGTTGCCACGGCTTATTTTAATTTCTGAATTTACGGACGCTATTAATGTACACGTATTTTTTTTAACGTCCAATAAAAAGAGAAGCCGCCTCTTAAGCATCTTTACACCCGATCACACAAACTTTTCACAAACAGCTCAAAGTACTATTAACATATTTATAACTTTTTACTATTAGCATAAAGCACTATCCGAATGACATATGAATTAAACAGATAGGTGCCTAATGGTTTCACTTCATACTAAATGTATCAGATGCTTTTAACTTGTTCACAAAGAGCACTTCTTTACCTACAATCATGAATTATTTAAAGGCAATAACTAAATGAAAATGCTCTCCCAGTCCTTTGTGGAGTAAGTTTACATAATGTAAGTTGTACCACTTTATGCTAGCACATCCAATACCCAAATAACCATACACATTTCATACATATTTGTAATATAATAAAGTACTATAGAAACCTCACTTTGAGGGCAGATCGTTTATTCTAACTATCGGCGAATGTGCATTTCAATAGAGACCCTGTTGCTTCAAACTGAAGTTTCGAAATGCCGTGATATATTTTCAAATAATAACCCGCTATGGCGGGTACACTTAATAGGTTCTTATGTTTTACGGTTCCTTTGATGTCAAAGGTCCTAATAGCCGAATAACGACATTTTGTGAACAATTGACTGACATTGACTAAGTTTGAATTAGAGCCATAAAGAATACATATCCATGTTGTACCAAGTGCTTTGACTGACAAAACGGCAACTTTTCTTTTATCCAATATTTACCAAAAAAAAACGAGGTATTCCATTAACAGCACTGATTTGAACATCACTTGCCCGAACCGCACTTGAGACCTTCCACTAACAGCACTGAAATCTACGCTGACAGACGTCACAAAATTCGAAACACCCTAAAAATACTAAATAAATAATAGTAAAAAAAAAACTAAACCCTTTATTCATAACCGTTGCTTAAAGATAAGTAGTAATTAGCGACTGTTTAACAAAACAATTTGACGTTTAAACGATAACGGCACAAATTTAGTTTTTAAAGTTTTCATTTAACCCAAAGAGTATCGAAGATTCTGCCAAATAAACTGGAGACTGACAAAATATAAAAGTAACTCAGTTGAATTTCTCAGTTGAACGTGGTCGCTCACAATGGGCCTTATTAGAAGGCTGAAAGTCACCCAAAGGGCGATGGAGAGGGCTATGCTTGGAGTTTCCCTACGTGATCGAATCAGAAATGAAGAGATCCGTAGGAGAACCAAGGTAACCGACATAGCCCGAAGAATTGCTAAACTGAAGTGGCAGTGGGCAGGGCACATTGCTCGCAGAACAGATGGCCGATGGGGCCGAAAGGTTCTGGAGTGGCGACCGCGTACCGGAAGACGTAGAGTTGGAAGGCCTCCAACAAGGTGGACCGATGACCTTGTGAAGGCCGCAGGAACCCGCTGGATGCGGGAAGCACAAAACCGGTCGAAGTGGCGGAGCTTGGGGGAGGCCTATGTCCAGCAGTGGACGTCTTTCGGCTGAAATGATGATGATGAACTCAGTTGAATTACTTCTGTATTTTGGAGTTCTTATCAACTTCCCAACTCTCAAACTGCATTATGTTAACCACACCAATCCTCCACCGCACTGTTTTCTTTAATAACAACTGTGTAATATATCCTGCAGGCGACATTTTCTCGAATAAATTTTCATTAAAAAGATCGATGGATAGTGTACGTGTTTTCTCAATATCGGGTCCCAACCGACCATGAATTATGTATTAACTGAAAACGTTATGTGGGATCGAAATAATCAAGCAAGTAGTTCAAGGAAAGACTTGAAGGAAAAATAATAAGATTTTACCTTCGTAAAGTTGTTAGGAAAGTGTTAAAGGGACTTTATAAGATTGCTGGTATTTCTTTTTACACGCTTTATATTAGCTTCACTTGTATGTTTGTATATTTGTATGTTTGTATATTTGTATGTTTGTTTGTAACCGACTCCTTATAGTGCGATTTTGACCCACTTCAAACTACCAGATTTCATTCAAACTTTGCACACCTGTCAAGGACTGATGACAATGCAATAATTTCATAAATTTGTGCCATTATCCTTGCCAGGGTTACCAGGACAGCAAAAAAACTGTCACAAACTACGCTGACATACGTCTCAAAATTCGAAATACCCTAAAAAATAGAAAATAAATAATAGTTTAAAATAACTAAAAAACACGCTTCCATGGAAAACCAAACTAAAAAGTACAAAATAATGGAAAAAAAGCGTGGGGTGCCTGATACAATAAAAAAATACCTTAAAAGCACCCCACGCTTTTTTTCCATTATTTTGTACTTTTTAGTTTGGTTTTCCATGGAAGCGTGTTTTTTAGTTATTTTAAACTATTATTTATGTATTTTTTTCTTGTTATTTTATTATTATTGTCTGGATTTATATTAGGTTTGTTACCGAGGAAAACGATTCGAAGACATTGTAACGTATTTCTCCATAAGTGTAATATTGTTATGAGAATTTGGCTGAATTTGGCGTTGTCAGGACTACAAATACCATCGAAATGGATAGTTTTTGTTGTACTTACTGCAAACGCATAAAAGCATATAGTTCCAGGTATAGTTCCGAAGAATTGCTTAACTGAAGTGGCAGTGGGCAGGGCACATTGCTCGCAGAACAGATGGCCGATGGGGCCGAAAGGTTCTGGAGTGGCGACCGCGTACCGGAAGACGTAGAGTTGGAAGGCTTCCAGCAAGGTGGACCGATGACCTTGTGAAGGCCGCAGGAATCCGCTGGATGTGGGAAGCACGAAACAGGTCGAAGTTTGGGGGAGGCCTATGTCCAGCAGTGGACGTCTTTCGGCTGAAATGATGATGAAGATGATGATAGTTCCAGGGATTAGAGCGATCAATCGAACTCTTTAGCTTTACCATTCGTTTAAAAACTCCTTGTCCTATTTATTTGTATGATTTTCATAATTACCTGTGTTTGACATAGGTACTCTATGATTCATACTCATTCATCTAATGTATAAGTCATCTATACATACAAACATACGTGACCTACCTAATGAAATTCAAACAAATGTAAATGGTAACATAAAAATTAACCAGCTCCTGTCAAAAGCTGACGTGCGTCACGAAGTTTGGAAGCATTAATAACATTAAGTGCTCATAACATTATTGTTACTAGCTTGGTACACCTAACTTCTACTAATTGTAATGCGAGAATTAGTTTTTTAGTGAGAATTATGTAATACTTTTGTTGAGTATCTGTGTTTTAGATACTTTTTATTTAATTAAAGTTTTCGTACACAAAAAAGAAACAATAGTGAACTTAATGCCCTAAGCAATGTCTACCAGTGAACCAAGGGTGATGTAGAGATTGGCGGGAGCTTTGGTTCAGAGGAACATTTCTTCTTCTTCTTCCTCCTAGACCCTATCCCATTTACTTGGGGTCGGCCTTCCTTGTCCGCATCTTCCATTTAGCACGATTTTGTGCTGCGTCTTTATCTAAATTAGCTTCTTTCAGATCTTTTTCGATCGTGGTCAACCAGGTGGCAGGTGGTCTTCCACGAATGCGTCTCATTGATGGCAAGTCTAGGGCAAGCTTCAGAGGAACAATTATAAAAAATAAAAAAACCATTCAAATATATTATAAGATCTTTTGCTTCATACGAGAATTTTAAACACCTCAAATTAAAGCAAACTGTGGCTTGTGGCTTTAGTATATTTCATACCTACGTAGTTTGAGTTGAGAGGTAATGCATCATAAAGCTACGGTTTACCTAAGAGAGCGATGACTGGCACTTAGCGTCTGCAATTTACCGGTGAATGACGTCATTGATACGTTATTTATGAAAATAAGTTGGGGTGTCCTACTAGAGTGCGTTTTTAGACACTGTAAAGGCACACCTCGGTTATATCATTATTATGACAGTCATCATGTGGTTGTTATGGGAAAAATAATAGTTTTAAAAAACTATAAAACACGCTTCCATTGAAAACCGAACTAAAAAGTACAAAATAATGGAAAAAAAAAGCGAGAGGTGCTTTTTAAGGTATTTTCTTATTTGATATCAGGCACCCCATGCTTTTTTTCCATTATTTTGTACTTTTTGGTTTGGTTTTCAATGAAAGCGTGTTTTTTGATTTTATTAAACTATTATTTATTTTCTATTTTTAAGGGTGTTTCGAATTTTGAGACTTATGTCAGCGTAGTTTGTGACGTATGTCAGCGTAGTTGGTGACTTATGTCAGCGTAGTTTGTGTCGTATGTCAGCGTAGTTTGTGACGTATGACAGCGTAGTTTTCGAAGACAGTTTTTTTGCTGTCCTGGTAACCCTGGCAAGGACAATGGCACAAATTTATGAAATTATTGCATTGTCATCGGTCCTTGACAGGTGTGCAAAGTTTGAATGAAATCTGGTCGTTTAAAGTGGGTCAAAATCGCGCTATAAGGAGTCGGTTACAAACAAACATACAAACATACAAGTGAAGCTAATATAAAGCGTGTAAAAAGGCTACCACTGTCGTAGGAAACTAAACTTTAAGTTTTGAGCCTTCTCAGATATCCTGCTTTTAGTTTTAGACGCAAGCAATGATTTAGTCCCTTTGAAGAAGATTGATACGACTACTGAGGTAAAATCAAAAAAAATCAAAATCAAAAGTCATTTATTCAAACTAGGCTGAGAGTCAGCACTTTTTGAACGTCAAAGTCACATAAGACAGTCCCCCCAAAACGCCCGCGCTTGGTAGATGAGGAAACCATGATACTTTATTGTAATTAAGCAGGGAATAAGTGGCTTTTCAAAAAGTTCGATGCATCAACTGACGGAAAAGCAAATCAAATCAAAATATATTCATTTCATATAAACCTAGTTTCGTCAGAAGCTAAGTGCACGGTTCCAAATTGTTGATTCCTATAGAGAAGAGCCAGCAAGAAACTCCATGGTTACCAATATGGTTACACTTTTAAAAATAATTGGCTTTTATAATAGTTTTAAATTACAGTATTAATATGCATGGGAGCACAGTGTAGGACTGTCAACTAGTACTAAATAAAATGGAAAATTGCCTACCGTCTACAAGGCCTGCAACGTTCTCTCATTCACAAAATATGAATCTAGAATTATAGTATTTCATAAATAACATATAAAAACCTATTTAAACCAAATTGTCATTACTGCCATCGCAACCAATAACAAAGATTTAAAATTGGAATTGTAGGTATATAATGTCAAATAATGAGTAGAGTATGCCAAAGAAGAATGTAAAAAAAATGTACATCGTCATTCGGCAGCAGTTAATAGGCATTTACATGTTTACCCCGTTAATGAGCTACCAGGGAAGCCACCTATGCAGAACACACACTATTACGATAGGCACCGCGTACAAAGGCCACAAGCAGTGCCACAAGTCATTAAATCGCGATGCTGATCGGAAGCAATCGCCAAAACGTTTGATTTAGCAATCGAAACCAACCGCACAGACTCATCAAAACGGAATGCAGCATTTATGAAGTTCTATAATCGTCGATCACTGATGCTTTACATAGCAAGTCTGCTAAGCTCGTTATCGTAATTGACTTATCTCTGGCCGGGCCATATGAAAACTCGGTCAAAGCCTTCTCTAAGTTTTGACGAGTGTGATCGAGTTCACATTCGTATTAAAAAACCCAGAATAGTTCGATAGTGTTATGCTGGGAGCCCGCAAAAGAGACGATTCTTCTTACAAAGTCTTTCTTTTTTTAGGATAGAATACCTACTATACGATGATACGAGTATGAACGTTCGCACAGCAATCAAAAGAGGATTTTAACAACAAAAGCCAGGCAGGTTTAATCCAATCTAGGCTTTACTAAAACGAACGAAATTCTGGATTTTAAACCTTGTTACACTACATGTGTCATCCAATCAGATTAACATGGAAACGCTTTCGTATGTCACTGGTTACGAATGTAAGTTTTTTCTAATAATTTATACATTTTATAAGAGAATATAGAATAATATATCCGGTACCGTGTGGTGCCGGTCGTAAAGAATAACACCACCCCATTTCTTCCTGTGGGTGTCGTAAAATGCGACTAAGGAACTTACTAGAGAATGGGCAGCAGCGTTCTCTATGCATTTTACTACCATACTGCGATCGCCAACCCGCCTGCCAAGCGTGGCGATTATGGCAAAGCCCCCCAAATTGGGGGAGGCCTAAGTCCAGCAGTGGACGTCTTACGGCTGAAATGATGATAAGAGAATACTTTTTTAAATTCTGGGCCTGGTTCATGTTAGAAAGTTTCCATAAGATTAATAAAAGATATATAAGTACATACAAGATGTAACAGAAGAAGCGCAAGTCCTAGAAGTAGTTTTTTCATAATTGAGTACTGAATTAAATTGAGTGTATTTTAATACAGATATTTTTTTTTATCAAAAACTACCTACGTATTTTGCCATAAGTACAGATCGCCAATTGATCCAAAGAAAATTAAATCTAATAAAAATAAGTCTATAAGACTCAATATTAAATGCATAAAGTAATGCTCGGGTTAACGCTATTTTCTAAATAATAATACATAGATTGCTTTAAAAAAAGTGTTGGCTAGTCTATTAGGGTTTAAACGAATACTTTAATTGAGGTGTTGAGGTTTTGCGTTAATTTTCTTACACATTGTACCTATATTACTTGCCAGATAAACAAAACAAGATATCTAGAAATGATGCAATAAGCCATTAATCTTCAATCTAGAAAATACTCTTTTGATCCCGGATAAACATGCAACAGTAGAAACCGTCATGTCAGTGATTGCCAGAATACCAAAAATACCCAGACGTGGTGCAATAAGCCATCAATCTCCTTACTCAACCCAGAAAATACTCAGTTATTCCCAGATAAAGATGTAACAGTAGGTACCGACATGTCAATGAGGTGCAAAACGTCATATGCACCCTGCATTGTTCACAGACACGTCATCACTAATTCAGTACTCTGCTCCGCCTGTCTGTAAACGACTAACGATACAGACGAATGAGCTTTGTAGACAGAGTAATGAGACCTAGTTTTGTGCTTTGCTGGTTTATATAATAATTTTGACGAATGAGTAACGGGAAATTGTGCTCAATTCGTACAAACATACCTACATCAACGGTCGAAATCGGTTGGATTGAGATGATAAACTATTATACAACAACGAAAATGCACAATGTATTTAAGGTACTTAATTAGATAAGGATTAATGCTGTATTGCTTAAAATCGCTTCGTAAATAAGCCCTTATTTCTCGTAAAAAGTAAAGGATAAAAAATGTTTATTGTGGGTTATCCCTAAGAGATAGACATATACCATCGCGGATTTTTTTGTAGACCTTTTTAAGGTGTACAATACTGTACTACATTATTTTGATCTATTTCGTAGGGTTGAGCCAGCGTTCGCAATGAAAGCGCAAAAAAATGTGTTTATTTATGACATCACATTAGAACATAGGGACAGACAGACCGGGAAGTGACAAGATAAGATAAGATAAGATATGATTTATTTGCTAAAAACATGTGTACACATACAAGAATAAAGACATGCATGCAGGATATTATAAAATAATATAGATTCTGACATGTTTGCCACATAACATGGCGTACAAATATGAATAAAAGTGATTGTTTATAATTAATTTCAAGTCAATATCATTCATGTAAAAATTATGTCATCAAGCAATAATAAATTAAAAAATGTCAACAGTCAAATAAAAATAATTAATATTATAGTACAATTATGTCATGCAATCTAAAATAGAATTCATTATTACAAATTATTTAGATACAATTTAAAAACAAGTATTTAATGTAGAGTGTCAAAATTTGTCTGCTAAAAAATCTGAGACACTATAATAACATTTTTGACATAACATAGCTTTTAATTTTTGCTTAAACAAGTTAACATGATTATTTTTTAGGTCTTTTGTTAGGTTTTTTCGTTACGGAATTTCTTGATTCGGTCGCCGCGCTCAAAGCCCACGATAAAAGCTATGCAATAGCTTAAAAATAAATAATAGTATAAAAAAACTAAAAAACACGCTTTCATTGAAAACCAAACTAAAAAGTACAAAATAATGGAAAAAAAGCGTGGGGTGCTTTTTAAGGTATTTTTTTATTGATATCGGACACCCCACGCTTTTTTTCCATTATTTTGTACTTTTTAGTTTGGTTTTCAATGAAAGCGTGTTTTTTAGTTTTTTTATACTATTATTTATTTTCTATTTTTTAGGGTGTTTCGAATTTTGAGACGTATGTCAGCGTAGTTTGTGACAGTTTTTTTGCTGTCCTGTTAACCCTGGCAAGGATAATGGCACAAATTTATGAAATTATTGCATTGTCATCGGTCCTTGACCGGTGTGCAAAGTTTGAATGAAATCTGGTCGTTTAAAGTGGGTCAAAATCGCGCTATAAGGAGTCGGTTACAAACAAACATACAAACATACAAATATACAAACATACAAACATACAAGTGAAGCTAATATAAAGCGTGTAAAAAAACATAATAATCGGTGCTTTTACACCCATTACGTTCATGAAAAATACAAGCAGTGGGTCATCATCATCACAGTTCGTTTGATCACGACTTAATATTAGACTCGGTAACTTAGCGTATGTAAATGTTGAAAAAATTCAGTAAACATATATTCTGAATTTAATCCTTTTAAACTATGTTTCAATTATTATAATTCAACATTTTAGTTCATATATCTGTTATACTCACCCAATGTACATATTGCGTACATTTACATGTGCGTTAGGTGAGTGCGCCATAAGCGAGAAAAGTCGAAGAATAAATGCCTACATACCAACCTCTCTTTGTTCACTGACTTCACAGACCCTAACAGTCGGCATTCAGTTCTGAGGGTCTCCTATTAAGAATTCTCAATAAGAAAAGCTCGATAACCCTTTTGCTTGATCCCTTATTTGAATATCTTTGTTTGACTTTAAATCGATAAAGGCATATCACTTTTAGTTCAGCTAGGTAGTTAGTTGGTCACCACATAACTTTTCAAATCAATTTTGGATTAACTTTAAATACGTTACTGAATTATTTTCAAGTGAAATAGTTAAAAGCGTTTTAGTAATTTAATTTGCCAACTTATATTGAAAATAGTTAATTTGTTACTTTCATCCTAAATTCGCACGAGCTATGTCAAAGTCTCCGATTATTGATAAAAGACTGTTCAGTTAGAAGAATGTCGGGCTCGAGATCTAAAGACATAGGATGAACCGGTGGCTCGAAATTACACCTTAACGAAAGAAGTTTAGGGCTGAAACTAGGGCAATAGCAGGCCACCTCAGCAAGACCATAGGATTAGCTATAATAAAATCCCTGACTTAATTAAAAATGACACAATTCAAAACTTTAAAAAGAAACTGACAGCACTGTTAATTGAGAAATGCTATTATTCTGTGAATGACTATCTTAATGATACTGACCTTTGTACTAATTTTTTTTTTTTGACATACCTACCTAATATTGACATTGTAATTTATGATTATTATTCCAATTGTATTGCAGCTTTTTGAGTTAATTAATTATTATATGAATGTACCATGCCGAATATGTATTAACTGACTTATAAAATAATAATATTAATTGTTGATGTGTATTAATAATTTTGCATGCCTAATGTAAGGTAGATTGTACAAGGATCACCCATATTTTTTTGTCACATCTTAATTACTGTACCTGCAATCTATGCAAATAAAATTTTACTTTACTTTACTTTACTTTAGCTCTGATAACAACACAAATTCCACTATGACACCTTTTATTCATCGATAGATAAGAATGTGAGTAGACGAAGATATACATAGCATAGGTATAATCTGCCTATAATGGCGCAGGCCTCTTTTCTGTGTGACTTCCTCAGCGGACCGAAACCCACAACAAGAGCCCAGTGCAAAAATGTAGCTATGTTTCAAATTTTGGGTCTAAGACATGATGTTTTCTCATGATCTTACCCTTCACCGGTTTTGAAAGCAGTAGTGGTGAATTAACTTACATAAAGTAAAGTGCCTCTCAGGGTTTGCACCTACCACTTACGACTCGTAAGTTGGAACACTGGGCCATCACTGCTCTTTACACTACCTGCATATTCACTTCGAAATGCAAAACCTGTTCCTTAAAGGTACTTAACATGCGAGAAAATGAAACGCAAAAGCACATACAAGTTTCACGATACATCACACATGCTCATAAAAATTGTTAAAAAGCTTATAACGGAATAATAGAGGGTAGACTGACACATATTTATGTTATACATAGGGACCTCGTAAAAGGAATGAAGTCGTATATTATATACGACAATATCAAAGCTGTGCACTCTGCGGATACAGCCGTTTTCACGAAAAACTGTGTGTTTTTGTGGCGTCGTGAAAGAAAATGGTTATACTAAGCAATTCTTGGATCAACATTGGAATGAGGCAACTCTTATAACGAGGTTTTGCAGGTATTCTCATTGAGTATGGCATCATCATAAACCCCATCCGTAGGAATTGTTGTCTTAAAACCTTTTTTGTTGGTCTATTTATGTGTATTTTTTTTGCAGTCTTTTTCATTCATGTGTTATTGGTCCCCAAAGACTTCGCTGCATTATGCTGAAAAGCAAGGAGGTAGGTATCTACTTTCCTACATTGCATTCAAACTGGATTGTCTAAGTACGCCAAGTGAAAGATATCTGTAGTACTTACCTATTTTATTCTATTCCATCTACCGTAAGTTATTTTTGAGTTTCCTATCATTTTGTATTTATATTTCACATTTTTTTTTCTTATTTAGTGTTCCGTACCCGTACTGAGACTTCTTCGCTGTCCATTATTCCGTCCGTCCGTCCGTCTGTCTGTTAGCGGGCTTTATTTCATGAACCGTAATAGGACATTTCAAAGGCAGTTCAGTTTTAACAGAGTGTGATCAGTATAAAATAAATTAAAGTAAAATTTGAAAGACCACCCTTCAATTTTCTAATTTTAACAAATAAAACAAAAATGTTTAAAGAAATAATGTAATGATAAATATTGAACGGTGATACGGAACTCTTGATGTGTTCCCTTCTTCGTGTGCGACACCGAAAAGCAATCGGCTGTTTTTTCCAAAAGATTTGGTTTGGTAAGTACCATTACGATGCATCGTATGAATAGTGTATCCCGCTGCTTTCAAATGGATATTGGAAACAATGCAGCGTTTGTGCATTGTCACTACTATACACAATTAAAATTCCTGCTACTTTAACTTTTCCGAGAAAATCATGTCCTTGTTGAATAGCGTAGGCGGATCCTTTGGCAAATTAGTCTTAGTATGTATAAAGTAAAGAACCAAAATTCAAACAAAGATATTAACAAAAGCACAATAGGTTTCATCAAAACAGACTAACGGAAAAGAATATCGTTTTAACACAAAGGATTGTTCTGTTCAACCCTTAAAGAAATAAATATAAGAGATTCTTCATTCTTCCAATCGTCAAAAGAATTCTTTGTTTCTGAATCAAATCATTTTAGAAATTACGGTTTTACCTCGACGCGAATATTCGTTGGAACAAATTCTGACAGAAGTTATTCTTCGGTACAATCGTGTGTAAAAATTGAACACTTAGCTAAATTGAAGAGCAATTTTCTTGTTCGCGTTGATTGAAATCGTAAAGTATTTTTTTCCACGTATGCTTTATTTTCGAGCATTGAATCGTGTTTAAGATTCGAATTCATGTCAAAAGAAATTGGTTGCTTCTACTTTGATCGAAAATTGAAAAGAAAATCACATTCGATTTGTAGAAATGTCAACATCTTTTTACATTTAATTTAAATCATCATAACTTGGTGGGCATAGAATAATCTTTTCTTGTGCTAATCCCCACAATCCAGTGCCCTAATAGTATAACACATTTTTACTGTTTTGATTCTGAAGGATACTGCTGATCCTATGCTTGACATGTTCGAAAAATTCGTCTGCTCAGCAACGTAAATACCGTAATGAATGTTGTTGAACTGTCAAATGAAAACCATTATTAGGAAACCACTGCGCAGGTTCTACCCGCTACGGTAACAATGTTGTCCACTCATCTCGCTGCCGGATGACAGACACATCGTCTTTCAGTTCATGGTCACTAAAAAGAAAGAATAATTGCATCATTAAAAAAACCCGACTCGTGCGAGTTTTTTGCGGCATAAACGGCCGTATCTTTTTTTTACGTTAATTTATAAGTTTGATTTTTACATAGTTTCAAGTTTTTATTTCGATTCGATACCTCCACGCACTCCCGAGAGAAAGGGTGTGGTTGGACAAACAGAAAGACGGATAACAAAGTGATCCTATAGGGATTGGGCACGCCACAATTGCGGCGGTAAGTCCCCTCTTTGAGGAGTGGATAGAGAGGCGCCACGGCGTCCTCACCTTCCGCCTGACGCAGGTTCTCACCGGGCATGGGTGCTTCGGTGGGTTCCTGTTCAGGATAAAGCGGGAGGAAACGCCCGGGTGTTTCCATTGCGAGGATCGTCTGGAGAACACGGTGGAGCATACGGTGGAGGTGTGTCCTGCCTGGGTGAAGCACCGCCGTGTCCTCGCGGAGGCGATCGGTGGCGGTGACCTCTCGCGTCCGGCCCTGGTGCGAGCCATGGTACGGAGCGAGAGGGCATGGAAAGCCTTCACCTCCTTCTGCGAAGCAGTAATGCTCGCGAAGGGGCGCGTGAGGGAGTGGCAGTCTCTGCGCCCTCACGTCCCTAGCCGCCGCAGGTGGAGACGTCCCGGGCATCGGGAGTCAATAGCAGACTCCCGGCCACCGTAGACGCGGGCTTGCGGGCGGCGAGCAATAGGTAGCTCGCCGCCCGGTAAGGACCAGGCTCGGGTCGACGGCGCGTAGTGTTCCACGCGCGCCTCAAAGAGATGTCAGCAGCACTGTAGGGGTCTGCTAGGACCGATGCCTGCCAGGGTCGCGAGATTGTTCGAAAGAGATACCGTGACCCTGGCACATGGGCAACTGAAGGAATACGGGTGGGTTTTAGTCAGCAAAAGTCTGACACCCTCCCACTCCGCCCTAAGCGGGAGAAATCATTTGATGATTTCCCATCCAAAAAAAAAAAACCTATAAGGATTCCGTTTTTTTCCTTTTGAGAGAAAAGAAACCTAAAAACTGTAAAAAACTAAAAACAATGATAATAATGCTAAAAGGGCCTCAGCTCAGCACAATGCTAGATGACAACACAAGGTGCACCACCTGACGCTGATTATCAGCTGCATTCTGCATGACTGATTTTACTATATGACAACCGTAATTTACATGCAAGAGTTATTTTCATACTCTATTCTCAGCAGCTGCAGTAAAATTATACAACAGCGTGTGTACCGTAAAGTTTCCGTTTTATATTTACACCGGTAGCTTTATAAAACGTCTTTTCACAAAGCATTCCATCACATTCCATAACATACATACACTAAACACACACAAATGAAAAAAAATAACTTAAGAATTCCTCCTCACCCTAGATTATGCTGAAACAGAATTACTGATGCAACCACAATACAAATGAATAATGCATTAGTATCACGAACTCTCACACACTTCTCTAAACACACACGACACGCACCACATACTCACACACACATCACACACCATCACACACATCATAGACACATACACTTTCCCCATTACACTACATTACACGCGCTTACTCACATATTACTGCTGCTGTTACACGTTTTAGTTCCATAGGTTTGTAAAATAAACGAACGAAACGATGACCCTATAACACAGGATTTTCCTAGCATCGGGGTCATTATTCACAAAACTTGAGCATAAATGTAATATTCTAATAGCGTAACATGCATTGTATTTCTCCTTTTCGTTAAATAAATTATACTATACATAGTATCAGACCACCAGACAGAATATACGTTTTGCGAATCATAAATCTTTTACTGGTCAGTCTGCTTGGCCTTTTTAGGGTTCCGTTGCCAAATGGCAAAAAACGGAACGCTTATAGATTCGTCAAGTCTGTCTGTCTGTCTCTCTGTCTGTCCGTGTATGTCACAGCCACTTTTTCCGAAACTATAAGAGCTATGCTGTTGAAACTTGGTAATTAGATGTATTCTGTAAACCGTATTAAGATTTTCACACAAAAATAGAAAAAATAATAATAAAATTTGGGGTTCCCCATACATAGAACTGAAACTCAAAAATTTTTTTTCCATCAAACCCATACGTGATGGGTATCTATGGATAGGTCTTTAAAAATGATATTGAGGTTTCTAATATCATTTTTTTCTAAACTGAATAGTTTGCGCGAGAGACACTTCCAAAGTGGTAAAATGTGTCCCCCCCCCCCGTAACTTCTAAAATAAGGGAATGATAAAACTAAAAAAAATAAATGATGTACATTACCATGTAAACTTACACCAAAAATTGGTTTGAACGAGATCTAGTAAGTAGTTTTTTTTAATACGTCATAAATCGTAAACCATAATTTACCTTTCATTCGGTCAACTCAAATATAAAAATTAAAAAAATAAACATTTAATTTCAAAAACATAAACCTTATGCACAAACCATGAATACCTGCAGGTTTGTACGGAACCCTCGGTGCGCGAGTCCGACTCGCACTTGGCCAGTTTTTTCCAACTATGTTGGTGTCGGTTTCCAGCTGAACCGGATGCATTTGAAAATCAATATTGTACATGAAGACGAAATGGGTCTCAAAAAAGATGTTTTGACGCATTTCGGATGCACGCAAAATCAATTTTTGTCCTCAAAAACTACAAATTTGCGTTCTTTTTTTTCATGATTATTAAAATTGAAGATATTTTTTAGTGAATTATGAGGGCCAATACACGATTGACATTATTTGGCTCGATACAAAAAAATCGCAAAGTTTCCTCAAAATTAGCGTTTTTATTAGAAAAAAACGGTTTTATTCGATTGTAATTAAAGCAATTTCAATAATATTTCGTCTATACGTGCACCATTAAAGATATTAGGGGATTATGGGTTTATTTTAATGTAACAGAGCAAATAGAATTTAAAAAAGCAATATTTATAAAAAGCGTGCAATGATATTGCACATCCCTCCGCTCCCGCTCCTTGTCAGTCGGCCGCTGCGCGGCTTAGAGAGCACCCGTGTACAACTTTATTACACCCGTTGTCGCCGACTACCTACTCAAGCAAACATTGAAGTGTAAACTGATACTTTAGTCACAAAAATGGTGAATAAACGCAATAAAAAAAAAAAAAATTCAAGACTGAGGCTCAAGAAGCTGAAATTTATGAATTTGAATATTTATTTGTTTACAAAAAACACCAATTTTGACATTTGACACTGACGTAGTAACTCGTATCTAATGTATAAGCACACAACTTTCGTTTTGTAATAGAGATAGATATTATGGTCTAAAACTTCCGTGTAGGGTACATTGAATACCTACATACAGGTTTTTTTTTTTTACCAGAGCGCAAATTTTTTTGGTGGTTCAGTATAAGTAATAGAACACATTGACATTTTTTTTTCAAAACTTTTTTTTTTTTTGTTATCCGACTTTATATCAGTATAGCATGGGCGCAAAATACCTATCTACCTACAATGTATCGTAATAAAATCATGAAAGTGAGCGGCGGCCGACGCATGCGACGATATTGCATTTTCGGGATATGGGGAGGAGAAGATGAAAAAATGGAAATTGGAAACATCCAAAAAAATTACGTCTTTTGGAAAAATAAAATGGTGCCAAAACTTGTCAACTTTTATCACAAACACATTCTTCCAGAGTTGGTAGATTCCCGCCGAAACGGTGGTATGCCTTTGAGAGGCTCTGACAAAGAATTTAGAGCCGATAGTGGACCCGTTATAGAACCCCGCTAGCATTATGAATGATTTTATTTTATTACTAGCTTTTGCCCGCGGCTTCGCCCGCGTGGATGTCGGAAATTAACGCAAGAGGACGTACCTCCGCGATAAGAATGTGTTATTCCAGGTTATATAGGTAATATAGACTTTGTGTGCTATTTTCGATCCAGATCCATTCAGCCATTTTTGCGTGATTGAGAAACAAACACCCAATCATACATACTTTCACATTTATAATATTACTAGTAGTAGGATTATAATTCATATTACTTAGGATTCATAGTTTATGATAACATCATGTGTGTTGGTGTTTTTAAAATAAGAGTAATAGTATTCAAAGTAAGAAGACTGCGAGATAGGGCTTGTTTTAGTTGAATATAAGTCTTCCTGGTTTTTCTTAACGCTCCTATTTTACCTATACAGACACTCAATCATTTACCAGACACCGAACATAATTATAGGAATAGTACTTTTGCCAGTGGCTTGGCCCGTATAGCTGTCGGAAAATATCACCCGGGAACCTACTACCGGGATAAAGTAGGTATCCTATCTCTTACGTATCCATGATATATCTTTGTGCCAAATTCGAACTAAATCCGTTTGGCCGTCTTTGCATCATTGAGAAACAAACATCCAAAAATCTAAACATCTATGCCATTTCGCGGTCTCTTACTTGGAATAATACTATTAGGTTTATTTTGAGTATAATGAACACACATGATATTTGCAATTACTATGAAGCCAAAGTAATATGAATTACAATCCTACTTATCCTATACTACCCGGCCGCTGCCAACGGATGGACGGGACGGACGTACAACCCCCCAGCTGCTCTGCGCCCGCTTTTTAAATCTCTAATATTTTCTAAGATATTCATTTAAATTACATGCTGTAAAGGGCCATATTGATCTATATTAAATGTTGAATGTATTTAAGGTACTTAATTGGATAAGGATTAATGCTGTATTGCTTAAAATCACTTCGTTAATAAGCCCTTATTTCTCGTAAAAAGTAAAAGATATAAAATGGTTATTGTGGGTTGTCCCTAAGAGATACACATATACTATTGCGGACATTTTTGTAGACCCTTTTAAGGTGTACAATACTGTAGTACATTATTTTGATCTAATTCGTTGGATTCAGCCAGGGTTTTTCGAATTTTGAAACGTATGTCAGCGTAGTTTTCGAAGATAGTTATTTTTTTCTAAAATAAAAGAATCTTTCTAAAATAAAAGTAGCCTAAATTACTCCTTGTTACATCAGCTATCTTCCAGTGAAAGTCCCGTCAAAATCGGTCCAGCCATTTCAGAGATTAGCCGGAACAAACAGACAGACAGACAAAAATTGTAAAAAAAATTGTTTTGGTATATGTACCGTGTATACATCCATATACACTTAGTAAAAAGTGGTTATCTTAATATTAAAAACAGACACTCCAATTTTATTTATTTGTATAGATGTACAGATATACTAGCTTTTGCCAGCGGCTTCGCCCGCGTGGAGGTCGGAAATTATCCCGCGGGGACATATATATACATAAAATGTACCCTATGTGTTATTCCAGGTTATAAAATATCTGTGCGCCAAATTTCATCTAAATCAGGTCAGTAGTTTTTGCGTGAAAGAGGAACAAACATCCATACCTCCATACATACAAACTTTCGCGTTTATAATATTAGTAGGATAAAAGTTGTTTTAATTAGTTGTTTTTATTTCTACATGGCAATTTTTTTATCAATACCCAAATTTTCATAGGTTGTTCTACCCATGAACGAAATCTGCTAATTCATACATTATGGTCGAGTATGTATTGAAATTTTGTTAAAACAGCAGATTTTTTTCGTGATTTCAGAGTTGTTCCCATAGTAAAAGTTGTTCATATTCATGGATAGAGCACCCTATGAAAATTTGGGTAGTGATAAAAAAATATCCTGTGTAAAGAACCGATTTTTGGAAAAACCAGTTTGGATTCATCTTTAATACGAGTACCCATTCAAACAACAAACTAATTGGAATTGTTATAGGAACTCATAAGTAGGCCAGTATTCGTATGTAGATAGATATAATAATAAAAACACTAGTGTATGCGCCTAATTAAAATATTATTTTACATTTATTTACTGCACCATATTATGTACTCATTACATACTTTGAGAAAATAAATATATTTCTATAAACTGCGCAACTAGTATCACGTAAATCTACAACTTGCCACGACAGTCCGATTGCCGTATGCGCGATCCTCTGCAGAAATATTTTGGTTCACGAGAGAGGGTCACACTTACAGCGGTCGGACTATAGCTTGCTGGCCGAGTGCGGCAGAGAGCGGAGCCCCGCGTGCCACTCACCCGCCTGCGTCTGCTTCACCCCCTCGAAACATACGTGACCACGATACCATTTTGTCTGCCAATGTCTGCCTGTCAAATATGAACGTATGACAGCCGGGACCAACGCGGCAACGGCTTAATTTGCATTCCGAGACACCATCATAGGACTTGATATGTAATGAATGGTCACCCATCAACGAATCGATCACGGCAAGTGTAGCTTAACATTTGATTGACCCGTGCTGCTTTCATTATGACTGGCCTGTTAGTCTAGTGGTTAGTGACCCTGACTGCTAAGACTGAGGTCGTGGGTTCGATCCCCACCCAGGACAAATCTTTGTGTGATGAGCACAATCATTTGTTCTGTGTCTGGGTGTAATTTATCTATAATATGTATGTATTTAGAAATATATAAGTATATTTATCAGTTGTCTGGTTGCCATAGTACAGGCTCTGCCTAGTTTAGGATCAGATAACGGTATGTTGGTTGTCCTAAGATATTTATTTTATTTTATTTTATTATTAACTCCACACCCGTTTAAGTAGTATTTCAACCAAAATTACCGAAACTATTTTTAAAAACAAACAAGCGCGAAAAGCTTTTACATGGAAAAAACTAAAATGTGAAAAGTTACAAACCCGACCGTAAAAAAATCCGTTGGCTGCGTTTTTGAGTCTTCAGGGAAATCAACAAGTTTATATTTTCATAATAGTAGAAGGGAGGTTCTAGTTACTACACTATCTATCCTTGTTAATGTCGTGAAGGGGGTGTTAAAGATTAAATATACTTACAGCATTCGCTCGAAGGAAAAAAGTTCATGCTGTGTAAAATTATTTGTAAAGCCTAATTAATTTACTTTCCTTTGGGATTCTTAATGCGGCAAGCATTCAATAATTTGCGATTTTTAAACACATTTTGATACCGCTATATACCTATTCCTGCCAGGGTCGCTTTCTTCGAAAGAGTTACCGTGGCCTAGGCAACTGAAGGAACTCGGGTGGGTTTTCATCATCATCATCATCATTTCAGCCGAAAGACGTCCACTGCTGGACATAGGCCTCCCCCAAGCTCCGCCACTTCGACCGGTTTTGTGCTTCCCGCATCCAGCGGATTCCTGCGGCCTTCACAAGGTCATCGGTCCACCTTGTTGGAGGCCTTCCAACTCTACGTCTTCCGGTACGCGGTCGCCATTCCAGAACGTTTCGGCCCCATCGGCCATCTGTTCTGCGAGCAATGTGCCCTGCCCACTGCCACTTCAGTTTAGCAATTCTTCGGGCTATGTCGGTTACCTTGGTTCTCCTACGGATCTCTTCATTTCTGATTCGATCGCGTAGGGAAACTCCAAGCATAGCCCACTCCATCGCCCTTTGGGTGACTTTCAGCCTTCTAATAAAGCCCATTGTGAGCGACCACGTTTCGGTCCCATATGTCATCACTGGCAACACACACTGGTCAAAGACTTTCGTCTTGAGACACTGCGGGTGGGTTTTAGTCAGTAAAAATCTGACAGATCCTTCCGGTCCACCCAGAGCGGGAGACGGTCTGCTTACTTAATTACTGTATATGTTAATCCTTCCCAGTTTTGTGTTCCAGCTACCAGTGTAGGTTTTCAGTTTTGTGTTCTGGGGCTGGTTATTACTTGTTCTTCAATAATCCTTTGATAACAACTGGTCTTCCCAACTCTGTAATTGCTAAAACGGGATATTACAATTTGCGAGCTTAGTAATTTGGTACTACCATAATCTAACCACTTCATATTTATACAAAATAATGCTCACTAATTTTATTGATGATTATTGAACGTAGAAACTACTCATTAATATTCCATTGACTGTCCTAATTTTATGTATGTGTTCAATTAAAGTAATTGAGAGTCAACGGTTATGATTAAATAAAATAGATACTGAAATATATAAATGATTTTTTGACCGACGGTAAGTTATTAAGCTTAATTATATTAAACACCAAATTAAATATTCCAGGAAGGACTTTGTGGAGGACTTTAACCGGCAGTGAGACTGTATAGGCTAATAAAAAAATACTCACTTTGTCAGGATTCCGCATTATTTATGAATGCATTCAATATTTTTCGAACAAAGTACTCTTTACAAAATATATAATCTAACAGACTATAAATATAATAATAAAATGCACATGCACATTGTTAAAACGAGGGAGAGAATCACAAGGCATCAAAAAATTCGTCCGCATCGCTGGCAACTGGAAAAGTATCCAAAAGGCTGGCAGCATTGCCACAATGTATGGCGATTGTGATTCCTTGGACTAAAAATTCCTATCGTTGCGTGCCGTGCCGTTGAGTTCTAAAACAGCTGGCACCCTGGCAGTGACTAGAGCACGTCGGATGATGTCATTTATGCTGGCGTGCCATGTTATCCAACCTGCGCTCTTACTGCAAGATAAGCCATGGGGTCCGAGGCAGTTAAGCACACAACATAAATGTAGGTTTTTTTTTTTTTGTAATTGTTTTGGAATCATAGTTTATAAACGAAAGCGTTGAGTGAAAGGTATTATCGAGTGAGAGAGTGAAGTGTGAACGATTGACGTTGTAAATTGATTTTAGCTACAAAAAGCTACAAAAAGTGAAAAATATAATAAAAAGATGAAGTCACAAACTCAAGAAATATTTTTTTTTTTTTCATTTGAAATTTCTTGTGTAAATAATAATTATAGTTAAGAACGTTTATATACAGCTAAACCACATGCAGAAAAGCCAGCTTAACTTGCAGGATCACATATCGAGATGTTCTTTGCGCCTCAAATTATAGTTATAATGAAGAACAGCAAAGACTAGGAATAGGATACAAAAATGCACTAAATCTATTGCCGAAACCTTCTCAAAATAAAACGAACCTTTTATTTACAAGAAGGAGTATCTTCAGTAATTTTTGAGCAGCCAAAACAGGTAATTACCCTATCCTTTTGATGAAGAGACTAGACCTCTGAATAAATAAATACTTATTAACATTAGATGGGTGCTTCACAAATAATTGATGATTCTTATTTTTCGGTTACAGTCCAACCAGAGGGGTTCTTACTTTGATCTACATATTTATTGCCTGCTTGCCTTTTTTACCCTTATGCTTTAGGTTGAGACGGATTGCAGATATAATAGAAAAAATATACAAAAAAAAAGTTGATATGTAACTGTAAGGTTCGCAGATGTCCTGCAGATCTGGTAGCGTTTTGTGACAGGTCGGCTCTAAAATAGGGTTGAGCTACATGATGACTGATACTACGTGCCGTCTGTTGGGACAGGTTAGCTGAAAGCTGCAATGGCTCTTTTTTCTAAACGCCCATTCATGCCCTGAATTGTTAGAGTCACATAGAATTCCAACAATATAATGTTTTTACTTTAAAAGAGACCACAACCTCTATATTTGTTTCGACATTTCTTCTCAGGAATCAGTCAGTTAATAAATGCCAACATCATCTATTCTTTATAGTAGATATGGTACAAGAAAATGTTGTCGTGCATACTGTGTCTTAAGATATTAAAAATAATTATGTAGTTTCCCCGAAAAATTGCTAATCGATTACATGCATTAGCCAACGAAAGAAGATGTTTTTTCCATTATTGTTCGATATCAATGCCCAACATGTGTATTGCCCACTAATTTAATTCGACCGTGTATATGAAACCGCTTTTCAATTTTGTTCCACGATAACGAGCACGTATTACCGTATATTTTCTGGACAAGAACGTGGACGTTCACGCTAATATCGTAACGCTAGATTTTTTACAATGCTTAATAAATCCCATTTTTTTTTTTCAGGAATGCATAGTCTTTACAGAGGAACTACTGTTTCGTTAAAGCAAACGATATTATGTTGTAACAGAATATCAGGGAAGCACAAAATTGTCTCTATTCAATTAAAATTGTATTTACAAAACAATGTCAACAAATCCTTTAATTAAATTGTCTCTTTGATGTATTATGAAATGATATTTATTTCTAGAAGTATATGTTTATCATAAGACAATCTTACACGTCAATATTTATAATTAGGTATGTATTTACGCGAAGTAAGCGATTTCTTACGATAGATTCAGGTCGTGTTAGTAACTGCAAGGACGAAAAATCAAAAACACGTCACCACTACTTAACGGCGCATGATTAGAAGAGAAAAAGAGAACAGTGCTCAGAAGAGATAGTTAGAAGGGAGATTTTCATAAATACATAAATAAGAGGCTGTTCTTTATTCAAATGTCCACAAATTTATCGGGTTGGTAGATATCGAGATGGATCCTCAAGATGTGTAATGTTCTGCCCGAGTCACGGATTAGTTCGATAGCTTTACCGTGGTCTAGCATAGGCAACTGAAGGAACACGGGTGGGTTTTAGTCAGTATAATTCTAACACATGCTCCTGCTCCACTCAGAGGGGGAGACGTCATTTGAGGTACCGCCTATGCATTTTTGCCACTTAGTCTACCCATCCCTATAGGCAACTAGCAATGCAAAGGATGCTTATCGTGAGTGCAAAGGCAATTATTAATTGTCTTTGCACTCACGATAAGTAAAAAACAATAAAAGTGTCCTGTTTTCCACCACATGTGATACAATTGAAGATGCAATCATCACATTCAATAAAAAAACCTTTATCAAAAACAGATTTTCTAAGCGCTTTATGCCACAGAAAACAAGAAAGAGAAATACACTTACAATTTAAAAGGACCACGGCTCATAAAAATTAACAACACAAACAGAACCACAACAGCACTAGTAACATATCTACTAACAAATTGAGTCGCGTTGAAATACAGCAGATAAATGATTTTTAGCAACCAAGCGAGCTTTAGAACGACTGGGAAATGAGATTGCGGCCGACGCGCTCGGGGACGTAGGGATAGTAAAACAACGCATTCTGTGGATGAAGATGTATGTTGAAGTTGAACATGCTATTTGATGATTAAAATAAAATGTGGCGAGCAAATGTTGGAGCTAAACATAATTTTAGGAAAGAAAATGTTGATAATGATGTTGTTGATGGGCTCACTCATTACATTTGACTTGAACATAGGTGGCATAAAAACTTTTTTGCAAAAAAAAAACAACCGACTTCCTTAAAAACACTACAAAGTGAAAAATAACTTTAATTTCGGTAGTCGGTGTCTTAGGATCTGTATTTATGGTTTTTTTGCCACCGACTTCCGAAATTAAAGTTATTTTTCACTTTGTAGTGTTTTTAAGGAAGTCGGTTGTTTTTTTTTTGCAAAAAAGTTTTTATTTTTAAATTTTTAGTTGTGGTATTCACCCTGCACTAATTCCAAACAAACAATGCATATTTATGCGATAGCAGAAATCGCGGTTGATTTCCTGTCATTTTTTAAAGAGTTCCGGTGTCTGTCTCCCGAACTCATCATCAGATCTATATGAAAATTATATGGGACCATTTCGGAATAAACCCCTTTCGAACAAAAAAAGAATTTTGCAAATCCGTCTATACATGACGGAGTTATGGCCGAACATACATAAAAAAAAAAAAAAAAAAACATATAAACATCCGAATTGATAACCTCCTCCTTTTTGAAGTCGGTTAAAAATGTGATTGTACTACAGGCACGACACTGCCTTAACCTTTGGTATATACAAGTGTATTGTTATTGACTGGCCTATTAGTCTAGTGGTTAGTGACCCTGACTGCTAAGACTGAGGTCGTGGGTTCGATTCCCACCCAGGACAAATCTTTGTGTGATGAGCACGATCATTTGTTCTGTGTCTGGGTGTAATTTATTTATAATATGTATATATTTAGAAATATATAAGTATGTTTATCAGTTGTCTGGTTGCCATAGTACAGGCTCTGCCTAGTTTGGGATCAGATAACGGTGTGTTGGTTGTCCTAAGATATTAATAATAATAATAATATGAAAATAATAATATTTGATGTTATAAAGTTGTAAAAACTGTTACTATAGTCATGCGCCTAGAACGTATTTTGACAAAATATTAATACTTTTAGTCGAACTTGTAACTGCTTTATCAGCCTAAGGTTGAATCTCATTTGAATTACATAAAACGTTAAGATCTATTTTTATTTGTGAGTTAGACAGTTTTTTTGGAAATATTCTCACGCAGGTCAACCTAGTTAGTAAATTGTCGGCAGCTGAACAGGACTTTCCTGTGGCTGTCTTAATAAATTATGGCCACCAGGGCTTTAAAACTTAAAACTAGAACAACTAATCGTTAAAGGCGCCCCCCTGTGGGGTACGGACCTCAACTTATGGTATCGCTGGTAGAGGGCAGCAAGGGCTCGATCGGAATGATATATTTCAGTATAATGCGAACAGTGAGGTGGGAAAAGTGAGGTTGTGAACAGAGCGGTGGTGACCCAGTGGTAGCGGTCGTGACTTACGAGTAAGTAGGTCGTGAGTACGAACCTAAGCAGGATTATTTCATCACCACTGCTCTCACAACGGTGAAGGAAACCATCGTGAGGAATCCGGCATGTCTCAGAACCAAAAATTCGAAGACATATGACATCTACCAACCCGCACTGGGCCCGCGTGGTAAATTATGGCCTGCTACCTCTCACCCAGAGGAGGCCTGTGTCACAGCAGTGGGAATATTATAGGCTGCTGATGGAAAAAGTGATAATAAAGCAATTAATCAAAGTTGACACATAAATACATACCTTTTTACACGCTTTATATTAGCTTCACTTGTATGTTTGTTTGTAACCGACTCCTTATAGCGCGATTTTGACCCACTTTAAACGACCAGATTTCATTCAAACTTTGCACACCTGTCAAGGACCGATGACAATGCAATAATTTCATAAATTTGTGCCATTATCCTTGCCAGGGTTACCAGGACAGCAAAAAAACTGTCTTTGAAAACTACGCTGACATACGTCACAAACTAATTTGTGCCATTATCCTTGCCAGGGTTACCAGGACAGCAAAAAAAAACTGTCTTCGAAAACTACGCTGACATACGTCTCAAAATTCGAAACACTCTAAAAAATAGAAAATAAATAATAGTTAAAAAATCAAAAAACACGCTTTCATTGCCTGATATCATCAATAAGAAAATACCTTAAAAAGCACCCCACGCTTTTTTCCCATTATTTTGTACTTTTTAGTTTGGTTTTCAATGGAAGCGTGTTTTTTGATTTTTTAACTATTATTTATTTTCAATTTTTAGGGTGTTTCGAATTTTGAGACGTATATCAGCGTAGTTTGTGGCGTATGTCAGCGTAGTTGGTGACTTATGTCAGCGTAGTTTGTGTCGTATGTCGTTTAATATGTTAGTTTTTTTTTACTATTATTTTTATGTTCTTCGGTAGAACCGTATGCCATTAAAGATTGTCGCCCGTAAAGATTTTAACGACTTTAATACGACGGAAAATTAATACCGTCATATTTACATCGTTAAAATCTTTTTACCAGAAGCAAATATTTACTAGAGAATGGGCAGCAGTGTTCTCTATGCATTTTACCACCATACTGCGGTCACCAACCGTTGGTTTCGTATTAGCCAGTAACTCGGTTGTGGAGGTCAGATAGGTAGTCGCGCCATGTAAAATACTGGTAGTCAGCTGCATCCGGTTAGACTGGAAGCCGACCTCAACATAGTTGGGAAAAGGCTAGGCAGATGATGACTGCGATCATCAACCCGCCTACCAAGGGTGGGTTTATGGCAAACCTCCTCATAATGAAGGTGGCCTATGACCAGCAGTGGACGTCTTTCGGTTGAAATGATGTTGATGATGATATTTTACTACCTATATTGATAATTCAGTCCAAGATTCGGATATTTTTTTGTTGTTGAAACTTCGTGATAATAAAATCAGCCTATTTTGAAGCCAACGTAGGAGGAAAGCCGCCGCAGGAGAAGACGCCCGGGCGTCGGGAGTCAATAGCGGACTCCCGGCCACCGTAGGCGCGAGCTTGCGGGCGGCGAGCAATGGGTAGCTCGCCGCCCGGTAAGGACCAGGCTCCGGTCGACGGCGCGTAGTGTTCCACGTACGCCTCAAAGAGATGTAAGCTGCACTGAAGGAGTCTGCTAGCACGATGCCTGCCAGGGTCCCGAGATTCGTTCGAAAGAGTTACCGTGGCCCTGGCATATGGGCAACTGAAGGAACACGGGTGGGTTTTAGTCAGTAAAAGTCTGACACGCCCTCCTGCTCCGCCCAGAGCGGGAGAAGACATTTGATGATTTCCTATCCAAAAAAAAAAAACCTATTTTGAACAGATGTTTTTGGCTAACCGTACAGTAGACTCAGGCAGTCACAGGTTAGTCACAGACATTTGGTAACCAATTGCGGAGACCTGAAATTGATAGGATTGCTAAATCTACTTCCTAAGTAATTTCATTGCGGCGAGGAGTACTCATGAAGCGGTGCAGGGTAATAGTGAATGAAAAAATGCAACTGCTTCTGAAGAATTGAATATATTATTTTACGATATATAGAAGGCGAAACCAGGAACAAAAAAAGTCAAAACGGCTGACATTTCTATCACTCAAAAATTGACTTATCTGTTTTACTTTTCACTGACACAAACTGGCGTCTTAAATTATAAAATGGTCTATAAAAAAGGTTATATAATATAATTTTGGAAGTAGCTACGCTACACTCATACACATCCAAACATAAGGCGATTAACACACGGCACCGCGCACCGCCGCGGTTGGCGGTGAAGCGAATCTCATGTCGCATTGATCTCTATTAAATCTGTCGATGCCTAACACACGTACACCGCCTGACCGCGCGTTCGAGCGGTGCTCTCACCGCCACCGCCCCTCCGCGCGGCCGGCCGCGCTGAGGGGCGGTGCATCACACACGGGGCGCCGCATAACCGCGCGAATCATCGTACTTCAGCGTCCATTCTTGCCAGTGTCTGTGATCAAACTGGTCAAATCCGCGTTAAATCCAACCGCGCGGACAGGCGCGTAAACCCCCTTACCGCGCGGTGTACCGCTACGAAATCCGCTTTACCGCCACCGCACTCCGCGGCGGCGCGCGGTGCCGTGTGATAATCGCCTAAGTCACTGCTTCCTAGGATGTGGGTAAGTTAAAACTACAGGACGCCACCTGCCACGATTCTTACACACTCTCATTCATCATTCCAGTCGTAAAATGTCCACTGCTGGACATAAGCCTCCCCCAATTTGGGGGGGTATGCCATAATTGCCACGCTTGGCAGGCGGGTTGGCGATGGCAGTATGGTGGTAAAATACATAGCGAACGGTGCTGCTCATTCTCTACCAAGTCCCTCAGTGGTATCTTACGAAACCCACAGGAAGAACCGAGATAGCGCTATTCTTTTCGTCCAGTACCACACGGAACCACACAATCTAGTTGTGAAGGTCATAATGTAAGGAGAACTGATCCTTATTGTTTATTTTATATGTGCTCGAAGCAAGGAATCACATGTTGAGTATGATGAGTGACCACAGAATGTACCTTGACCCATCTGATCCTTGACCAGCGCACTAGCTTCAGCGTTCTATACAGAGGTGCATTTGAACAAAACGAGTAACTGCTTATTCTAGTCCCGTTCGATCACATTCGCTTTCTTAGCCGTTTCCAAATTATTTTGTGGTCGGCTTTCAGTATAACTGGCTGCTAAATACCAATACTTTAGATTACCTATCTGATCTAAAAAACCCAGTTACTTAACACGATATGTGGAAAATAGTTACAATCATATTAAATAGCTTCTGCACGCGTGATATTTCTTTTTTAAAACCGACTTCAAAAAAAGGAGGAGGATCAATTCGCCTGTATTTTTTTTAATGTTTGTTACCTCATAACTTTTGACTGTGTTAACCGATTTTGATGATTCTTTTTTTATTTGAAAGCTGGCACTTGTGGTCCCATTTTAATTTGGTTCCATTCGGACAATGGGATCCATGTGAAAACCGTATAAGTCTTAAATTTGCATTAAGTATTTGCGCGACAGATGAACGAATAACGCGATTAGATTACTGCGGGGTATCTAACATAACTAAAAATTTTGAAAATAAAAACTTTTTACAGAAAAAATTACAACCAAATTGCTAAAAAAACACTACAAAGTGAAAAATTACTTTAATTTCAGAAGTCGGTGGCAAAAAAACCTTAAATACAGATCATACGACACCAACTTCCGAAATTAAAGTTATTTTTCACTTTGTAGTGTTTTTATTTTAGGAAGTCGGTTGTTATTTTTTTGTAAAAAGTTTATAAACGTCAAAATATATCCCATATCATCCTATCGGCAGCCGGCCGCGATATTACTTCGTATTCGCTTAGCGTTCTTTCTGACTTTTATTTCTTTATACTCGGCTTTTTTATGATCTTAGTGTGCCTATAGGTCCGGGGTCGCGAGATTGTTTGAAAGAGATACAGTGACCCTGGCACATGGGCAACTGAAGGAACACGGGTGGGTTTTAGTCAGTAAAAGTCTGACATGCCCTCCCGCTCCGCCCAGAGCGGGAGAAGTCATTTGATGATTTCCCATCCAAAAAAAAAAAACAAGTGTGCCTATAGGTAGCCTTCTTTAAAAACTAGGCTAGCAAAATCCAATCTTACTGGTAGTTCCATAGAGTAACCCGATATATAAACTTCCAAACAAACTACGTATTCATAATATTAGTATAAAAATACACAATTGAGTCTAATCTGGTACCCAACTATCCTGGAAGCATGGCTATTTTCTGTCAAAAAACTTGTGATCCAGGCTGTATTGTTTAATATCTCGTACATCCCAGACAGGTAATTGCATAACTCACTATCAGTAGGAGTAAATTTCATTATGACAGTTCAACAACATTCATTGCGTTATTCACAATGTTGAGCATACAATTTTTTCGAGCATATGACGCAATGGATTAGGAATAATCTTCAAAATGTTTCTGATTCTGATTGAAAATTCGTTACGCAATTAGGGTGCAGATTAATATGATGAACTCCAGGCATTACCATCTCCATTTTCCTGGACAAGTGGTTGCGTAAGAGTGGATAAGTACGAACATAAACAAAACCTAAACATACCACATTAAACCAGTACTTTACGTAAACCTGTCCAAATATTCCCATTAGATACTTAAACAGGATTCCTAAAGCAAACTGTTTTGTAAACAAACATTAAAATGTTGATGTAGGATAAGTTTTAGTTTACCTAATTTATTGGAGGACTCATCGGCTTAACGAGTTGCCTAAGTGCTTCCGATTGGAGTCGAACGAGCTTCCTGAACGAACAAAAAGTGGGAACAAGACTAACGTTTCCGATACTAGGAATTATTTTGTTTTTCGTCCGGTAACTGTTCGAGTGGCCACTAATTTGGTGCAGCTGTGAAGGGTCGTTTTTGTTAAATATTATAGTTCGTTTGTTTTAAATCCGGATACTAATTACACAATTAACACACAATTGCCACAATTTTTCAAATAGGGAACCCATTCAATCTCAAAAAATATCCTCAAAATGTACATCCGATAACTGACAGTTTACAAATGTGACGTAGTGAGGCGACGGGACCCGGCCCATGTCATCTTTATTTGTGTCGTTTATCACAGGCCAAATAATGTCAGGCCAATTTATATCATTGAAATCGGACCGGCTATTTCATAAGCTACTGTGGCCTGATCCTGGTCAGTTTACCGTTTACAGTTTTAAATTATTTTAGGTGACATGAAAAACGGTTCATACTAAAAATATGAAATGAGATATATGAAAAAAGAAACTCTTCTAAAGGTCGCATCAGTGTGTTTTTTTAACCCACAGTCTCAACGCTTAAATTAATGTTGACCTAACAAAATAAAAACAACAAAACTTCAGTCTTTTTACAGTTGTTTTACACTTGACAGCAACTTGATAATCAATCTATCTTTTCCTAACTATCTTGGGGTAGGCTTTTAGTCCTTTGCGGAAGTCGCATTAGATCCCATGATCCCCGACGTAGGTGAGAGAGAGACCACCGGGGTGGTTTTAGTCAGTTAGAGTCTGACAGACCGTTCTGCCCATCCCAGGGCGGAGGACAACTATGAAGATTTCTTCCGCAAAAAAAAAACGCTTCCAGTCCAATCGGAAGCAACTAAATACCAGTATTTTCTATGAAGTGACTGCCGATCTGATCATCGCAACCCAATTATTGGATAAAACTATACCTTGATAAGACGCATTATTAAGAGGCAAATAATAGAATTTAAAAAAAATGAACAGCCGTCAATCGATTTGTTTGCAAGCGGCTTGGCGTCCATTAGTACCATTTTAAATAAATAATAAATAAATAAAACTTTTTATTTCTATCAACAAAGGATCATAAACACAACAATTACAAAATTAAAAAGAAAAGAAAATAATAATACCAAAAAGACATACAATAAAAAAAAACACACAAAACGTTCTACTGCATTCGGTTGCTCAGTATGTGAATCATGCAGCAATGGTTCAGGTACTGAAAATCGAACCTCTGCGCGAATGCCTTCAGGATGCCGCTGGAGCTAGCCCGAACCTTGTGCACTAGGGTCGTGCATCGTGCATCGTCGTGCATTTTGTCAAAAAACTGTAGCATCTAATGAATCCTTATAGTGGTTGTGCATGCATTTCTGACAATGTAGCTAAAAACAAATATAGCTACATTCTTTTATTAACGTAATAGTATAATTTATACTTAGTTAACTTTAAGCTTAATTTAACTAATTACGCTTAAAATTAACTAAGTATGTAATATATCACTTATATAGTTATAACATATTATGTATGTCATTGCATAGTTTATAACTCATACAACAATACTCTGTTGCTATCTGTCGAGGCTTGTAAATGGTTTATCGTGAATAACCTCACTACTAATTTTGTATTGTTAGCTGTAAGCCACCCTGACATAATAAAATAAAATAAATAAGACTGGTCGTTGGATTTTTGGGCTTCTGACTAACAGAACGACTGTCACCAATCCACGAGTTGACAGCGCCAAGTGTAGCTTAGCCTTGGACCGGCCCGTGAGGCTGTCATCATTTAGGCACCGTAGCCTTTATACCAACGAAACAAAAAAAACAGGCAAAATCATAGGTAGAAAAACTGTAAAAAGACGGCTGTGACTAGGTCTCTGAAAGAAACACAACAAGGTCACTATCTCAGAAAACAAGAAAATCTAATCAATTAATCTGCCTAGCCTTTTCCTAACTATGTTGGAGTCGTTTTCTAGTCTATCCGGATGTTGCTGAAAACCAGTGTACATATGGCGACTGCCTTTCTAGTAAATACGATACCCCTTGGTAAGACTGGTTGTCAGACTTTAGGGCTTCTGACTACACGTAACGTCTGTCATAGATGTACGAATAACAGCCAAGACCAACGGCTTAACGTGCTTTCCGAGGCACGGAGATGTTTCTATATGTTATGAATGGTCACCCATCCACCCACCAAGAGTAGCAAGCGTAGCTTAACCTTAAAATGACCTATACGGCAGCTCTTCAAAACAAAAAAAAATATTCCGTAACCAAATAAATTGTTCTCTCTATCATACGACTGCTGCCATCCGGTGGGGATGATCCGCGAGCATTTTTATGTCTCCCAAGGACATTTGGGTCGCGCTGACGACTCAATAAAATACGAATGTACGTCCATATTGCAAAGTTAGTGTTCCTGCATTATACGACGTTGACTATCGATATTGTGTTCCCGGGGAAAGTGCATTTCAATGCAGTTACGTTCTTATTCGAATAGTAAAACTGATTGTGTTGTTTTATTTCTCTGCTGGTTTGGATTGAACAACTTTGATATGGTTTGTTCTAGTTATTTTAATTGACATGTTTTTGCTCTGTATTGCAGCATCAAACCTCAAATAAAATCTCAAATATTTATTTTAGTGACTATTTAGCCAGACAATGAACGAAATCTAGTACAATGGGTAGCTTTTGATATCAAGCAATCTCTGCACGGCAGTCTCTTGCTTATGTTGGCCTACTTAGCGCTGCTTGATGAAAGAAAATAATGTTATTGGGACTCGCACTAGAAGATCGCACACTAAACTAAATGATATCATTCCTTTCAGCCGAGCTGGACACCGGCCTCCCTCAAGCATCGCCACTTGGACCAGTTTTGTGCTTCTTACATCCAGCGGATTTTGGCGTCCGTACTGACTTTGTGAAGACCGCAGGAATGCAATCATAGAAAATAAAAAACAAAGGTATTTAAAAAACAGAATGGCCTGTACGAGACTGAAAGACTCCTATCTCAGCAAGAAAAACCCAAGAAAGACTCTCCACCCAAAAACTCTAGTCAAGAATACTCTACGAAAAATATCATGAATAACGAACAATCCTCGAGCCCTAACGTTCTACGTGTTCAAATAATCTTACCAAAGAACAATTCATATTATATAATATTACAATAATAAATCGTAGGAGATTGGTTAAGTATTCTAGGCCTCACCCAATTTCTGTCTAATACACGTTATTATACAAGGATTTCCTTTGTTACCGATATTAACAACGTAATCGTGTTTTGATTCTTAAGATAATCTGATAGAACCCAAGTTATATTTTCTACAAGATTCATGGCATAGGAAATAGCTTTTCGAATCCATATGTTCTTCAGCGGCATCATGTCTTATTTTTAACCGACTTCAAAAAGGAGGAGTTTTTTATGTATGTTCGGCCATAACTTCGTCAAATATAGACGGATTTGCAATTTTTTTTTTCGCGTGGGGTTTATTCCGAAATGGTCCGGTATAGATCTAATGATAAGTTCCGGAGACAGACCGGAACTCTTTAAAAAATGACAGCTAATGAACGCGATTTCTGCTATCGCATAAATATGCATTGTTTGTTTGGAATTAGTGCGGAGTAGATACCATAACTAAAATGTAAAACTAAAAACATTCATACAAAAAAAAAAAAAACAACCGACTTCCTTAAAAACACTACAAAGTGAAAAATAACTTTAATTTCGGAAGTCGGTGGCAAAAACCTTAAACACAAATCCTAAGACTCGGTGTCTGCCGAAATAAGAGTTAGTAGTTAAGTACATAGGTTCAAATCTTCGTTCCCAAATGTTATTTTCAATTTTAAAATAAACACCAACTTTGTTGTAGTATAAATTAAGCTGATTTTAGAATTAAAGTAACAAAGTAAAGTAGAGTTTAAGCTGTAGCGCAAATTGAACCGTATCTTACACATAATCCGTTGAAACTAAATTGTGATCGCACAACAGCCATTTTTATGTTAGAAAATCCAAAGCAGTTTAGGTACTGTATTAGCCTTAAAGTTGTGGTGTTAGGGGACGAATTATAACGTTTATTTCCCAGTTTCATCACGCGCTAGCCATCGAACTCCGTCTTTTTGAAACAGAACATCTAACCTAATATAACTAGCCTATATTATTATCCCACTGCAGGTCAAAGGCATTAAAGAAATTAAATAAAAGATGTTTTGTTTCTGTTGAGACTCCCTCTCAACAGAAACAGAACATATTCTATTTAATTATAGGTATTCATATTCTATTTGATTTGATAGCTCATTCTAAAAATTCTCGAAAGTGATTAATAAAGTTATTTTAACACCACCCTTCCCAATATAAGGTCGTCTTTTACAGTACCTAATTACCGGATCGTCATCCGTACCTCCGTATCTACTTCATCTTTGTACGAATGTCACAGACAAGAAGCTCCGTTCACACAAGTGTTAGTAACACGAACGTACTCAGATCCTCTTCGCATCTTCTCAACAAGTTTGTGTGGAAGACGTAACTTTAATTAAATCTAAAGAGGCATTAAGAGATATGTATGTTTTAGTAATGCAGCTCTTGCCTCGTTGCTCACTGAGAGAGAGATATTAGGTATCTGTCATATCACCAACGAGTTAGCGACAAATTGTTAACTGTCTTCAAAAAAGGAGAAGGTTCTATGTAATGTATGTTCACCGATTTCTCCGCCAATTGAGGAGCGATTTAAAAAAATCCTTTTTAACCGACTTCAAAAAGGAGGAGGTTATCAATTCGGATGTTTATATGTTTTTTTTTTTTTTTTTTTTATGTATGTTCGGCCATAACTCCGTCATATATATACGGATTTGCAAAATTCTTTTTTTGTTCGAAAGTGGTTTATTCCGAAATGGTCCCATATAATTTTCATATAGATCTGATGATGAGTTCGGGAGACAGACACCGGAACTCTATAAAAAATGACAGGAAATCAACCGCGATTTCTGCTATCGCTTAAATATGCATTGTTTGTTTGAAATTAGTGCAGGGTGAATACCACAACTAAAAATTTAAAAATAAAAACTTTTTTGCAAAAAAAAACAACCGACTTCCTTAAAAACACTACAAAGTGAAAAATAACTTTAATTTCGGAAGTCGGTGGCAAAAAAACCATAAATACAGATCCTAAGACACCGACTACCGAAATTAAAGTTATTTTTCACTTTGTAGTGTTTTTAAGGAAGTCGGTTGTTTTTTTTTGCAAAAAAGTTTTTATTAACGGATAGGTTGGCTAAAGGGGTGGTCCATATAAATCTTGTTGACTTCGCTTTGGTAGTTTTTGTGTTAGCTTCGATATATGTATTTAATCCAATTTTCTTTTTTTTAGATGGGTAATCATCAAATGACTTCTCCCGCTCTGGGCGGAGCGGGAGGGCGTGTCAGACTTTTACTGACTAAAACCCACCTGTGTTCCTTCAGTTGCCCATGTGCCAGGATCACGGTATCTCTTTCGAACAATCGCGCAAAAAAAAAACCACTTTGTTTGTCGTGATGATATTCTAATCATTCTTATCAATGCTATTGACCTGGCCAGTAGTGGTATACGAATAAGTGCGGGGTGGATACCATGGACTTCCAAAAAAAAAATTTCGGAAGTCGATGGCAAAAAACTAAAATATAGATCCAAAGAAACCTACTTCCGAAGTTAAAGTTATTTTTCACTTTATAGTGTTTATAGGATGTCAGTTGTTTTTTATTTGCAAAAAATGTCTTTCAATGATTGTGCGCTCAAGAAAGGTACAAAAGACTGTAGATACGGTGTAAGTAAAAAAGTTGCATATGTGAGCGCCGCGCCGGTGAGTACATACTCGTTTATTTCAGCGACAAGAGCTACCAAAGAGTGTTCTCGCTCAACGATGCTCGCTAGGCGGGCAGAACACTCGCTCAGAGACTCACGCCGTGCCGAGTCCATGATGGCGGCAGCAACGAGCGGCGATTACTCGCCACTCATTGTTCGTCAACTCGGATCTCTACTCGCTTCTCTTTAATCACCGTCGGTGGCACAGGTGCCTTAGGATCTCTCATACGCGGTATAAATACCACTGCGATAACAATGATCGCTGTCAACGTAGATGCTTCAAGTTGTGTTGTGGCAATTTCAAAATACAGTGTGGTCTAAAATTCATGTACTATCGGTCTATACTGTAAAATATTCACCGTAAATACTAAGGTGAGTTGAGAAGTCATTCCACCTCAAGCTCACTTCACCTAAGTGTTCACGGTAAGATTTTTCAGAATAGTTCGGGTAATACCATTAGGCAGACCACACATAGAACTACCGTGTGTGGTCCCGATGTCACTAGTATTGCCAAATTAATTTCATCACGGCAATTGATCGCGATTTAATAAATTGTATGATCTATGGAAGTAAGTAACCAACTTACCTAGTTAGGGAAAAATTACAGAACAACACTTGCTAAGATCCTTACATACTCCTTTTGCCTCGTTTGCGTTCATTATATCTAGTTATACATGCACACCGGTTGCGAATACTACGAACCTGACCTTTCTGAAGAACGTCACGTTCGAGGGTCTTCGTCCCGGCGCGTCGCGGTCGCAGTAGTCTTAAAGAAGTTAAGCTAAAGAATATACGTATTAGTCTTTTAAGTTTAATAAGATTTGTAGCAAATATTTTCATCAACGGATCGGTGTGTCGAACCAGCTAAACTGATTTAATAAAACTTGTTTAATAACCACCCCTAGAAAGTCTACTTTTAAATGAAAAAACCACACCCAAATCCGATCACCCGTTTAAGAGCTACGGTGCTACAGACAGACATAGATACACATAGCGGTCAATCTTATGACACCTCTCTTTTTGCGTTGGGGGTTAAAAATACGCTGTGATCACGGTCTAATACTATTTGAAGTTCCGTGTGTAGTCCCGATGTCACTAATACCGCTACATTATACTTACGAAAGCAATTGAACTTTCTATAACAAATTGTTATATCTAAGGTAGAAAATTAATTTTAGAAGAGTAACCGTAGAGTTCCTTGCCGGCTCTTCTCCATAGGTCTATCGGTCGGTCCATAGGTTTTTGTAGGGAAAAACAGCGAGGTGGCACTTGCATTCTAATTAAAAAGGGCCTTAGTTACAAAGAACTGCCGTTTGTTGAAACACATGCCTCTGTAAATACATTTGAGGCATGTGGAATTGAACTAACAAATGAAAAACTAATCATAATCTGCATATACAGAACACCTCAGTCCGATCCTAACCAATTTTTAAGTAAGTTAGATAACATCTTACATGATATTTATAAAAAATACAAAACAAAAACACGTATAGTTTTAACAGGTGATTTTAATATAAATACTTTCAAAAAAGGGAAAATCACGCAATTATTTCAAGACATAGCACGTAGTCATAATATTGAAATTCATATTAATGAAGCCACTCGGAAATTGTCCTGTATCGACCATATTTTAAGTAATATTCCTGACGCTATCGCAAGAGTATTACCACTTCACCTCTCTGACCATGAAACGGCTCAAATGCTAAGCTTCCCTCTAAAGTTTCAGACATCAAAAGCAACAATATATTATATCTATAAGAGAGATAACAATATGCATAATATACGTAAGTTTAGAGAATGCTTACAAAACTTGTCTTGGGCAAACATATACATGGAGAACGATGCAAATGGGGCATTCGATTGCTTCCATGAATTAATATGTATGTTTTATAACCTCTGCTTCCCAAAGGTAAGGGTTAAAATAGACTTAAACAAAAAAACAAAACAATCGTGGATAAGTAAAGGTCTTAAACAGAGTTCTAAAACCAAGCGTGGTCTACGATACCAATATTATAAAAATAAAAATCAAGCTAACAAGACAAAATATAACACATACTCTAATCTGCTACAGAAATGTATCTACAATGCCAAGCGTAATGCTAATATAAAGTATATTGACAAGAATGACAATAAGTGTAAAGCCACATGGGCTGTTATAAAAAACGAAGTAAACAATATGTACCCCAAAGATAATATTGAACACATAAAAATTGATAACACTGTCCTTACAAAACCAGAAGTAATAGCTTCCGCCTTTAATAGTCTCTATGCAAATTGTAACCTAACGCAAAACTGTAACACCAAATCTTTTAATAAAAATCTAATTGCTAATTCAATGTACCTCTCGCCAATGTCCGAAAGTGAGGTAAGACAACATATATTATCGTTAAATAATACTACTTCTGAGGGTTACGATGAACTTAGCACCAAAATAATTAAGACATGTGTTAATGAAATAAGCGGGGTACTGACTTATCTTATCAACCTATCCTTTTCACAGGGTGTGTTTCCTAATGCCTTAAAAATATCCCTTGTGAAGCCGATTTTTAAAAAAGGTGACAAAAGTAATATGGACAATTATCGTCCCATAACGTTAATACCTATCCTTTCAAAAGTATATGAAAAATGTATGTACCAGAGATTAATTAGTTACTGTGAAAAATACAATATTTTGAATAAGCAACAATTTGGTTTTCAAAAACGAAAATCAACTACCTTAGCCATTTTTACTCTTTTAAAAACAGTATTGGCGAGTATCAATAACAATCACTTTACAACGGGCTTATTTTTTGATTTGTCAAAAGCGTTTGACCTAGTTTCACATGACATATTATTGAAAAAGCTAGAGTCCGTCGGAATCAGAGGATTGTCACTTCAGTGGCTATCATCATACTTAACTGATAGACAACAGAGTGTAGTTATCTCCAAGCTTAATGAAAAGAGAGACATGACATTTTACTCGTCTGAATATAAAAATGTCAAATGTGGCGTACCACAAGGTAGTATATTGGGCCCTATTCTATTTATTATTTACATAAACGATATAGTTGACATTACCAATCATAATTGTATTCTTTTTGCTGATGACATATCTATCATTATTACTAGTGACAAAAAATTTAAAACCATTACTGATCATGAAACGGACATAAATAAAACAATTGACATTTTAATTAACTATTTAAATATTAATAATTTATCCATTAATCTCAATAAATCTGTTTATATTCAATTCAATCAATCTTATAATCAGAAATATAATTTTAAAATGAACGTACCCAAACTTACCCAAGTGACACAAACCAAATTCTTAGGAGTAATTGTAGACCAACATTTAGATTGGAAAGCTCAGGTTGACCATGTGTGCAATAAAATAAATAAATTCGTGTACGCCCTAAGGCAAATTAAGAGGGTCACTAGTATAAAAACGGCTGTGATGTCTTATCAGGCATATGTTGAGTCCTCTTTACGGTATGGTCTAATATTTTGGGGAAATAGTACCGACCAAGGTAGAGCGTTTGTTGCCCAAAAAAAATGCATACGAGCTATCTATGGTATCCCATCGGATGAATCATGCCAACCCATTTTTAAAAAACTTGGTCTGCTACCATTGCCCTCATTGTACTTGTATGAAGTGTCTATGTTTGTACGAAAACATATAGAGCTGTTTAAAACAGTAGAAGAAGTAAGCTCACGTAGTCGGCGTGATCAACACCAGCACAGACTCGTACTGGAAGAGATTCCTAGGATAGCGAAATACAATAAGAGCTGTCCAGCTATGTGTATTTGTGTATTTAATAAACTACCAAATATTTTAAAAACGTTAAATTGTAGACTGTTTAAGATTAAGTTGTATAATTTGTTGACTCAATGTAGCTTCTATAGTATTAAGCAATTTTTGGAACATAGACCTTAGTTTATTGTATTGTAAAATTTTATAGCGTTTGAACTTACAAGTTTGCATGCTTTAATTCTAAGCAAAACATGCTGGACCTTATATTTATTTTAACAACTTTGTATACCGTGTTTTTCGCAAATAAATATATTATTATTATAGGAAACGAGCTTTTGGAACCGTGCTCCTAGCTTCTGACGTTTCATATGTGCCCATGTTACTGTGAGATAAAATATTATTGATTAGCTAAGTAAATAACCTCATACCTACTTATTTTCTAATCTTTGTTCCGCGACATTTCATTCCTATGTTGTTGTTATGACACGTGTTACGTGAGGCCATTCACGGAAGTCGCTAGCATAAGCGATGACCCAAAACAACATCTTTACACGAACTGCATCTCTTGCGGAAGTTGTCTTGAACGTGCAGATCAACGTGTGACCGTGAACGTGTTACACTGATGCATCTCTTGCGGAAGTTGTCTTGAACGTGCAGATCAACGTGTGACCGTGAACGTGTTACCAACGTCGTCCTAAGTCCAAACTGAGACAAACGTTATAATCTCCTGTATGATAGAATTTTAAGACATTATTGTTTCACACTTCGAGCAGTAATCACCTTAATGTAAATTAGCTTATAGTTTTGGTTTAAATTAAATTTATTAACTACAGTTTCGTTTCTTTTACAATCCCCGACTGTAGTCTACGTAATTGGCGCAGTCGGTAGGATACTCGCGGGCCGGTTCGCGAATATTAGGGACATCTTAAATAGACATCCGCGCTCGCGTGCCGCCCGGGTGGCTATCAAGCTCCGCAGTCGAGTATCCTGAATCTACAGTGGCTGCAGTCCAGGGGTGAATCCAGACATCGATTCAGTAAAAGAAATCATGTTGTAAGTACTCTGAATCTTTCTTTGTCCTTACTTTCCTAATATTACCTATACCTATATCCTATTCTATATAATAATATATTTCATGATATTTCTCTTCATATAAATACGTACTAATTCATTTATAATAATTAATGTTCACATATTAGATTAGTAGGTAATATCATACGTACTTTTTATGTAAAAGCATAGGTACACTGACCTTCCACAAGAATTATTTTCCGAGCGTATTACATAATCTTAACGTCTCAAGGTTCATGACTCATACTATTATTGCAATTGGATAGTGCAATTCCATTTTTTTTGCACTGCTATAATTTATTTTATGCAGATAGTGCAATTCTATTTTTAGAACCGATATAACTTCGGTGTGAGTTTAATTAATGTTTTTTCTATTCTTTTAGTTAGATATTGAAATCTTTGTGCGTGCATATATAGGAGGTTTTCAAAAATTTTCACCCACGGGGATTACGTGATTCTAGCCTAGGTAGTAATAGTAGTAGTAGGGCGTCTAGTAGGCTCAGTACATTTGACGACCAGAGATTTTTAGATACAGATATGGCTCAAGATAATGATATGGATGCTATGTACAAAGCTCTCCGGTTCGTACCCGATTTCGACGGAAATCCCCACGTATTGACGCGTTTCATCAAGGTATGTGATCAGTTAGTTTTGACGTATTTTAATACCGAGGCAGGTCACGAGTTATCTAATGTGTCCCTCATAAATGGAATTCTAAATAAAGTCACAGGTTCCGCGGCTAGGCTTATAAATTCAAACGGTATTCCTGATAACTGGCAGGGTATCCGGAATGCCCTTATAAATAACTTTGCTGACCATCGAGACGAGACAGCCTTATATAATGACCTGTCCTTACAGACACAGGGGTCCTCTACCCCGCAAGAGTTTTACGAACGCTGCCAAAATCTTTTTAGTACAATAATGACTTACATTAGTTTACACGAAACAGTGGCCACTACGATTGAGGCTAAACGCAACCTTTACAAAAAACTTACCCTTCAGTGTTATTTGAGAGGCCTGAAAGATCCGTTGGGCTGTAGAATACGCTGTATGAGACCGACATCTATGGAAATGGCTTTAGAACTTGTTCAGGAGGAACTGAATACCCTCTACCTCCAGCAGCGCAATGAAGGTTCCAATAAAAAGGATCAACCAATGTCTCAAAATCATAACTTACCTCTGCACAATTTTGCTCCGAAACCAATGGCAATGAATACGGCCCTAAAACTCCCCATAAGTATGACTGGCCCATCATGGCAGCATCCGATGCCATCCCAGCCTACCCCAAGATGGAGATCTAGCTTTCCAATACCTGGGCAACAGAATCGTGGTCCCACTCGGACGATGCAAATGATGCGCGCTCCACCCCAAAATTATAACTCCCAGTCCCATGCATTTAAATTGTCTAATAGACCACAACCACAGCAATCTTTTTACCCTGGAAGTAATGGTTCACGTCCAATGAGTGGTGTTCGTCCATTTATACCTAGACAACTACCACTAACCTCAACCCTGCATGATTGGAATAAATCGGGCAACCCTCCGCCGGGGAACTATTTCAAAACCCGGGAAGTTAATTTCAATGAATTTGACTACAACCCTTATTTTAATCAAGACAATTATACAGGCTGTGATCAAAATTACTGTCCATTAGAACATTTCGACTATCCTAACTTAGAGCAATATTGCTATGAAGAACCCACGACGATTGAAGAGGTGGAACAACCCACGACGGTCGAAGAGGTGGAACAACCCTCAACCCCGTCACGGGATGGAAATTTTCTCAAGGAGTCGAATACCGAAAAACCAAAATAGAACTTAATTTTCACATACAAAGGCAATTAGGTTATATCCAAATATCTAACCCACCCTTAAAATTTCTAGTTGATACGGGAGCCAATCAGTCTTTCATAAGCCCTGACGCTGTCGAAAAATATTTCAGCCACATACCTTTAAACTACGACCCATTTGAAGTAACTAACGTACATGCTACTTGTAAAAATAACTACTCCATTACATTACCATGCTTTCCCGAATTTTGCGAACAGGGTAAACTAACATTATTCGTGTACAAATTCCATAACTACTTTGATGGACTTTTAGGGTTTGACTTATTAGATAATTGGCACTCAAACATTGACCTTAGACGTAGATTACTAATTACTCGTAACGCACAAATACCTATCCAGATGTACGACTCACGTAACGCAAATTTATACGAAGAAATAATACCAGCCAACTCATCAAAGCTCGTTAGATTGCCAGTAAATATGTCAGATGGAGAGGTATTTGTTGAAAATCAAGTAATTTGCAATTGCCTTATTTCCGATTGTGTGACTAATGTAGTAAATAAGCGAGGTTGGGTCGAGATAGCTAATCACTCACCTAATGATATAATTTTTTCCATGGACCGTCCTGTCGAAGCTCAATTATTTAATATCGAAAGCGAGTGTACTGAAATTTTATCAGGTCGCGGCAAAGAAGTCCTTTCCCGCCTCAGAGTCGATCATTTAAACCCGGAAGAACGCGCTAACCTTGAACGTCTCTGTGCTAACTATGCCGATGTATTTTACTTAGATGGCGAGTCTTTATCATTTACGAATAAAATAAAGCACAAGATCAAAACTACTGACGAAATTCCAGTACATACGAAAACCTACCGTTATCCCTACGTCCACCGACAAGAAGTCAGAGACCAAATTAATAAAATGCTTGAGCAAAACATCATAAGACCTTCAGATTCAGCATGGAGCTCTCCAATTTGGATTGTACCCAAAAAGGCGGACGCTTCAGGCAAAACTAAATGGCGTCTTGTTGTGGACTTCAGAAAAGTAAACGAGAAAACAATTGATGATAAATACCCTATCCCGAATATAACTGACGTACTCGACAAACTTGGCAGGTGTCAATATTTCACAACCCTCGATTTAGCGAGTGGATTTTACCAGGTAGAGATGGCCCCTGAAGACATACACAAGACTGCATTCAACGTTGAAAATGGCCATTTTGAATTCCTGAGAATGCCCATGGGATTAAAAAATTCCCCATCTACGTTCCAGCGAGTGATGGATAATGTTCTTAAAGGTCTACAGAATGAAATATGCCTTGTCTATTTGGATGACATTATCGTTTTCAGCACATCCCTTCAGGAACATATTTTAGCCCTGGAAAAAGTATTCAAAAAATTACGTGAGTCTAACTTTAAGATCCAGATGGATAAATCTGAATTCTTGAAGTTAGAAACTGAATTTTTAGGCCATGTAATTTGTAGAGACGGCGTTAAGCCTAACCCTAACAAAATAGAAGCCATCAGAAACTACCCCCTACCAAAAACCGCCACTGAAATCAAACGTTTTCTCGGTTTGCTTGGATACTATAGGAAGTTCATTCCTGATTTCGCACGCATCACTAAACCACTAACACAATGTCTCAAAAAGGGTTCCAAAGTAACATTAGACCAGAAATACACCGAATGCTTCGAACATTGCAAGACATTACTGACGAACGACCCCATCTTATGCTATCCTGACTTTACAAAAGACTTTATACTGACATGCGACGCCAGTAACGTAGCCTTAGGTGCTATACTGTCACAGAGACTTATAGGTTCAGATAAACCGATCGCTTATGCGTCTAGAACCCTAAACTCCAGTGAGTGCAACTACAGCACTATTGAGAAAGAGTTGTTGGCGATAGTATGGGCGACCAAATACTTTAGGCCCTATTTATTCGGTCGCAAATTCAAAGTAATTACCGACCACAAACCCTTACAATGGGTGATGAATCTAAGGGAACCGAATTCACGACTTACACGTTGGCGACTGAAACTCAGCGAGTATGATTTCACAGTAATTTATAAACAGGGCAAAAATAATACCAATGCCGACGCCCTCTCCCGGATCGAGATCCACAATGAGGAATTGATGTCCATAGTGGCTAATCCATCCGAAAGTGCACCGACATTAGACGACTCACGTACTTTGACAGCTACGAATGGCGAAACCGACTCTAGAACTGACACAGTGCATACTGACAACGAAAACCCTTTCTTAGAGATACCAATTTCTGATGAACCTCTAAACAAATTCACTAAGCAACTAGTCTTTAATGTAGTAGGTGAAATTAAAGGTAGACCCGTAATTACTAAACCTTTCGAGACACACACTCGTATATCTGTTCAGCTCTCTGACCCTAACTTAGAGGAAGATGTTATTAATGCCATCGAGGAATACGTGCATCCGAAAATTAAGACAGGTTTACTAATCAATCCACCACTAGCCATGTATACCATCATACCCATCATACAAAAAACATTTAAAAATTCATCCATGAACATTATATTAACTAAACGGGAAATAGAGAATGTAAAGGAATACCTCAAACAACAGGAAATCATTAATAAATACCACGATGGTAAAACAAATCATCGAGGTATCAATGAGTGCTACCTAGCTCTATCACACAGATATTTCTGGCCAAAAATGAGAGAAAATATCACCAAATTTATCAACGAATGCACCATATGCGGACAAGCGAAATACGACCGCAATCCTATTAAACAACAATTTAGGATAGTACCACCTGCCACTAAGCCTTTTGAATTGGTACACTTAGATCTTCTAACCATTCAAAGTGAAAAGTTCCTTACCATTGTTGATGCATTCTCTAAGTACGGTCAAGCATACTATCTGAGAGATGGTACCGCAGTTAGTGTATTGCAAGCCTTACTAATCTTTTGCACGCATCACGGTATTCCTATCACCATAGTTACTGACAACGGCACGGAGTTTACTAACCAACTTGTAGCGGAATTTGTTAGAACTCACAAAATTCATCACCACAGAGTAGCGCCTCACGCACCTAACGAAAATGGCATGGTTGAAAGGTTTCACTCAACAGTACTGGAACATCTTCGCATTCTGAAACTTAGTCATAAATCAGAATCTATTACAAACCTCATGTCATACGCAATCCTAGCTTACAACAGCAGTATTCATAGTCACACTAAGTGCAGACCAATCGAAATAGTAACTGGTCATTTTGACCCCCGCGACCCGTTTGATATGGATATTTCCTCACAGTTACTTCAACAATATATGCTTAATCATAAGGATAAAATGCTTATAGCATATAGCACGATCCAAGAACTCTCGAAGGTGTCTCGTGAGGACCAGATTATCAAACGTAATGAGACTAGGGAACCAGAATCAGAATATTTGCCGGAACAACAGATTTTTATTAAAAATCCACTTGCTTCCCGCCAAAAACTAGCATCCAAATATACTAAAGATACCGTAACGGCCGACCTTCCAATCCATATATATACCAAGAAAAAACTAGGTCCCATAGCGAAAACTAGGCTTAAACGTGTCCCTAAATCAGCTAAATTGTTCCAGGATGTTCCTGATCCTTCTTCCTCTGATACAACCAAGTCTAATGCAAGAAATAAAACTTGAAAGTCTTCACAATAGCCCTGGTGTCCTTCCTTTTAAACTAGGCTCCGCTAGAATTATATCCAATTACCACTCATTCCTACAATACGTCAACTTAGAGGATTTACAACGTAAAATTGATTCAGTTGCCACCCAATTAGATAATGTCGCACCTAAATTTCACCTAGGAACTAGCTCTTTGTTCGAACCTCATACGGTTCATCTTAAAAATAAACTCAACAGCTTATTGGAACATTTGCAAACATTTGAATCAATCCGTGTTAAAAGAGGACTCTTGGACGGTTTCGGGTCGGTAATAAAAAGCATAACAGGTAATCTCGATTACACTGATGCAATCCGTTATGATCAAGCTCTTAAACCCCTCCAGAATAATGAGAACAAACTAATTACAGAATTAAACATGCATATCAGTCTATCTAAGAACTGGACTTCTGAATACACTAAAGTATTAGATAACATCGTAGAAAATCAGAATCGAATGGCAACCTTAATTAATAAAATTAATGGAACTGAAACCGGCAGGGATCAAGAACTTGTCAAATACGCACATTTAGCTCAAGTCCTTATGATATTAGGTGACAATGTAGACTCTATCTCCCAAAAATTAAGTACCTTACAGAATATTTTAGCTTTTATTAAAACATCCACTATGCACCACGCCGTTCTAAATTTGCCTACCTTACGCACTATGATTAGCAGCCTTAAGTCACTTTATGGGAGTGATAAAATCGTAGATTTAAACTATAGGGAATACTTTGATGTAATTAAGCTAGGTTCCTGTTACACAGGGAATGAAATAGTCATAGTATATAAATTCCCCATTGTCCTACCTACTATATATGATATGTATAAACTTTCTATAGTCCCAAACAAAAACCATGAGATCCTATCACCACCCTATCCGTTCCTAGCAACCTTTGAGAAAGACTTCAGGTACATAGAGGCTGAATGCCCGAAGACCACCAAGTGGTATTTATGTGAAGAGACATCGAGCCCGCAACGCCGAACACCAGATGATTGTATCCAGCAACTTATTACCACGCAGCAGATGAACAACCACTGCAACCCGATAAAAATATCACTGGACAGAGCAGCCTATGAAAAACTGGACGAGAGACATTACACGGTCAGCTTTCCCTTCGCGACGAAAATTCACCTACATTGCACTCAGGACTCCCACGAGACTTTACAGGGCAGCTTCCTCGCTGTCATCCCGCATCAATGCTATATAGAAACACCGCAATTCACTATAATCAACCAGAACGATCGTGTACAAGGACAAGCGCTCAAATTGCTCGACTTAGTAAATGACACCGCAATTACTCCAACATCAGCACCAGAACTAAAATTGCAATCAATTCATCTTAATAACCTACATGCAGTCAACGCGAAGTTATCTCTGCAACAGCCTGTGCACACGGATAACGAGATCAACTACAGTCTCTATCATACCACTATACCTATGTACGTGGTAATATTAAGTGCATGCGTACTGGGTAGCGGTCTGTACTATTACATACGGCGCACGAAAAGTTCCTCAAAAACTCAAAAGGAGGAACCGCGTGAACAAGAAGCTATCTATGCCCTTCCAGACTCCAACCAAGCTGATCCCAAACAACCGCCAGCTCAATTTACGACTTCCGTCTTCAATTAATCGCTGTTCTTCGGGGGGAGGTGTTACGTGAGGCCATTCACGGAAGTCGCTAGCATAAGCGATGACCCAAAACAACATCTTTACACGAACTGCATCTCTTGCGGAAGTTGTCTTGAACGTGCAGATCAACGTGTGACCGTGAACGTGTTACACTGATGCATCTCTTGCGGAAGTTGTCTTGAACGTGCAGATCAACGTGTGACCGTGAACGTGTTACCAACGTCGTCCTAAGTCCAAACTGAGACAAACGTTATAATCTCCTGTATGATAGAATTTTAAGACATTATTGTTTCACACTTCGAGCAGTAATCACCTTAATGTAAATTAGCTTATAGTTTTGGTTTAAATTAAATTTATTAACTACAGTTTCGTTTCTTTTACAATCCCCGACTGTAGTCTACGTAATTCACGTCTGAACGGAACGTTTGCAAACAAATTGTGATATAAATATCTTTCCCCGAACTAGTGTAATTTGAGTAATGTTGCTTTTCCTTTGAGCTTTAATTATTGTACGAAGTAATGAGGTATTCAGGAAATGTTGACAGTGTTGAATATGTTGACTTATTTCTTGGATATTAGATTACGTAGATAATTATAAAATAACATAACATCACGGATGTTTTCCAGAAGGGTTTGGCAGAGGTGCCTATATGTATGGTATACCCACATTTCACTAGTTATGTTTAATTCCCATGTAATAAGGGGCACTCCGGGCTGCTACTGAGAATTTATTTATTTATTTAACCATTTATCATCATCATCATCATTTCAGCCGTAAGACGTCCACTGCTGGACTTAGGCCTCCCCCAATTTGGAGGGCTTTGCCATAATCGCCACGCTTGGCATGCGGGTTGGCGATCGCAGTATGTTGGTAAAATGCATAGAGAACGCTGCTGCCCATTCTCTAGTAAGTCCCTTAGTCGCCTTTTACGAACACCCACGGGAAGAAATGGGGTGGTGTTAATCTTTACGTCCGGCACCACACGGTACCATACGGTACCATACGTAACCATTTATGCACACATATAAAACAAGAAGAAAGGAACAGAAAAACATGTACAAAAGTAATGCTTATTTCTATAGAAATCTCTAATGAATCTAGAATTATTTGAGCTAGAATAAAAGGAGCAGAAAGGAGAAACCCGTTTCTGGGTCAAACCGTTACACGGATCAAATATGTACCAAAAGAGTCGTCTATTTTTCTTTATTATCCCAGTTAATTGTTAGACTGATTTAAAATGGCCAAGTGTAGAAAATAAGTAGCTTCTATTTTTTAGTTTTAAACATCCTTTGTAAGCGAATGCAACATATTTTCTTCTACGTCGCTGACTTTACAAACGCTTGCGTTATGTCAATAGAGCGTACCCTAAGAATTTAATCGATTTAGTGGAAATCGATAGATTAATTACAAATAATTAAATAATTCTCTATAGTTTCAGTATAATTGTTTTTACGTATTTAAATCAATTAAATTTAAAAAAATGAATCTTACTGATTTTAAACGTAAGCACCATTCAAAATCGTTACCAGGAAAAAAACTCGATAAAATCGATTGCACCAAAGATTGCACCACGGATTGCACTAGTAAACGTCAATGTCTAGTAGTTGTCATAGTTCTAATGTCATGTCATTACTTTATTCACTTTTCGTATTTTTGCGCATTGAATGTGTTTTTGTGTATTTCTCGGGAGTTTATTGTTTTTTAAGACTTTTACTAGGATACTGGACTCCGAAATTGATTGCTTTCTGAATAACCCTCGCTTGAACATTAGACACTGTACTCTGCCACCCCTGCTGACCTTTGATGGAAATCCGGATCAGTATAATGCACTTTTGACGACGTAATATATGATTGTTAGTAGCGATATCATGAGTATGTGATACTATGTAATTATTGAATGTAATCAAACTAAATAGTGTTATCGCTTGTGTTCTGTTGTCTGTTGGTAGTTGTATTTTATAAAATCATACCAGAATGTGCAACAAATTCATATTCAAAGACAATATGTACCGAATCTGCATGGTTAATTACGGCTTATTCCCTCTCACAGAGAGGAGGCCCCTGTATCCCTGCAGTGGGAATGTAATAAGGCTGCAAATGTTTACCCTAATGTGTCATTCAGATGTTAATTGCGATATGCTAGTGCTAGATGTAATAGTCAAATGATAAATGTTTGCTTCAAGTAAATGAAAATTACTATATCTGCTAAGCTTGCTGGAATCATGCAAATGCTGTAGCTCTTGATGAAAATAGACCAGAAGAGAGTGAACAGATCTCTATAAGACATAGACGAGTGTGTATTCATTTATGAACACTGTTTTATTATACTATGATAATCCTAACGAAGAAGGTGATGAATAAAAACCATTTATCACAATGATGTGTTTTATTTTTATTTTAATAAATTATTACAATGTGAGATTACTCTAATCTGACTATGCGTGAAATCTCCTACTAGAAACAATATTAACAAATGCAAGCCATTTGTGATGTAAGTGGGCCTTTTCTAATAAACTTAGTTTCAAGTAAGATTAATCGCATAAATGTGAAATTTATGTACGCATTTTATGTACCAACAATCTCATTGTTATAGGCTGCAGGAGCTGCAGCACAATCCATGTGCATTCCGCAATTTACGTATGAAACAAACCCTCAAAAAATGATTTTTGAAATAACCTCAAATGTAGGTAAACAAAGACTCATTTTACCAATTTGGCCATTATCAGGGGATCTGAAAATTGGGCTAGTGAAACCTTCTTTAATATTCTAATTTAAAGTTAAATTCAAGCTCTGTAACGCCAGGCCCAAGTTTCTATGCAGTTTGGGTTTCTCCTTTGAAGAAGATTTGTTAAAAGCCTCTGGGATTCTCTTTTATTTACTCAATGTTATTTCGTCATCAAAACTAGTATTATTAAAAGTAAAGACTAGAATTTTCTTATGTGGGACTGTTACCTTTTCACGCTTAGAGGACTAAACAGATTTCGATGATTTCTCTTCTCCATAGAAATCAACAATTTGGAACCGTGCGCTGACGTTTCATAAGGACCCTTGTAGGTTTATGTGAAATAAAAATATTTTGATTGATGAAAAATGGCACATTATTATCCCAATATTCCCACGGGATCGAGAATTATGAAGGTGAAACCGCGGGGCGCAGCTGGTCTCTACATAGTATAAAAAGTCACTTCCCGTGTATGTACGTTTAGATCTTTTATGTATTTTTTTACTTGTGGATAGAGTTTTAATATATAAATATAATTCTGTTAACCCATATTTGTTACGGAGGCGAATAATGTTTTTATCAAAATAAAACCTGACACAGACCTGTAAATCGCAGAAAACGTAAAAGAATAATATGAATTTCGCGGGCCAGTTTAGCGCATCCTTCATGGAAGTTCAATTTAAAAGAAAAATGTTTCACAAACGTTAAAAGAACAGGCTGCAAATAAAGTACATTATTACCAAACTTTATCCGCCTTCCGTCCTTTAGAAAACCTCTTAAAGCACTTTACAAAGGCACAAAGACTAAAAGAGCTCAAAATAAAATACTTCCCACATCTTGTGTGGTAGATAAAAATGTACTCCACAGCTGGTATTAATAACACTGGAGTAATTAATAAGGAAAAGACATAAAATCCGAGTTAAGACCACCACAGTAGGGATGTTAAATGCCGAAGCTAAAGTATCGATACCTACACGGTGCTGTTAGTGGAATACCTCGCTTAGTTTAAATCTGAAACTTTGGTTTAGCAGTTTTCTGTTTTTATCCAGAACTAGCTATCCATAGTATACTGTAAATTTTATTAATCAAAGGTTATATGCAGTGGCTTTATTAATAGTTAAGTATCTATTTAATTTTTATTAAAATTCGTACTAAGTAGATTTTTTGTTGCTGTTAAACACTACCTCACGTATTGTTGTTGGGTAAAAGTTTTCTGTAGAAGCTTGCTTTTAGCAATAAGCTCACCCATTGATGATCAGCATATGTAAAATATCTTTATTTATATTCATATTTTTTATAGTGTACATAATAAAGAGTAACTGATACGACTGATATGAGTGAGGCGTGAGTTTATATATGTATGTATATTATTATTATATTATTATTATTAGCCGTTTCTGTCCCACTGCTGGGCGAAGGCCTCCCTACTCTCTTTCCACGTTTCTCTGTCTAGAGCTGCCAAGGACCAGTCTTTATTAAAAGAGTCCAGCTCATCCCGCCATCTCCGTCTGGGCCTGCCGCGATGTCTCTTGCCATTAAGCGGGACCCATTGGGTCGTAAGTTTGGCCCACTGTTCGTCCGACATACGGCAGATGTGTCCAGCCCAATTCCATTTAAGCGTGGCAGCTTTCAGAGTGACATCAGTTATTTTAGTAATGGAACGGATTGTTGTATTCTTAACCCGGTCCACAAGTTTAAGAGAGATCACAGAGGTCCACGCTTGAGGTTTGTCAGAGAGCTATGGAACGGAGTATTCTGGGTATTAAACTTGTGGACCGGGTTATGTAGGTATATATTTTATTTAAATTTACCTGGTAGATACTGGACATCTTGGCATTTTGAAGGCCATTAGTATAGTGCTAGATTAGTAGACCACGAAAGTACCTATATTTTAGTAATTTTATCTCACAAATCGACGCGCGCTTTATTTGTGAACAAGTGTAAAAATACGATGTGAATGTGAACATGAAGTCGAGTGGCGTCTGCACGTTACACATACACACACACGCACACAACTTTACCATTATCTCGGACAGTATCGACAGGTCCTGCGCTTACACACACATTCCAATCGTGATTGCATACTTAGTAACCACAAGTAAAACGCGCGATGCCGCGTGGCTTAGTGAAAAAATAGTGTCCTACTCTAGCATCGATACTTTTCCGGATCCTTGCACAACACTGCAATACGCTGCACCTTAGTTTATTAATGTGAGATCCATTCACTCGAGCAGTCGCCTAGTGGGAAGAACATTAGACAAATTATCAGGGAGGATTAGATTTAATTCAGGTATTTAGTCCATGTCGCACCTGCACTGTTACCCTGAAGATAATAATATTATAATTCATCGCGTTGGACTAGTATGATTGAAACATTATCGTTTAATTGGATTGGTTCTGAAATAGATAGTGGAGATTTAATTTAGATTTAGTCATGTCTGAGTCTAGTCATTTCTAAGGGCCCTCGCCCACGGCGACTTTTTGTAGCGATGCCGTCACGCGTTTCGTAAACACGCAACAGCATCGCTACTAACGCGTGTTAGTCGCATTTGCAACGAGCTACAGAAACGATGCCAACGCGCTACTAACGCGCTACAGCATCGCGATTGTATCGATGCAAACGCGCTACCGTGTCTGACTACATCGGGGAGAGAACGGAGGGAGTGGCACGTGAGTGGAGAACCGAGCATCAGTGCAACACAGGCACGTCGAGATTGCTGTTGTCCGTCACATACGATCGCAACTATAGCGATCGCAGGTATTTCTGGGCCGTTAATGAATCGCGTTTGCATCGCGACAGAAGCGCTACAGTATCGCGTTTGCATCGCGACTTAATCTGGGCCCGTGGGCGAGGGCACACAGCTAGCGCCCGCTTCGCGACTGTATCAATGCGGACGCGCGACAGCATCGCTACTGCATCGCTACAAAAAGTCGCCGTGGGCGAGGGCCCTAATAATTAACTAAAGTGCGACTGTTCTATCATCTATCTATATTATCAAATAGCTTTTGCCCGCGTCTTCGCCCGCGTAAAGTTCAAGAAATGAAACACAACAGATTGACTGCTTCATTTGTACTCTGAGTGAATTCACACAGGGCGCATTTTGGTTATTTGATAATCACTTTTATGGTGAATTGTTACATTAATTTTGATATTGATTGTAAAGTAACGATCTCTTAATTGCTGTAAAAAATAATTTATATTGTACTCATTGTAAATATCGAATTTTTAAATCGTTTTTGTTTAATTTAGAATGATATTGGAATATTTATACGCCGTATATTGTGGTAGAATGTAAAAAACTTGTTTCCGCCCAACCCTTCGCGGAACAAAAGTGTACTTATAGTCCCTCGTTTCAACCCACACCCAAACCCAAATTTCAACACATGTCTTGTACCTTTAAATGAGCAATTCTTGTATCTGAATCTCGGAAACGGCTCCAACGATTTTCTTGAAATTTGGTATACAGGGGGCTTCGGGGGCGATAAATCGATCTAGCTAGGATTAATTTTCAGAAAATGTCTCTTTACCAAAAAAAACCGAGCAGAGCTCGGGCATCCATGTACTGTTTATTTAATATACAGAACTTAACTATGTGAAACAACGCTCTACAAAATAAATAAATTCTGATTCAGGTACTAAGTCGGTAAGTAACAGTAATCCTTTTAAATACAAAGTAGGTATTTGGTATAATAGCATAATGGAATGTCTAGTATTTTGTGAGACGGTAAATTAGGTTCCTAATGACGCTACAATGAACAGTTAACGGGCCATGCCATCTTAACAAACCAATTAGTGATCGGAACTTACTGCCATTGTCCATTCAAAGGACAACCAACCAACCAACCACACTGGACCAACTGAATTTCATGCTACAATTATATTTATACTAGCTGTGCACTCGACTTCGCTAACATCTATTTTTATATTATTTAAAACTCGTCAGCAAGACCGGCGTAAATTTTTCATTCTATGTGGGGGCGGACGGAAATAATATTACAATCCCATTTCTTCCCGTGGGTGTCGAGGGACTTACTAGAGGATGGGCAGCAGCGTTCTCTATGCATTTTATCACCATACTGCGATCGCCAACCCGCCTGCCAAGCGCTGCAATTATGGCAGATCTTCTCAAATTGAGGGAGGCCTGTGGATGTATGACGGCTGAAATTATGAGTCAGAAAGAAACTGTGATTTAAAACAAACGTGTATACATGTATGTGTAATGTAACTATGAATTATAGGCTGAGGATGGTGTGACAAGGTAACAGTACGGTTTAAAAAAAAAAGAGGTAGTGACAACAATTTAAAAGAGTATACTTAGAGGGTTTGATCATGTTAAGAGGCTGAGTCAAACCTCGGGGACAAATAAAAGATATCACTGTTGGTATGTTTGTCAGAAAGATCAGGTGTTTGAACATTAACGAAGAAAAATGAGTATGTAGAAATTGTAGCAGGTGGCGTTCTATAGTTTCTGCCTACACCCGTGGGAAAAAAGCATGAGTTTATGCATGTATGTAAAATAAACATCACGTAAACCGGATAAGTGGTTCTTGAGTTATAAATGCACCAACAGACAGACAGAGAAACGTTGTATTAAAATTTCAAAGTTATGTAAGAGTGATAAATTCACGTAACGAGATGTAGCATTATATCATCCAAAAAAATCTTTATTTCCATCTATTATGACATATTTCTTACAATCGATAAATGAATGTTTACGGAAGACTTCTCACATAAAAACACATATTTTATCCCCGTACGTTTTCTTCGAAAATAGAGCCATAATGTATTAGATTATACACGCTACGGTTAGATAAATAAGCAGATGTTCGAATAGAATCACTGGGGCTAGAATCAATCTTCAGATAGCTTACAAATACTTATGTAAATAGCCTATATAAATAAAACGTGCCATGTTTACGGCTTAGCCTCGTGTGTTTATAATATTTACTAAATATACACAGTATATGGTTAGGTTTATAAAGGTAAATGTTGTGTTGTTACTATGCTGGAGTAGGGAATTAATGACATGTCAATTTCATGCTGCGAATGATTTTGTTTATGTACGTACTGTCACGTGTGATCGTCACGGCTGTTGTTAAGGTAGAATCGCCAGGATATCCCAGAAGATACAAATTTTGCAATTTGCTGGTCAGTGTCAGACTGTAAGTTGAACAAAATATTATTCGCGACTGTAACACGTATGTATTTACAGAATTGTAATCATCAGAATAACACTCAGTTTATTTAATCCCATTGAATGACTTTTTTACGAAAAAATCATTTAATGAAATTAAATGAACTTAGAGTTAGTAAAGTGGAGTTGTAAAACTATATTTCTTACGGTCGCAAATTATGTTTAATTCATCATACAACCGGGAAATAGCAAATAAAAAAAACTTATGAAAATTGGAACTTCACGGTCTACCAGATCCTGAGCTAATAAGGACCAATCCCTTATGTATGCGTCGAGTTCATTGCACCATCTGCTCAAAAACTAAAACCATATATAATATATACATACATGTATGAAAAAACATATATTCTCATCTGAAAGCCATCGTATGCCATTTGAATGAATTATTTTGGTGGCATACGACCACAGCTTTCAGTATTTTTGTTTTATACTTTTTAGAACGTGAAGATTTTTTTTTTAAATATCATTAGTATATGTCCTCTAAAGCAGAGAGAATATTCAGTTTGATTTAAATGTCATATGGCCTTTACACCGCGGATTATCAAGATACTTCCAACGATCCTCTCTAATTATGGTGAGTAGTTTAGAAGTTATGAAGGAACAGAAATGAACAAACATACATACATACATATATCGGTTAAAATCATAACCATCGTTTTTGCTTCGCCGTAGTCGGGTAAAAATTACACTGTATTTGGACAACCGTCGTTGGTGTCAGAGTTCACCACTTCTTAACGAAACCAAAGCTTAAGTGATAGTTATCAAGTTACTTCTGAATCAAGAGCGGTATTTTCCTTATTATTATTTTTTGCCTAATTTATTTTACTCGTGGCTTATTGACGTAACTTCACTTTATTCAAGGTTTGCTAAAACCCAACCTCTTATTTTACTGCGAATGGAAAGGGAAAGTAATCTGCCAGGGTCGCGAGATTGTTCGAAAGTGACACCGTGACCCTGGCACATGGGCAACAGAAGGAACCCGGGTGTGTTTTAGTCAGTAAAAGTCTGACACGCCCTCCCAGTCTGTCCAAGAGCGGGAGACGTCATTTGATGATTTCCCACCCACAAAAAAACAAATGTGACGCATGTTTTTCCTCACCTTATTTTTTATTTTTGTTTGTTTCTGGTCTTTCTGTGCGTCATGTTTGCCGCAAATAAACGTATATTCTTTTTTATCAGGTTAAGCTACACTGAATGAGATCTATGATGGTACGAGCGTACCCAGAAGATGCCTATTCACTCTTGATTTGAAGACAGACATACAGGTTATAATGGGGTATCCCGAACACAGAAGCTGGCAGAGAGAGACTTTGGGTGTGCGCATAATAAATATTTATGAGGAGCGCTGCGTACGACTGCTCAGGAATGTCGGGATATCAACCATGTGCGGATGATGCCCTGCAGTACAGCTGGTAGTCAAGTAGTACAAGGGAGATGATGGGATTGGGTCGTGGAACTCTTGCGCACTTGTACGTCACGCTGCCAGTGATGCGGTAACGTGTCCAAAGTCGCCTAATAACACTTTGCCTAGTGCCCAGAGCGATTGCCATCGCATGTTGCTAAGAACCAGGCTCCAACATTCCCACGGCTTTACTGATCATTTCTTATCGACTCAAATGGCGTCTTCTCTTCATTATAATGTTCTTTTGCATTGATTGAACTAATAAGTATGGCAGTTTGCTGATATGGCCTCAAATGCGTTGCAGGGTTTTATAGGAATACGACTTGACAGAAGATTTTCATCTCCAACTGAAATTCAAAATCTTGTTACTTTTCAAATGACGAAATTTTCAATAAAGTATCCTTATGAGATAAACAGTTTTTGATGTGTGTATACTTAACTTTTTTTTGGAAATATTGGTAAAAACTGGTCAAGTGCGAGTCGGACTCGCGCACCGAGGGTTCCGTACAAAGCTGCAGGTATTCACGGTTTATGCATAAGGTTTATGTTTATGAGATTAAAAGTTTTTTTTTTAATTTTTATATTTGAGTTGACTGAATGAAAGGTAAATTGTGGTTTACGATTTATGACGTATTAAAAAAATCTACTTACTAGATCTCGTTCAAACCAATTTTCGGTGGAAGTTTACATGGTAATGTACATCATATATTTTTTTAGTTTTATCATTCCCTTATTTTAGAAGTTACAGGGGGGGGGGGGTTGCACACATTTTACCACTTTGGAAGTGTCTCTCGCGCAAACTATTCAGTTTAGAAAAAAATGATAATAGAAACCTCAACATCATTTTTGAAGACCTATCCATAGATACCCCACACGTATGGGTATGAAGAATTTTTTTTTTTTTTGAGTTTCAGTTCTATGTATGGGGAACCCCAAATATTATTGATTTTTTTCTATTTTTGTGTAAAAATCTTAATGCGGTTTACAGGATACATCTACTTACCAAGTTTCAACAGCATAGCTCTTATAGTTTCGGAATAAAGTGGCTGTGACATACTCGGACAGACAGTCAGACAGACAGACAGACAGACGGACAGACAGACAGACATGACGAATCTATAAGGGTTCCGTTTTTTGCCATTTGGCAACGGAACCCTAAAAAGGACTCGTACTCTGGTAATACGTTCACGAATATGACGTTTGGATCACCATTATTCAGCTCAACCATTTTACAATACAATACAATCCTTTATTTCAGGAAACTAAGGCCCATAAAACAATACATAAATAACATACAAAACAATAACTATAAACTAATACAATTCTATGAAACAAAACTTAAACTATCACTAAACACGAAATGATGACGGCGGGCGTCGTGTTTCGCTGCGTGGTTTCGCGTAACCGTCCCTAGTAACGATATACGACACCTTTCGGCCAAAAGTCTTCTCTCAAGCAGGTCTGTAGATGGTGGGTTGGAGCCCACTTTCAAATACTGCACGACTTCCTCAATCGTCGTGGAGTGGTGCAGACGTGAAATGTACAGCTGCGTCGTAGGCGCAGCAGCATGCTGGATCCACTCAGAGCGGTACCACACTGGTTTCATGAACAGGGCTTCTTCTTCCTTTCAACTTTCATGAAACCCTCTTCATCAACTTGGACCGTTCTCGACAAGGAGCTATGGACCGCAGCCAGGGCAGGTTGCACCCTTCTTCTGTTTTTCTCCTATTTTAGTTGGTCGCTTTGGCTGCGATGCACCTGATTTGTCGGTGGTGACAATAGCAGCGTAGGCACGCTTAGGGGTCGACGTACCTACATATGACGTTTCCGCAGCCGGTGACCGGCCAGGCCGGCCAGCCGGGCGGGCGGCCGGCTTGTGGTCGGTCATTTTGAAGGGAACTTAATGATTCAACACACACGCCACCACCAGCGAGACATTTGAGTGAGCATGACACCCTCTCAGCTGCCAGAGAACATTCAAATCACTAAAAGACGTAACCAGTAAATGGTAGCTTTATAGTAGGAACATAGTGCTCCCACAAGTTCTATGCAATTATTGCGAATACAAGTCTGCTGGAAAACACATTCACGTTCGTCACGTTACTATAGCAATTTTGTGAAACTTCGTAAATTACGAATAGTCATTCAATTCATCATACTGAATGTCATATTATATACAATAGTTTCGGTTGTACCATAAACAATTTCATATAATCCTACAGTTAAGTTACTCGTCAGTAGTCGTAGAATTATTTATAAAGAAATAAAACTATGTTTATGTTCACAGTTTCATTAGTCACCATATACACGAAATTGCTTAGGGATTTTAAAATAATTAATATCTTTTAAAATACTGAATATGTAGGATGTTGGATTTCGTTAATACTTAGTAGACATTTCTACTAAATATTGGTGCTATTAATCAACTATTTCTGTAACTACGAAAATTTGTTTCAAAAAACCGTCAGCTCCTCAAGCCACATAAAATGTCTTGTATTACCGTAATTATATAGCCTAAGCATTTTATTTTTAAACTACAAATTAAAACATACTACTAAATGATACTAAAAGTCTGTTATAATTGGCTCATTAGTTTCCGAGAAGCAGCGCGGGGTAATTTATGATTTCTTATGATAAATCAAAGCACTGTAGCTATCTCAAATGCAGGCTTACAAAACCCATTTTTTTGTACAGATTACGTATAATCACTAGTAATTCCTACCAAATTTTCAGAATTTTCCTTCGTCTAATTAGAATTGAGGAGCCCCCTAAAACGTCCTGTAACTTTTTATGGGTTTTATTACAAATTCCAGGATCGGGCCTACAAATTCGACTAATTATATTATAATAACATAACCGCGGGTGCTACAAATATTTAGTAGTAACTAGATATTTGTAGCACCCGCGTTTAAATATGAGACATGGGTTCTCAATCCATACGGACACGTATTGTAGGTATCGGTTTAAAGATTCTTTATTTATTCTAGAAGAACATACATTGTTCACTTATCGAATAAATACATAATTAAGGAAAGTGTAGTCTAGTAGCTAACAGTTTTGTTTTTAATGCAGGTAGGTACGATGTCGACATTTTATCGCGTCTAAAACTACCTTAAATCGCTAACATAATAGTTTTGTGTTGTTAGTGACGTACTGCTTGAGTTTAGATTTCAATAAGTTGAAAGAAGATGTGCTCCTGATTTCTACCGGTAGATTATTATAAAGTTGAACGCCTTCGTATTTTATGTTTTTCCTGCCATATTGTGTTCGCGGAGGGCGTGTCTGTATTTGGTTAGGGTTTCTTTGGCTGTATTTGGATGATTTCGTGTTGAAAGATAAATGTGTCTGTATGGTTTTGTTAAGAATTTTTCTGATGAGAATGCAGGTGTTGAATGTGTATAGTTGATTAATGTTCATTAGTTTGGTATTTTATATAGCTCGGCTGTAAGTGTGAGGTAATCGTAGTTGAATAGTAGTTTAATTATTTTATTTTGTGCTATTTGTAGGTCTTTAATTGCAGATTTTGTGGCACATCCCCAGATTTCGATGATACGATAGGAGTATTCATAAAATCAGTTTTTCTTTTTCGAAGTTTCACTAACTAATAATATAGAGGTGGCTATTAAATCTGCGAATGCCACTGCCAAGGTGACTGGTTCGAAATCACTCCGTATCTTTTTTATTTCAGAGTGCAACATAAAAAGTTTTATGGTAAAAGCTTTCATACATTTTTCGTTTATCGTCTTCAAGTAGCCAAATGTACTGTCTACTCTACAATCTATTAGCTATATTAGTAAAAATATGCGCTAAAATATTTATATGTTCAAATTGAATAGATTTGAATAGACTTCAGAATAATATAATATTAATTCATTTAAAACTTTTTGAAGTTTTGGGTTTTCTTTTTAGTTTTATTTCAGTTTCAAGATTTAGTCATTAGTCACATCTAAGATATTTAACTAACTTCTGCCCGCAGTTTCACCTGCGTGGATGTCGAAAATTGTACTACGAGAACATGGGACCAATTTTTTTCCTTTTTTCTTCCCCAGCATGCCATCTACTTGTCAATCTTTACCTAAATCCGTTCAGTAGTTTAGGCGTGAAAAAGTTACATAAATACAAAGTTCCTTTCGAATTTCCAATATATGGATGCATAATTTAAATGACTGCCGTAAAAGTTCTTCTATTTTATGCAATCACTCATTGTTCATACTCAAATATACTTTAAATACTTTAAAAGATGCTATTATAATAAAATTTTACCTTGTTATTGAAGTCAGAAATATGATTAGAGTAGTTCTCATAGGGTGTCAAAGACAGCAGGGAACTCAGATTATACATTTTGACACATTATATTGTACATTTTGACTGCATAGATTTTGCCCTTTGAAACTATTGATTTTTGCTTTTTTTAGATTGAATGCAGTCGGCAACGTAGTTGGAAAAAGGCAGCCAGATTGAATATAATTGTATTCTCTACCTGCTGTTACGAGCACACAAGATTCAAAAGCGATTTTGTACTGAAGTTTTCATATATATTCGTCGTCTCAGGACCACAAAAAAGGAATTATTTGAAATTCACAAAACGAGTCGCAATCGTTATATTGGATTGTTTAAATATATTTTATGTAGCAAAAACTGGGAATAATAGAGGATCGATTAAATATATATGCATGCATTAATTACTCGCCTCAAGTGAGAACACCCACTGGTTCCTAGAAATAGAAACGGAAACTAACTTACTACAACTTACTAGTCCCCAGGACACTGTTCTCATGACATACGCCAAGTGCCCAAGTTAGCAACTTGTATTGACTGGTTGCCAACTAATTGTTACTTATTGCTACCCTTATTTATCGTGTACAGTCAGGGATATTAGTTGCTAGGCAAATTAAATTGTCCGTTTATTCAAATCTGTTTTCTGTAGAATTGTAATGATATTATTTTAAACAAGTTTTTTTTTTGGATTGATATAAAATTATTGCAAAAAAATGTAAACGGCTCGCCAGTACACAGATAAACCCTGAGAGGTTTTCGTTGTGTGGCAAAACCAATGTAATCTATACTAATATTATAAAGCTGAAGAGTTTGTTTGTTTAGTTGAACGCGGTAATCTCAGGAACTAATGGTCCGAATTAAAAAAATATTTTTGTGTTGGATAGCCTAGTTATTGAGGAAAGCTATAGGCTATAACATCACGCTACAATCAAAAGGAGCGGAGTAGCAACGAAAAATGGACGAAAACTGGCAGGCTATTCGATGCGATGGGAAGGGTCACGGGAGCAAACATTTTCCGCGGATGAAGTCGCGGGCACAAACTAGTATAGAACAAATATTTTGGAAATAAAAAATCACGACTACTATGGTACATAGGTCTATTGGCTCGTGGCCAAAATCGGAACTATTGCTGCATTTAGTTTTATCAATGGAATTTCAGTGATAATTTTATAAACGTTTACCAACAGTAGTGAGGTAATTGTATAAGAACATCAAGAATTCAAATGACTTTCATTTTTACAGTTCAACATTATACATTACATTATTTACGTTGTTGAGCAGACAAATATAAAGAACGGTTATCTATATAGGTTTAGTGTATGCATTTTTATTTTTGGTGGAAACCCTCATGAATGTCCTCCACCCCGGGGTGGGTGGAGGGATCTGTCAGACTTCTACTGACTAAAACCAGACGGTGTTCTGCTCATACCTTAAGCCGAGGTGCTTGAGTACTTGCGCATTTCGTCATGCTCCCCCGGCCAGGTCTTAGCCCACATGAATTCATGCGGGCCCCGTTACCCTCAGTGGCCGCAAACGGCCGCAGTTCCTCTAAAGAGACACGCGAAATATGGCGCGCCGCCGTGTCGGGCCTTTCACTGTTCAGGCATGAAACTCCCCAAGTTTGTCGCCTGTAGGCCTCACCCTAAGGCGGCCGGAGGTCGTTCCGCGCCCTCCGGCACCCGGTCACTATTCTACGGATTGGAAGGGAGGTTGTATTCTCCCTCTCCCTTTCCAACGCCTCCGTCGCAACCATCACTTCCTCGCAGAATGAGGCGACGGCGTCTCACGCGCTCGCACTTCTAACCATGGACTGGACCATTTCCGGAAGTGAGAGAGTATCCGCAACATCAACCGCCACAACGAGGTTATGGCGCGGTACTGCCCAAGCAGGGTATTCCTCAAGGGTATGTCGCGCCGTATCGTCAGGGCAGTTACAATGGTGGCAACCGGGTGTCGGTCCCGGCCTATACAGGGTATAGGGGCCATGCCCATGCCATTGTCAATAGTTTTGTAAAATAAATTATTAACTTGACAGTTAATAATTTATTAGGCGCTTAACGATTCGTTTCGTTTCGTTTAAAATAGCTAAAACGCAGTAAATTGATGGAGGGTGTCAATTATTCATTTACCTATATCATTCATTTATATAATATTTGAAAATTAATTTCATTGATGGTACATACGTAGAGATGGCCAAGTTGAAACTTTGCCTGGAGTTTATATTTGATCAATTTTGACAAGTAAAATGTTATAATGAGATAAAATATATTTTCTACCTACTTAAGAGTCATCAGTAAGAAAAGTTTTTGTGAGAGCCTTTCAACTTCTTCTTTGAAAAACAGGGGGTTTTTCCTGAAAGCCCTACATAGTTACTGTTTTACACATTATTTATCGTTTCAGAAAAATTAAAGAGGTCTGCAGACATACCTACTGATTGACTGCCTATTTGATGCTAAAATGCAACCTATGAATACGTTGAAATATAGATGGCTGAATTATGAGAAAAACATTAATTTGTATTAGTGGATACCCATTGGTCGAAGTTCAACCATAAATTTATTTAAATTTTAATTAACAATAATGAAAAGTATTCGCTTTCTGCACTCCTCCATATAAAATATAATAGTGCCTTTCATACTTCTCCGTCCGCGTAGTATTCGTAAAAAAGAGTACAAAGTTTTTGTTTGACATCCACACTTAATATTATAAATGCAAAAGTAACTCTGTCTGTCTGTCTGTCTCGCTTTCCTGCTAAAACTACTGAACCGATTTAAATGAAATTTGGTACGCAGATAGTTTAAAGCCTGAGAAAGGACATAGGCTACTTTTTATTGTGGAAAAGGGGTTTTAAGGGGTTGGAAAGGGGGGATGAAAGGTTGTAGGGAAGTATTGTCATTTTTAAAGCTAGAATGATGAAAGTTTTTTATTTGGCTTTTATGACATGATATATATTTATGAATTATATTTAAAGTTTGTTAAATTTTTACCCTTAAGGGGGTAAAATAACTATAGGGAATAGGGGATGAAAGTTTGTTACATATAAAATAATAAAGTCACTTTGCTGTCTGTCTGTCCTTATGTATGCTTATATCTTTAAAACTACGCAACGGATTTTGACGCAAGTTTTTTTAATAGATAGAGTGATTCAAGAGAAAGGTTTATATGTGTATAACATGCATAATATAGTAAAGAAACGCTGATAATTTAAGAAATTTCTAATGTGATGTCACAAATAAACTCATTTTTTTGCGCTTACATTGCGAACGCTGGCTGAACCCTACAAAAGTGATCAAAATAATGTACTACAGTATTGTACATCTTAAAAAGGTCTACAAAAAAGTCCAATGGTATATGTCTATCTCTTAGGGATAACCCACAATAACCATTTTTTATCCTTTACTTTTTACGAGAAATAATGGCTTATTTACGAAGCGATTTTAAGCAATATAGCATTAATCGTTATCCAATTAAGTACCTTAAATATATTGTGCATTTAATATAGATCAATATGGCCCTTGACAGCATGTAATTTAAATATAGAATATCTTAAAAGATATCAGAGATTTAAAAAGCGGGGGCGGAGTGGCTGGCAGGCCGTAGGTACGTCCGTCCCGGTTGGTAGCGGTCGGGTAGTGCAGGATTAGTAGGATTGTAATTCATATTACTTAGGCTTCATAGTAAATGCGAATATCATGTGTGTTCGTTATACTCAAAATAAACCTAATAGTATTATTTCAAGTAAGATACCGCGAAGTATGGCTTAGATGTTTAGATTTTTGGATGGATTTGGATTTTTGGTTATCCTGGATACTTACCATATAGGATACTTTATCCCGGTAGTAGGTTCCCAGGTAATATTTTCCGACAGCTATACGGGCGAAGCCACTGGCAAAAGTACTGTTCCTATAATTCCTATGATCGATTCGGTGTCCGGTAAATGATTGAGTGTCTGTATAGGTAGAATACGAGCGTTAAGAAAAACCAGGAAGACTTATATTCAACTAAACCAATCCCTATGCCGCAGTCTTCTTACTCTTACTCTGAATAATATTAGTTTTATTTACACACATGATATTCTCATAAACTATGAATCTGAAGTAATATGAATTATAATCCTACTTACTACTAATACTATAAATTATGTGAAAATATTTATGATTGGGTGATTGTTTCTCAATCACGCAAAAATGGCTGAATGGATCTGGATCGAAAATGGTACACAGAGTCTATATTACCTATATAACCTGGATTAATACATTTGTACCGCAGTAGTACGTTCTCTTGCGTTAATTTCCGACATCCACGCGGGCGAAGCCGCGGGCAAAAGCTAGTATTAATATATAAATAAAGAATAACAGAAAAATCAGAAGGCCTTAGATGAGCTGGCAAGCAAAGGGGACAAGATAAAAATATATAAATAACGTAGAACGATAGTAGAAATAATTATTAAACTTAACGAGTTACTGTGGTTGCTTCTTCTCGGTATTGATGCTTATTTAAAGCATCACAGAACCTATTTATCCTGTAGGTATCTGTTATATTAACGAATTTATGTAGCTCACCAAAATATTCTACTTAATTGAATTTTATCGTCAATTTTATAGGGGAATCCGTTCAGGCCTCACGTATGTGACTTTTGTAATGGAAATTTGTATTATATGGATAATTTGTTTAACAATTTTCGATGTTTTCAATTAATGGTTCCTAGAACTCACTCAATTTAAACATCAAGCCATAGCGCGGCGTAAGTGTCAGATGAACGTATCTACATTTTCTCAATTTTACAGAAGAGGTAAAATGATGTGAAAGTTCCTTAAAAGCTGGTAAAACCTTTTCAAATTTTACCAGCTTTTATAAGAGATAACACAACTGACTAAAGAAAATTATCTCTTATAAAAAGCTGGCAACTGGATGACAAGCTGGCAACGGTGAAGACGTGAATTTTCACAGATTTTTAGCTCTCCTGTATAATTAGGCAAATGTATATACGTTCATCTGACTCTTACACCGCGATAGTAAAGTTTATCTATAATATGTATGTATTTAGAAATATATAAGTATGTTTATCAGTTGTCTGATTACCATAGTACAGGCTCTGCCTAGTTTGGGATCAGATAACGGTGTGTTGGTTGTCCTAACATATTTAACATATTTATTTATTTATTTTATTTATTTATTTTATTTATTTATTTATATATAAAGTAGTAACTAGGTATACCTACATAAATTGAAAAGATCGATAGACTGACTTGTTTGACTGGCCTGTTAGTCTAGTGGTTAGTGACCCTGACTGCTAAGACTGAGGTCGTGGGTTCGATTCCCACCCAGGACAAATCTTTGTGTGATGAGCACGATCATTTGTTCTGTGTCTGGGTGTAATTTATCTCGTCGCTGGTTGGCATAGTACAGGCTCTGCCTAGTTTGGGATCACATAACGGTGTGTTGGTTGTCCTAAGATATTTATATTTATTTAAAGGTTGTAACAGTCTAATTATAGCTTCGAAAGTTACGATTACAATTTCATAAGAACTTTTAAGTATATTGTAAAAAAAAAACTGTTACAGTCAACCACTAACATTCAATGCATATACAGGCAAGGTCATCAACGCATAACTTGCTACAATAGATTCACATACAATTTAATTTGTATAGAGTAACAGTTTTTTTAGGCTTTAGGCCAAAGAATGAGTCAGCTCTCTGATCATGTGAAGCGTCGACTAGCCGTTGAAAAATTCTTTAAAAAAGATGCACGCACTCGGGCCCCACGACCCGAGCGATTTGACTCCAAACAGCGCTTTAAACTGTACATAAGTAACAATATTTTTGCTGCTTTAGTATGTATTAAAAAACAGACACAATACAAAATAGACTAACATCTTTGAGACCAAAAAATGAATTTACAAAAAAGTGTCAAGGTCTGAATGTTACATATTTTTAGGTCTCTACGTCTTATTCGCCAAGTGTGCAAATAATATAACGAACGATAATTAGGAAACTTTGTTCCAAAAATAATCATTTACAAAATCTAAAGGCTGATTGATTTTTCTATGTTCTTATTTTTCTTCAGTTCGGGCAATCTTAAAGTAAAGTAAATACATTTTCCCGAAAGGGCGTGCATTTTCTTCCATGATAAAACGCGTCCTTTTTCATTCGGGGCCATATTAAACGTACGGTCGGGATGTCTTGACGGGGGCCCAGACACGAAAAGGGTCAAGCATACTTAAACAGTTGGCCGTCTTGAAACTGGCGATGTCTTACTCGTTTAATAGGATAATACTCTTCAATAACATAATATATTTAGGGTCTTTAGCGAGCGGAAGGGTCTGAAGTTTTTTGTAATGATGAAAATGGAAATGTTTTATCTAATCGACCGCGTGAAATTTCTTGTTTGGACATAAGATAGGGATAAAGTCTTTTCGTATTTTTAAACAAATTGGTATCGACTCCGACTCCCAGAGGTATCGGCCCCGACTTACGAGTTGTAGATTGTGGGTTCGAACCCAGGCTATACTTTTTGCAAATAATTTCATCACCACTGCAATCTCATAACGGTGTATGAAAATCATGAGGAAACCGGCATGTCCTAGAACCAACAATTCAAAGACATGTGACATCTACCAACCAGTACTGGGCCCGCGTGGTAGATTATGGCCCTCCCTCCCCCCTTTTACTGAGAGGAGGTCTGTGTCCCAACAGTGGGAACAATACAGGCATCAGCCCATATTGTAAGTATGTCAATCAATGGTCATGCTATTAACTACATCATTTTACTTCTGGCATATCATTGTAACTTTTAACCCCTCTACTGTAATTATAACAAACTCATGTGCTATTAGTGTCTATAGAATTTGCCGTTTCCCTTTTGAAAGCCAAGCACTTAACTCGAGCAATTTTGCTGACGTCATCCTCATTAAGGCATTGTGGGTTTGTTCTAAAAACTTGTGCAAAACACAAACTAGTTCGTATTCATGAGGGCAAGAGTTCCATCTGGTTTATTTCAGTTTTAAAGGTCATTGTTATATTTACTTGTTGGTTTAATGGTAGTATAAGTTAATACATATAATGATCATACTCGTATACTATATTCCCACTGTAGGCCCTAAGGCCTCTTCTTGTACAGATGGTAAACACCTACTTTTCTTTTTTTTTCTTAGAAGGTGAACAATGACCGTGGCCACCGGGGGTTGGCGATCTCAGACCTATATTAACTATATTGCTTTTGCCTACGGCTTCGTCCGCGTGAATGTTGGAAATTATCTCACGGGAATATTTTACCTGGAGAAAAAGTATTTTATGTGTTAATCCAAGTTAAATCCAGGCGATCTGTATGCGAAATCCGTAAGGCCGTTTTTGCGTGATTGAGTTACAAGCATCTTAACATTCAAACATACAAACTTTTACATTGATAATATTAGTAAAATTATATCACTAATTTGCAAGATAAACTAAAAAACTACATTATGTAGTTAGTCACGTATTTTCTATTTCATGAATACAACTAGCTATGGCCTCGGCTTCGCTCACTTCCTGTCTTATATTTGCAATACATATACTCTAGGTTTTCCCATAGATTCGCCATGAGGTCGGAAATGAAAAGAATTATACAACGTCCTAACCCAGGTCTTGCCAATTGTGTCAGATTGAAATTTGTTTAACCTTTACAGTGCGAAAAGACAACAGAAATACAGACAGAAAGACAAAATTAGTATCGCATTTATAATATTACTTGCTCCTGCCAGCAACTTTGTTTACAAGGATAAAAAGCATTCTAAGTTATAAACCAGGTCATGGTCTACTCATGTGCTAATTTTCATTCAAATCCGTTCAGCCGTTTTAGCGTGAAAGCGTTATAAACAAATTACAGAAGTTATCATACGTAGACAAAAAGAATTAAAAATATTGCAAGGATTTAGTGATGCCATAGACTGCCTCGTCTGGTGGTCTTCTGCATTACTGCTGAACATGATAATAAATAAATATCTTAGGACAACCAACACACCGTTATCTGATCCCAAACTAGGCAGAGCCTGTACTATGGTAACCAGACAACTGATAAACATACTTATATATTTCTAAATACATACATATTATAGATAAATTACACCCAGACACAGAACAAATGATTGTGCTCATCACACAAAGATTTGTCCTGGGTGGGAATCGAACCCACGACCTCAGTCTTTGCAGTCAGGGTCACTAACCACTAGACTAACAGGCCAGTCAAATGATGTTCTGGCTGCCATTAGTAGGTCGGACAAAAATGTATTGGGTTTTTTCTTTAAACTTGTATCATCAGCAGCCCGTACTCCGGACTTGTACCTAGTTGAAGGCAACAGGTTTGCCCCGTATTTCATGAGACTGAAATATAACTAGACAAATTTCGGTGTATTTCCGGTACACCTATCAATCAACTCAATCTCTCGAAGTCTTTGCTGAACTTTGGCCTTTTGCATGTTGCGCCATAATACCCTGACTTCGGCCTTCCGCATTCAGTCTATCTCAGACACTTTCTTAAAGTCGTTGATCCGTCTAGCTGGGAGGCGGCCCACGCTACGCTTGCCGATACGCCTTCTCAACTGCAGTACTTGTCGGCATGGTCAGTCTACTGCCACTTTAGCTTGATTACTCTGCAAGCTATGTCGTTTATTCCTTCAAAGAAACTAAAACCATAGCACGTTCCATTGCGCGCTGAGCGATCTTGAATTTGTGGACCAGCCCAACTGTCAGTATCCACTTTTCGGCACGTATTTCATTACGGGCAGGACGCACTGGTTGAAGACCTTAGTCTTCAGATATTGCGGGATAGGGTACATCTATGCATATGCTTAATCTTTCGTGGATTCCAGGCGTGATGTCACTATATACAGGGTGTCCCAAAAATCAACGTCAAGTCGAAAACGGTTGATAGGCCGGGTGGTGACAGTTATCAGAAAAAAAATAAAAAAATCTAAGTTAAGTACTTTTCAAATTATTGACATTACTTTTCATATTTTTTTTTTTGTGAGTGATGTAACCCTGAATAACCCTTCTGTAAACTACAGTCCAAAATTAAAACAACTACCTCAGTTTTAAAGAAAACATCACTTTTTTGCTCCACCATGTACTAAAAATTATTACATCGCCCAACTTTAACTGACTGTACGCAAAAAAAATGCTTAACTTAGATTTTTTTTATTATTTGTCTGATAACTGTCACCACCTGGCCTATCAACCGTTTTCGGCTTGACGTTGATTTTTGGGACACCCTGTATGTTGTTATTTTTTAGTAATGCTCTGAATCTCTTACTTAACAAGTTATTTAATAGGTTACCGACTGATTTAAAATTATTAATTTATAGCTGTCACTCATTTAAAATTAAACTTAAAACCTTCTTGTTGAAAAAATGTTTCTACTCGGTATCAGAGTATATATGTCAAATGATAAAAATAATCATCTATAAAAATAGCAGTGAACAAGCTATATCATAAAGGAGACGGATACGCTTTCATACAATCTTGGGCCTGGATGTAAAAAGATGAAATTGGTGTCTATTGATAGGTACTATATTATTAAACAATCACTGAAAATTTTGCAGGTTTTGGCAATCTGAGAACCGAGCTAAATAAGATTTAGGAAAAGTGAGGTTACGTAACAATCTACACTTAACAGCTGATTTTTGAAGTGCGATTCTCATTCTTTAAAATACAGTTGGGGTGTTAAATATAAAGAATATAATTATAATTCATCATCATCATCATAATTTCAGCCGAAAGACGTTCACTGCTGGTCATAAGTCTTTCCCGATTCGGGGGGAGTTTGCCATAATCGCAACGCTTAGCAGGCGGGTTGGCGATCGCAGTGTGGTCGCAAAATGCATAGAGAACGCTGTTGCCAATTCTAAGTCCCTTAGTCGCCTCTTACGACATCCACAGGAAGAAATAGGGTGGTGCTATTCTTAATCATTATACATATAAGTATTTGTAGAAGGGCTGGTGGCTAAGTAATAACAGCCGCACGGGTTAACCGATCAGGTTAAGCTACGCTTGCCGCGGTTGGTCCGTGGATGGGTGACCATCTTTACATACCAAGACCCTTCTGTGCCTCGGAAAGCATGTTAAGCCGTTGGTCCCAGCTATCTTTCATAGATCTTAGACAGTCGTTACAGGTCATCAGAAGCCCAGTCTGACAACCAGTCTTACCAAGGGATATCATATTACCCAGTAACTGGATTGTGGAACTCAGATAGGCAGTCACTCCGTGTAAAATATTGGTACCCAGCTGCATCCGGTTAGACAGGACGCCGACCTCAACATAATTGGGGAAAGGCTAAGCAGATGATAATTTATATAGGTATTTGTAGAGTGAGGGAGAGAAAATAAAAATGTTCTTTAGTAATATTTTTTATTTATCTTCAATTATGATTAAATTGTCATCTAGAAACTGTGCAGGTGGTATTATATTATCTTGGTACCTAGCCCAACTAAGGTACCATATTATTTTCATAACAAGAGGTGGTCTTTGATCCAACTACCAGCAAGCTTGCCAAACATGGTCACTGCATTTTACCTGAAAGATGTAAAAAGTGGTTAATAACAGATAACATGATTAAGTACTTTTAAAAAATCTTGGTCCGATAGTTACTTAGTTCTATATAATGTATCTACATGGGCCTTTTAAATGTTTACCTATACTTTATTATATTAATTAATACCGAACTACCTGCTAAATATCTCAAATATTATGTTCACTGATAACATGTGTGATTATTGGAGAGCGAGGAATACTGTCCTACCGTGATACAGTTTATATAATACTATGTAGTACAGAGGTCAGTGTGAATTACTCTCTAACAACCAAACAACCATTTACGTTTGATATGAGATCTTATTTGTTTGTTTTTTTATACATACATATAACTCATTGTACCTAAGGTTGTTATTGTGCTACTAGAAATAAGAATGTTGCCCCTAAAACGACCCACTGACCTTTTATTTTTTATTATTATTTTGTTAGTATAATGGTGAAGGAAAAAATATTGTAAAGATTGCAAGCCAGCGTGGTAGACGTTGGTGAGATAAACAAGTGAGTTAGTACTTACAGATTGTGGTGTACGCCATTGACGAATTACTGCTAATATCATTTCGTCATCCAAATCTCGACGATCTGTTGTATTACAGCGATTAGTCGCTATGCGACAATTTACACAACGATCCATGGTGTCGCTTTCCAATCGGTAGGCTGTTCGTAGAATCCAAAATGACAAGTCCAAGTCCAACGTTTAAGCGGGATTCTCCGTGTCGGGTATGGTAGCAAGGCAAGGGCCATACAAGAAGGTAGCTCCGAATTCCGTAGAATGAAAGCAGGGGGTTGAGGAAACATCAATAAAACTATGGGTGGAAACACGATACGCACGTGCAATAAACAATATGAAACGAGTGAGTGTCAGCGTTATGTCATGCATGTCATGTCAGAGTTAGCACAGACTAAACATACATTAATCGATTAACAAACGTGGATCAATTTATGTTAATTATATAAATATTTAATTGGTTTAAGCTGTGCAGTATGTTATTTCTAATAGATGTAATTATTTTAATTGAATTAATCATCTGGTGAAGGCATCTTCTTAAATAGTATGAACGTTAATCGATTATAATTTAATCGATATTCCATTTACTTGGGAACCTTAACTTAATTTTAGGATTTCTCATTTTCCAGATTGTAAATTGAGTTGATTTTTCAGATTTTGATATAGAAAAATATAAGCTTTTTTTTAATTTTTAATTTATTTATTCAGTTTCGGACAACAATAAAATCCATCTTGTTAGTGAAAAAATAACTTATAACTAATGTTAGTAATACAACACACAAACAATATTGGCAACACATAATGAATTAAGTTTCAGGGCCGGTTGTGCAGAGAATGATCAAGCAAGAGAACAGCTACCTAGTTGACCATCCTCTCCACAAAATGCCTCAGAACAGGGGAGTAAGGACTCTCCGCCACTGTTTTCAGGATACTATTGTTACTGACCCGCGTCCGATGCATCAGTGAAGCAACTTTTTTGCGTATCAGGGCGTGGAACCCGTCAGTTCGGTGTTGCGTAAACATCTCCGATGCACTACAGAAACGGGGCAGTCCCAATAGCATCCTAAAAACATTATTATATTGGACGCGTAAGGCATCTAGCGATCTTTTGGCGTAGCTGACCCATAGACCCCCCGCGTACAAACCCTGACAGAAAGCCTTGAATAGGGTGATTTTGACTGGGTCACTATTTAAAATTTAAACCATTTCTCCACTTATTACATTTTGGCCCAGAAATGCCCGTCTCCTTTATATCTTTTGCCTTAAACACTATGCTCATCATTTAGACCTTGATGAAGTTGTACTCGTTATGTTATGTTATTTTTATTATATTTTTTTTGACATTGTTTTTTACATAATATCTGCTAATAATTTGACATTGTATTTTTTTTTGACATATTTAAGATTAATTTGATTCTTTATCTAACATTTCACTTCAATTTTGATTTTAATTAGGCTTTTAAATGGATTGTTTCTGCATGTGTTAATTTTATTTAATATGTTATATTCAACACAATTTTAATTGTTAAAGAATAAATAAATGAACAGATCGGTGACCAAATATAATTTAATTGCACTTGCAAATGAATCAAAATCTAGCAGCATTGCGTAATATTTATTCAACACTTACGGAACGGAACGCTCAAAGCTAAATAATAGCGATTAATATTTAATCTGACCACAATTCGATTCCATTTTATGACCAACATATTTCTGTCCACACAAAATACGCATGAATTCGCATCCGGACTCTCTAACGGTACAAGTTAGGTAGGCTTTGTCGTGCCCCTTCGTTAAGGCCTCCTCTCTCGTACACGAGATTTTGGAATCAAATTCGGCCAAGTACCAATGTAACTTTTTCTCAATACTCAATATCTTTATTGCTTTACCATAATGTGAACTTAGGTGGTAATTATATAATTTAGATCATTATGGACCCTGTAGGGCACAGCAAAAGGATAGGAGAGAGGAAGCTCTGTTTTTGAAAATCATTTGGTCAGGAGATGTCGTAGAATAAACAAATATCGATACCAGAAGTATCAATTAATGTAAGAGACAAAACACGGTTTTTCAGGAGAGCCAAAAAACGATTTTATTTCTTGAAATCTATCTATAACTTTTTACTGTCTGGTCCAATTTTAATTGTGTCTAGAGGAAAGTTTCTTATAATTTGCTCTTCTTTCATGCTATAAACGCAAGATTTAGGAATACCCAGCGGTTTATAATATAGCATGTCCCTTACATTAAAAAAATATGTTTAGTTTTGCCTTACGTAACTAATATTTTATGTATAAACCGTCAAGCATAGTGTAAGCAGCAAGAGCAATAGAAAATTATATGTAATTCTATTGAAAAGGACTTTTACAGTGTTGCAATTTGATGTAGCTATTATTATCTACTAAAATTATGGTATTTTAACACCATGGAAGTAGGTTCTTTGCTTGATTAATGTTAGTATCAGCTCAGCTATCACAGATTTAAATGAAATTTAGGGATACAAAAATAAAACGATTAATTGTTAATAATTTTTTTTCGACTTTTATGTCTGCGTAATTATTATAAAATCAACACACTCATCAGTCTATAAAACTTTTTGTTAAGTTTAAATAAATGTTCTAAAAAGTAACAGTGTTCTAATTAACAGTCATACACACCTAGTTATCAATGTAAAAATAATTATGAATAATTGACTCTATGATCTCTTTTAATTAACAGTCCTACAAACTCTGTAGTTTTAATAATTACGTTTAATTAGCTTTATAATTATAATCACTAAATGAATAAAAAAAATATGTTTTCTCAGACTTAATCAAGTCTTATTTATTAAGTAATTGAATGAATGTACTGGAAACGAAAGAGAGATGAAAAAATATGAATTTCCTGAAAGATTAATGAATAAAATAATATAAATGATATAAATATTAATAAGAAATTTATTTTATTACAAGAATAAATAATTAGGAATGGGCAGACAGATTATGATGATAACTATTAGTAAATTAAACTATTTTAATGGTAAAATGATATTTAAATCGACTGATTTGAGGTTTAAGGTAAGGGTGTAAATTATTTAACACTATGACTTACTTTATTTTTCAGAGAAAAAAAAATGTAAACGTCGGTTACATCATTTTTTTTGTCATAAATCGTTTTACGCAGGCCAAAAATGTTTACTGTAAGGGAATTTTTTTTAACGATAGAATTTTTTTAATAATACCAATCGATAGAGCTGAAAATTCTGAATCCAATGACATATCGATACCTTTAGGCTCAAAGGGCGTAACCGCCATTTTGGCCAAAATGGGCTTTTAATGCAGTCATACTTAGCTTTTCGTCCTCTTTCGAATGGTATACTAAAAATTTCGATATTCGCAAAAAAGTGGTGAATACAGCCATAATATTTGGATCACTAAACATTGATTTTCTTTAAATTTAGGCCGTAAATGATAAATATTTCATTTTTCATTTCCGCAAACGTCGTAACAGGTAAACAAAATTATAAACTTGGAAGTATATCCTGTGATCTGACTCTTTTGGCGTTTACGCCTCTAGCTGTTTTAGAATTTTGTTCATACTTGTCTTATACAACCCGAGATCTTATCAAGTTTGGTGGTTACGCCCCAAAATTTACTAAAATATTTACCATTTGGCTTATACGCCCTATTAAAATACATTTGACGAAGCAATCATCCCAAGGTTTTTTAGAGGTCGGTGGTTACGCTTCCAGATGCTTTTTAACTATTAACAATTTGACTGTTTTGTGGTTAAAATCGTTGTTACTCAATACTTTATTGCATTCCACAATGTATATGCTTAGGTGGTAAAACGTTTTATTTACAAACAATCGTGGACCCTGTCGGGCACAGCAAAAGAAAATACAGTAGGTAGAGATGAGGACCTATTGATTATCTTATAATGTAACTTATTCTAAAATAGTAATTAAAAATAAATTAAATATATGCTTTGGAGTTTTCTAACCTAGTTTCAGGGATTTATGATTTAAATATTCGTTGATACTATAGTAGCATTTAAGTACTTAATAAAAGCTTTTTTAATTTACTAGTGAATAGATGGCTTTTTTTCTCTGTTCTTATGGATTCTGGTAACTTATTGTATATTTTTATTGACATAACCAGAGGGCTTGATGAGTGTATTTTTAGGCGGGATGTTGGTATGTTTAGTCGTGTTTTGTATCTAAGTGTGTATCGTGTTTGTATGTCTTCTCGTTTAGTGTAAAAGTCTTGGTGTTTATGAGCAAGCCTTACAAAATGGGGTTTGCAGCTATCTATTTGTTGTATGTTTACTGCGATACGAACAAATTTCTTTTGTATCGTAAACAGTGATGGTGCATCTGCACTGTTGCCCCACATTATTATTCCGTAACTAAGCCATGCATATACATAGGCGTAGTATGTTATAAGGGCTGTCTGTAAATTTGTGATTTTTAACTTCGCGAAAAGCATATGAATTTGGATAGTTTCGTTTTAATTTTTTGTACGTGTGACTTCCAATTTATATTTTTGTCTATGGTTATGCCTAGTAATGTGAATTCGTTGACTGTTTCTATTTCATGATTATTAAAAGAAAAAACTACATTTAAGGGATTTTTTTGGTGGGGGTGGAATGTTATGAGATTAGTCTTTGTAAAGTTAATTTCTAGGTTGTGTTCGTTCATACAGGTTATTATTTTGCTAAATATGTCGTTAAGGGTACTGTTCAGGTTGTCATGACATGAGGTGAGAATGGAGATGTCGTCCGCAAATAAAACGCATGGTCCAGATTCTGCTATGAATTTTGGGAGATCATTAATGTAGACGAGAAATAGAAGACATCCAACAACACTTCCTTGTGGTATTGATGCGTTTATTGACTTTCTGTCAGAGCGGAACTTCTGAAGTTCGTTCATTTTGCTATTAAAGTATTCTATTTCTATTAACTATGTTCTATTTTGTAGATAAGATTTGAACCATTCATGTGCTGTACCGCGGATCCCTATTCTATAGAGTTTGTTTAGTAAAATGTTATATTGTACCTACTATTGTACCTACTGCGTATTTTTTGTTATTTAGTATGTTTAAAGCCTCCTGGATAAATTTATAGACTGATAATGCTGTTGATCGATTTTTCCGAAACCCATTTTGGCATTCATCGAATATTTTATATTTTTCGCAGAAATTGTATACGCGGTTACAAATAGCTTTCTCGAAAATCTTCGAAGCTGTAGGCAGTAGAGCTATGGGGCGGTAATTACTTGGCTCTGTTTTGTTATTTTTCTTATGTATAGGTTTCACTAATGCTAGTTTCAGCTGATCAGGGAATATGCTTTCTTCAAAAGAGTGGTTTAGTAATTTATAAAATGGTAGTGTAAGTTCATCAGCACATCGTCTTGGTAAACAGGGTGGAACGACTATTATTATTGCACAATTATTGTTTTTACGATGACATATTCTATTACAATTATTGCTGTGATTAAACATTTATGATACAATATTAATTCATTTATTTTTTAATGCTATTTTTGGACTACTCAATTATTATGAGTAGGTGTAGCACTAAACTATAAAGCAAAGAACCTGATCGGCAAAATTCAACTTATTTACCTGAGATTATAATAAGAAATCATTGATAAGAAATGACACCACATATTGGACAAAATGTTTGCAGCTTACATCATTTGTTAGATAGTAGAATACAAAGAGATTGTAACTTACATCATAAATGGTTAGTTAATGTCGTATGAGTTGCAATTACACCCTTAGCTGTTTGTACAGGAGCTTATTTTTTTGGCGTAACCGACAGCTTTTGTTTATTTTTTAGGGTGTATTCGAAGTCTATTTTTTTACTTGTTAGATTTACTTTAAATATTATTTTACGATGTTCTTTATCTCCAAATTCTAACAACTTTTGTCTTTTGCTTTTTTTTTATAGCTATAAGCACAAAAAAGTTATATCGGATAACTGTTTTGTTTTTCTGTTTAATGGCTCTCCTGAAAAGTCGTGTTTTGGTGGATACGCCCTTTGAGCCTAAAGGTATCGATTATATAATTCATTTTCGCCAAAATGTCCCTTACGTTAATTGATACTTCTGGTATCGATATATCGCTTATTTATCTATAAAACTAGAACTCTATTCATATCTACCTAATTTCTGGGTTTATCTAAGTGCTCACACACGAGTGACATGTGTCAACGACAGAGGCAACTACAGCCACCAATAAGATGCACCTCGTATATTTGCGCATCGTACTCGCATAGATGAGCACTCACACGGGCAGGCGATCACGACGAGGTGGGTTGGGGAGAAAGTAATTTGACGCGGACGAAGTCGCGGGTAGAAGTTAATATAAGTCTGAAATCGCGAAGCCATTTTGAGCAACCGTGGTGATCAATATGGATTCTGTCCGAAATAAATGAATAATAATAATGCCTTGTCTGTAGGAGATAAGGCCTTTGCCCAGCAGTGGGAAAGTACAAGGCTGGTGTTATAAGTGCGAATTTTACCAATGATACTGAACGGAACCACCACATCTAAACCGCATTTAAGAGTTGTCAGTGTATATTTACTACACAAAAATAATGGCACCGATGACCCTTTATTTTAATGGGAAATCATCTAAAGACTTCTCCCGCTCTGGGCGGAGCGGGAGGGCGTGTCAGACATTTACTGAATAAAACCCACCCGTGTTCCTTCAGTTGCCCATTTGCCAGGGTCACGGTATCTCTTTCGAACAATCTCGCGACCCTGGCAGGCATCGGTCCTAGCAGACCCCTTCAGTTCTGCTGACATCTCTTTGAGGCGCACGTGTAACACTACGCGCCGTCGACCCGAGCCTGGTCCTTACCGGGCGGCGAGCTACCCATTGCTCACCGCCCGCAAGCTCGCGCCTACGGTGGCCGGGAGTCCACTATTGACTCCCGACGCCCGAGGCGTCTCCTCCTGACACTGATGACCCTTAAACGTAGTTTAAGTATACGCCGATAGCGTTGAGATTCATTTGTGAAATTCGCCCATAGTCAGGTATCAATAGTTCTATATCCTAAAAACAACTAAGTACCGAGTAATATAAGTTAGTTTCATATCACTGATGTAGCTGAGCAGGTACCACACTGACATCAAACCAAACACTTACTTTAATTGATGTATCTACCCAATAAAGGCGACCAGTAATGAGTGAGTCGATGTAATTAACTAAATAAACCATCACCACCACCTGACGTGGTGCGTGCGCGTAGGTCTGTGTTGGTTCAGTTGGCAAACACGTTCACTAACAGCGGGTGGGCTGTGCAACAAACTGTTTGGATTAACATTGCTGGTCAGGATATATACTCGCCTAGCGACACGACCCTGTATTGCAAGGATGTTCCGACTTGACAAATCATTCACATTTGTTTGTTAAAAGTATGTTTCATATTTAAAACGTACTCGTATTATACAAATAATCTCCCGGAATCTTTTGATAGCCGCAACCGCCCGCTAGAATTTCCCCCGATTTTATTGATTTTTTTATTGTATTAAGTTTATTGTACATAGAAAAACAGTAAGTAAGATACGCCGTCCGAGGCATATCCTAACCATTCCCGATGACGATACAACCCTTCTCCAGGAGAGTAACAAGCTCGCCAGCACGCTCAATATCCACTAACGCATACCAGCGTCCTTCGGTACTCGCCGCCGAGTCCCGCCGTGACGTCCCAATATCCATATCCGTCCCAACCCTTGCTCGAGCCAGCCTGCGTTGCTCAGCCTGTAGCATTAAATTCATCCGTAAATAATAATTATTCCGATTTAGCACGTCCCTTGCTGGCCAATTCCAGCGATTCCCTAATCCGAGGTCCTTACGTGTAGGCGCTCTAGTTTTAAGCCCTGCCTAGAGGCCTTAATTTATTTAGGTAGCCTCAGGCAAGTCCGGTTAAGCAGCCGACAACTTCATTGGTTGACCTGTGCGTTCCCAAAAGACAAGAAAAACTTCCGGAATTAATTATTCAATTGATAGTGGAATTCATATTAAAATCTCTTGCGCAGTTTAAAAGAACAACGCGGTCCCACAGACAGACGAAAAGCGACTTCAATTTATAAAATGTACAGATATGAACATAGAAGTAGTAGGTACAGATGAGTATAACTATGACAAAGGTCCCATACACGACGATATATACGAGTACATTTCCAGTTTTAGCTGACCTCGCATTGTATAAGGCTTTTCGTACAATGGGAAATCCGCTTATATTGGTAATGTACCTTATATCAATATGCCGTGCGTTCCTATGCCTAATTTAGCAGGCCTGTTGGTCTAGTGGTTAGTGACCCTGACTGCTATGCCGGAGGTCGTGGGTTCGATTCCCACCCAGGACAAATCTATGTGATGAGCACGATCATTTGTTCTGTGTCTGGGTGTAATTTATCTATAATATGTATGTATTTAGAAATATATAAGTATGTTTATCAGTTGTCTAGTACCCATAACACAAGCTCTGCTTAGCTTGGGACTCGATGGCGTTGTGTGATAGTTGTGGAATATTATTATTATTTATCGTTGTGCGTACCTTTCTGTTTTTGATGGCGGTTTTAGATTTAAAAATTTTAAGTTGTGAACTTGTCAAACTTTATTTTAGCAGATGTTAAGGTCGTTTATTTAATATACCTTTTGAAATTCGAAAATGACCCTTTTTGTAAAGTAATTTTGATTTTCGTCAACTCACGCAAAAGTACTCTGCTTCAAATTCTCAATTCAAAAACCGGCGGGTAATTGCGTAACACACTAGAAATTGTAGTGTCTTTCATTTGACAATTCGATAACATTCATTGTGGCGTGATTTACGTACCTAGTGGAGCAATAAATTGGGAAATTCCTTCAAATCCTTTGGATTGTGGAAGAAAATGTGTTACATGTGTAAGAAACTAATTACAATGATTGATTGCTGTGTCTCGTAGCTGGTGTGGCCTATAGTTTTTTTTTATTTTTTTATTTGCGATGCCACTAAGGTGTCGAAATAATTTCTGAGAGGTTGTAAGTTCGAAACCGGGTTGAGTGAAGTTTTAATACGGCGTATTACGACGAAGACGAAAATAATTATCTACTTACTAGTTAACTTAATCTCTTTTTGTCTACTGGGAGGTTTAAAAGTGGCGCCAGCAACAGAAAAATTGGAAAGAAATCGTTTGGCTTTCAATTCAGGCATTTCAATAAAAGCTAACTAAGCACACATAATCATAATTTTGATTTATTATCTCTAAGGGCGTGTATCCACCGCCTCCGTCCCCGTGACGTCACGTCACCAAGAACAAGATGACGGCTCTAAAGAAGCGATACAATCCACACATTTACCATGACCGCGGCCGCGGGCGTGTCGTCTGCACGTCTATTGCTTGAGTACCGTCATCCCGGCCAAGTTTCGACTAGTTCGGCGTGACCGCTCTGACTCGGCACAAGATTGAAACAGACCGATGTGCTGGCAATTCAACACACATTTGATCTTATCTACGCACTGCCGCGCACGGATAACGTTCGCACACCTTTTGTTTTGTCTATCATAACATACTGAACCGCCGAGTTCACTCGCGGTGGACTAACGATTACCGACACAGAGAAGTCACATTCGTCACAGACGTCAACTTCGTTTCTCAGTGACCGCATTCGTCACTTGGAGATCATGCATGACGTCCCTGACGATTGTGGTTGACAAACGCCCTAACAAAAGGTATTTGAGACGCACTTACCGTATTACTAATTCCAGTAACGAGAAAGCACATTGTTATTTAAATAAAATATTACTAGCTTTGCGGATTACTCTCTCAAACATTTGTTTTTGTACCTTTCAGAATGTAACTGGGTTAGAGAAAATAATAACAAGTCAGCAATTTTTATTATCTTTTATTTTAGTTAAGGGATTAACCGAATATGAATCAACAATGGTTTCTGTGGAAAAAATGTTTGTACAAATATACTGCGCCAGTGGCCAACATACATCCATATTATATTATAAAGAGCTAAAATAGGTAAGGGGTAATCTTCGGAACTTCTTTCACTGATAGTAAGCTACAGTTTTCCTGACTTTCCTATATTTTATGTTAAAACAAGAAATAAACTCGCGAAAAAAGTCGCGGCCAGAAGCTACTTAGTCCTAAATTACTCTGAAAAATTAATCGCAGTGCAAATTCACACCCTGCGGTAATATGCCATCATCATCATCAGCATTTCAGCCGTAAGACGTCCACTGCTGGACTTAGGCCTCCCCCAATTTGGGGGGCTTTGCCATAACCGCCACGCTTGGCAGGCGGGTTGGCGATCGCAGTATGGTGGTAAAACGCATAGAGAACGCTGCTGCCCATTCTCTAGTAAGTCCCTTAGTCGCCTTTTACGACATCCACGGGAAGAAATGGGGTGGTGTTATTCTTTACGTCCGGCACCACACGGTACACCCGTAATATGCCATATTGCAGCCATTTCATACAAACGTCAAAACATGACAGTGTGATTTGAATATACGGATAATTTACGTGGGTGGCCAATTTGTTGAACCATTAATTTTCTTGATTTCAGATGGCATCAAAACTAACTGTGACATTATACGAACTTTATATAAGGGAATATCCGTAATTATATTGAAACAAATTGCAAACAATTTGCATTTTATGTGCGTGTACACCTACTTACGTGTAAGTTGGCCATTTGAAGTTTGGTTCTATAGTTTTATTGTTTAAGCATGGCAATACCTTCCAGGGTCGCGAGATCTGTTTGAAAGAATTACCGTGGCATATGGGCAACTGATGGTACACGGGTGGGTTTTAGTCAGTAAAAGTCTGACACACCCCACACGCCGTCCAGAGCGGGAGACGTAATTTGATGATTTCCCACCCACAAAAAAAAAAGCATGGCAATAAAGGTCTTAGGAAAAATGACGATCCAAAAATACTTTCTTAAAAATAACAAACGATATCCAATAAAACACTAAAAAATTACTTTAATTTTGGAAGTTGGTGGCAAAAAACTAAAACAGATCCAATGAAATCGTAGTTAGCAAAAAGTTTTTCCTTAGTAGGTTAGGCACTACAGGTTAATAATGTTATATTCGGCTAACAATATTATATAAAATGTTATGTGTTATTGTACTAAGTATTACAAACTTTCATCAATGAAAGTCTGGCGATATTCCAGTAACCCAGATATTGCCACAAAGTAATATCTTTTTGGCTTGGGTTCGTATTAGCAGTTCTTAATACGTAATATTAAATATCATAATAGAAAAGAAGCGATATTTCATATTACATAGTAGATTCGTAAGTGCTGTGCGTCCCTGGTGCGTGGTGTGCGGGGCAGCAACAACAATATCCTGTCTCTAATTTCGAGCAGGCTAGACTGTCCGTGCGTGAATCGCTGCTACGCCATTTCCCATGGAATGGTACGGCCGCGGTGACGCGTCAGACAGTGATGCCGCTATGTATATTGAGATGTTCCTTAGTTACTAACATAGGATAAGTTTACTTACAAATGAGTCATGGTTACTTGAATAAATAAATTGAATATATAGCATAAGTGTAGCAACTTCTACACCGCCATATGTAAACTAGTCACGCAAAAACCTACATCGCGCAAGCAAAGTTTACCGCGCAACTAGCGTATAAACAATGTACCAACATCAATCGCCGGACAGTTGCCCACGAAACACAATACGTCATAAGATCTTTCCTTTTCTGTAGATGATGAGTGAACTTTACACCCTGTCCTTCCTGCCTCTATTTAAGCATCATCATCAGCCTACTATGTTCCCACTGCTGGGACACAGGCCTCCTCTCGGTGAGAGGGAGTGGGCCGTTATCCACAAATCGAACCCACGTGCGGGTTGGCGAATGCTTTATCTTCGAATTATGGTTCTAGGACAATATCGGTTACCTCACGAAGTCTCCCTTTACCGTTTTGAAAGCAGTGGTGAAAATATAAATACACAAAATAAAGTGTCTGTCTGGGTTCGGAGTCACGAGCTACAAATCGTAAGTTGGGGCCGAAAGCTGATACCATTTGGCCACTGCTCCCTAGGAAATGTAAGTACGTGCGTATTTTGAAGTACCTTAGCTACAACAAAGAGAAGTCAAATCATTAAAAGCGGTTTTCGGTGACTGTGAGTGCTACCGGAATGGGGAAAGTGAATAGGATAAGAGCAGAATGGCCGCCACCGGATGGACCGATGACTTCCGAAGAAGGTTTGACTAGAGATGCGGAAGGAGCGGAATTGAGTATTTAAACTTCTATTTACTTATATTTTTAAGTGTCGGTATGATAGTAACTTGCCGGACGTAAAGAATAACACCATCCCATTTCTTCCCGTGGGTGTCGTAAAAGGCGACTAAGGGACTTTCTAGAGAATGGGCAGCAGCGTTCTCTGAGCATTTTGCCACCATAGTGCAATCGCCAACCCGCCTGCCAAGCGTGGCAATTATGGCAAAGCCCCCCCAAATTCGGGGAGGCCTAAGTCCAGCAGTGGACGTCTTATGGCTGAAATGATGATGATGATGATAGTAATTTTAGATATAATACATACGCGCCAAAGTGCGGAACTATCTGCCAGCGTCTTTGTTCGTTTCCAGATCTCATTATTTAGCTTTGGAGCAAGGGTGAATAGGCATTTTCAGGGCACGCACATTCCAGAGGCCTCATCCATCGCTTTCATCCATAGATATCCAGAGATATGCCTTCATTGCGGCATTTTGGTTTTTTACGCATCAATAGTGCTCTGTACGCAGTTGCAAAGCGACTGAATGAAGCGTACGGCCGCCGTTCGAATATACTATCAATTGATAGTATCGAGGCGGCACGTGCCACGCCCTCAAGGCATATCCCTCGATATCCGTGCTTTCATCTCATTAAGCGAGATCGTGAACAAGAGCAGGCTCATTTTGATATTTAAAAAAAATCTAGTGAATAAGGACAAATTTAAAACTGAACATTCATTGTTGGAAGCAAGTTACCTCATTCCTCGCTCATCTTTCAAGTCAGCCTACTCATTACCATTTAGCTACACTTACACGTAAGGGATGATAGTTAAGAATGTTACAATTTACGATACCACATAACACAAGGGTATCCGAAGGTATATGTGTCGTAAACGAGATAAGTACGGTTTGTTTCATTGGGACCATGCAAATATGCTAACAAAGTTTGGTAACCACTCATAAAATATTCGGCAATGCTATGAATGAAACCTCTGAAGGTACGATAAAATGTTTTATACGTACTTATAATTTATTAGGTAATAGCTGGGCCCTTTGAACTTAACCGACAGCTGTGCTGCTGGGGAGTTAGTAGCGCTACTTCTTCCAAACAAAAACACTAGGAAATGAAAAAGAACTGGATCTCAGCCAAATTTGATAAAATTGCCATACATTTTGTTTTTATTTAAGAAGCAAGATTGAAAGCTAATGGTAGCATGCTCTAACTAAGAGGTGTATGTGACAATGTTGCCATGTGAAAAGTGATACTTTTTTGGTGAGATAAAGTGAAACCCTAGAACAAAAAAAAACGAAGTTATAAAATTATTCACTGAACAAAGTATATTTATTTATTATATACATGTATATATAAACAGGAAGAAAGAATCACAGGGCATCAACCATGCTTCCGCATCGCTATCAATGGAAAAGTGCCCCAAAGGCTGGCAGCATTGCACGTTGTATGGCGATGCTAATTCTTTGGCCAAAAAATAGGCCAGCCCTCTGGTCACGTAAAGAGTCGACCAACCGTTTGGCTATGTCTCTAAAAACCATGGCTATAATATATAACTCCTAAAAAAAGTTGGAATATTTGCGGAAAGTATTCCAAAACGACTAGGTGCCAGCGAAGGAATTTCTGGCAAACGGCGCAACATGCCAATCAAATACTGACATCCAATACCGCCATGAATTTATGTACAGAATTTTGTACCTTTATTATTTTAGATAGTAACAGGAGGTAGGTACATAAACTTAAAAAAGGAAAGGTGAAATTAGAAATTAATGAGATTTTAGTAAGAAAAACTTCATAAAATTTCCACAGTTAATTTGTTTAAAAAAAATATTTGATAGGTACTCACCAAAATTAATGTTCGTAAGTCTTTTTTAATTAAGAATCTTTTTTTCAGGATTATAATCTTAGTTTTTTTTTGTTCCGGTGTGTTGCTAAGTCAATTAAAGACTTTGCTTAGTTTGTTTATAATAGATAAGGGTACGAAACCTTCGGAAAAAGTGAACTAAAAAGTAGCCGATAGTGTCTGGAACTTTTCCGTTACAACATTAATGAACTTAATAGATACCGTATTATTATTTGGTCCGATGTTTAAATAACAGAGAGCAGTGGTGGCCCAGTGGTAACGGCCGCGACTTACGAGTAGTAGGTTGTGATTTCGAACCCAAGCAGGCGCATTACTTTGTGTAAATTATTTCATCACCACTGCTCTCAAAACGGTGAAGGAAAACGTAGTAAGGAAACTAGCATGTCTTAGAACTGAAAATTCGAAGATATGTGACATCTACTAACCCGCACTGGGCCCGCGTGGTAGACTATGGCCCACTCCCTCTCACCGAGAGGAATCCTGTGTCTCAGCAGTGGGAACATTGTAGGATGATAATGATTAAATAACAAATAGCTATGATCAACTGATCCCATAACTACGATAACGGTGAAAATATCTAAGTTACCATCATATGCCTAGTCTTTCCCCAACTATCTAGTGATCGGCGTCCAGTTTAGCTATACGCAGCTGAATACCAGTATTTTACGTGAAGCGACTGTCTATCTAACCTCCACAATACAGTTACTGGGTAACACAATTCCCCAATAAGAGCGCCTTCACACTAGCTTTTGTCCAGCGTAGGCGTTCGATAAACGTATGCGCAGCGCAGACGCCGCGAATACGCGGCGAAGGCATCGCGTTGTCGCGGCGTCAGTATAAGGGTAAATGAATATGCTGTGTTAGCGCCGCAGGTGCGCGACGCATGCGCCGCGTTCCTGCGGAGTCATGTTCACATTCGACCTCTCCCCGCCACCTGCAGCCGCGCGCCCCTGTGCACCCGTTGATTTGTTCATTCGTAGTCAAGCGCCTGAACTAGTAGGTACAACTTAAAATGATATTTCCGAAACGACAACATAATTGTGTGACGTCTGCGCCGCGTTAGCGCAGCTTTCAATTGACTCCAGAGGAAACGCCGCAACAACGTGACGCCTGCGCCGCGTTGACGCGGCGTCTGCGCATACGTTTATCGAATGCCTACGCTAGACAAACGCTAGTGTGAAGGCGCTCTAAGTTTTCAATTTATTTCATCACCACTGCTCTCAAAACGGTGAAGAAAAATATCGTAAGGAAACCGGCATGTCTTAGAACCAAACATTCGAAGACATGTGACATCTACCAACCTGCACTGGGCCCGCTTGGTGGATTATGGCCCACTCCGTCTCACCGAGAGGAGACCTGTGTCCCAGCAGTAGGAACTTTATAGGCTGCTGACAATTCCTCAAGTTGTCATACTTTTTGGCTTCTGACTACCTAAGATAGTCGTTATGTGTAAAAGATCGACGAATTATAGCCGGGATCAACAGCTTCACGTGCTTTCAAAGAAACGGAAGAGTTACGTTATATAATCAACATCAAACGACTGGCCTGTTAGTCTAGTGGTTAGTGACCCTAGCTGCCAAGACTGAGATCGTGGGTTCGATTCCTACCCAGGATAAATCTTTGTGTGATGAGCACAATTATTTGTTCTGTGTGTAAATGTCTGGGTGTAATTTATCTATACTAGTATGTTTTTAGAAATATACAGTATGTAAACCACATATATGCAATAAATGAAACCACAAGTAATACTAGTCCACAGAAGTATAGCAAAATTAAATATTAAATAAAACACCGTAAATTAAAAAAGTGAAATTTTCAAACAAAATAAATATCAAAATAAATTCTATAAAAGTAAACACTCTGTTTAGAAAAACGTACCTTGATCTCAGAAAGAGCGGCAACTGCGCACGCGGGTGACATCCAATGGCGGCTTTTTTGTCGGCGCTGGCGTTTGATCGTTTGTCAATGTTCGATGAAATCAAAATTCACTTAGTTCATTTTTACCGCCACGTTTTTATTTCGCTATAACTGAACTGAACTAACTAAATTAACTATTGCACATTAGTAAAAAAAGTATAAACTTAAATTTTCAAATTTTCAAAATGTCCACCACGTTTCTGAATCAGGGATGTCAGACGTACCAACTTCTTGGTAAACATACTAGTTTTCAGTGTCACGTACCATGTACCAAGACTACTCGGTCCTTGTATGCAAAAATACCAAGATTGGCCGTTGACCGACAAAAATACACTGACAATGCAGAATAACCGACGAAGTTTAGATATACACACGGAAAAAAATTACAATCAGAAATCAGATTTCCTTTATGATATAAAAGTTTACTATAGCAAGCAGTCTCGATAAGTGGTTACCATTTTCCATCAAATGATTATCTAGATGCAAGGTGGTGTAGTGGTAACAAGCTACTCTCCCGCTTAGAAGGTCTCAGGTGTAATATCACACATGTGTTTTGAACCCTGCTTTCCGATAAAAATCTTCGTTATGAATTTATTTTTTATTTCTTTCAATATATTTTACATTTTATAATATCTAACAGATAATATAAAAAAAAGATTTAATGTGATATTTTTTCGGTGCGTTCAATAATTACTGCCCTCTATTAACGGTACACGAATGTAATATATAATTTTTTTCCCCTAGGATGCGATCTCCGACACAATTTATGTATCAGTATTGGCAGCGCCGCAGCGGAGCACAGGGGTACCAGTTTTTCGTTTTCAATACCAGCTTATAGCCAGCTCGGTACAAGGATTTCTGGGTGGCCGTCTGACATCCCTGTTCTGAATGCACAAGTTACATCGCCGCACAATGTTGTCCCGAAGCCTGCTCATCAAATTTCGTTCAGGATCCAGAGCCATGGCTTTTAATTTGTCAAAGGCAGCGACAATACGATTGCGCAGTTCATCTTCGGTTTCGGAGACCCGCGAGTAAACTTCATTTTTAATAAAGCCCCATAAAAAGAAGTCTAGAGGAGTGAAGTCGGGCGACCGAGCTGGCCACCTGTGGGGGCCATAGCGCCCAATCCATTGTTCGCCGAACATGGTGTTAAGCTGCTCTCTCGCGACGAGTACGGAGTGTGGAGGAGCTCCGTCTAACTGGAACCATACCCGCCTGAAAGCTACCACAGGCAATCTTTCCAAATATCGTGCTATCGGGCCGTTAAGAAGATCTAGAAACTTCTGTGCATTCAGGTTTCCGTTGATAAAAACAGGACCGAATATTTGATCTCCGTGAATGCCTGCCCAAACATTAACGGAAAAACGGTACTGATGAGCTGATTCTCTCAATAAATGGGGATTCGTATGGCTCCAGTGACGCATGGTTTGTCGGTTCCACATGCCGTTCCGAGTAAACGTGCTTTCATCTGTCCAAAACACATCTGATAAAAAATTTTGGTCTTGAGAGATTTTTTCAAGTACCCAGCGGCAGTAAAACTCTCTAATCGGCTTATCACGAGGCAGCAGCGCCTGAACCTTTGCATATTTATAAGGACGTATTTTGTTCCTTTTCAGCACTTGATGTATTGTTCTATGGCTCACTCTAAACACACGCCCAGCTTGTCTAAGGCTGCAAGTTGGGTTCCGATCGAAATGGTCTAAGACTCGTTGTTCAAAAGAGGATGGAACGTGACGCGGAGCAACTCCTTCATGAGTGTTCGGCACTATGTGCTGATTTTCTCTGATCCTTTGGACAGCCCCCAGGATTGTCCGGACATTAGTAGGGCAGACACGAGTTGCGCCGTATCTCTCACGATAAGTACGTAGAGTTAAGGCTGAATTTTGGCGGCATTCGCCATACAATAAAACCATGTCTGTATACTCTGCAGCACTGTAAAAACTATGTTGTCTTGGCATTTTGTTAAAAAAAACACACGGGTACACACACACAAGTCAAGTAGTGTCAATTTCACCGTAAAAAATAAATAAAAATAAACTTAAAAACACTATTTATACACACACAAAGTCAAGTAGCAAATAAGTGTCAATTTCACTTTAAAAAAAGTACCTATTTACGAGTATTAGTTTAATTTGCCAAAATCACTTGAAGCAATGCGCGCTATGAAATCTCTGCGAAAGTCACGATACACTATCCCGGAAGACAGCGGTGAACTGACAAAGCGAGACTACTCAAAAATGGCGAAAGTAATAAAAGTCATAATTTAGGGTTAACAGAGCAATTATCGTTTATCGATACTTTTTTACACTTACTTACCTACTACCAAAACAAGGCATTAAAATACAAGCATTTTTGTGTTATTCGATTGTTTTAATATTTTTAACGATTAACAAATTATTGATTGGATTAAGTATTTAAAAAAGTTTTAGTAATTTTGTACGATTGGACTTAAGATTTTGAATTTGAATTTGAATTAAGAAACTACCGTTTTGTGAGTGATTTCCTGACTAGCAAACGTGTAAGTAGGTACGATTTTTTTTTATAGTTTGCTTCTACGTAACTTATAAAATTGTTATTGTTTACTTCTACTTCATTAATTTTATCTCTAAATCTACTGAATATTTAACAAGAACTTACACAACACACTTATACTTAGGGCATAGTGTTTTTAGAATTATCACAAGAACACGATAATTCTAATAAAAACACTACGCCTTAAGTATTTAAAGCTAAATAGTTTTTTTTTTGTTTATCGATAATTATTCCCTAATAGTCAATAACAGGCGTCCTTACCTTACTCGCAAAATTCGTTCACAATAACCGCCGCCTTTGAAAAACGCCGCATGTCTCGAGCCGTCTGTTGCAAGATACCGCCAAAGAGACACCGCTGCCTACGTACACCCGCAGGAAATGTTAGCGCGTGCCAGTGATGATAGGCTATGTTTGTGTAAATTGCAAAACAAAATTTCGGCCGTGGCAGGTCAAAAGGAAATTCCTAATTTCCAAGTACTAATCAGCTTCCAGTCTAACCGGATGCAGCTGAATGCCAGTATTTTATAACAGATTTGAAGTATTCATGTATCGAAAAAAATACAACATAAACAATAAATTTAATAATCAGCCTATAATGTTCCCTACACACATTGACTGCACAGATTTCCTGTCTGTGAGAGGGAGTAGGCCGTACCATCATAGTATTAAATTCCATACATTTCAAGAAACGAATGTATTTGCGTAGAGCAACGGCGGCGGCGGAGATCACACGGAGAGTCGGGCGATGCTGTCCGCGGCCTCCATACACAGTCACACTTAGTTTGCGCACTCGAACGTTGAAATAAAATGTATTACATTTTAATATTTTTTTTCTTTTGTAATTGAAATAAACAATTTTTTTTAAATTTCAGCTTGTCGTTTAGGTGTACCGATTTTACATTTTAGGCAAATAGGTAAGTAGAATACGTAACAGCGCGGCAGCGTCGTGATAGTTTGCACTGTATGGCAACGTCACTTTTCAATGTTCAAGGATTCAAGTTCATTGAATCATTGACCTAGTGATCCAATTCCACAGAGTGTTCTATGGACTTCGAACCGGCTTTAAATGACAACCACGGCACGAACTTGGACTCCTCTGCTACACGTACTTCGAGCGAGAATGAGGAATCAATGCGATGCGTTAATTGTGGCGTTGATGTAATGCATCGCAGAAGACACACGTTGCAGCTTATTGAAGTATTATCAATAATCCTGCAATGGACTGCTCCTCAAGTCGTAAGTACAATTTTCTAACTAGTGTTTAGTTTGGTTTCTGTCTCGTCGTTTGTTTATGTAAACTAAATAAAAATATTTTATTTACAGGTTACAACTCATAGCTTGGTCTGTCACTCATGCTGGACATTAGCAATAAATAACTCACCTATACAGCAAAATGAACCAAGCACATCAAGCGGTCATCAAAGAGAATTATGTGTTAATTGTGGATGTTCTATACGGCGTACCAGATCTCATATTCTCAACACAAACTCAGAGAGAGAAGCACATATAAGAAATGTTATCAGCCAGTGGATAGCACCACAACAAGTAAGGACAGAATAACTTTTTATTTAGTTTATGTTAGAAAGTGAATTAGAATAATAATTATCCTACTAAAAATATGTTTACCTATCACTTCACTTACTTGTTTACCGAAAAGTTACTTGAACTCTCCGTGAAAGAGCAATATTTTATTTACTACGTAACAGAATAAAATATTAAATATAATCTCTGGATAGTAGAAACAATTCAAAATCAATTGTTAGATACTCAATTGATTAGTGTTTTGAAATGGCACTAACTTAGAATTAAATTGTTTTAGATTCATGGCTCAGATCGCATTTGCAATCCATGTTGGCAACGAGCGGATAGAGTACTAGTTCCTGCTCCAGCTATCGCAGTTGTTCCACCTACAATTAACTTGCCGAATTTCACAAGAGCCCCTGACACACAAGCCAATTGTTTTTGTCCAGATTGTGAATCACCACAGCGACTTGTAGTCCCAACATGGCTAAGGGTGAAGTTGTTCACAGATTTTAATTTTTATGTCCCTAAAAACTGCAGAATATGCAGAATTCATTTGCTGCAAAATAACTGGGATGAACTCCTAACAAATTATTTACATCCTTGTCACTCATTTACTGCAGAACATGTTGAAGATTTTGCATCATTTGTAAAAGAAAGAAATCAAACATTTGATTTTCAAAATATTGAAGGGATGACTGATGACCTAGTCCATTACTGGATAGGACTGTCCAAAGACAAATTTATAAATCTGAAGGCACAGTTGCCTAGATTATCTGAGATGCGCAATGGTTCATTGGCACTCGCAGCTTATTTAATAAAACTTAGAACTGGGGACAGCGATGAAAGGATTTCTACGTTATTGAACACTGCACGCTCAACTCTATCAAGATTAATGAGCAAAGCTCGGGATATACTTAATGAAGATTTTGTACCTGGTAACTTGGGTATAGGTCATATTACAAGGGAAGAAATAGCTGAGCGAAATCTGATTATACCTAATGGTTTGTTTGGTGGAAATGGTAGGAATCCAATTATTATAATTGATGGTACATATTTATATGTTCAAAAGAGTTCAAACTATTTGTATCAAAAAAACACTTACTCGTTGCACAAGTATAGGAACCTCATGAAGTCATTCCTAATGGTATGTACCGATGGATACATTATAGATGTATTAGGCCCCTATCCAGCAACAACATCTGATGCTAATATTATGCAACATGAATTCAGCAATGAATCAAATACATTGCGGCAATACTTTCACGCAGGAGATGTCTTTATACTGGATAGGGGTTTTAGAGACTGTGTGCCTCTTTTACAATCATGCAATTACTCCACACATATGCCTGCATCTTTACAAGAAGGTGAAACTCAATTATCAACGTTGGCAGCAAATAAATCTAGGTCTGTGACAATATGTAGATGGGTGGTAGAATGTGTCAACGGTATATTTAAACATTCTTTTAAAATATTTAGACAAGAATTTTTTAACTTAGCATCTAAGCATGCAATAATAGATTTCAGGGTGGCTGCCGCATTGATAAATAAGTTTCACCAAAGATACAGTAATAGAGAAGATGCAGGCCAAATCTTAGAAATTGTGAATGAAAGAATGTACCTAAACAATGCTCTTGCTGATTATGTTATTGAAAATAATTTAAATAGAAGACGTGCACAGTTTTTAAACATAAATGTAAGCATAAATAATGTATCATTCCCAAGAATGACATACAGTGAATTAATATTATTTAGTTGTGGTACATACCAATTAAAACAAGCGAGATCATACTATGGAGAACATATAAGGAATGACGGTTCTTATACAATTGAAGTGTGCACGGAAAGAGACAGCAACCTACTGGAAGGACTACCCACGACAGGGAATTGCACACTTTTAAGAGGAAAAATACAAAGCAGGCACATAAGCCGAAAAATATATTTCGTATATATATTATATAATAATGATCTGCAGGGCAGAGACGCTATAAAAGAATATTATTGTAATTGCCTTGTTGGCCGAAGAACGGTGGGTTGCTGTGCTCACGTAATGACCATTGTTTGGTATTTAAGCTGGGCTAGGCACGAAAATAATGTAACACCGCCAGCCCAGTTTTTAGACACTATTTTAATAGTTTATGACTCTGAATAAATTCAAAATAACAAATAAAAACTAATAGTTTTATTTTAACCACCCTAATACAACCCTATTTGTGTAAATAATCAGAATATATCAAAATACTATTGGCAAATAATATATTATAGAAAAGAATACGCATAATACAAAGATTTTACCCGGCAAGTTTTCAATTTTTCACATGGCAGTTGAAGCATATTCTTGCATCTTGCTACAACTTTATTATAATATTTACTTTCCTATAGGTAAGTAGTTTTTATAATGCAAGTCTTTTATTAATAAAGATCTTGTCCACGCTTAGCCAGATCACCCTAACAAACTGAGCGATTCCCTTTGATTAAAATTGGAACTCTAGTTTTTTACCTAATTACTGGACCGATTTCGTCCATTTTTTGTGTATCGTCAGAAAAGGCGATAAAAAGTATGTGGTTTAATTTATTGCATATATGTGGTACCCATACTGTATAAGTATACTAGCTGACCGTACAGCCGTTGTCCTGTTTCCTAGAACTCGATAGCAGCGCCACCTACCGGCTCCAATAGTGAATCTAAACCATCCAGGGTGCCACCGAAAGGCATATAAAAAAATCATTCACATCGGTCCAGCCGTTTAGGAGGAGTGCAGTGACATACACACGTACAGTAGAATTATATATATAAAGATTTATCAGTTGTCCGGTTACCATAGTACAGGCTCTGCCTAGTTAGAGATCAGATAAAGGAGTGTTCGTTGTCCTAAGATATTATTATAATCAACGGTCACCTATCAACGGATCGAACTCAGCAAGCGTTGCTTTACATTGAAGATTGTTAAAATTTAGCAAGAAGTTGAAAATATTCTATTAACATTATATTACGCATGTATTTTCTGAAAAGTTTGACCGAGGGGTTCAGTAATACGCCCAATTCGCCAGTTACGTTTAAGGCCGGGTGGCACCGTTTTCACCTGTTTTAGAATTGGTTTTTAATAGGCAAATTATTACGTCCAGAATCTGAAAAAAATATATATTTAAGATACATTCTTTCTCCTTAGCTTGTATTCGATCAAAACACGATACAATCAAATTTACTCGATAGAAAAAAAAGCCGAACTTACTTCGATTTGCAGTTTTTTAACAAGCCTAATTCCATTTTAAAGAAGTACTAATACTCCTATTTTTCTATAATTAGTATCAATGTATAGGTCATTTATTTTAGAATCGATTGAACCCGATCATTAACTTTCATTTTATTTCTAAAAAAAAATATCGATCGTTCAAGTGATTTTTGATCGTCGCTTGCCAGTAATGCCAGTGTCCTGCGAGACGTTATCGAGGTGAGACCTGTGACAAATTTTTTCGCGCGCGCTTCCTTTCTGCTGCGTAAGTAATAATAAGAGAAAACAAAATAAATTGTAAATAAATATTGTTTTCAAGAATTTATATAGACCATAGTTGGTTAAGCTTTTGTTTTGTGTGTGTGGTTCTCATTGTGTAAATATTTGTAAAACTTCAGCCCCATCGAGATTGGGCTCGTTTGATTCGTCTTGACGAGTACTTTGATACTATATGGTAACCAGGGTCTGATGATGGAGCTTGAAGGTGGCTATAGTAACTCCGTAATTAAACGACGTAACCCCATCAAATTTGGGCTCGTTTGATTCGTCTTGATGAGTATCTTGGTAGGCGTGAATAGAAAGAGGTCGAAAATTATTCCGCGGCAACGTACTACCGGGGTAAAAGGGACCCAGTGTGATAATCCAGATTATAAACTATCTTGGTGCAATATTTCATCCAAATCTGTTCAGTAGTTTTGCGTGAAAGAGTAACATACATCCATCCATACTTCCATACACCCATACTCACAAACTTTCATAATAATATTAGTCCAGGTTCTAAACTATCTGCTTGCTAATTGGAACGAAGTTCCTTATCGCGCATTGTGAAAGGGAGCTAGACGGAAAAAAATCTCACGAAAAGTTATAACGACACTTTTTAACCGACTTCAAAAAAAGGACGAGGTTTCTCAATTCGACCGTGTATAATTTGTTGTTTGTATTTGTTTGTATGTTGTTGTTTTTTTTGTTGTGAGTAGAGAGAGAGAGAGGGAGAGAGAGAGAGAGAGAGGGAGCGAGAGAGAGAGTGAGAGAGGAAGAGAGGGAGATAGAGAGAGAGAGAGGGAGAGAGAGAGAGAATATTTTCGTTGAGTGTATACAGGTTTTTTGTAAAGAATAAATAATAAAAAAATTATAACAATTATGAATCCTGGAAAGGAACTTCGTTCCATCCGGGTGTCCCTTGACACCTCTAAAGTTTTTTTTCTTTTTCATTCAAATGCGTTCAGTAGTTTTTGCGTGACAGAGTAAAAAACATCCATCCATACATCCACACTCACAAACTTTCGCATTTATAATGTTAGTCCAGGTTATAAACTATCTGCGTGCTAAATTTCATCCAAATGCGTTCAGTAGTTTTTGCGTGACAGAGTAACAAACATCCATCCATACATCCATACTCACAAACTTTCGCAATTATATTTTTTTTTTTGTTTTTTGTGTGACTAAGTCTTTTGTGTAAGTAAGTTATTTGTGTGTTTTGTATTATTCCAGGTTATAAACTATCTGCGTGCTAAATTTCATCCAAATCCGTTCATTGGTTTTTGCGTGAAAGAGTAATAAACATCCATTTATACTTACAAACTTTCGCATTTATAATATTAGTCCAGGTTATAAACTATCTGCAAGCTAAATTTAATCCAAATACGTTTAGTAGTTTTTGCGTGAAAGAATAACAAACATCCATCCATACTTCCATACATCCATACTCACAAACTGTCGCATTTATAATATTAGTCTTGTATTATCGTTTCTTCTGTGGTTTCTAATACTGTGGACATACTGATGTCGCTACACTATGACCTGTCTGTGCTACGCCCGCCGCCGCCGCGCCGCCCGAACTTTTGGCGCGCTATCGTGTTCGACAAGAAGGACGCGCGGGAGACGCCCCGCGGATTTCCACGCACCTCACCCCCTCAAATCTGTATGAGTGTCGAATCACCTAGCCTTAAGGTCGATACGGTAAGGTAGACCACCTTACCGTATCGACCATAAACGTAACTAAAACGTAACTCTAAATTTGAATTTCCTTAAGTTCTTTTTTTTTGCCTTTTGCAGGTCAGTGTTGCATCTTCTTTGAAATATGATTCGCAATTGGAGCTAAAATGATTTTACAGGATTATAATCACTGGAATCATCAATATTACCCTCTAAGTTCATTTTTAATCCCATTAAATGACTTTTTCCTAAAGTAGTCATATTTTAATCAGCCAGACACTGAACTGCAAACAAAAAACGTAAGAAAATAGGGGCTGCTTTGGTGCTTCTGTGAGTACCAATATCAAAACAGTTAGGCAAAAATCCAGCTATTCATTGGTACACATTTATCCTCAATGTTGGAATAAAACTAAACTAAAGAAACAAGTTGTTCTTTATATGATCGTGGATACGGATTGAAGTTTTATCAAAGAGGGCCTTTGGCAATCGTGAAAATAAATAAAATAACTAGGCTTTGCACTCTGGTACGCCACAGAGGATGTTCTAGTTGAACACTTTTTCAATTTCGACCCAAGTTCGGATAGTGTGTGCGGAATGGAGACCGATAGTCCGTTGGGCTCACACGGACCTACCAAAAAGCGAGCAATCGTTCATAATTATTCATTCGTGTTTGCATATTTTTGACATAGTTGTTGGGAATCGAACCCAACACATTGCGCGCGGTCCGCACGCGCAGGCGGCGTGATCACCGTGTCATCATCGGTACGCGACGTGCAGCGCGGCCACTCGCTTTCACGGACTCCACCGCGACGGACGATCCTCCCCTCTAACCTCATTTACTGTATGTCCAGGAAAGTTATTATGTATTGTATAAAACGGCATTAAACCATTGCCCCTATAATACAGTCCACTCTTTTACTTGCTCCCCGCGCTAACAATAGTTGGTGGTATTGACAATGTTAATAGTAATGTTGATATTATTATGAATGATTTTGACATTAATATTAATTATTTTGACATTACCATTATCTGTTTTGACATTATTATTAATAATTATATATAATTTGCCAAATGCAAAAATGTATGTACCAACTAACACTAGTGTTTAAGATGTGTATGTTTGTAATTTCTATCAAAATTGGATTTTGTGATCTACTAAATAAATTATTTGATTATTTATCCAGAAAATTCTTCAAAAGGCTTAATCTCAAAGGTTAATAAGGTATGAATTTAGCTACAAGCAGCTATCGACTTCTATGAAAGTGTTTTCTATGCTCCAGAAATTACCTAGTTATTAAAGCATTTGCGTGGAAACTAAACCCCAAAAAGCCATACCTATGATCTTAAAGACCATTGATGTGCCTTAAAATCTGCAATCAAAACGACTTCTGTGCGGCTTCTGTGACGTTGTTATAGAGGCGAAGTAGTTATAAGGTCGAATTCTAAGAGTTGTCGTGACTTCAAGAGGTGGAAACAGAATTGTGGTGGTGGGTGTTGTAGCGCGTCCGGCATGTTTTACGACGCGGAAGTTGATAGATTTTCGGCCATCATGCGCATTTCTGCTACGCCTCAACATCATTCTTAGTGCGTTAGCTGACAGGTGACGCTCTCCGATCTTAGGGCGGTGGATACAACTCATTATCATCAGCCTATAATGTTCCCACTGCTGGGACACAGGCCTCCTCTCGGTGAGAGGGAGTGGGCCATAATCCACCACGCGGGCCCAGTGCGGGTTGGTAGATGTCACATGTCGTCGAATTTTTGGTTCTAAGACATGCCGGTTTCCTCACGATGTTTTCCTTCACCGTTTTGAGAGCAGTGGCGATGAAATAATTTACACAAAGTAATGCGCCTGCTTGGGTTTGAACTCACGAACTACTACTCGTAAGTCGCGGCCGTTACCACTGGGCCACCACTGCTCTCTTATCGGATACAACTGCACGCAGTCAATTAGACATTCCCCAGGATCAGCGTGCCTCACGCAACTTAGAATAAATATTACTAACACTAGTAAAGTTTTCACTGTTATTAATACGTATGGAAGATATTCTGAAATAAATGTTTACTTATTTTATTTATTTATTTAAAGGACTTGACGAGTTAAAATTAAACAAAACTACCTAACCCATACAAAAAACTACAGCCTGAAAGTGGTAAGTCTGAGTTGGTACTTACCGGGTGCCGGGTAGTGTTAACACAAGTCCCACAGCGCCGTTTGATGTGCGAGCGTGAGCGGGACGAGTCTGGTGCGGTTTGGATCAGCGCCAACATTTATTTCATTTACCTACTGCGAACTGGCACGGGGATCAACTGAGAGGTTTAGTGCTAGCTCTTATATATGTGGATGTTCTTTTATTTTGATACCTACACCTTTGTTGTTTTCTGTTGTTTTGAAATGAACGTTAGAAAAGAAAAGCATAAACATAATGCATTCTCAGTTAATAAAGTTCCTACTACTGGGACACAGGCTTCCTCTCTGTGAGAGGACTGTCCCTCTTGTAATTTACCACGCGGTCTCAGTGCGATTTGGTGATGTCACATGTCTTCGAATTTTTGGTTCCATGACTTACCAGTTACTCAATATGTTTTCCTTCACCGTTTTGAGAGTAGCGGTGATGAAATGAATTACACAAATTACAACACCTGTCTTGTTTCGAATTCACGTCATATAACTACTCGTAGGTCGGGGTGTTATCATTGGGCCACCATTACTGCAGACTAGAAAAGCTCGTTGAAACATATTCGCCAGTTAACGAGATGGTCTTGGGAATGAATGACCCAGGATGTGCCGGACCTACATTTAAAAATCAAGACTCATGGCGTTTTTACGCTAGCTGAAACAATTTGCCTACATTGTTAGCCTTTAAAAATCAAACCCACATGAGGAATGAGTTTTTGTTTTGGAAGTTTTAACCATTTTAATGCACGTTGTGGAGAATCCATTGTGGATAAGTAACAGAAAACAGATTAGTAAATTAGTCTCTCGTTTTAGGGTTCCGTTGCCAAATGGCAAAAAACGGAACCCTTATAGATTCGTCATGTCTGTCTGTCCGTGTATGTCACAGCCACTTTTTTCCGAAACTATACGAGCTATGCTGTTGAAACTTGGTAAGTAGATGTATTCTGTGAACCGCATTAAGATATTCACACAAAAAAAAAATATATTTGGTGTTCCCCATACATAGAACAGAAACTCAAAAAAAAATTTTCATCGAACCCATACGTGGATAGGATCATCTATGGATAGGTTTTCAAAAATGATATTGAGGTTTTTAATATCATTTTTTTCTAAACTGAATAGCTTGCGCGAGAGACACTTTCAAAGTGGTAAAATGTGACCCGCCCCCCCCCCCCGTAACTTCTAAAATAAGGGAATGATAAACCTAAAAAAATATATATGACCATGTAAACTTCCACCGAAAATTGGTTTGAACGAGATCTAGTAAGTAGTTTCTTTTTATTACGTCATAAATCGTAAACCACAATTTACCTTTCATTCAGTCAACGCAAATATAAAAATTAAACAAAAAACATTTAATTTCATAAACATAAACCTTATGCTAACCTAACCGTGAATACCTGCAGGTTTGTACGGAACCCTCGGTGCGCGAGTCCAACTCGCACTTGGCCGGTTTTTTTAAAGACTAAGTTCCAGAAGTACTTAAATTATGCATAAAGGCTGTGTATTTTTTAAATATCAAAGAAATATCCATTCATCCATTAAAAAGTTGGATATCAATTCCTAACATCATCACCATTCTCCTGCCTTTATGCCAATTTGTTTGGGGTTGGCGCAACATGTCATTTTCTTCCACACTTCTCTATTAGTCGTCATCTCAGTAGTCACCCCCTTTCTATCCAAATCATAATTCACATAGTCCATCCATCGTTTTTTTTTGGTCTCCCTCTACTCTTACAGCCATCGACATTCATACTCAATACTTTCTTCACGACATTTTCCTCTTTCCTCCGTATCATTATCAAGAAAATAATCTCGTTTATAGGGATTCTTAGGCACCTTAGACTAAAAACGAGTTTAGGAGCTACTAGTTTGTGTTTGTATCAAGCGTGAGTGTCTCAACGGGTGGTCTACCCGCGAAGCGAGCATCGCTGAGCGAGTGTTATCTTTGATAGCTCATGCGGTCAGCCGGTGGTATGAACAGTCAGCGATCAACTATTAATATATCTATCTCTGTTACTAACACGGGACCTTACAATCTTTTTCACATTTCTTGAGCGAAAATATCGTTTATACCTAAATCGTCGCTTTCTAGTCGGCAGCGGCGGCGGTGGAACGGATGCCTTAATCTTGATTCAAAACGGACAAAAACCAAGCTACTATAACAATGAGAAACAAACAAAAGATCTTATTAAAATGTTTTAGTAAAAAGATCTTCTAACTAGTAAGGTTTCATCCATAAAGAGTCTGGAGCTAAGCTCGAGAAACAATCTTGTTCACAATAGAATCTGTATATTGTGATTTTAATCTAGCATCTTTATAGCATGGGTTTCGTTTGTCGAGCGAACAAAAATCGACTGAGCCAGCGCAAACTGTTTGGTTGTTTCTACGTCTAGTCGGTGCAACAAGACGCAGAGTTGTCATTGGCGTTTGGAATTAGCCGTTGAGAGAGATGTCGTGGAGGAAGCGATCATTTTCTTTTGTAAATTATAGCTTTAGATAATGTAGGTACTATAATTGTTTTCTGAATTTACGTTTCGAAATTTGTTTTTTTTTTTTACTTTTGAGATTTGGATATCAATTCCTAGGCTACAAGATTGTGTCTATGTAAGTCCTGCATTTTAAGAACCACCGGCATTCAAAATACAGCTTGAAATAGTTTGGAAGCTGGTAGATTATTTATTCAATTAAATTATTTTTTTTAATTTAATTCAGATTAATTACAATAAATTACAATCATTACATTATAATAATCCATACTTATATATATTATTATATTTAATTTAATTATAATTTTTAAATACCTAATATAGTATGAATAGGACAGGACTACACAACAGAAACACTGGATCAAGACCGCACTACTCGTACATGTAGTTTTGTCCAGTGTTCCATGAAGGAGCAGTCCACATCCATTCTCCGTGCAATAAGTTGCAGGAAGCTGTTGGGGCTGCCCCGTATGCGGCGCATCAGAGACGCTATTCTTTTGCGATGTATCGCTTGAACGCCATCCACTTATTGTGTGCCATCAAACATCTTTATAAATTGTTCATAGATTAAGTTTTTGTTTTACATACTTTGAGAGTGAAAAATAAATATAAATTATCTCCTTTGAGTATTCAAGAGAGATGATTGTCATCTTGATAATGAATATGAAGCCTCTGCACTTGATTTGATCTATATCATGTGAAGGCGCAGAACATCCGACTGTCGTCGGGTATTTTTATGCATAATGCGTCTACCGCTGCGACAAGTATCACGAGCATGCGAGTCCTCTAGCTTGTCGTTGCGACTCTATAATTCGACGTCATGTATTTGTTGTGGGAGCTTTAAAGGAGATGTTTCATTTTTATATGGGGCTCCGGCCATAACGTGTACCGTTTAGCGAAGCTGGGTAAATTACTCATGAATAGAATAAAGTAACATTTTTTTCATAATATCAAATGGTTTTTATGTACAAAATAAAAATTAAAAATGTTTGACGTTTGTCCTAAGAGTTAGCAAGTGGTTATTTTGAATTCGTTTAGAAACACACTTCAAGAATGGAGACTAAAGATTTTTGTAACGATGAAATGGTCACACCTTATTATGTTTACTCAAAAATATTTACAAGAGAATAATAGTAATTTATTTTTAACACTACAAGATAAAAACTTTTTTACAAAAAAAAACAACCGACTTCCTTAAAAACACTACAAAGTGAAAAATAACTTTAATTTCGGTAGTCGGTGTCTTAGGATCTGTATTTATGGTTTTTTTGCCACCGACTTCCGAAATTAAAGTTATTTTTCACTTTGTAGTGTTTTTAAGGAAGTCGGTTGTTTTTTTTTGTAAAAAAGTTTTTATTTTTAAATTTTTAGTTGTGGTATTCACCCTGCACTAATTCCAAACAAACAATGCATATTTATGCGATAGCAGAACTCGCGGTTGATTTCCTGTCATTTTTTAAAGAGTTCCGGTGTCTGTCTCCCGAACTCATCATCAGATCTATATGAAAATTATATGGGACCATTTCGGAATAAACCCCTTTCGAACAAAAAAAGAATTTTGGAAATCCATCTATATATGACGGAGTTATGCCCGAACATACATAAAAAAAAAAACCAACCATGGCCAGGCCAAAATGATTAAGGCTGCTTTTTTTTTTATTAAGCAGACAGTAGAGTGGGTAAGAGCCCACTCTAGTGTCTGCTGAGGAATCAATTCTCGATGTCAACGAGTATGTCTATCTAGGACAAGATATCTTCTAACTCCTGATCGATAAGGAGTTGTACCTTCCATCATCAGCTCAACGGAATATAAGAATACAAGTAACGGTCTAAACGTGCCTATAATATTCAAAGAATTATCCCCTAACCTTCTAACCTTTCACTGTAAGTTCCTATATGTACTGTTCACCGATGAGGAGTTCCATGCGGTATCTTCGAAGACTATAATTAGTTCACCACGGATGGATAGATAGAACCAGCAATTATTTTTGATCTTTAGTACAATATCCAAATCACATTACGTGTACTGTTTGTTTTTGAGGAGTTCCTTCGTTTATCTCCCAAAGTATACATCAAATCTTCACAAAATTAATATGGGACCACCTCAGGAGTATACTCTTACGAATAAAAAAAGAATTTTCAAAATCGGTTGACAATTGGCGGAGAAATCGGTGAACATACATAAAAAAAAAAAAAAAAAAATACATACAGTCGAACATATAACCTCCTCCTTTTTTTGAAGTCGGTTAAAAACACACATTTTTTAATTATTTTCTACTTAACATTGATTTGATGAGACATGATTTCAGAACGAATGAAGTCTGCAAGCAAACGAGACGCCATGTTGAATAAAACATGGTAATAATTGAAAATCTATTATTTATTGTACACAACAAATCAGGCGCAAATTAACCAGGGAATATTTTTCTCTTTTTTGATAAATTTACATCTGATGGCCGACAATGAAACATCTCCTTTTCTATCGCAGCAGTAGTCGGGCGCAGCCTGTCGTCTTGTGTAGTCGCCGATCTATTGTAATCACGTGTCGTCTAATATGCACCATATCTAAATTAGAATATTCTTATCTTTTGAACTTTCGCCTAACAACAAGCAAATATATTTATGAAGCTTCGACAATATCAAGGATCTAAGCAAACGTAATCTATTGTTCCATTTACCAAAAAATATTTTGAAACAAAACAACATAATTATTACAGGAACAATGGAAACATCTATTGTTCATTTAACAATAACTTTGTTATGTTCTAAATTATTTTCACGTTTTGTTGGAATCATTGACCTCACCTTATTTACACATCCGAAGGAATCTCCACAATACAACGTAGATACTTATTCATCCACAATACTCACTTACCCGTAGTTATAGAGTAAATTTGTTTCTTTATGTCTCATTCCGTAAGATGAAAGACAAAATGCACCCCACGGAGCACAAACATAAATTAATTATGGTTAATTTGATTAAAAAAATAAAGAACTTTGTAGAACTTTAAAAGCATTATAGAAGAAGTGGAGAAATAATCTTATTATAAGTTTTTTTGCTTACTTTTGCTCTACAGTAGCTTTTAGTTGCACAGGAGAAAATAATAAACAAAAACAACGTTCTTTGTCTAAAAAAAATCACATTTAGAATGGCGCTTGGCGCTTTGCAGACTGTAATACAAAAAGATGTGAAGTAATATGAAGCAGACTTCAATATAAAACAATAAAAGTTTAATTTACCTTAGAAAGTGCGAACAACAGAATAAAAAATTGTTTGTGCTGTAAACAGAAGTCGTTTTATTTACTATCGTTTATTTATTTAAGTTACAAATTCTCTTCGTTGCCGTCGCCTGTACCCGTTACTACCTCGGGGTCGTCCGAGTAGTTTTTTGTAGTGTGTGCTCTTGTTTTCATGAAGCAATAGTCAGTTTCACAGCTCTGTAGTTAAAAGACAGCCTTTATTCCGTGTGACGCACAGTTAAAAAATAAAAAAAAACAAATGGGTAACGTAACTAAATAAAAAATAAAAAAACAAGTCCGTCAAGTAACAAAAGTAGGCATCAGGAAAGCCTTAAACATTTCAAAAACACTTCGGTAAACTCGAGTTTGCGGAAAAGAATTCAGTTACTAAAGAAAGGGAACATACAGCCGTAAATTACAAACGGGCACGGACGGTAGCCGGTGTAAGCCAGCAGTTTGTTAAAAGATTGTGGCTTTACAATAGATGTAGTGGTATTAGATGCACAAGTATAGAATTTAGCAGTGGTTTTTGGGCAAAACAGCCCTACTTTGTTTCGAGGGTTAGTGCATACTGTGTTGCATGGTTTCAGTTAATTATTGATCTTGATATTTAATTTTAAGGTCGTAAAGTTTCACTTGTACCGTGTGGTGCCGGACGTAAAGAATAACACCACCCCATTTCTTTCCGTGGGTGTCGTAAAAGGCGACTAAGAGACTTACTAGAGAATGGGCAGCAGCGTTCTCTATGCATTTTACCACCATACTGCGATCGCCAACCCGCCTGCCAAGCGTGGCGATTATGGCAAAGCCCCCCAAATTGGGGGAGGCCTAAGTCCAGCAGTGGACGTCTTACGGCTGAAATGATGAATGATGAAAGCTTCACTAGAAAGTACACCATGTTATTTTAACTGAATATAAAACAAAGTCGCTTTCCACGGCTGTACGTTTAGATCTTTTACACTACGTAACGGTTTTTAATGTGGTCAGACAGATTGATTCAAGAGGAAGGTTTGTATGTATAATACGCGGACAAAGCCGCTGATAAAAGATGTTCATAACAGGTATTCCCTTTAGGCGTATAACGGATTTTTTTTAACCTCTCCATAGTCAAACTATCTGCCTAGCCTTTTCCCAACTATGTGGGGGTCGGCTTATAGTCTAACCAGATGCAGCTGAATACCAGATTTTTACATAGGTAATACGATACCCCATCGTAAAACTGGTTTTCATACTTTCGGGCTCTGACGATCCGTAACGATTGTCAAAGATCCGAAGATCAAAAGATCTGAGGATCGAAAGATGTAAAGATGTTCAATCATCCACAAGCCTTTCCCCCCTCTCCATAGTATAAGACAAATTAGATCCTTACAGAGTTTCTTCAAGTAAGGAATATTTTCAGGCAGAATCCTGACACGTTTTGGCGGTTACAAACGAAATATAAATCCGTACATTATGAAGGCGAGTAGGAACTGGCATAATTATCTTTTGACTTCACGAGACCGCGCCTGGTAAATGTTGGTGGAAAAAAGTTTAAGTGTGGCTCATTCATCTTCGCCGGGTAACTAGGCACTTAAAGTAAGAGGTCTCAAAATTCTGTATTTGCTTTATTAAGGAAACATGCAAAAGAAAATAGAAATTTCCTTTAAGATCTAGATATGTATAGAATTTGTAACGTGGTTGTCATTAAATTTTTCGTGTGAGAAAGTTTTCAGGCCTTGTCAGTTTCCAAATATACAGTTTTTTTTTGGCACGTTATAGCTCTTGCCATTAAGCGGGACCCATTGGGTCGTAAGTTTGGCACACTGTTCGTCTGACATACGGCAGATATGTCTAGCCCAATTCCACTTAAGCGTGGCAGCTTTCCGCGGCAGGCCCAGACCGAGATGGCGGGATGAGCTGGACTCTTTTAATAAAGACTGGTCCTTGGTAGCTCTGGACAGAGAGACGTGGAAAGAGAGTAGGGAGGCCTTCACAGCAACGGCTAATAATAAATAATAAATAGCTCTTGTGTAGAGATGCAGTGGTGGCCCTATGGTACTGGCCGCGACTTCCAAGCTGTAGGCCGTAACAGGCGCTTTACTTCGTCTAAATAATTTCAACAACACTACACTTAAAACGAAAGAAAACATCGAGAGGAGACCGACATGTCTTAGAACCAAAAATTCGAAGACTGTGACATCAGCCAACACGCACTGAGGCTGTGGGGTGGATTATGGTGCACTTCCTCTCACAGGCAGAAGGATTGTGTTTCAGCTATGATAGGATCATTTAGGCTGATGATGCTTAAGGTTCTTATGTAAATATTTAAGGAAATCTATGAGATGTCAATATCTATATGGTATGTAACATCTAGATCGGCCATGTTCAGAAGCTGTGTGAAAGGCAATTAACAAAAGGTATTTACACGCCAGATGTGACTGAAACCTCCTGGAGGAATGGCCTAGAAAGCCATTTTGTGACCTTATTGGCAGTCCATGTGGTTCCGTGCGTAAGGAATATAACCATCCCATCTCTTCTCGTGGGTGTCGCAAAAGGCGAAAACTAGAAAATGGGCAGCTGCGTTCTCTATGCATTTTACCACCATACTGCGATCGCCTACCCGCTTACCAAGCGAGGTAATTATGGCAATCCCCCCAAAATTGGGGGAGGCCTATGACCAGCAGTGGACGTCTTTCGGCTAAAATAATGTGGGTGTGTGATTGGTGATGTTCTTCAAAAAGCTCAGGTGCGTTGTGCTTTTAACCAACGTGCAAACAAAAGGATCATGTTATGATTTTAGCAAGTAACATACTGTATTTTATGCATGTAAAACTACCCTCCGTAGCTATATTTTCAAATGCAGCAAACCAAAATCCCGGTTATTGTATGTCCAAGATCGGAAAACAACGAATATTCGGCTCTAGTTCCCGTACATTTTCGAACCGGAAACATGGCTCCCGGTTTGAAAACTGAGGCTAAACTTTCATGTAGTCCCGGCCTAGTTCCATTTTACATGAAATATTGTAACGGTGCACTGCGTGTTGGACCCAAGTCACCTCGTAAATCGCCCAAGACACGCTTTCTATAAATAGAATTTAAATCCAGAAACAATAAAGTAGATCTTCGCATTGGATGCCGTTTCGGATGATTTTTACCGAACTACGGCAAAGCTAAAGAGCGTGTATATGTGTTTCTATGTTCATCAGTTCTATCATAGCTCCTAAACTACTCGTCATATTTTGAGAAATGAGACTTGACATTGACCAACCAAAATCGATGTTATTTTGTTACGATATCTATACCTCATTTGTTGGCATTTTTGTAGTGGTAGCTAATGGTTTTAATTTTATTTGTAACACTATTTAATGAAGTTAAATAAGCTCAAAACAACGGCAAAATAAAAGCCTGAGAGAATTGTATTTCAGTAAGGTATAAATGCTCTTTTAGAAAAGCCTTGGGTTACTAAATAGCAAGTGCCCTGCTGTTTATTCGTTCTGTACCTTTTTTCAGTACGGCTTATCTTTAAAGAAGTTTCTAAAGCGGTCGAAGTAATCCTTTCCCTCCCAATTTTTTTGTAGTGTCATAAATAAATACAGAAAACATTACAGAAATTAAGATATCCGTAGGAGAACCAAGGTAACCGACATAGCCCGAAGAATTGCTAAACTGAAGTGGCAGTGGGCAGGGCACATTGCTCGCAGAACAGACGGTTGATGGGGCCGAAAGGTTCTGGAGTGGCGACCGCGTACCGGAAGACGTAGAGTTGGAAGGCCTCCAACATGGTGGACCGATGACCTTGTGAAGGCCGCAGGAATCCGCTGGATGCGGGAAGCACAAAACCGGTCGAAGTGGCGGAGAATGGGGGAGGCCTATGTCCAGCAGTGGACGTCTTTCGGCTGAAATGATGATGATGATGAAATAAATACATACACCCGGTTTCCGAATTGTGATTTTGAAGTTGAGAACTTGTTAATTTTCTTAGCATTATGTACTATATAGGTGATTCTTTCATTGTAACCCGAAATATTCTAAACATCTATTTTTCATTTTAGAATGTAATGTTCAATTTTGTGGGCCATTTTACCATGAGTACCTAATGCAAAATATTTGGTTTCCTAAGGCGGCATATCGACGAGCGAGAGAATCACTGCGATATTCACTATATCTAGGCACTGGATTAAGCTATACCAGTTCCTATTCTGACCCCCTTTTTTTGTTTCATTTTTTGCGATTATGTAATGGTCAAGGTATGTGAACATTTTGTATACAACATCTAACGTAATTAACGCACACCCCCTTAAGGGATCATTGTACTCTACATTGCGATTTCAGGTTTGGTCCCATAGTAAAAGTTGTTCATAATGATGAGTACAATGACCCCTTAAGAGGGTGTGCGTTAATTACGGGACATGTTATATACAATTTAATATTTTGTAAATACTAACGTTACAATTTTTATGGGGTCATTATGGAGAGAATATCTTTAATTTGATATAAGACATCTTCATAATTATGTGTTAAAGTATCAAAATAAATATAAAGGAAAACATTCAATCGACTAATGCACAATACTCAATACTCAATACTTTATTGCATTCCACAATGTATATGCTTAGTTGGTAAAACATTTTATTTTGTAACAATCATGGACCCTGTCGGGCACAGCAAAAGAAAATACAGTAGGTAGAGATGAGGACCTATTGATTATCTTTTAATATAACTTATTCTATAATAGTAATTAAAAATAAATTAAAAAAATTAAATACATGCTTTGGAGTTTTCTAAATTAGTTGCAGGGATTTATCATTTAAATATTCGTTGACACTATAGTAGCATTTATTTAATAAAAGCTTTTTTAATTTACTAGTGAATAGATGGCTTTTTTTCTCTGTTCTTCTCAATCACACAACTTCCTCCTTCCAAACCATTCCTCGTTCCATTCATTCTTTCCTTCCGGATTCAATCATCCCAAACAACTCACTCGAGAACTTGAGAAGAAAGATGGCGCGGGCGATCCTCGCCGCCGCGCGCTCGTGCGCCGGCTATAAAACATAAATCAATCATGTTCTAACAAAACCTACCTACAAAGACTTTCAACAATTCTGTGTCAGTGTTAAGTGTCAAAACAGGGACGTCCCTGGACTGTGTATTGGAGTGGCGCCACCGAAAAGCCGTCGACTGTGAAGATCAGTGAGTACCTTCCTTCAATCCCACTTTTCCAAGTGATTGTGCATGACTAAAGGGCTCGCCTATGGCCACAGTTCCATCGAAGGGTTTTATTAGCAATAACCACAACATTATGACTCCTCATTCATTAAAATAGTGAGTAGTGGTGGCCCAGTGGTAATGACCGTGACTTACGAGTAGTAGGTCGTGAGTTCAAACCCAAGCAGGCGCATTACTTTGTGTAAATTATTTCATCGCCACTGCTCTCAAAACAGTGAAGGAAAACATCGTGAGGAAACCGGCATGTCTTTTTTTTTTTTTGGATGGGAAGTCATCAAATGACTTCTCCCGCTCTGGGCGGAGCGGGAGGGCGTGTCAGACTTTTACTGACTAAAACCCACCCGTGTTCCTTCCGTTGCCCATGTGCCAGGGTCACGGTATCTCTTTCGAACAATGACGCGACCCCGGCAAGCCAACCAAAAATTCGAAGACATGTGACATCTACCAACCCACACTGGGCCCGTGTGGTGGATTATGGCCCACTCCCTCTCACCGAGAGGAGGCCTGTGTTCCAGCAGTGGGAAAATTATAGGCTGATGATGATGATGAATCATTAAAATGGTACCTAAAAAGGGCGTTCGTCTTACACAATAACTGGGTTGTGGAGACCAAGCAGGCAAACACTCCATATCAAATACTGGTACTCATTTGCATCCAGTAAGACTGGAAGACAACTCCAACATTGTCGGGAAAAGGCTGGGCAGATGACGTTATCTGAAAAGCACTGATATTTTGTGGAAAATATGATCGTGTCCTTAAACTATTATAGACCGCCAGTATTGCGTCTTGTGTGAAACAAATGAAACGAGGCCAGATGTCACTTGTCTCAATGATCTCTCCAGCAATAGGCTAGGTCTATTATTGCTCAATCGCCTAATAGAATAATTTGGTGAGACAAGTAGGGATCGAATATAGGCCGTCTCCTATAGACAAAGCGTCGATATTATGTTGCATATATTCACTATGTTAGAGAATAAACCAAGGAAATACTTTTGACAAAAAATACAAATGACTTCCTTAAAAAATTACTACAAAGTAAAAAATATATTTCATTTTGGAAGTTAGTGTTTTCGGTGATGTATTTTCGTTTTTTTGTCACCAATTTCCGAAAAGAAAGTTATTATTTTTTCGATTCCGAAGTCAATCGTTTTTTTTAGTAATTTTGATCATTACCTACTATTTAAATTAAAAGCCAAATATTAAATTACATTAAGTATCTATACTTTTTTTTGGATGATCAAATGACGTCTTCCGCTCTGGGTGGAGCGGAAGAATGTGTCAGACTTTTATATTATTAATGTTATAAAGCTAAAGACTTTTTTGTTTGGTTGAACGCGGTAATCTCAGGAACTACTGGTCCGGATTGAAAAATTGTGATGAGTAGCTTATTTATTGAGGAAGCTATATAACATCACGCTGCAATCAAAAAGAGTGGAGCAGCAACGAAAAATGGACAAAAACTGGCAGGCATTCCGATGCGACGGGAAGTGTCAAGCTAGCAAAAATTTGACGCGGACGAAGTCGCAGGCAGAAGCTTGTAATTCATAACATTAATATATTTTATTTTTCAAATGTATTACTTAAATCTACATTTCTCATGAATGCATTACTCAAATAGAACTAGAATATATCTCTTATATGTCTTTATATGTCTACCTCTATATTTTCACCCTTATTTTAGATGATGGTGGGACCAAACGGAAAGTACACCAAGCCTCACGAACAAAACAAAGAATTTTCCAAATCGACAAAAAAAATACGGATTTCTGAGTTTAAAAAACGAGGAGATTTTTTTAAATGTCTGTTACATTAAAAAAAAACCTCCTTTTTTGAATTCCGTAAAAAAGCGACGAGTGCATTTAAGTACTACGCCGCACGATTTGTGGTTACCAAACGGAGTGCTTGCGGCAGTTATCTCCATTTCAATTACATAAAAACTCCCTTTTAAGACCGTTTCATTTTTCCAACAGGCAGTCCAGATATTTAAACCTTCATAATCATCCCCAATTGCCAGTGATTATATCCATCCGGTTCTGTAAACGTGATGCCGCGACCTTTTCCTGATTCATAGAATAACAAAAACGTGTAGATGCGAATCTCATGTTTTAGAATCAGGGAAATGAATTGTTTATCAAAATGTGGGATTCAACTTAACCGTACCTTCAAATCACTATTGTAATTTTTGTGACCTAACCTTACCTAACACTGCATATTGACATATTGTGTAGAAACCGCAATCGGTAATGTTTGGTTCTCGTCGGGCGGTCGCCCATCATGTCGCGTCGCCGGCACATCGTCACACCGTCACATCGTCACACCGTCACATCGTCACACCATCACATCGTCACACCGTCACATCGTCACACCGTCACTTCGTCACATCGTCACATCGTCACACCGTCATATCGCCCGCCCGCGCTAGTAGATAGGTCCTTCGTTTTTGCTTAGCTTTCTTTCTGGCTTTTTATTATTGTTGCCTGGCCGGGTGGTATCTTGATGTTAAATACAGCAAGCATATCAAGCCTGTCACCTTCCTTCAAAGTTGAGCTATCAAATGCTATAATATTTTTTAAATCCAACTGGCAATTTGAGAGATTATCGCGATCAACCAAAGAAATAAACAAACTCTGCAACTTAAGTGTGGTATTATTTCGGCGTAGTATTTTCTCTTTTTTTTTGTGGGTGGGAAACCATCAAATGACGTCTCCCCCTCTGGGTGGAGCGGAAGAGCGTGTCAGACTTATACTGATTAAAACCCTCTCGTCTTCGTTCAGTTGCCCATATACCAAGGTCTTTTCCCAGGGTATTTTCCCTGACAGTATAAACAGGACAACCTCGATACATAGCATCGAGTTTTACCAGCGCTGGGCCACTGTCTTGCATATTCGAAAGTCGCAACATTATGTTGAGCGATAGACGTTTTGCGTTGATGTGACGCGTATTTTTCCGCTAATTGCTCTTTCTTTGCGTAATGTTAACCACAAGTAAACGTATTTTATTTCTTTCACTATAAATCGAGGCCAACCCTACGTGAAAACTTTCTGGATTTAGAATGTGTTCATAGGAAATTCGCATCTACGAGTATACCTACGAAGCATCATAATATCTTAATCTATGCCTGTGGCTGCGAGAATGTTTCCCGCCGCGACCGTTTGATATCTAAATAGCTTCGGAAGCAATAATACAACGCGTAGTAAGTGTGTTTACTGATACAAAGTGCGACTGTGCCTGCCATGGGAATGGCGGCTCAGGGAATGGTAGCGGTGGGTATGAAAACACTGGGATACTTTAAGAAACTATTCCTGGCTTTTTATGTTATTTTCTGCTTTGTATGGTACGTGATATTTACTGGGTCGTAACCTAGTTTTTTACCTGGAAAGAATAAAGAAAGAAAGAAAATACGTTTATTTGCGGCAAACATGACGCAAAGAAAGACCAAAACATACAAAAAAGAAGAAGAAAATGGGGGAAATGGGTGATGGGGGAATCTACTTTACACTTATCTACAAAGACAGTTGGCGTAGATAGCTGATGAAGTAGCTTCTATATGCGCTACGCATACGGTTCGCCTAACCAGCACCCTAATTGCGTAACATACGATCAATCGACTGGCCTGTTAGTCTAGTGGTTGGTGACCCTGACTGCTATGACTGAGGTCGTGGCTTCGATTCTAACCCAGGACAAATGTTTGTGTGATGAGTACAATCATTTGTTCTGTGTCTGGGTGTAATTTATCTAAAATATGTATATATTTAGAAGTATATAAGTATATTTATCAGTAGTCTGGTTACCATAGTACACGCTCTGCCTAGTTTGGGATCAGATAACGGTGTGTTGGTTGTCCTAAGATTTGATTATATTATCATTATAATCAAATTCCCAATCCTTTCGTAGGTTATTGGTAATCAATTGCTTAATATGTCCGAAATATTTTTTGTCACTAACGTAAAGAATCTTGTGGATCTCTCAAAATGAAAGCTATTACTACTGATAGTGTGTTACGAAATTACCCCTCCGGACAAATAAATGCATTAAGAAGTACTTCATCCCCCATTGCGTAACACACTATCAGTCTGAAACATTTTGAAGGACATTTCTACATAAATGTTCGAAAAATGTTTCTGCTCAATAACTCAATGTATATTGCTGCACTGTCAAAATTAAAGTAATTCCTGCTGTTACGCAATTACCCCTTTGAATGTCTACAGATTAGCATTTGATACAGGAAACTGAAATCTAAGCTATATTGTACTTTGTTCCTGCACAGCCTCGAGCTAGATCTTGTTAGAGCTCCTGCAAAGCTGGCTTCTTGACAGAAATAGGGAAGTTATCATTATTTTTGGGTTCTTGAAATGTTTGAAGTTCTATCGGTTAATTGTTAGGAAATTGTGTATTATATCTTTGTAGTTTTTGAATCCGGACACATGTTGTTTATGGGTGGTTATGATACAACTTGTAGAAATTTTAAATTCAATGCCACAATACACTACTCTAGACAATCTTTTGGAACTGAAAGAGATTGAAACAAAATCGAAGACATTATCTTGTTTTGTTCAATTCTCAGTGTTTTTTGCCTTCCTAGTTAGCTTTCTACGTCTTCAATTTATTTTCATAAATCGTAATTACAATATACAAGCCAACACTAAAATAGTTGAACACTAAAAGAGTTTGTACGAGCCTTTATTTCGATTACATATACAGAGCCGAATTAAGCTATCTGGCAATTCTTTATCCACGTGTTGGGTATCGATATATATATATTTTTCCATCATTCGAAGTTCAAAACTTTAAATGACACTGACTTGTACAGACGCCAGCACATCAAGGTACCCGAAACTGTCAAATTCTCCCAATCAACCTTGAACCTAAAGCTTTAACAATAAAGTTGAAAATCTAGTTTGTTTTTATGTTCCATTATTACTCTTCGATGTCGATACCTAACATGTGGCTAAAGTATTCAACTTATTTAATTTGACGCTGTAGATACGTCTTGACACAAGTAGATATAAAGAAGACGCTGTAACTGGTTTTCCAAGTACTAAGACTACTATGAATATTACAGACCGTTTGTCTGGAGAACCCTTATTGCTGTTAACTCATGTAGAACCATTTTATTATGTAGATACCAATCTTGCGCCCTCTTATATGTTTCATTCTTTGTCTATGAAACTGTGAATTGGAAACATTCTTGTATTACAGTTTTCGTTAAAAGGGTGTGATATTGGAAATAGATATTGGTACTTACTTTTCTTGCATATTTCGAGTTTTTGAATAGAAGCCCTAAGTCTGGGTTTGAGTTCAGTTGATGGCAATAGGCTCCCCCGCTATGACAGGGGGATTTAAACATAACTCGCGAAATGTGGGTGCATTATTAGTGCACCTCTGCTTCACCCTACGAGGAAAAGAGGCGTTTTTTTTACACGCTTCACTTGTATGTTTGTTTGTATGTTTGTATGTTTGTTTGTAACCGACTCCTTATAGCGCGATTTTGACCCGCTTTAAACGAGCAGATTTCATTCAAACTTTGCACACCTGTCAAGGACCGATGACAATGCAATAATTACATAAATTTGTGTCATTATCCTTGCCAGGGTTACCAGGACAGTAAAAAAACTGTCTTCGAAAACTACGCTGACATACGTCACAAACTACGCTGATATACGTCTTAAAATTCGAAACACCCTAAAAAATAGAAAATAAATAGTTTTTTAGTTTTTTTTTAAACTATTATTTATTTGTTGGTTGGAGTGGAAGGTCGTATTAGACTTTTACTGACTAAAACCCACCCGTTTTCCTTCAGTTGCCCATATGCCAGGGCCACGGTAACTCTTTCGAACAAATCTCGCGACCCTGGCAGGGCAATACGGGCGAGAAGTTATGTTGTGTATTGATACTTCCATAACTTTTAGAACTGTTTGCGAATGACTTCAACTAGTGTAATAGTACAATCACGCCTTTTTTCGCTGATAAATATAAATAATAATAATAGATTTTATTTCTGTAAGTAGGTTTGAAAAAAACACTTTTACACGACAATCATATTTTTTAAACTAGATGAGATCAGATAAGCGTTTTCTAACTGACTATCTATGAAAAGAAAGGCCGAAACAAACTCAGAGGTCACAGTCACTTTTAAAGTCCAGACATAATCTTGGTCACATCATGTGAAGACCATATAGATTGGTATCTGAAATGGTATTTTGAGAAAAGAACTACAAAGATCGTATACACCTGTCCAGTCAGTGCACGCTTTTGTCAATTATCGTGCAACTCAATATTATCGCGCACAAAAAATATTTCGACACTCCCAGTAAGTTTTGAAACGTAACGCGGAATACGGGCTGACAGGAACATCGACGCCAGAACTGAAACCATTCAGCAAATGATTGACTAGACCTCCTCAGTGTAAAACTATGTCGACGGTTATTAAGAAAAATAGCTCTGCAATAAATTTTGATAGAAAAGTGCAATACCTACTGTTGCACTTTTCTATGAAAAAGCAATATTTTTTTCAAACCGTCTATATATTTTCACGGTTTGAAACGATTTAGTTTATAAACTGACTCCATGGTAACAAAATGTACGTTGCTGTCCTTGCCACCCTAAATATTACTATGCTTTCAACGTAGATAAATCACCTTACTACTAATACAGCTCTTCTGTAATCTAGTATTTTCAATTAGATCCTTTTTTTTTAATCTGCAGCAAGCAAAATATAATACGAACAGAACCTATATTAACTATTAATTATCAGCAATTTGCATTGGTTAGTCGTGATTTGTAACATACATAATCATCATCATTTCAGCCGAAAGACGTCGCGCACGTATAGAAAACGCTGCTGCCCATTCTCTAGTTAGTCCCTTATTCGTCTCTTACGAAACCTAGTGTTTTTTTAAGGGCTATATCATAATGGCAGCATGTAGTTTAAAGTTTTATCACGGTCTAAACAAAAATCTATATAAAAGAATACAGCAGTTCATTTTGATATGCGTGTAATATTATTTTACCCAATTACAAAGTATATCACATCAATTTCGCGAGGTGCTGCGGTCAAAGCTAAATAACGAGCCGACAGAATTTAATTACAACACATTTTTCTAGATTCCACCATTTTTTTAACTCATGGAAAAACGCCTGCCTATATTAAAAAGGCCTCTGAAACAATTTATTTTATCGTGACTAGTCTTTGTCTTCCCCTCCTACTGTTTCCTTGAATTATTGCAAGGATCATTTATTTTTTCTGAGGAAGCTGGTAGAAAGCCTTTGACCCGGAAAAAGATGGATGAAATCATGAAAATCCAAATCATATTTTTGTTAAACCAACATAAAATAAACTTTCACCTTCTTCCCATTGGGTTTAATGATAAAAGGTTTTATTTCTGTAATTAGGTTTCTACAAACACTTCAACACGTCAATCATATTTTCAAAACTAGATGAGTTCGGCGTTTTCTCTGACTACTATCTAACTACTCTGAGAAGAAAAGCCAAAACAAACTCAGAGTTAAATGTCTTCTAAAGTCCAGACATAAAGATCCAGACATAATCTTCGTAAGATCCTGTGAAGACCATGTCGATTGGTGTCTGAAATGGTCTTTTGAGAAAAGAACCACACAGATTGAGAGGACCTGAATAGACAGTGAATGCAATTGTCAGAAGTCACGCAGCTCAATTTAGAACTTGGAAACTCAACGATTCGACGAACAATACCAAAGAGAGGACATTTGGATAGGCCGTAAAAATTACTCATACTGCCAGACCATGGTTGTCCAGCAACTGCAAAACGCTACCTGCTAAGATCCTTAAACCCAATAAAGACTTTGCTCAACCTGGGAATTGAACCTGGGAGCCCACGCTCAGCATTCAAGCTTACGATCACGAGATCAACAGGGCATTTACTGATAACAAAGCCAGTAAAAGCAATTTGGACCCCTTTCAAGACTGATAGACACAGATATCTTAATTTATATTTCTACAGGTATAACATAATACTGCCTTGCTTCCCTAGGGAGGGGCCCCTCATTCAAGGGGCTAGGGAGTTATTTATTATTTAACAAGACAATAGAAAACAAAAGCGACTTCCTTCTGTGCTCTGGTAGAGTAGTAGGTATTGCAAATTCTTCTATAGCTCTTTGTAAAGGAGCAGCCGGTCTATTATTTCTCTGTCTGACCATGATAACAATAGGTAAAAACTGTTCAAATGGGCTTAAAATCAATGTTGAACTCTTAGTCAGTCCCTTGATTGCTAATCACAATTTTAAAGACAAGAATATTGCTAAATCATTCCTTCATATTATGTTAGATAAGTTTGCCTGCTTAGCAAGGTTAATGCCGCAATGAATGGTGCTGTACTGTGCCATGCGTGTCATATTATGTTAAGTATTTGAGAAGTTATGAGGGAAAAATTAACACAAACCATTCTGTTTTACCGTAGTCGGGTAAGAACCAGCATGTCCTTAAACCAACATTTCTAAAACACATGACATCCACCAATCTGTGCTGGAACTACGTGGAGAGTTACAGCCCACTGCCTTTCAGAGAACTATGTTCCAGCAGTGGTAACATTATTGTTGATAATGGTAAAAATATCAATGGCCCCTTTATCATTTCAGCTTCTCCCAACAATGATTAGTAACGACTCAACAAAAATCTACGCAAAATTTATGACATTACCCATATTCTAACGGGGGATAAATTAGGGTAAAATGGAGTACCATAGTATTTCAGTCGCACTCCCGGCTGGTCACAGGCGCGCGTGCCTCCGCATACAGATACGGAAAGAATTCTTTTATTTAATAGGAGAAACTTTCACTGAATGTAAGTAGTTTGAATGTGGGATATTTTTAACTGACTCTAAAAGGAGAAGGTTTTCAATTTATAAAACAGAGGGTCAAATTAAATTATATGTCAATACTTCACCGGTATCGATTTCGAAAACGAATGAAATATAAAAACACATAATTTTTTATCTTTCCCATTTTTTAAACAATGTATAAAGTCGAAAATTGCTTAGGAACGTGTAACGCAACCTTTAATTTAAAACTAAAACTCTCTAGAAATTCTTCAAGAAGAATTTATAGACCCTCTTAAGTGCCTTATATTTTAGATCCCTTTTTTTTTTTTTTTTTTTTTTTTTTTTTTTTTTTTTTTGGATGGGAAATCATCAAATGACTTCTCCCGCTCTGGGCGGAGCGGGAGGGCGTGTCAGACTTTTACTGACTAAAACCCACCCGTGTTCCTTCAGTTGCCCATGTGCCAGGGTCACGGTATCTCTTTTGAACAATCACGCGACCCCGGCAGGCATCGGTCCTAGCAGACCCCTTCAATAAAGCTGACATCTCTTTGAGGCGCGCGTGGAACACTACGCGCCGTCGACCCGAGCCTGGTCCTTACCGGGCGGCGAGCTACCCATTGCTCGCCACCCGCAAGCTCGCGCCTACGGTGGCCGGGAGTCCGCAATCGACTCCCGGCGCCCGGGGCGTCTCCTCCTGCGGCGGCTAGGGACGTGAGGGCGCAGAGACTGCCACTCCCTCACGCGCCCCGCCTCCTCCTTCGCGAGCATTACTGCTTCGCAGAAGGAGGTGACGGCTTCCCATGCCCTCTCGCTCCGTACCATGGCTCGCACCAGGGCCGGACGCGAGAGATCGCCGCCGCCGATCGCCTCCATGAGGACACGGCGGTGCTCCGCCCAGGCAGGGCACACTTCCACCGTATGCTCCACCGTGTCCTCTAGACGATCCTCACAATGGAAACACCCGGGCGTTTCCTCCCGCTTTATCCTGAACAGGAACCCACCGAAGCACCCATGCCCGGTGAGAACCTGCGTCAGGCGGAAGGTGAGGACGCCGTGGCGCCTCTCTATCCACTCCTCAAAGAGGGGACTTACCGCCGCAATTGTGGCGTGCCCTGCGCTGGGTTGCGACAATCGTACCCGCCATGTCGCCATGAGATCCTGCCGGAGCTCTGTCCGCCGTGCCGCGATTTGTCGCGGCAGCGGAGTTTCGCCCCGGCGTTTCGCATCCTCGCGCCACTCCCACATGTGGGCGAGGACCTTTGCCTCCAGATCCCATGGCGGCACTCCGGCAAGGAGGCTCGCCGCCTCGCAGGAGACCGTGCGGTATCCCCGGATTAACCGGATGGCCATGACCCTCTGGGCCGCACTCAACCGGCGCGCTGGGCGCAGCCTCAATGAGGGCGCCCACACCGGTGCCCCGTAGAGGGCCATGGACCGCACGATCCCCGTGTAGAGCCTCCGGCAGGAGGCGTTTGGACCCCCCAGATTGGGCAGGAGCCGCTTTAGCGCAGCCCCAGCCCGCTCCAGTCTGGGGGCCAAACGTCGGAAATGCATTTTAGATCCCTTGATCATAATAATTGAAAAGCTAATAGTGAGTAGGTACTTTATAATAGATTGAAGGCAAATAAAACCCTTTATCTTCATTTAATGCATTTTCTTATCTGTTTTATCGTACTTTTCGGGAGAAAAAATACTATGAATGATTTTATGAAGCAGCCTAAATTCTTTTATCTCTCACATTCTTGGCTGAGAGCGTGTAACAACGTCATGTAAAAACTACTGGCTGGTTTTAATGGACAAAACCCGGGCGAGCCAATAACTTTGATTTATTAGATCGCGGACCGAAATTGTAAAAAATAAAACCTTCGGCCGGCTAACTGCCTCGTCACTATAGTATTTGCAAGTACTACTCCTGAGTATGAGAAGGTTGCAAGTATTACTGGGTTCGATTGTTGAGTCGGGCTAAGAGTTATTGGGTAATTCCAATTGGTAACCGGCATGCGTGTATAACCAGATGTATGAAGTTGATCGAGGCAAAAGGAGTATGTTAAGGATCGTAACAGGTGGCGTTCTGTAGTTTCTCCCAAGGGGAAAAAAGCGTGAGTTTAGTATTTCATAGTAGGAGCCCTGAGTCTTAATTTGAGCCCGGTTAGTAGTAATAGATCAGCCCATAATATAACACTTAAAATATCTGGCGAAGCGTAGGTATAACTGCGTAACGCATTGAGGAACGCTGTGGTGATGTTATGTTATGTAAAATAGTTAAAACATAACTGCTAGCAATTGGCATTAATAAATAATATGTGATGCTTGTGTTGTACCACAACCCAGTTACCCTCATAACTGGGTTGTGGCGGAGACAGGCAGTCACTCCATGTAAAATACTGGTATTCAGCTGCATTCAGTTAGACTGGAAACCGACCCTCCTGCCAGGGTCGCGAGATTTGTTCCAAAGAGGTACCGTGACCCTGGCACATGGGCAACTGAAGGAACACGGGTGGGTTTAAGTCAGTAAAAGTCTGACACGCCCTCCCGCTACGCCCAAGAGCGGGAGACGTCATTTGATGATTTCTCACCCACAAAAAAAACCAACCCTAAGCTACTTGATAAAGGTTGAACAGGTAATGACTGTCGGATCAAAAGTCTCATCATCTGCCTACCTTTTTCCCACCCATACTGTGATCGCCTATTTGATCTCCAGTTACTGGGTAATACGGTATCCCTTGGTAAGACTGATTGTCAGACGTTCGGGCTCTTCTATCGCAAGTATGCTGGAAGAGATTTCTGTAGACGTAAGCTAATGCTTACGTAAGCTAATGCTTACGTCTACAGAAATCTCTTATCAGGAACAGAAATACGTACAAAGGTAATCCTTTGTACGTATTTCTGTTCCTTGCTTCTTGTCTGTTTATATGCGTACATGAATGGTTCAATTAACAATTAAAATCAACTCCCCTATAACCTAACATTTCCAATCTATTTACTATACAATGTTCTGAGAGAAATGTAGCTTTAACTCGATATAAAGTTAGCGAGAATTTCTAACATTGAATACGGAACCGGGAGGTAATATAAATAGTTAATAAATTAATGAAGTATCATGCGGGCAATATCAATAGTGTATTGGCTGGGTACTCGTGTGAACGGCAAAGTTCGCCGTTCAGCGCTGTTCTCCGCCCGGCAGAGTATGCCGTGAATTTAATTTTAATATTACAGAAAGTTAAGTGCAGTTTTATGGGCAATTATTGCCGTATTTGCTCTTTTATTTTTGAGCTTTTTGAGCTTTCACAAAAGGTCATTATTACTATAGTATTACTGGCACACAGTATAATTGATTAAGTGGCCGTGCATTTTTTTTTTAACATCTCGTAGGTTAACCTATGAGATTGTCGGTTGCTTAACCGGACGTGCCTGTGGCCACCTTAATGAATTAAGACCTCCAGCCAGGGCTTAAACACTTAAAACTAGAGCGACTCGCTTAAATCTACTCGCTAAGGAACCTACCTGTGGGTTACGGACTTCGGAATAGGACATCGCTGATAGACGGCAGCAAGGAACGGGCTGGGTCGGAATCAAGCGGCTGTGCTAGCGACTGTTTAACGACGTGCAAAGCCTTTTGTTTTCCCTACAAGAACAAGTAAAGTCACCCGCACGTACTGACGAGTTTCTGACCTTATCTGTTTTCATATTTCTTAAGTGTTACCACTGGGAAATAATAATAATAATAATATTCCACAACTATCACACAACGCCATCTAGTCCCAAGCTAAGCAGAGCTTGTGTTATGGGTACTAGACAACTGATAAACATACTTATATATTTCTAAATACATACATATTATAGATAAATTACACCCAGACACAGAACAAATGATCGTGCTCATCACACAAACATTTGTCCTGGGTGGGAATCGAACCCACGACCTCCGGCATAGCAGTCAGGGTCGCTAACCACTAGACCAACAGGAAACACTGAAGAAATACGAAAATTACCCTTACTGCTGCAACCCAAAGACGATGCTGTCAATATCAAATTCATAACATATACGTGCCATAATTTTACCCATGTCTTTCACAAGCAGAGCATTCTAAAAATCCAATTTTTTTTAATGTGAAAGTTTATATGTTTAGATATTTGTTAATCACTCATGCAAATACGGCTTAACTGATTTGGATGAAAGATAATTTATAACCTGAATTAATACATAGGACACTTTCTATCTCGGAAGTACGTTCATATGGAAGAATATCCGAGTTCCCCGCGGGCAAAACCGCTGGCAAAAGCTAGTATGTAATATTTCTCTAATAGTTAACAAAATGCCTCTGAATACCTACTAGTCCCGTCTTAAACTGAAGAGTATCACGCACCCTCAACATACGCAATAAACATTTTCTTAGAACCTTCAATTTCTAATTAATTACTTAATTAACACTTTATTTACCGTGAAGATCCTTTTAACAATTTCTTCGAAACGGTAAATTAATTTAAGCCACGCAATTTTAGTTGCCAGTTTATTTAAATCGATAAAGAATTTAATAATAGCTGTAATGATCTAGATTGGCACCTGTACAGGACAGAAGTTGTAATTATTTTGCTGATGAGTCTTCTATCAAGTCAGTCTATCGCAGTCCACTGTTGCACATATGTCTGTCCCAGATTCCGCCCCAGCACCCTGTTCTTCGCCTTACACATTCAATCTGTCCCAGCCAAGGTCCACCAAACTGGGGAGCGACACACTCTACGCTTGTCGATACGCGGTCTCCACTCCAGGATTCGTAGGCTCCACCGGCCATCGGCCTTTCGACAAACATAGCCAACCCACTTCGACTACAGCTTGCTAATTGTGCAGAATATGTCGGTAAACAGTCTAAGAGTCAGTTCAGGTAGATGGGAAAAACCTGCATCCGCAATTCGAACCGAGAGTAACCTAATCGGGGGCATGTGTAAGCCGACTGTGTTGATAATCATACAATTTTTCACTGCGGTTGGTGGTGGTGGCTAAGGTGATACAGTATTTTTTTTTTTTCAATTGAGCCAATCAATTATTTGGGCATTTTTCCGTGCTACCTGAGCTGAGTCTGTTTGATTGTTATCACGACTGACGATTAAGCTGCTAACCAGATTTTGATGAAACTTGAAAAATGCTTTTATCCCTTAGTATTATAAACATTTGTTTTTCAGACCTAGGTTATATCTCTCTCTCTCTCTCTCTCTCTATTCATAATGAGACTCCACAGTCCACGCAGGCGATGTAATGGACAAATAGTACAAATATTTCCGCTAAAGTACCAGTGTTCTAAATTTCAATTAGCCCAAAATGCTTAATTTTCAAAGTGCAACAAACAAAGGTAAGTAATTAATTTTCAACTAGTATGTTTGTGTTTGTAACTCAGTTATTGCCAACATAATAGCTTAGTTTAAGTTGAAACCAGCATGTGTGCCAGTTTGTAACTTTAAAACTCTATTCTTTTGATTAAAAATATTTTTCAAACTGGATTCATTTTACGTCTACATTTTTGAAAGCCTCTAAATAACTCAGACAGGTAAGTAACCTTTTTCAAAGCACACGAAGATCTTTAAAAACAACAGCAAAACAGTGAAATAAATGTTAAAATTTTAATATCACAACAGTCACAAACAAAATAACAGATCAAATAATGCAGACAGCATTATTTGTTTTAAACTCTAATTGATCCTCATTTTCCATGCATTGTTTACGAAACATCTCATTAAAGGCACAGCGAATTACAGCGAAACGATGTCTAGACAAATCAACTCAGATTTCCGAGTCACAGATAAGAGAAATCGTAAAAATGCAAATGCTCTTACGATAATGAGCAAAAAAACATCGCATCAATATTTAATCGAACCGGGAAAGTAGTAAAAGATAAATGAATGAATATAGGGAACGCGCCGCTGCTGCATTTTATAGGCTATGTCACTACAATCACGCGAATATGCGATCGTCGCGTTCAGATCTAGTTGAAAACCAGCGTCAGGTATCTATTATCGCACCTTACACTTTTTCTATTTTATTTTAATCTTTTGTGGTATATACCTATTATGTGCCTTTTAGTCTATGTTAAATCAATGCATTTGATGATGATGATGGAACGAAAGAGTAATATGACGTACACACGGCTACATATCAAGCTACAATTTTCCAATTTTAGCTAGGGTGGTAGGCTTTCGTACAATGAGAAGTCAGCTTATAATGGAAATGTATAGGTTGATTTGTCGCCGTGCGTACTAGTGCGGTTAATCATGTCGCTTTTGACGTTATAATTCATACAAACGATTGCGTAATTGCTAACTCGCGCGACAATTACCTTCAGTCAAAACCCAGGGTTATAAAACTACACTACAATATTCAGCAACAACAGAAAACTACGGTGAGAGTAGTGGTGGCTCAGTAGAAACGGCTGCGTCTTACGAGTTATATGTTCAAACCCAGACAAATGCTTTACTTTTTGTACATTATTTTATCAGCACTGTTCTGAAAACGGTGAAGGAAAACATCACCAGAAAACCGGCATGCCCTACAATCAATCAGTCTTCCTTTCTTATCCTCATAACAATTTCAGTAGGTAGGTAATTGTTATCTAATGCGATTATAGGATAGAGCTTAAACATATTATGTAGATATACTAACCAACAATTAATATGAATGTCACATAGTCGGTATTAAATAAATATTAATCCATTTCTACCACTCATTGTTATTAATGTTCTGTCGCTAACGTAACATCCTATTACCTTCATCTGTATTTAGAAATACGACACATTTATATCATCCTTAATACGAAATGTAATTACTGGCAGATTCTACTTAATATTAATTTGTTTGTAAATAATATATAATGTCCGTGAGTTCAGCAGTCATTGTGTTGCTGTCATTAGAGCCAAATATCATCATCATTATTTCAGCCGAAAGACAGCCACTGCCCCCCACCACTAGGGGTTAGCCATAATCGCCACGCTTGGCAGGTGGGTTGGCAATCGCACAATGGTGGTCAACTGCATAGAGAACGCTGCTGCCCATTCTCTGGTTATTCCCTTAGTTGCTTTTTACGACACCCACTGGAAGAGATGGGATGATGCTATTCTTTACGTCCGGTGCCATACTCCAGTAGCCAGTAGCCTCAACCTTGATTGGCCTTTACAGACAATAAACCTCTCCTGCTGGATCAAGGGCTTGACCCAAAAAGCGGTAAGTGTAATTAGGAGGTTCCTCTCTCAGAAGCCCAAACCACCGGTAGCTTGGACCCTACCGCTACCGATGGGCTACTATTTTTGTTATAATCTTTTCTCTTCTTCATAATCTAATATTTAAAATCATAATTTGTATGTGTGTCATTAGAGGAGATTTAAGCGTGCAAGTTTGTATGTTTGTTACTCAATCACCTGTCAGGGTCGCGAGATCTGTTCAAAATAGTTACCGTGGCCCTGGCATATAGGCAACAGAACGAACATGAGTTTTAGATAGTAAAAGTCTGACACGCCCTCCCGCTTCACCCAGAGCGGGAGATGTCATTTGATGATTTCCCACCCACAAAAAAAAACCCAATGACACAAAAAAGACTGAGCGATTTTGGATGAAATTTGGTATAGCTTAGGATAGTTTTGAACCCGATTCTGGAGTCCGCGCAGACGAAGACGCGAGCAGAAGCTAGTATGGATATAATTGAATCATCATGAAAATTGCTTCGTTAGTCTAGTGGTCGATAGCACGTCTGTTGAGAGGTCCTGCCATGGTCATTGGTTCCATCTTCGGGACAGACAAAGTGTTATTGGGTTTCTCTATTAGGTAATATTTTGTAGTAGCCCGAAGTTAGAATTAAATTTACGGTCGATAAATAGCAACAGCCACGCAAAGTTCCATATAATTAGAATACAGGACTCTATTCTAATTACATGGAACTTTTAACATAACTGGTTAAATGTGGTGCACAGTAACGGAAATTAACTTATTAATGAAATTGACAACCTAATCGAAATTTTCGTGTTATAGTCATTTCATAAATGATACATGATAAATGATTTTATTTCTGTAATAAAGTTTGTACAAACACTTATACACGTCCATCATCAATCTGTCTAGCCTTTTCCCAACTGTGTTGGGGTTAGCTTCCAGTCTACCCGGATGCAGCTGAGTACCAGTATTTTTCATGGAGCGACTGCCTATCTGACCTCCACAACCCAGTTACTGGGTAATACGATACCCATTGGTAAGACTGGCTGTCAGACTTTCGGGCTTCTGATGACCCGTAACGACTGTCTAAGATCTACGAAAGACAACCTGGACCAACGGTTTAACGTGCTTTCCGAGGTACGTAAGGGTCTTGGTATGAAAAGATAGTCACCCATCCATGGATTAACCGCGGCGAGCGTAGCTTAACCTGAACGATCAACCCGTGCGGCTGTTATTACTTAGCCACAAACATTTTAACACGTCCATCATAGTTTAAAAGGTGGGTGTATCTAACTACTCTGAAAAGAAAGGCCGATAGAAACTCAGAGGTCACAGTCTCTTAAAGTCCAGATATTATCTTGACCAGATCATATGAAGACCATGTGGATGTATGAAATCATGTTTTGAGGAAAGAACCACACAGTATATATGTGTGGTTCTGTGTTATCAAAACGTTCTAAATACAGTATACTAAGGACTATTTTCCTCCGAATACACACATAAGTAGCAAATGATTTATATGCTATTTTCTTCCAGCTCACGGAATAACTCGACATGAACGTGAATTGATATCCAAATACTCCTTAATATTTTTTTAAGTATGATAACTGTCATTTCTGGAATCCACGAGATTTAGTTATGTGAGTAAGAACGCTCACGAATAATCGATTTTTACTTTTCCTTTTGCAGACGACGGTTTTACTCGGTTTCGTGACGGTTCTGTCTTTGTGTTTAATCTATTTAAATATATAGTACTAGCTGACCCGACAGACGTTGTCTTGTCTCTTTGATGATATTTGAGCACGCATTCTGTCAATTCTATGTCAAATGTCATAATGTTACATTAAAAAAGTTTACATTGTCCTATTATATGGTTGTTAAGTATTCTTAAATAAGTGTTCTTAAATTTTCTAATTTCCCGCGCAATTTTTTAATTTTTTCTTTCATAATAAGCTTCTCCTGACAATTACAAACACAACAACAACAAAAAAAGTGAAATCGGTCCAGCCGTTCACGCGTGATGGCGTGACCAAGGGAAATAGGGATTCATTTTTATATATATAGATATAGTTGGAAACTAACGCAACACAATTTCCGACATCCACGCGGGCGCAGCCGCAGGTAAAAGCTAGTAGTAAATATTTACCAACTACTTCTTGCTATGTAAATATATTTGCCAAACACAGACAAAATAAGGAGTCATTTGAATGTCAAAGAGAATTTAATTTGCAAAATGGCTTCTATTATATTATAATATTTGCAATAGTTTAACTGAACAAATAAAGTGTTAAAATTATTTGAGTCAATCAATAAAATTTAATTACTGGTCCCTTTATTAAACCTTAATTAAATTGGCCTTTGCTAAGGACCTGTCTGGCAGAGCCAGCCTACGAAATTGATGACCACTGATGGCAGGATCGTATCCGCCAAACTTGAGCCGTTGAGAGAGATCGAGAAGTTCTAGTACGGACAGTTATACACGTCAACAAGTAACCTCGTTACGAATCTGGAAAACCACCCAAGTGACTATTGGATGGCTAACAGTCAAAGGGTAATGGAGACGGGTATGCTTGGAGTTTCCCAGTTTCTTCAGAAATAAAGATCCCCCGCAAGAGAATAAAGGTAACCGATATAGCCCGAAAAATCGCCAAACTTAAGTGACAGTGGGCAGGGCACAATGCTCATTACAGCGCTCATCACAGATGGCCGATGGAGCCAAAGGTTCTGCAGTGGTGACCGCGTAGCGGAAAACGTAGATTTGGCAGGAATCCACTAGCTGCAAGAAGCACAGAACCAGTCGAAGTGATGGAGCTTGGGTGAGGCCAGTGTCCAGCAGTGGACGTCTTTCGGCTGAAATGATGATGATGGGTTATAACTAGTGACTCGCCCGTGCTCCGCACGGTCCTTAAAACTTGACAAAGCATTGTGTTTTCTTTATTATATGTGAGTTTAACAGCACACATAAACCGTTCGGAATAAATTCCTTAAATGATGGTGATCACAGCTTTAACATGTGTTGAGCAGTTTAGAAGAACAACGCGGGCACTCAGACAGACAGCGACTTTAATTTATAATAGGTACATATGTACAGAAAATAATTTATTTCTAAGTACATTGTAAATGTTGGTGATGGCAGACGTAACCAATAGCACCATCCCATTTCTTCCCGTGGGTGTCGCGTGAAGCAACTAAAGGGCTTATTACAGAATGGGCAGTAGCGTTCTCTATGCATTTGACCACCATACTGCGATCACTAACCCGCCTGTCAAGCGGGGCGATTATAGCAAAACTCAAATTGGGGGAGGCGTATGTCCAGCAGTGGACGTCTTTCAACTGAAATGATGATAGTGACATTGTGAATATCTTAAGTTAATAAAATAAAAAACCTGACGAACACGTTTTTTGTCGAGTAAAACTACGGCTTATTCGCCGTGTGTGGGTACGTTTGTCAGTGTTGTATGGATCACTGTGGAAAGTTTTTCTACGGTACGTTTTATACTCCGTACCGTAAAGAATCCGTGCCGTGTATAAAAGGCCTAAGACTACTGTATATACAGAGTGTGCCCAAAATAGTTTGCAAGTCGAGACGCCTAGTATGCCGTGCCCCGGCAATATACAAAGGAAACAGTGGAATGAGCTTAATGGAACAAATAAGGACGACACTGACTCCGAGCGCACCTGCGTATAATACATGTATTTATACGAGTTTTTGTACCTTTTACACAGTACTAGGGGCCTTACAAGCAGTCAAATAAATAGAACTACGACATCGTATATGGAACAAAGTACGGGATTATAAACAACAACTTACGAATAGCTATGTTTTTACGGACAGTTCGGGGAGTTAAATGATAAATGACTCCCAATTTCAAATTTATTTCTTTGATGAGATTCTAATTACTTGAAACTTTTAACACAACTTGTTAAATGTGGTGTACAGCTACGGAAATTAACTTATTAATGAAATTGACAACCTGAGCCAACTTTTCATGTTGTAGCCATTTCATAAATATACATGACAAATGATCTTATTCCTGTGGGTAGGTTTGTACAAACAGACGTCCATTATATTTTTTTAACTGGTAGAGGTCGGCGCTTCCTAGACTAAAAAGAAAGGCCGAAACAACTCAGAGGTCACAGTCTCTTTTAAAGTCAGACATAATTTTGGTTAGATAAACAATAAATTGATTATAATTAATTCTTTATCAAATTGAGTCCTACGTGAAGTTGCCGTGTTAAACAACTTACATTTTATACATCTGTCAAAGAACACAACTGTGATTGAAATATATAGGCAATTTGAGCTCGCAGTCATTTTACTAACACTTAAATTATTTAACATTACATAGATGTCTAAGTAATGTTAAATAACACAGCTTGACGTGACTCTTGCTCCTTGAATGAGAGTAGTCATTCCCCGTAGATTATGGGTCACTGAATTCAAATTCAGCTTCGGAATTGCTCCATCACATCACATTTTTTAGATATCCTAACCTAAAAGTGCAAAAAACAAGAATATATTTTTTCATCATCGAGAAATTTGATTTTGAAAATTTCTAATTTTTATATACAGGATGTAAGGGTAAACACCGTTGTCACTTAACCCATGGGTAGTTTGAGTTAAATATAAAATAACAGAGCGAGTTAAAAAAAAAAATATTTTCCTAAATAGGTTTAGAATCAATTTACGCGCGAGAAATGAGCGACGCGCGACGCTACGATGCGGCGTTACGTGCGCTCGCTAGCGAGACTGACAGCTGACTGACTGGGGTCGCGACCCGTGAGTCGACGTCGGGCAACGCGGCGTATTGAGACGCAAGTTTGTTGCCCTCGCGCATAGGGTGTAATGTTCTTGTGGAAAAATGCAGATTTTCTTTAAAAAAAAGGTTGTTTTTTTTTCATTGATTTTACGTTCTATAAACGAAACCAAATCACTGGTTTCAAGGATAACGGTGTTTACCCTTACATCCTGTATACGAATTGTATGAAAAATTGTATATCGAATGTATATAAAAATTTTCAAAATCAAATTTCTCGAATGATGAAAAAATATATTCGCGCAAACTCAACGCCTTTTGGAAGAACAATGCTTATACTTTAAAGCGTTGTGTGTATTTTTTCGATAGCTAAATTTGTCGCGATGCTATATAACCGTGAAAACACGCTAAAATCGTGTTTTTTGCACTTTTAGGATAGAATATCTAAAAAATATGATGTGGTGGAGCAATTCCGAGGCCGAATTTGAATTCAATGACCAAAAATCTACGGGGAATTACTACTCTTATTCAAGGAGCAAGAGTCCCGTCGGGCTGTGTAATTTAAGTGTTAGTAAAATGAGGAAATGAGGAATCGATCAATGCACATGCACATGCTCCTGTCTTATAGGTATGAACTGTCCCGAGAAATAAGTATTCAAAATTAGTGCAGATGTCCGCAGCAGTAGACTAAGCTGAAAATTGAGTTTCCCTATACCCTGAAGTGAGATGAAGAATGTTAGAAATATCCGCCCAAACAAGTACCGAGGTACAGATGTTTGCAAAAAAATACTCTAAATCGCAGTGGGTAACTGTGGACGAAATAGGCCTCTGGTTTGTATGTGGCGTTTGCCCACAGACAATGGCTTACCTCCCATCTTGCACCGCATACCCTGTCACCTGCACTACGTGAGGACCTAATGGTTGCATCAGCGAACGGGATTTGCATTGCTGAATTTTGGGCAGAACAAATAGTATTTGTTTTTCTTGTAATTTTTGCCATCGACATGCTAAGAAAATTGCACTGATTAAAATTGCTTTTAATTTTGTTATATGCTCAAAATAAGGCTTAAAACGGTTTCACAGAAGGACATTAAATAAGTAGGTACTTAGTTGATCATACATACAAACTTTTCATAATGTATGTGGCTATCCGATTCGGGCAGTTACACCTTAAAGTGTACAGTCATGAGAATTATAATATTACCGGCAATCGAGTGCGCCATACTCGATATTACTATCTTATCTTCATGAGTGTACTTAGAAGGTTATCGAGAGAGTGTTAAAAATTAATCAAATCCTTTGCTGCAATAATTAATTTTCAAAGCAATTTCATAGATATATATCTAGCTGTAGTAATAGTTTTTGAAAGCGAATATTAAAATTCCTTCCTTCGTGGAGAATCCACCACTGACCCTTGACCACGGAATTAAGGGCTACTTCCACTGTGCCCGGCTAATGTTTTGACCACGCCATGTATAGATAACTTAAATTTTGCGCATATTTAAATGACAGTTGAACTATGAAATTGCTTTAATTTTTTTTCCGACTGTATCATATTTTCATGATAATATACAAAGAAAAAGAATAAGACTAAATAAATCATCCATCACCGTACACTTTTCCGGGTGTGGCAGTGGTTGCTTAGTGGTAACGGCCGTGACTTACAATACAATACAATCCTTTATTTCAGGCAACTAAGGCCCAGAAAAACACAATACATAAATAAGCATAAAAACAATAACGATTAACTAATATATAATCTATAAGGCAAAAGTACTACGAGTATGCGAGTGCTCGTGTATTTACGAGTTGTATGTCGTGGGTCCGAACTCAGGCAGGCAGTATTTTTTTTTAAACAATTTCTGAGCACTGATCTCAAAAACGGTAAACTATAAAAACATTGTGAGGGAAACGATAAGTTCTAGAACGAAAAATTCGAAGACATGTGACCAACATGGCACACGGCATGGTGGATTACGGCCGACTTCCACTCACAGAAGACAAAGCCTATATCCCAGCAGTGGAAATATTATAAGCTGATTTTTATAGGGCACTAGCTTCCGCCAGCGGCTTCGCCCGCGTGAAAATTCAACCCCCCAATTCACCCTCTTAGGGATGGAATTTCAAAAAACCCTTTCTTAGTGGATACCTACTCTTTACAAAGAATACACCCTCCAAATTTCATGTCTCTAGGACCAGTGGTTTAGGCTCTGCGTTGATATATCAGTCAGTCAGTCAGTCACTCAGTCACTCAGGACTTTGAATTTTATATATATAGATTTTTGTACAATATAGTTCCCTAAATCAACTTCCAACATGTATGTGAAATAAAAACCAATAAAAAATCCACATATTGATCGAGAAACCCGTTGAAATATTAAACTACGTCGCGATGCCGCGTTCATCAAAAGTTGTCAGCATTTTGTGCTAGCACAAAGATGAATGAAAATGCCAGAGGACTTTTGATCACAAAGTACTTTTCATTGCACCATTCTGTAGCAGCCGATATATGACAAAAAATCACAAACTCTAGGAATAAAAGTGGGTTTTACTATCTATCCAGTTCTATAGGGTATTTGATAGTCGTTACGAGTAGTCAATAAGCATCATGTTACCCATTAAGATAATTTGTATTTACATAAGAAAGAATACAAAATACATCATACATGTACACAGTAGGTTGTACAATCAAGTCTAATATTATTGACAGATTTTCCGCCCCTAAACTAGGTACGCAGACCTGGATCTTAGAACTCGAATATTTTCCGGCTTCCATTTTAAAAATAAAATAAAATAAAACTTTTTTTTAAATATATTTTATTTTTATTTCTTAGCGCCAGACGTAAAGAATACGTCTTAAACGTGGAATCATTCTTTACGTCTGGCGGTTAAGTAAAAAAAAACATTAACCGAAACAATTAGGTACATTCTCAAACAAAAACCATAAATTCCGAAAACTTCTTAAGAAAATCCTTATATCCGTGTTACCCGATATGCTCCACACTTCACGAACGTACCAATAAAATTATCATAATTGAGTAGATATTCCTGAATCTTTTTCAGTAAGAGGCTTAACTTACTTGGTATTGAAAAAACCTCCCCTTGTGGGCGCAACAGCTTGACTTTATTAAGTTTGTATTCCCTTTTTTTAATAAAAAAGATACAGACATTAAAAAGTTCCAAGAAGCATAAGGCAGTCTATGAAAAAAATGTCTACGTCTAAAGAAATTAAGGCTTTTTGTTTATGAACTAAAATACATTAAAAAATGTAAATAATGGTCGTTGGTAATTCAAAACATTTCACGCGAAATTCAAGTACCTATTCCATTTTAATTTTCTCGGAAAATACGATGGTTTGATTTAACATGTAAAACATAATACGATACGATATATCATTATAATAATTTTCATAATCCAGTTGTTTTACGTTATCTGACCCCCAAAGATTAATCGTCGTGAAGGTTACATTTTAACGTTTGCGCGAATCCACGTTCGAAACTCAAATCGCGATCGGAGAGCGTCGGGTCAGCAGTGTCACTCCGGCGTAGCACTCACGTACACGGCTCGAGCGGTGCGGCAGGCTGTACGCATTTATCGTAACAATAAAAAAGTTTCATTAAAAAAAAACTCTTTATTATCTGTGGTATGTATAATGGCGTAAATTTAATTTACGAATAGTGAATGACAATGTGAAAAATTCATGTGACGAAAAGTTTTTAAATTAGTTTGAAAGTGTTTTTTTAATTAATATTTCCGCTTCAATAGATAGAATTTTAGTACTTTTTAGTTACTGAAATAAAGCAGTAGGTATTTAATAAATGTTTAGCTGCTTAGTTGTTTAAAAATGATTAATTTACAAGATTTTTATGAAGACGTGGTGGCTGAAACTTAAAAGTGACAGTGAACTTTGACAAAAGTAAGAAAAAATTGTTTTCACTTCGATACTGGTGAGTTAAACACTATTTCTTTTTAATTAACACATATTTTATTAATTGCTCGAGACTCTTTTTTGCTCGTTTTTAAAACAGTACTTATCTTATATCTGAGAAAAAAGTTATTAAATTAAAAAAAACTTACATGCTGAGTCTTTATCAGACTATTTAATGTAAAAAATATATATTTTTGGGACAAATCTACACTACAAAATTATTCTAGCACCAACATACATATGTAATTATCTGATGGTGAACTATAAATAGTTAATAGTCAATTAATTTTATCGATTCTGTGGAGCCGCAGAGTAATATACTTTTTAATATTAAATACATTGGTAACATAATAATTTATTAAATTAAACTACTCCAACATTTTATTAAGTTACGATAAGATTACGTTAATCATTGTTCAATACATAGAAAAAAGACAGTTACTATGCTCACTGCAGGCAAAGAAAATTCTGTTCGCAAAAGATTATTCTATTAGAAAGTTTACACACTTGGGTTTCGCAATGAAATAAATTGTTTCAAGAAGGAGTAACGTAGTTTAGAATTGTACTCTTATTTTTACGTAGATAGGTGCTTCCTACAAAAATATACCTATAAAACATATTTCATTTGAGTACCATAAAACAAAGGATTTACATCTAGCGAATGAAATACAGAGCTTCAGAATCGCGATTACCAAACCGGATTATTTCGGATTTAAGCTACATACGTCACAAAATGGAAGGGTTAATTCCTGTTTACACTTGTTTCACACAAAAAGGTGGGGTGTGAACAATGAAAGTGTGACACTGAGGAAGATATGAGGAAAATGTAAGTCTAGGTCGAGATGAAAGTTCTGCGAATGCAAGATTATGAGTGCTACTCTTTGGGGCATTTAGACCGTGAATGCTTTCGGCTTGTATTCCTTTTTCTTACCGTCTTGTAGCTAAGATTTGTCAGCTTTTTCTTCTCAATCTTGAGACAAAAAGTTACCGTCAAAATTGAAGAGGCTGACTTTTCTTAAAAATCATTGCATAAAAATTTGGATTTCTTTCAAATAATGGGGTTGAAACTGATTCGTGAATAGTTTATTTGATTTTTTTTTTCAGTTCAAAATAGACTTGTAAAATGTGTCGTCTATTTCCTTTCTAAAATTGGATATTCGGAATACAAACGCAGACCACGTTTCTATCGCGACGTCACAGGCCTTTTTGTCGGTTGCCTTTCGGACAGGTGATATCGGACGTAGCTCTCTGTACAAAAAAAATGGGCGATCGACAGAAAATATTTTGCAATAGCTGAAACACTCGTCTACAAAAACTGAGCGAGAAAAACTGATGAAATACCTACGCCTTTTTTTATTAGTGTCCAAACATATTTGGAGATGAAATTCCTATAAGTAGAAATTTCCCTCATGCAGTTTTTTTTTTTTTAATGACTAATGAGCGCATTTATCGATTTCATATTTGTCATTCTTACCTTTTTGGATTTGATCTAATGGTATAAGTTTTAATTATTATAAAACATAACATAACATCTCGCTCGCGAAGTGTCGGGCAGTGGTGTACGTCGAAACAATCACACTTCGCAAGTTAAGTTTAATTTCTGTGTAATAGAGGGGCGAGCCTATTGCTATCAACCGGGCATATTCGGTCGGCTGTCGTTATGTTTGTAATTAAAGCTACTTTAGGGTGCTATAACATAGGTTCCTAAATTGAATGAAGAACAATAGCTTAGTCTTTTAAAAAGCAGTTTTTTTTTTGTGAATCACAACCATCAGTCATAACGTCTCAACCGAACGGTAGATCAACAAAACCAGACATATTCCTCTCCACAAAGTTAAACAGCTGCTGATTTTTTCCAACATATGTCAGCAATATCATAAGTTATGAGTCGGTAGGAGTGACAGTTGAGTTATGAGCCTTATGAACGTCAACCCCTTTGAGGCTTGCGGAGCGTGAATGCTTCCGTCACGCTATTTTCCGCCATCTTTAATATAAGTATACTGGATGTTTATTTACCAATATTTCTGATTTACAAGCAATGTATTAAAAAATAAACCAAAGATTTAAAGGTTCTTAGGGGCAAAGTACAGATAGAGTTTTTGCCAATAAGACCTCGATGGACAAAATGTATGCTTAGAACCTTTGCATACCAAGCAGACATTTTATCCGTCGCGGTCTAGCTACTTTGTGCGACTGATGATATTTTGATATTTTTTTACAAAACTAAAGTGTATCACAGATGCACCAAAATTAACCAAATTTATATCTACCTTCTTCTAAACCTCTATATCATAGTACATAAAAAAGTCACTTCCCGCGTCTGTACGCTTAGATCCTTTAAACCACGCAACGGATTTTAATGCGGCTTTTATCAAAATACAGAGTGATTCAAGAGGAATGTTTATATTTATAATACGCGGGTAAAGTCGCTGGCTAGTATTTAATACAAATCAAATGCTGTTCGTTAGTAAGCGCGTCAATTCAGAACAGCTTAACCAATTTGGCTACGATTTATTTAGAAGTGTTTCTGATAGTCTGAATTTGTTCCCGAAAAATGTATAAATTCGAGAAAAATTGAAAGTCATGGGACTTTTTGTTACTCAATATGAATAAGTACCAATAATATTCAGAGCTGTTTCGAGTGTTTACTTTAAAAATGCCAACAGAGGAAAAACTTGTTCTTTTTGTTAGTTTAGTTAGTTTGAATTGTTATGTCATTATGACGAAAGTTCGTGTGACATCGGGCTTGTCCACTTGACTTTCGTGCAACAGTTGTAAAATAAAATTTTGTATCTCTGTTTTTTTGCTTGTACATTTTATTTATGTGGGAAGGTTTACCAAATGGTCCTGATTTTATAAAGAATACTTTAGAAGTTATAAATATGGTCATACCATTAAAACAAATTTCTTTTTCAAAATCAAAGAAAAATATAGTGTTGACCTATTTTTCATCACCATAATCATCATTTCAGTTGAAAGACGGTCTTTGCTGGACATCGGCCTCCCTCCGCCTTTTATCATACAACGTGGCAATGCTGGTAGCCTTTTGGGCCGTTTTCTAAAGACAGCGATTCAGCCGAACTTTTTGATGCTCTACGATGCTTTCTCTCCTTCTTTTTAAAAATGTGCTAGTACATATTATTATTGTTTAAATGTACCTACCTTTTAAACTAACGTAAATATTATCCTTGATATTGTTATTAAAGAAAAATAATTAAAATGGTTTCCACTTTTTGTGCCTCTGTAATTTCCATACAGCATTCTTTAATATTCTTCATTCTCTAATATTTACATTTGTCTGATTTTGACATAGTTTTCCTACGATAAAAGAAACCTCCATTGTCCTTACAAAATGCACATAATATTATCTAGCAAGAAATACATTTAATTAACTGTCAGTCATTGTGGTATAGGAAGTGTTCTTCCGCGTAACATCTGGCAATTGTGCCACAATGGGACTCGGCCCATTCAAATAAGGCCTTATGAGAATGGAATAATAAACATATGCAAACGTATCCCTGACTTAGTTGAATAACAAATTGTATGATACGGATTTCGCGCTGTTATTCTGCAATTTCAGCAGCTAGACGGTATATATTAACTGTTGGTATTATTGAAAGGGACGATGATGGTGAGATAAAGAAAAGGTATTTGTATAAAACTGCAAATTATAGAACTATATTATTTTCATCTATACTAATATTATAAAGCTGAAGAGTTTGTTTGTTTTTATGTTTGTTTGTTTGGTTTAACGCGCTAATCTCACGAGCGACTGGTCCGAATTGAAAAATTCTTTTTGTGTTGAGTAGCCTATTTATTGTGGAAGGCTATAGGCTATGTAACATCACGCTACAACAGTTTATTAGTCTGAAAGCCAATTACAGGTCTCCTCTTGTAAGAACTAATTATGATCACAATTGAGTTGCAAAGGCAATATAATGGTGGTTATATAATTAGTGTGTGATGCTACAGGATAATGTTTGTGCATTATGAGAAGGCTTGCTTTCAAACAATTTTTTGAAAGGCCCGTTTGTTTTTTTGTCCATAACACATTTACATATTAAATCATCACTCCGTTACCACTAATGGTTTGAAGATTACGGAGACAGAATAATGTTTAACTATGTTTAGAGTTAAACGTATTTAGTGATTTGTGGTGTGATCGTATGAAACTTCTTAGGAGGTGATTCAGAAATTATAAGAACGCGTTATGTCAAAGCACATTCTATTACATGAGCGAGAAGATCTCTTTCAGATTCTCTTTCTGTCTCTCACACGAGATCTCTCTTAATCTTTATTTATGAGAAGTTTTACTGCTATCATGAGCACGCGCATTGTTTAAAAAATAATAGACTCTAGACAGGCAGTCACTAACACAAGCGACTAAGTGTCAGTTATCCAATTAATTAATTTCTTTAAATATTTATCAACTCTAGAACGTCTTAATTATTTTTTTAGCAAAAACGATTCAACTATTTAACAGCTACGGTGCCATAGACAGACATACATAGCGGTCAAACTTATAACACCCCTCCTTTTGCGTCATGGGTTAAAAATATGTAAAGCATTTTAAACCAGTACGTAACACCGGTTTCTTGCCAATTCTTCTCCATACGAAGCTACCTTTTGGAAGGCGCGACTAGAATCAATTCTATTTTCTTGTAAATTTTGACGTTTAAAAGTGCTTTTTTTGCGCCCATTTCAAAGAAATGATTTCACTTTGACTTTGAACATTTTCTTTGTTTTCAGGTTTATTTATTAGGTCAATGTCGAGTAGCAGACGGTCTTAATTGGTTGATGACAAGAAAATAAATATGCTCGAGATAGTCGGGACATTGCCGGTTATTGGAACGCGCCTAACGAAGTTATAGACATAATAGAAGGAAAATTGTCCTTTAGTTTGTGGAACAAATAGATTCAACATATAGGCCATAATATAACCATTAAATAATATTACTGCCTTGTTATGGATCACCTGTAGAGTGTATAACTGTTACATTTATGTTAGACTACCCTCTTATTTGAATATGTAGACGCAATATTCAAGATAGTGCCAAAAAGGTAGAGGTAGGATCCCGAATTTTATAGGTGGACCTAGTAACTGGAGTCCTAAAAATACGCAAGAAAATTGTGTTTTTTTTTAAACTAGGATAGTATTATGGAAAGCAGATACGTAATTTTTGAAAAATACTGCGTTTTTTCGCTTTGCAAGGCTTTAGATTTTTCATTAAATTATTGATTACAAACGAATTCTAAAAGAGACATGTGCGCCTCAAAGATGAGTATTATATATACGAAATTGATAATTTTCATCTTTAATGATGATTTATACGACCCAGGTAGGCTTTTTTTTTTTTTTTTGGATGGGAAATCATCAAATGACTTCTCCCGCTCTGGGCGGAGTGGGAGGGCGTGTCAGACTTTTACTGACTAAAACCCACCCGTGTTCCTTCAGTTGCCCGTGTGCCAGAGTCACGGTATCTCTTTCGAACAATCTCGTGACCCTGGCAGGCATCGGTCCTAGCAGACCCCTACATTGCTGCTGACATCTCTTTGAGGCGCGCGTGGAACACTACGCGCCGTCGACCCGAGCCTGATCCTTACCGGGCGGCGAGCTACCCATTGCTCGCCACCCGCAAGCTCGCGCCTACGGTGGCCGGGAGTCCGCTATCGACTCCCGACGCCCGGGGCGTCTCCTCCTGCGGCGGCTAGGGACGTGAGGGTGCAGAGACTGCCACTCCCTCACGCGCCCCGCCTCCTCCTTCGCGAGCATTATTGCTTCGCAGAAGGAGGTGACGGCTTCCCATGCCCTCTCGCTCCGTACCATGGCTCGCACCAGGGCCGGACGCGAGAGGTCGCCGCCGCCGATCGCCTCCACGAGGACACGGCGGTGCTCCGCCCATGCAGGGCACACCTCCACTGTATGCTCCACCGTGTCCTCCAGACCCAGGTAGGCTTTGTCTTAACTCTTAATAAATCTCTAGATAACTAACTATCAATTATCGTGTAATTGAGCTATTAATTCAGTCCTAAGATTTATTATTGAAGTCGTCCGTTTCTAGTCTTATTTTGGTGAATTTTGTGCTTTAGAACAACTGAAAGTAGGTAAGTGAGATATCGCTTGTCACTGATATACGTGATACTGACTTTTGATAATCTTGTAACGAGAACAATGGCTTGTGGTGAAGACAATAAAATTAATTTGTAAAAAATAACACAGTACCAAAAAATTACTGAACTCTGTTCAGTAGCCGGTTCTGCTCTCGAGACGCGTTTTTTTATGTTTTTATCAAAAGTTCAGCTGTTTCGACACGACGAACCTGTGATCAAAATATTATACCTACAATTTCTTGTTAAACTTAAACGACCAACACGTATAATTTTTACTTTTTAGAGGTTTTGGTTACGGTTGAGAGTTTTTGAAATTTGAAATTTTACTTTTTTGTGACTATAGAACTAAATTAAATAAATAAAAACACAACATTTGTTTCAGAATTTATTCCATACGTGTTCCAACAGTGAAAACTTATAAATTAGTGTTAGTAACATTTATTCTAAGCTGTGTGAGGCCGATCCTGGGTAATGTCTACTTGACTGCGTGCAGTCAAGTCAGTCAGTATCCACCGCCCCAAGATTGGAGAGTCCCACCTATCAGCCAACGCTCTAAGATTGGTGTTGGGGCTGGCGCGAACACGGCGAAGCAGAGATGTGCTTCTCTTGCGCATGATGGCCGAAAACTATCAATCGCGGCGTCGGTAAACATACGACGCGCTACAAAAACGCTGCAGCTCCATCAACACCCGGAACGTGTGTTTGTAAAAATTACTTACCTACAATTCTGCAACAGAATAAATATAACTTAATGATAACTGCAGTTCGCACTGCGAGCCGATATGCGCATCCGGTATAGAAGAAGCATATATAAAATATGTATGTATTTATGTACTGTGTGGCATACAAACAAGAATACTCGTTGTAGTAAAATATTTGCTTAATCTAGAGACCACAAGGCGTTGCCTTGACTCGCAGCTATCTAGTTATATAGATCTTTTTAGATTAAATTGATATACTCATACGGACCTACTCAAATAACTATATTTTCCATATTCTGCCTACATAATAAAAATCTTAAATTCACGAACAGGAATCGCTGGGTCTAGCTACACGCATACAATTTTACACTAAATTTCCTTATATGTAAGGAAGGACATTTGAAAATTCTTACTTAAAAGGGGATGAACGTTTGTATTGAGGTTCGTCATTTTTGCCTTTGAGAAAACCCATCGGCATACAGCTTGTAACAAATAAAAACATTTTCACAAAACAATATCTTTCATATATGCTTACCCTACGCAAATATCAATCTTGCTTCAAGCAAAGTTTATTTTTACCTACTCCTGAAAAAAAAAACATGCTGTGTTTAAAAGAGAAGTTTCAAACCTCGTCTTCAGCAACTAAAATAATATGACTGTTTAAATTATTCCGAACTAGGGACTTTTTGACGCAATTTTGAACCTTGTCTCTTTTCTGTGTTTCTTTTTGGTACCCTTTATCATCCTTCTATTATCTAAACGCTCTTTTGGAACACTGCTATCCCAAATCTACTCATCACTATCATCATCTGCTCAACCCAGTTACTGGGTAATACGATACCCCTTGATAAGACTCTTTGTTAGACTTTCGGGCTTCTGACAACTCGTAACGACTGTATAAGATCTACGAAAGACAGCCGTGACCAACGGCTTAACGTGCTTTCCGAGGCACGGAAGGGTCATGGTTTGTTAAGATGGTCACCCATCCACGGGCCAACCACGACAAGCGTAGCTTAACCTGGCTCTCCCAAATCTATTAATACTGTAATTTGAAAAAATTGTTTAAGTCAATTATTTTTAAATGAGTTACCGTGGAGTTTCTTGCCGGCTCCGTAGGAAACGACCAATTGCTACCGTGCACCTTGCTTCTATTATTTCATAAGTGCACATGTAGGTTTATGGGTACTAAAAATGATATATTCAGAGTTTTAATAGTCGTAAAATATAGTTTGCCTTTTAATACTTCTTACATATCTAACAACGAAGACTATGGTATCTGTTCGCAATCTTATCTAAACGCCTCTTGATATCTATATTTATTGCTGCAATCCTATTTATATTCATTTATCTAAATTTATTTTTGTTTGTGATATTTCAAATACGACATAATACCTATGTTATATTTTCGCCCGTTATGTTTAAGTTCCATGGGGGCGAGCCTAGGTGTCATCAAGTGGGCACAATTCCAGACACAGGCCTACTACTAAGAAATTCCGTATAGAAATATCTAATAACACAATTCCCGTCCTGTGGATAGAACACAGGACCCTTATACGTCATCATCATCTGCCTAGACTCTTCCCAACTATGTTGGGGTGGCTTCCAGTCTAACCAAAGGGGTAATTGCGGAACTTTTTATCGGTAGGAATTGGTTTAATATTCATAGTTAAACAACATTCATTGCGTTATTTACGTAGCTGAGTCGACAATTTATTTGAACAATGACGCAATGATTTAGAAATAATCTTCAACCCCATTCAGATTCTGATAAATTGTGCGTTTCGCAATTAGGGTGCAGATGTAACTGAGTACCAGTATTTTACATAGAGCGACTGCCTATCTGACCTCCTCAACCCAGTTACTGGGTAATCATGCGTATGTACCTATATCCATATATTAATCGGAACTTCTCGTATATCTGGAAGTTAAAGTCTCCCTGGTCGAGTCTGATTAGAGAGACTCATCTACATCAGTAGATGAGTCTAATCAGTCTCATACATACAAAGTTGCCGAACTTTGCATGTTGTATTATGTCTTGTGTTTGTTCCTTATGTCGAATGTAGATAGTGATGAGACGTAGCATTTTAGCTACTAAAGTGCTACAAGATTTTTTTAGCGTATGAGGTACAGTGAAAGGAGGCGTTCGTGGTACATAAGGCAAGGTTTTGAGCATTCACAGAAAAACTGTATTAAAAAAACAAAATGTTGCCATGAGTACTGATTTTGGCCATGTGCCAATGTATCCTCGTGGACTCAAGTATATGTAATAACTAGCTTCTGCCCGCGACATCGTCTGCGTTAAATTTCTTGTTCCCCCGACCCTTCCCGTCGCGTCGAATAGCCTACCCGTGCGATTTTCCCCGTTTTTGCATCATTTTTCATTACTGCTCCTCTCCTTTTAGTTGTATCGTGATATTATATAGCCTTTCTTGATAAATAGACTACTTAACACAAAAAGATTTTTTTAATTCGGATCAGTAGTTTCTGAGATTACCGCGTTCAATCAAACAAACAAACAAACTCTTCAGCTTTATAATATTAGTATAGATAACACATTTTAATCCAAATCAGTATGGTTAAAGTTTGGTACTTTCTGGATTGTGGAGGTCAGGGGGGCAGTTGCTCCATCTAGGTGGGAAAAGGGTAGGCAGGTGACGATGATCAGATTGTTGGGAGTAGAACAAATATATTATTGTCACGCGCAAAAAATCAAATGTTGCTAATTATACAGAGGCACACTGTATTCTGTTGCAAGATTTTATCTACTTAATAGTACCTATATAATTTCAATATAATTTATTTATGCCATAAATAATGAAAGCTGAAAATGATAAGCTTGTTATTTTGTTACCGTTTTTAAAATTCATAATTACACATACACAAATAACTGATAAAAAATAATTATCAGGTCAGTTCATAAGTCCTCATGTAGATACAATAAATTGTACAGACGCCAGCACATCAAGCTACTACAATCTGTCAGATTTCTTTAATAGATTTTCAACTTTATCGCTAAAGCATTAGATTCAAGGTTGATTGGGAGAATTTGACAGTTTCGGGTACCTTGATGTACTGGCGTCTGTACATTCCATATTATACTTGCTAACTTGCTTGTTACCTCGGACATAGTGAACTTTGTGTTTCGGGAGAAGGTACATCTTCTTACTATTGTATTACAAAGCTGTTATCGCCTCGGCATTTCATGTTTAAACGCATAGCTCCGAGCTGTTTTCTTCAAAAGCGGTGAGATGTATACTGTATAATTCAAGGCGTATATCTTGTACATTAATTGTACTTAAACAAGCGTGAACGATGGTATTAATAACACATGAGATATACACGAAATATATCACTCCCCAGTTCAAGGTTGAGACGCACTATTAGTTTGTGCGCTTCATTGATTGGTTTATTGCCGATTAATTAGATTTCATTATCTGCCTAGCCTTTTCTCAACTATACTGAGGTCGGCTTCCAGTCTAACCGGACGCAGCTGAGAACCAGTATTTTACATCGAGCGACTGTCTATCTGACCTCCACAACTCAGTTACTGGTTAATATGATACCCCTTAGTAAGACTGGTTGTCAGACTTTCGGGCTTCTGACGACCCGTAATTAATTTTAATTAATTAATTAAATGATTCATTCGATTTCGTTTAGGATAATCTATACTACTATATTATAAAGCTGAAGAGTTTGTTTGTATGTTTGTTTGATTGAACGCGCTAATCTCAGGAACTACTGGTCCGTATTGAAAAAATCTTTTTGTGTTGGGTAGCCTATTTATCGAGGAAGGTTATAGGCTATATAACATCACGCTACAACTAAGAGAAACGGAGCAGTAATGAAAGATGTTGCAAAAACGGGGAAAATCGCACGGGTAGGCGATTCGACGCGACGGGAAGGGTCGGGGGAGCAAGAATTTTAACGCGGACGAAGTCGCGGGCAGAAGTTAGTACCAAAATATAATACGAGAGAAGTGGTAGCCAAGTGGTATCTATAACTTCATCATACATCATTATCATCATTTTAGTTGAAAGACGTCCACTGCTGGACGTAGGCCTACCCCAAGAACCGCCACTTTGATCGGATCATTTTTTTAGTGGGATTCGCCATAATCGCCACGCGGCAGTCGGGTTTGCGGTCGTAGTAAGGTGATCAAATGCATAGAGAACGCTGCTGCCCGTTCTCCAGTAAAGCCCTTAGTCGCCTCTTACGACACCCACGGGAAAAAATGGAATGGTGCTATTTTTTACGTCCGTCACCACAGGATTACATAATAATAAACTAAAATATTGACAAAATCCAATTAAATTTAAATCAAAATAAAAAAGTTAAAATACAAATTTGAAAACAATTTTTATAAATACCCCTTCAAAAAATCATAATCAGATAAACTTAATTAGAATCTGAACACAACAATCAGGAGATTATAAACAATTAACATAATCGCAATCAAAAACTCGGGGCTGAAAAGTACGAATATAGTTTCTTTTGAAACATTTTCAGGTTCTCATGATGAATGGCAAGCTCAGCCATTCGAGAAATTGCATTATTTAGTTTGGTGGCTCTCGGAAGGGAGGAGTTACACCTAAAATAAGATATGATGACTTCTTGAACAGTTTATAGGTATGCAAACGAAGTAGTTTTTATGGTACGTTAATAGCAACATTTGTGACAAAATTTGAGTCAAATTTGGACACTATATTAGGTGTATCTATTCATTCATACACGAAATATTTAAAGAGGTACACCTGTAGATGGTAAAGAAGCGATAGCAACGAAAAAAAATTTTTTTCCGATGTGTATTTTTTTTCAAAATTTAATATTTATAAATTATTTGACATTAGAAATACTGGCTCCTTCTTATTTTTAACATACATTACTCTAGTTTCTAAAGCGGCCACGCTCGCGCTGTTCGCAGCGTCAGGCGGGCCATTTATAGAATTTGGAGTAAAGGTTGTATGCAAAACGTGTCAAGCAGTTTTAAAATTATATTGTAATAATTACGAAAATTCAAAAACACTTAGTTAAAAAAATTGTTTTGCTTCTATAGCTTCTTTACCACCTACAGATGTGCCTCTTAAAAGATATTTCGTGTATGAATAGATACACCTTAAATACTCCACATCATCATCATCACCATTTTAGTCGAAAGACGTCCACTGGTGGACATATGTAAGTCTCCCCAAGCTGCGCCACTTCTATCAGTTTTGTGTTTCTCGCATCCAGAGCATCATTTCTGCGGCCTTCACAATCGGTCCACCTTGTGGGAGGCCTTCCAACTCTACGTCTTCCGTTACGCGGTCGCCACTCCAGAACCTTTCGGCCCCATCGAGCTGTGCGCTGACACTTCAGTTTTGCAATTCTTCGGGCTATGTCGGTTACCTTGGTTCTCCTACGGATCTCTTCATTTCTGATTCTATCGCATAGGGAAACTTCAAGCATAGCCCTCTCCAGCGCCCTAGGCCCATTACCCATATACTCCTATGTATGAGTAATACCAGTGTTTTCATTTATTGCGTTTTGTCATCACCACATTCTACAATACATCTAGATAGACATCTATCTACATCTAGTATGTAGACTCAGCATGAGTTTTTGAAAAGGGACTTCAGTGCGGAATCTGGACAACAATACGGGGATAAACTTAAAAAATAATATCCATATATTCTTTGTGTCTATTCAATATTATGTAAATAAACGTAGGTACATACTTAAGTATTGCTCACACACAAATCTCACGGTGGAATGGATAAAGAGATTTATGCTAACACACCAACCTTTTATGTCCAAATTTTTTGTTTAATAGGTTTTTTAAATTCCAGTAACGTTCGAATTTGGCGATGGCATTACGATTTAGAATTAAAATACTGGTTTAAAATTTACATTTTGGTCGCCATTTTATTTTCTAAGTACGCATCACTGAAGTACGCTTTTTAAAGTAAGTATTATGTAAAGAAATGTAAAAAAAAGAATATATTGAAATCAATTCACGTTAAAAACCATTGTTTTTAATTTACTTAGTCAAATACTTCTAAAGAGATTAGACAAACCCTAACTAATCCATTAACTAAGTGGGAGTTACTTAGCTACCTTAAATATTTTTCTTAAAGTGGTACAATTTCCATCATAAAATTGTTTTTAATTTTTTTAGCAGCGAAAAATCTCTTGTCATAATCACGTTTATAATTTACTAGCTTTTGCCAGCGACTTTGTCCACGTCTTATACATGTAAACCTTCCTCTTTAATCACTCTGTCTATAGATGAAAACTGTATTAAAATCGGCTGCGTATTTTAAAAGACCTACGCTTACAGACGCCGAAAGCGACTTTGTTTTATACTATGTAAAGAAGAAGATAAAGAAGTTTTCCTGTTCACATTTTGGGGACCATTTTCCTTTTTCTAGTTCCTACACGTCATCTAAGTAGTTTTTTGAAGTAAGTATGAGGTAATAAAAAGCTGATAAAGTTCAAAACTATGTTCAAACCAATGCACGTTAAAAACCATTGTTTTTAACCTAGTCAAGTACTTATAAAGATATACAAAAGATTTCCTTAAAAACACTACAAAGTGAAAAATAACGTGTCTTAGAATATGTAGTAGGTTTTTGCCACCGACTTCCGAAATTAAAGTTATTTTTCACATTGTAGTGTTTTTAAGGAAATGGTTTGTAATTTTTTTTTTTACTTTTTAGTTATGATATCTTCCCTGCACTGATCTAATCACTTTATTCGTCCCTTTGTCGCGCACATACTTGATGAAAATTTAAGACTTATATGGTTTTCTCATGGATGCCATTGTCAGAACTGAACCAAATTGAAATGGGACCACATCGAAAGCACCAGCTTTAAAAAAAAAAGTAAAAAAATTATCAAAATCGGTTCACTCAGTTAAAAGTTATGAGGTAACAAACATTTAAAAAAAATGAGTTTAATTGAAAACCTCCTCCTTTTTTTGAAATTGGTTAAAAACGACTTTATAGTTTGTAATTTGCTTAGCATCAAGAAAACTCTTGTCGAAATCAAGTTTATAAGAAAACAAGTTGTTCTGTAAAAATTTACCAAAAACAAACTATCAATTCTTATTGCTTTTTGGGTCATGTAAATTGAAATGTCATATGCAGTGACAACGATTACGTGTCGTCGTTTTAAGGGTTCCTTATCCAGTGTCCCAACGGGAACCTATTACTAAGGCTACGCTGACCATCCATTCGTACGTTTGTCACATCTTGTGAACTGTAATAAGCAGTACACTTAAAATTTTCACAGAGTGTACTCCTAAAATTATTTATTACTTTAAAAAAACTGGCCAAGTGCGAGTCGGACTCGCGCACCGAGAGGGTTCCGTACAAACCTGTAGGTATAAAGTTTAATTTTTTTGTTAAATATTTTTATTATATGATGTAACTAAAAATTTACGGTTTTCGCAATTTTTCCTTTATCTGTGCTATACGACGTTGCTTCGTACCAAATTTCAAAATTTTAGATCGACTGGAAGTACCCTTTAGGTTTTGATTCCCTTGCGAGTTTTGAAAATTTGCGGAAATTTGCGGCATAAACGGCTATATATTTTGATTGCGTTAGCCTAGAAGTTTGATTTATCCACAGCTCCAAGGAACAGTAGATTTGAGTATTTGATTATAAATTTCAGCTTGATACCTCCACGCGTTCCTGAGAAAAAGAGTCTTGACAGACGGACGGACGGACGGACGGACAACAAAGTGATCCTATAAGGGTTCCGCTTTTTCCTTTTGAGGTACGGAACCCTAAAAACGAATGGATATGTGATACCTATACATGAAAAGTATTTTTGTCGGCCTTGTGGTATAGAGCTGTGCAAGTCGACTCGCAGTTGGCCACTATTATAATGTAAATAGGTACACATCATTGTCAGTTATGAACTTATGAAACATTGTTTTTTTGCTACTAACACGTTCGTAGGACAAATAATAAAAATAACAAGAATCGTATTTAAAAATAAAAGAAAAAATCCAGAACGATCGTACCTACCTCTTTTTACTTTGTTTTTTTTTTGTCCTTTATAATGATTTTTTACCACAAAGTTATACAGGTATTTTCTTTAGCATAATCAGGTTATAAAGTCCTCACTGCTGTGGTACAGGCCTCCTCTCTGTGAGGGGGATTCGACCGTAATCAACCACGCGGGCCCAACACGGGTTGGTAGACGACAATGGTGCCGATTCCCTTATTCACAAACTAAACTAAATTTAAGTTCAGTGCATCTTTTTCTTTCTATTTCATTAAGAAAAGGACAGAAGATAAATTTTACTTTAGTCCTGTCAAATTAATCAGCGCTTCATACAAGTTTAGACGTGATTAAAAACTTGCCTACTAAAATTACGTCAATTTACGTCAAACGCTGATTAATTTGACAGGACTCAACTAAAATTTATCTTCTGTCCTTTTCTTAATGAAATAGAAAGAAAAAGATGCACTGAACTTAAATTTAGTTTAGTTTGTGAATAAGGGAATCGGCACCAATGTCAATGAATTTTTAGTTTTTGAACATGCTGGTTACCTCCCGATGATTCCTTCTCCATTTTGAGAGCATTTATGTATTTAAGCTTATACATACATAACTGCCTTGTGGCAGAAAGTAGTAACGAAGTACATTTTCATCTAGAATCTAGACAAACTTGAGAATAAATTTGTAAAATTAATTAATGGTTGCAATTTCCTATCCTGAATTTTCGATCTGTTTACTGGGTGCTCTCCTAACATATTTGGCTTGTATTATGAAGCGAAGTATGGCAACACTGTTATAAATTGTTCCATTGAATAATGGACAAAGTTTGTCCCTATTCGGGGTGAATTTTATGACCCTAATATGAGGGGCAAGTATTGTTGAATTACAACAATTTTTTGTATTATGTCTGGTTCGGTAGATGACATAATACGTTTTAGGAAAAAGTGTTGACTTATTTGAGAAATAATGGCATTCATTATTTTCAAAAGCATTTTCAGGGACTCTCGTTTAATTAGGATATTTTGATCAACCAAGCCACGGTTGATGCGTCGCCTCTCGTGCATAATGTGGTAGGAATTCGACAAGTACCAATGAGACCTTTTCAATTAATTTATATGTGTTTTCTGAATTTATCTTTGACATTACTGACATTGGTGAAGATATAGATCGTAAGGAAACCTGGACTTATGTGTATTAAAAATCAAGCTTCTTAGCATATCTGTGGCAAAAAACTTCAAACATTTTTGGGCCATTATTTAACTGCGCTAACTCCGCTCACTGACGCAGTCACAAGATCATCAAATGCGCAGGTGATGCAAAATAGAAGTTGGGCTATTGTAGGTACAGACGTGTGGAGCTGCCACAGACACACTTGAGATTGCGCCATCTGTGAAAATTATTTATTTATTTGAACGCGCTAATATCTGAAATTAGTAGCCAGATTTGGAAAAATCTTTCGCATTCGATAGCTTAATTTTCGAGAAAGACTATAGATTGATTATCATCACGCTAGAGCCCTAAGGAGCCAATCAATAATAAAAAGTCTGAAGGAACGCTAAGGAAATCTACAATATATACTAATATTATAAAGCTGAAGAGTTTATTTGGTTGAACGCGGTAATTTCAAGAACTACTGGTCCGAATTGAAAAAAATATTTTTGTGTTGAGTAGCCTATTTATTGAGGAAGGCTATAAGCTACATAACATTACGCTAAGATCAAAAGGAGCGGAGCAGCATCGAAAAATGGATGAAAACTGATAGGCAATTCGATGCGACCGCGACGGGAAGGGTCGGGGGAACAAGAAATTTCATGCGGACAGAGTCGTAGACAGCTTTTAGTAGTTAAGTATGAACTCGCCAATCCATCTTGAGCACGTGGTATTATCAATGCTCTGGCGTTTTCTGAATGAGAAGAGGCCAGAAGTGCGACAATAATTGGATTGTATATATATAATTCATCAAAGCAAAATAATGATTTATTTTGATAGCTTTAAGTTCTAAACATCGTGAGGAAACCGGCATGTCCTAGAACAAAAATTCGAAGACATGTGACATCTACCAACCCGTACTGGGCTTGCGTATGTGGATTTCGGCCCACTCCCTCTCACAAAGAGGAGGCCTGTGTCCCAGCAGTGGGAACAAATAGGCTGATTATGATTATGAAGTTCTAAAACCCCATAACAAACTACAACATTTATTTCATAATTAGATAAGCTTCTAATACGTTATTTCTGTCGTCAAAAATAACAAGGAAAACTAAGCATTTGGACAGACGCAAAATGTTTTCCGTTTGTCAAGGAGCGCTGAGATCGAGGGTATGTTGTCATTTCCATCTCATTGGTCTAATTCTTATTGCTACGTTTTTCGCTTCTCAGGAATACAAAGACAAAGAAAAGGTATGTTTAAGGATATCTTAGTAGAAGATTTATGAAATAGGAAAGTGCCAGAAAGCGGAAAATAGTTTTATATCGTTTTCTAGCATACTTCTCAGATAGGCTAACAGACATAAAATAATAATTATTAATACTATGTATGTATTGTACATGTATATAAAAACAAAGAGAAAAGAATCATAGGGCTTAAAAAACTCATCGGCATCGCTGTCAATAGGAAAAGTGCCCAAAAGGCTGGCAGCATTGAAACGTTGTATGGTGATGCTGATTTTTTGGTAAAAAAATAGGCCAGCGTTCTGGTCATGTAAAGAGTCGACCAAGCGGTTGGCAAAGCGGCTAAAACAAACGGTGTCAAATAATTCATCCGCATCGCTGTCGACTGGTAATGTGCCCAAGCGACTGGTGGCATTGCAACTCTTTATGACGATCCTTAGCCTTGACCAAGGTATACATACCACAAATTAGCCAAAACCTTTTCAGATTCACCACGTCACTATGACATGGAAAAAATAACTATTTACATAGAAGTAGGCTGTATGGCGAACATTCTTGAGAAGTCCACGAGGATTTATAGCTTGACGTTATGATACATTTCTTTTTTATTGCCCTAAGAATACCCTTAATTTTATAAAAGCCCTGTATCTATCATAATATCACCAGTGACCCAGTGACTTCAATAACACATACTAACATTTGCAGTAGATACCCGACCTTCGCCAAATAATCTAGGGTAAGTATTGCAAGGAATTCATCTATCCCGGGTCGCAAGTTATTCGGTTTTAACTAACTTTATAAACGTAAATTATGGGATACCCTCGTCGCACTAACGCGTGTACAAGTTATGGGTTACATTTACAAAACGAACGTGCATATTGCTACTGAACCCCAGAAAACTACTACCACTATAGTATTTCCGCCTCGCGGGAATTAAATAATAGAGGTGGTGACATTCGGAATGTTCTGTTACAGTAAGACAAGCTGTTACCATAGAATCAGTACGTGATTGAGAACCCCCCTGTTTGTGGTTGGGAAATCATCAAATGATGCCTCCCGTCGTAGTGGGAGGGCGTGTCAGACTGTAACATGTAGAAATATAAAAAAATCGGCCAAGTGCGAGTCGGACTCGCGCACCAAGGGTTCCGTACAAACCTGTAGGTTTATAAGTAAAAGTTCACCCATCAAGACAATCGAGTCGTAGTTCTGTTCTGTTTCTCGGCTTGGTTTTATTTCTCTCTGTGTTTTGTTCTGTTTATTATATGATGTAACTAAAAATTTACGGTTTTCGCAATTTTTCCTTTATCTGTGCTATAAGACGTTGCTTCGTACCAAATTTCAAAATTCTAGATCGACTGGAAGTACCCTTTAGGTTTTGATTCCCTTGCGAGTTTCGAAAATTTGTGAAAATTTGCGGTATAAACGGCTATATCTTTTGATTGCGTTAGCTTAGAAGCTTGATTTTTTCACAGCTCTATGGAACAGTAGACGTGAGTATTTGATATAAATTTCAGCTTGATACCTCCACGCGTTCCAGAGAAAATGGGTCTTGACAGACGGACGGACGGACGGACGGACGGACAACAAAGTGATCCTATAAGGGTTCCGCTTTTTCCTTTTAAGGTGCGGAACCCTAAAAAGAGGATAAAGATTCATATGGAATCAAAAGATTTTTCCACGTCGCTGTCAACAGGAAATGTGCCTAAAAGACTGGCAGCGTTGCCACGTTGTATGACGATGCTGATTCTTTGGCCAAAAAATAGTCTCTCTGGTCACGTAAAGAGTCGACCTACCGTTTGGCAAAGCGGCTATTACAAATGGCGTCAAATAATTCACCCGCATCTCTGTCGACGATAATGTACCCAAGGGACTGGCGGCCTTGCAACTCTTTATGACGATCCTTAGCCTCTGACCAAGGTAAACATACCACAAATAAGGCACATAATTGTGTGTATGTGTGTTATATTAAAACGTGTCTCCTTATATAAGACAACGGTGCGGTTTATAAGAAGATGTAGTGACAAACACTGAAAAGAGTATGCTTAGGTGGTTTGGTCTTGTTAAGAGGATGAACGAAGGGCGGCTAACAAACGGTAAGGCGGCTAGCAAAAGGAAAATGTCACTGTACACGCCAGAAGGGGATGCCCCAGGAGAACATTTAGTGACCTTATTGGTGATGTTCTACAGAAAGGTCAGGTGCGTAGTACTGGTAACCGGCGTGCGTGAATGACACGATGTATGAACATAAACGAAGCAAAAAGCGTATATAAGGATCGTAGCAGGTGAACATAAACGAAGCAAAAAGCGTATATAAGGATCGTAGCAGTTCGCGTTCTTTAATTTCTGCCTACCCTCATGGCAAAAAGGTGTGAAATTATGTATGTTTGTATATAGACTGAGCAGTGGTGGCCCAGTGGTAAACGCCGCGACTTACGAGTAGAAGGTCGTGAGTTCAAACCCAAGCAGGCGTATTATTTTGTGTATATTATTTCTTCGCCACTGCTCTCAAAACGGTGAAGGAAAACATCGTGAGGAAACCGGCATGTCTTAGAACCAAAAATTCGAAGACATGTGACATCTACCAACCCGCATTGGGCCCGTGTGGTGGATTATGGCCCACTCCCTCTCACCGAGAGGAGGCCTGTGTCCCGACAGTGGGAACATTATAGGCTGATGATGATGTATGCAGACTATGTAATATCTTCCTTAATATACTTCTCACTTTGACAAACGTATTATGTCGCGGATAATAAACAAAACACTGCTCTTAGGATAAGACATGTGAGTGCTTACTCTAAACTTTTGTTTTACTGCATCGTATCCTCCGCAATACTACCTTTTCCAACAAATGAAGCTAGTTAAAGAAAGCAAACTCTTGTAAAAGCTCACTCAATCACTCTAAAGACAGAAATAGAAAACACATTTAGGATTAGAAAATGTCATTGGGTAAGACAAATCCAACTTATTTGACTTAGTAAGCGAATAAATTCAGCTTTAGCTAAAAAGTCTGAATAAATTTGATACAAAAGGAAACTACTTAATGAAGCTTAAAGTAAAGATTTCGAATTTAGATTTAGCAAATAGTTAAAATATCAAGTAAATTGTGTAAAGCGTAGCAATTTGTTAACAACTGTCCGATTTTGTTAGCCATGTAAATGATTTAGTGAATTTCACAATTCATTTGGATCGCTACTCAAAATACAAATTTGACAAAGAAACTATATTACATGTAGCTATGAAAGACCTCGATATTAAATGAAAGGAGACAGTTGAAACTCGGGTGAGAATACATGATACGAGTATGTAGTGAAGAGACATTCATACAAATTAAACCTACTACAACTGTGTAACTTTTATAGGATTTCTAACCTAAATAGCATCGGTAAAAGAAAATATCGTGAAAAACCTGGACTTATCTAAACTAATTATGATCAATAATTATATCTATATCACTACTAAGTTAAAAACAAAGTCGCTTCCCACGTTGTACGCTTAGATTTTTGAAACTGCGCAATGGATTTAAATGTGGTTGTCAGAGACAGAGACATAGTGATTCAAGCGGAACGTTTATATCGACGGTTAAAAGGTAATATGGTATAAGCGACAAAAACCAAATTGTTCAGGAGAGCGGTTTAAAGTTTGAAATTGTAGAACAATTGACATACCTTTTTTGTTTATTGTCATATCGTGAAAATTTTAAAGACATCGTAGAGCCATGGGAGTAAACGCATTTGAAAAAGCAGAAAATTTTAAGTAGTATGAAATTCATAAGTCATTTTCAGCCAAAATGGCGCTTATACTATAAAACCTTTTAACCGACGATATGTACAATACGTAGGCGAAGCCGCTGGCAGAACGTAGTTATAAATAAGTAAAGTTTGTGAGTTTGTTTGTAGGAAGTAATTAGTCTGTAACTGCCAGTCGGATTGGAAAAAAATCTTTTTGTACTTGATTGTGTCATTCTTGAGATAGAAATATAGGCTGTTAAACATCACGTTATGACCTTTAGGAGCTGAACAGGATTCAGAAAGAACGCTAACTGTAAATAGAGTAATGGCGCGGGCGGGCGTTAGGATACAACGCGACAGTTTGGGGGCCTAAATTCCACATGAACGAGGTCGCGGTTAGAAGTTAATATAAGTCTGAAATCGCCAACCCGTTGTCAGCAAGCAGGATGATCAATGCTCGAAGCTTCTATGTGTGAGAAGAGGCCTTTGGTCTGTATTAGAATAATAATAAGCTGGTGTTATTACATCCAGCCTAAAACCTCAATTGTAAACTGGAACAAGCAATGATAAACGAAACATAGTTATTATGAAGAGTCAAAAACTTTTCCAATATGAGAAACTCTCACAAATAAATCGAAATTACTGGACAGACACACGTACCCGTGATACGTCCACAGATTTCGATTTATTTGTAATGATTCGTCATTGCAATCAAAAATTGTTACAAAGAGTATACAATCCGGTCGTAGAGATTGAAAATTAATACAATAAATAAAGCGATTTCTGGTTTATTTCGACGAACATTGTTTACTTCAATATCATTGTGTTGTACGTAGGCACATCGACGGATACGGAACATCCTGCTGACTCGGGAGCACAATATTTAATATAGATATTTTTATTTAATTTTCATATTCTCACCTTGGAAGACTTCAATACGGATTGAGATTAGTTATAATGCGGGTTGCATGTTAGACAGTTATAGAATACCTAATGTGAATAATAGTACTACCCTATTAGTACCCCACTGCAGGACAAAGGCCTATTCTTACACAGTAGGCACGAGCACCACTTTCTCGCGAGTTGGTGAAATCAGAATAAATAAAATAAGCCTTTATTGCTACTTTTAAAATGTTTATAAAAGATTTCTTTGGTATACATATTCACCCACTCTCATAATTACACACACAAGCACCTGGGCCTGCCAGAGTCGCGAGATTGTTCGAAAGAAATACCGTGACCAACTGAAGAAACACGAGTGGGTTTTAGTCAGTAAAAGTCTGACACGCCCTCCCCGTCCGCCAAAGAGCGGGAGAGGTCATTTGATGATTTCTCACCCAAAAAAAAAGGATCTGGATAATTATTGTTTTTCCTCTACTTTTAATTTGTATATTTTGTAGTAACCTTGATATACATAGAAGAGCGGAGTCTCCTAATACAGGCATTGTTTGTTTAAAAGGAGGCTCCAATCACTAACATATTAATTTGTATATAGTTACGAAACAAATAATTTTCAATTTTTTTTTTCATATGTATTTAAATTATTTTCTTAAAATTTCGACGTTCGATGCACTCTTTTCAAGCCGCTTGTCTTTCGACAAAGGCCTTCTCTAAAGATTTCTATCTCTATCTCTCGCCCGCTGAAGCCACTTTGGACCAACTACTCTTTTGAGATCGTCTACCCATCGTTTCGCTTGTCTTCTTTTGTTAACTGACGAAAAAAAACGGAGGAGGTTATCAATTCGACGCGTATATACCGGGTGACATTTTTTAACGTCTTGAAAAAAAATGGGTGTAATAGGTGAACGGAGTAGAAGCCTTTGGCATAGATATTTTTATTATTTTTATATTTTTGAATAACGCGTAATGAAATTGATCTAGCAATAAATATTACACATTTAAAGTAACATTTTCATACTAGAACAACAAAAACAGAAATTTGGAAAAAAAAAACAATTAAAATCTATCGAAACTCAAATCATACACACCCTACTCAATGCGCGGCATGTATCAATGATTTCGTAACGCGGTCCTACCCTTTGAAGCCGGCCGATAGGCGGCCTCATTGATCATTTGCAGGCGCACGAGCCGCACACGCATCTCCGTTCGGCCGCGTCCCGCGCTCTTTTAGTCACCTGCGATGAATCTGAAGGCCTTCCTGCCTTCTATTCTAGTTACACAACACACCATATGAAGATCGAGACGGTAAAAAATGTCATCCGGTATAAATTATTTTTTTATGTTCTTTTTTTCCAACCTTTGGGTATCACGGGTATCACTTTGTCTGGGCCGCACTCAATACTATTTTGATAGACTTTTATTTTCTAAGTAGCACGTTTTAAAAATAGTTGTATACAATTAGCCACTTTGTTGTCCAGAGATCCATAATCTGCAGACTTTAGAGTAAGTTAATGTGCATTCCATAAATTTATATTTAACCAACGCTTTTCGTGAAAAAAGCTTTTCATAAAGACTTTTACAAAACACCTCCATTATCTTGATCGACATTTCTTTACGTTACATCGTAAAACTACGAAATGCGATGACGTTCAAAATTATGATATCAAAATATAAAAAATGATTTACAACGCACTTGTTTGAAATATTGTTATTTTACGGAACCCACCGTGGCTTCGCGTTGTATAAACATAATATAAAAATAGATTTTGATATAAACGTGGTACGGCACCAAATGCTTTATGGGTTTATTAGTTTTAGATATAGCACTAGGAAGTGGTCAAGGTTCGGGCGTTTTGGAGAAAAGTGTAATTTTGACGCTCACAAAGTGTTGACTCCGAGCCTAGTTTGAATAAATGATTTTTGATGAATGATGAAGATGAATCGTAGGTACTGTGGTTGTGCAACGAAAAATTGTATACACCGTTACAATAATTTTAAAATAAAATTTTACTTAAATCTAAGGTAAGAATTTCTTATACCTACCTGCCGCATGGCCATTAACGTTATATTATTATTCTACAACTATTATTATTTATTAAAAAAAAAAACTATAAAATTAATAACTAAGTAGGAAAAAGATAAGAAACGAATATAAAGTAACGTGACATAATAACAATTTAAAAATGACAACAAAATAAAATTGTTCTGTTTTTTTTTTCAAAAGTGCTGTACCTTATGTAATTTATTTATTCATGTGTATACCAAGAATATGATTGGTGACAAAATTTTCTGAAAGGCTTTTATCAGGAAATAAACAATCACGGTAGAAACGTATATTTTGAATAGCAAATATCAGAAAATTTATTGCAAATAAAAAGATTAATGAATGGCCATACCGCCCATACTTGCTCGCGTCTTAGCACTAAAAGCATTATTTCATTTCGTTCAAACAGGCGTAAAAATGTTTTTCTCTAACAATTTTATTTATTCATCCATTCTTGACAGCTTCCATTGATATACAGATATGTACCAATCGTTGCTTTTCACAAAGAATCTAGTGTTTCAAAGTGATATCATATGAAAGGAATGGCTCTAAATATTTTTATATCATATCAAACGGCTACGTAGTATTGGCTGTAGGTTTTAAATATATAGGAAGCACAGATATTCTGATAGCTGACAGGCCTAATGAGAACCCTATAATGGGACATCTCATCAAAACAACATTGTCCGTAGTAGTGTATAAGTACTAACATAGATTATAAGATTATTGTTGCTAACACCTTTTAAGTATTTTTGGTTTTGTCAGTGTGGACCTTTTGTTGTCTGGTATATGAATAAATAATAATTAGATTCTTGAAACTATAGCGGCATCGACCTACATCACGAAATAAGAACTAAGTACGTATCGCACTGACTTCATGCAAAGTCCTGCATCTCGCAAGCAGAGTCTACCGCGCAACTAGTATATACAACGGCCCGACATCAATCGTTGGCAGGTGCCCACCAAACACACACCTGTCTGGTCGGAGGAACTTACACAGTTCTTTATGCCTCTCTAAACCTAATATTTTCCCTAAGAAAGCGATCAACGATCACATGATAACTGTGCAATGCAGAATTTTTCTGACATTTTAATATTAAATATTGGTGAAAATAACAAATTTCCATGAAGGCTGAGAACAAAAACGAAATGTGAAGATGATGCACAACCTGCCAGGGTTACGAGATTTTTTCGAAAGAGATACCTGGCACATGGGCAAAAAAAAAAGATGTTGAACAGTAAGTTATTTTATAGGACACTGGGCAAAAATGCCAAATGTACATTACCAACGACACCTATGTTACTGAATAGCAACCAGTCATCATTCAGCCACGGAACCATCCGTGCCGTTCAATAATAAATTCCTTCATTAAAAATCATCTGAAGTGCCACGTAGGTTCTTATCAAGTATTAGGTAGTTATGTAGGTGCGAACGAGGTGCAGCTGCCGAATATTTCAGTTTTGTGCTCGTGATTATAGTTCTATTTAGCTTCTATACGTACTTTTTTTATTACTCTGGTTACTTATGTTTTTTTTTTTTGTGTAAGTGACTATGTGTATTATTCTTTATAACTGTACAGGAAACCTCGAAGTGGAAACTATAACCATAAATTTTTCACACCAAATCTAACAATTTTTCGTCGGATATCAAATAAAAACCTGCTATTTCATAGAAAACCTACGCGGTCCGTTTCGCGTCGATGTATATTTTTAACACTTAATATAACGTCCAAATTAGAATGACACATGTTTGTTGATTAACGTTTATTGCAGAAACATGATGTTTTATATGACAGACGATAGACTAAACCGTTTTTTGTATAAATGACGTCAAATTTTGATTCAACTCCAAATTTCTGAGGAAGTTGTCAGTGACATGCAACGGATGATTTTATCTCCATGAACTAAACACTAGAAGATGAATGACTATGCATTTAAAAAGATAAAATTGTTCATAGATTGTGAAATCCATGTCAGATGCTTAATTTTTTGTTTATTTTTACCTCTTATTCGACATATTTCACTCGAAGTGCAACGTCTGAACACAAAATGAATCAAAAGTGGAAAATAAGTTATTTTCTTAACCGATCCAATGATTTTGGATTTCAGCACTCAGCATCTTTCACTTGCCTACCAAATGATCAAAAATTTATTAAAAAGGAGCAGATGAACGAACGTGGAATGAAGCCATAACGAACCTTCTGGGTCTGCGATAAGCTTTATCTACAACCACAATTTGAAAAAATTCCAATGGAAAGGGCCAAACGTCATAAAAATCGCATTTATCGAGAATCCATCGGTTATAGGTATGCATCGAAATCGAAATTGACGTTTATGATATTTCTATCTGTAAAACAGAGATTGATCTAAAAAAATAAACACTATCTTTCTTTAGATCTTAATCGGGCTGCCGATAGGCTGATCCGATTCTAATTTTAGGACACTGAAACGCTATCCATCATCACAATTTTATTTTGACAGTCCCATAAAACTTTGAGTAGGAACAATTATTTTGTTCTGAACACCGCATCAATCAGAAATTTCCGAACGCATTTTTTGACAGATTATATTTGGATATTATTTGGTTTTTTAGCTATATATTATACAAGGTGGTGGGGACGTGCAACCTGTTACCATAGATTAAGTATATGACTCAAAACCATGTGTTGAAATTTTTCGTCGGGTATTAGAAAAATAAATTAATGTTCCATACATTTTGACCGTGGAGGTTTTGTGTTTTTCTATGAAACAGGTCATTTCGGATTTCTACGCTAATTATGTGCATAATTTGTGGTTATAATTTGTACTCAGAATGGCAGCGCAGCTCCTCCGTATGTTAAATAACAGGCATAATGGCTCCCAAAGGCGCGGTGCTGTCAACGCGATGTGACTCTCGTAAAACAATTTCTATGTAATAAACTTTATGGACACGAAACAGGAAACTCTCCCATAAGAAGCCCCTAAAAAGTCCTTACAAAATAATATTGGGCCACGGTATCTCTTTCAAACAAATCTCGCGACCGTGGCAGTAACTGTAGTGCTTAAATATTTTTGGAGTAGGTACTCAAGACGTCACTTAAAAAAAATGGCTATTTCCAACATTAATATACCAATAATGCATAATAACCAATAAGTAAAATAACACCACAATAATCATTGATTATGTAAGCTAGCAATTTTCAATAAGCATTCTTTATTATTTAATTTGCTAATTGACGACAAATCGTTAAGTAAATTGTGAACTTTACATATTGTTAATAAAATTACATTATTAAATGTTGCATGGTGATGGTGTTAAAGGAAAACATGTTTTAATTAAAATTTACGCCATCAGATTATCGGAACACTTGTCGATAAGCCAGCAGGTTGACCAGATGCAGTGCGTAAAAGGCGAATTACCGATAATGACGCGGGTGCTAAAATAACACTTATCGACAAAATAATAGCCTTGTTCTCCCACCTAAGGAAAATATATATATTTTTAATCTTCGTAGCCAAGGTATAGACGCACGATAAATAAAAAGTCGAAGTTAGCTCTTGTTGTTTTTTAATAATTATATTCATGTTTTTAACAAAAATAACACAGGTCAACATTTGATCTAAAAATTATCTCTAAACCTTAATATAGTTTCTTAGGGTTTTTGGGGTCGCTGATTTCTAATTCAAGGTCGGTTGACCTCCATCACATCAGGTTCAAGGTCACTTCAAGGTCGAAGTAAGAAGATCGTGTTGAAAATATCCGAAAGAAATTCCATGTAACTTTTTGGAGTAACTGAACTCAAGTCGGCTGTTAGTTTCACCCGTCAAGGTCATTCAACGGTTATATCAATGTCATTTTAAGATCAAACTATAACCTTAATATAACAGTTGGATGACCTTGACAGGTAAAACAAACAACAGATTTGGATTTAGCGACTCCAAAAACGTATGTAGAATTTTTTTAATTTTTAAACAAAGTATTCTTACTTTGACCTTGATGTGACCTTGAACCTGATGTGATGGAGGTCAACCGACCTTGAATTTGAAATCAGCGACCCCAAAAACCCTAAGAAACTATACTAAGGTTCAGTGATAATTTTTAGATCAAATGTTGACCTGTGTAATTAGTTATAATATTTACAATGGTACCGATCGCTTAGATCTTTTGGCTTTTCTGGTGTAGGACGACTCCGGTGTTTCTCTAACGATGAAACAACAATAATCGGCAAGCATAGAGGGTTCCCATTTGCCTTGGTAGCGTTTTTCAAATGACGCGATGTCTTGGTGGAATCTCGTCACTTTCGGCTCCCCTATTTTGTGGAAAGAAATTAAGATGTGATTACAAAAAGTGTATTTTTAAGGACATTTTGCATTCCATTTTTTGATAACCTTTAACATCGTTGCGACGATATTTACATATTGCGGAGATATGTGATTGCCAAGAAAATTTTTGGTCACATCTACAAAAGAAAACCACGCTTCTTTCTCAACGTCGTTTAATGGTGCCAAAAACTCTGGATTCTTCATGAGTTTCCTTACGCCAGGACCAAAAAATATGCCTTCTTTTATCTTGGCATCGCTAAGAGAAGGAAATTATTTTTCAAGTATTGAAACCCCAAACCATTTTTGTCCATGGCCTTAACGAAGTTTTTCATACCGGGATATAAGCTGTTCTTACTGGCCAGTGCTCACGAGTGTAATTTTTTGACTACCCCATCTACTATCCCATTCACACAAGAAGCAGCAGAATTTGTTATAGCCAGTTTGGTGTGTCCTAAAATTAAAGCAACAACTTTTTTTTGCAATCTGTTGTGAACTTTCCACACACGTAACAAAACTAACCAGGAAAATTTATGCAACTGCGTGGCATTTTTGTAGCTTAACTGTCTTGCGTTTCGAACTTGTTTCAATAGTTTGCTTATTCTATAAAATTTCGTAAAGAACAAAGTGTAAATATGTAGAATTCACGCAAGTCATTTATTTTGATAACGGGAGCTAAACCAACGTAAGTATTATTATTTTTTGTGGTAATGTAAAGGATATCTAGCAGAAACAATATAAATCGCTTAGGTAGAAGAACCGTTGTTGGATAGTGTAATCTTTGTATTGCATTACAAGCGCTGTAAATGGCCGACGCAACCTCGTATGGTGCAGTTAGATTTAAATGATATTTACCGAAAGGTGAACTTGAGTATGCAAAATTACACCTAGCTATCTGATGTGTCCAATAAATACGAAGGCATTCAGTTCCTATTCCATGGTAACTATGTCTAATGTTCTTTGCAGGTTAATGTCTTTTGTAGGTTTGCAGTTTTACAATTTTTATCAAAATTAAGTATTATATTTTGAGAAATAAGGCTATTTATTTGTTCCATTTGATACTTTTGAAGTCTAACAACACCTTAACTTACTTTACCCGTGTAAAGTCTATTTTAAAAGATAAACATTGTCTTACCTCGTCTCCTCTCGGCTTCCTACTTAAAACTTTAGATTCATTTTCAATCCTCGTCGCCGTTTGCTCCCCTATTCTCAGCTGAGCGATTTTGACATCATCTGGGACGTTTGAAGAGTAGCTGGCGGGCGATATGTTAGCTGATCGAGTATTCATCCGGTTGTAGGCACGGTTGTCAGGGATTACTATAGGTTCGTGGCTCGAATAGTCGTAATGGAGGCCGGAGCCACTGTCTGCACTCGTGTAAGAAGTTTGCACTAAGTTAACTGCTCCGTTGGTCTCGTGGTTGCAAGCGCAACTGCTGACCGGGAAGTTCTGGGTCCGAGTCCCAGGTCGAGCAAAGTATAAATGGGTTTTTGCATTAGATATTTCTTAGTAACAGCCCGGGGAGTTTGGAAATTGGGGGTGTGACACACCGGTGCCTCGGAAAGCACGTTAAGCCGTTGTTCCTGCGCCTGATTTCTCTCCGGTCGTGTCGGTTTGCCGTCCCATCGGACTATGAGAGTAAGGAAAGAGTAAGTGCCCCTACGTCTGCGCCACCTTTGTGCACTATAATTTCTCCTGCGCCGATGGCTAGTCTCCGTTGAGATTGGCCGCCATGGCCGAAATACGATCTGGAGGAGGACTATACACTAACTTATGTCAGCTTCGTGGATCCCCTGCGTGGATGTCAGAAATTAGTAGTAGTAGTATAAAACTATGTGTGTGCAATATTTAATCCAAATCCATTTGGCCACTTTTGCGTGGTTAAGTAACAAACATGCAAATGTACAAACTTTCTAATTCCTATATATTAGTAGGATAGGATAGAAAATAAAAGTAGTTTCGTAAGAACTTGTTTATTTATCTTAATGAAGGTCTCCAATCACAGGCCCTGCCTGCTTCGTTGATGGCAAATGACCTAACTTCGTACACCACTAATCAAAGGTGAGATACAAAGCTGGGTAGAAATACCTTATCATTTGCTGATTGATGAATGAAAGTCCGATGATATCATTCATTTGAGACGCGTAATGAATGAACGAAACTTGTGTATTTTTGATGGAAGACTGGTGTAACGACGGACAGAAGCATGATCCAATTCAAATGGTTCTTATGAAAAGTTCGAATAACCTATATCTTGTTAGTTGAGTCAATAGTACTGAGTTCTTTATTTATTTGCCACATATTTAACTTATCCTCCGTAGAGGACTCTTACTAAGCCGTAATTCCTCATTATTATTAAGTTCCGTGTGACGGTGACGGACGTAAAGAATAGAGCCCCATCCCATTTCTTCCCGTGGGTGTCGGAAGAAGCGACTAAGGGACTTACTAGAGAATGGGCAGCAGCTTTCTCTATGCATTTTACCACCATACTGCGATCGCCATCCCGCCTGCCAAGCGTGGCGATTATTGCAAACACCCCCAAATTTGGGGAGGCCAATGTCTAATAATTATGGACGTCTTTTGGCTGAAATGATGAGTGAGTTACATAATATGTAATATATAGGGTTTGCCAGAAGGAGGAATTATGATTAATTCAATCTGCAGCAAATAAGTAAATTGCTGTTTAATGATCATTTGAGTAATATTTTACAAGAAATCAACTTAACAAATTAAAAAAATAAGTAAAAGAAAATTATTTAAACGCTAATTAGAAAAATACTTTTACTTACTGGCCTGTTCATCTAATGGTTAGTGACCCTGACTGCTACGACTGAGGTCGTGGGTTCGATTCCCACCCAGGACAAATATTTGTGTGATGAGCACGACTATTTGTTCTGTGTCTGGGTGTAATTTATCTATAATATGTACAGGGTGTCCCAAAAGTAGTTGCTGAAACTGAATGTATACTTTTCCCCTTTACATTTTGAGTAGTGACTGCCTGAGACCCTGCAGTTTTATTCTATCTTTCTTAGAAGCAACAACGATCGAGTCAAAATGAGTGACCTTACGATGGAAGAAAAGGTTTATCTTGTCGAGTGCTTCTATTCTAGAGGAAAAGTGTATAGCGCTGGTTATAGGGGATTTCGCACTAAGTATGGAACGCATAGAGTCACGAGTGAAAACACTCATAAATGGTGAAAACGTAATATGCACATATACATGTATTGCGTCACCCAGTGGCAAGGCACTTTTTGACATTTTCCTTGTTAGTTTTTTTTTTTAAATTATGTTTTTTACAGGATTCTCGATAATTTTATACAATATGAAGCCGTACAAGACCGTAGACACGATTTATCAGGCCGACCCGTATCAGTGACCGCAGATGAAAATGTCGAGAGAATCTATGACTATCAATGAATTAATCGAATATGTCTTTATAGAAGTGCCTGTTTGTACTTTACGTATACCCAAATAAAACCTCCATCTTTTCTCTTTCAAACGATATCATTTTTTTTTTAATCTCCGAACGCTTTTAATTTACAGCGATTAGTTTCAGTAACTACTTTTGGGACATCCTGTATGTATTTAGAAATATATAAGTATATTTATCAGTTGTCTGGTTGCCATAGTACAGGCTCTGCCTAGTTTGGGATCAGATAACGGTGTGTTGGTTGTCCTAAGATATTATTATTATACTCCAACAATAATAACAAAATATACATAGACATATATAACATTACACTTTGTTTGTCCCCCGAACGGTACGGCAGAGGCATAACTATAATACACCTACATTTCGCCAGTTATTAATTTAATTATTGATTTAGGACCTGCAACAAAAGATGTACACAAAACATGACATATAAATAAAGGGCAACCTCAGGTTTATGTAGGTGTACTCCTTCACTTATAGGAGACCACAGCATGCAATTATTAGTCATTGGTGCCGATTCCCTTATTCACAAACTAAACTAAATTTAAGTTCAGTGCATCTGTTTCTTTCTATTTCATTAAGGAAAGGACAGAAGATAAATTTTAGTTTAGTCCTGTCAAATTAATCGGCGCTTGACGTAAATTGACGTAATTTTAGTAGGCAAGTTTTTAATCACGTCTAAACTTGTATGGAGTAGTGACAGGCGCTGATTAATTTGACAGGACTAAACTAAAATTTATCTTTTGTCCTCTTCTTAATGAAATACAAAGAAAAAGATGCACTGAACTTAAATTTAGTTTAGTTTGTGAGCAAGGGAATCGGTACCATTGTCATACAGTTATGTCTAAGTCCCATGTAACCACACAAATCCAGATTTATAGGTTTAAAGAATTTATTTTCTCATAAGAACTTAAATAACAGTTCACTTAAAATGAAATACAAAAGTGCTTACATCTAATTAATTATACATATTTGCCTTCGGTGACATTACAGTGTGCATACATGTTTCTGAAGATTTTTTTTTAAATGTTTATATTGTCACACTTTTTTAACTCCTCCGGTAAATTATTGAACATTTGTGCTCCCTCAAACAATATTGTTGTTGTTGTTGTTGTTGTTGTGTTGTTTATTGTTGTATTGTTGTATATTTTGTAGTCATTATAATGTTTTTTTTTGTTTTGTATTTTAATGGTGTACAATAAAGTATATATAAATAAATATAAATAAATAATTGTCTTTCTACCGTAATTAGTCCGTGCTCTTGCAGTCTTTAGTAGAAACTTGTTTTTACTTCTTGTGTTGTATGTTGTTGTTGTTTTTTTTATGTATTTGTATATTTGATTTTACGGAATTCGTAGTGATTTTTTTAATAAGAACGCAAGTGTAATATTTGCAAGGTTGTGTGAGATTTAGTAGGTTAGTTTTTGTATATAAGTTCTTTGTAGGTTATAGGTAGTTATAATGAAATAGTACTTTAATAATTTTGTTTTGTAGTCTTTGTAGTGAGTGTAGGTTAGGTTTAGCAGCTGATCCCCATACCTCAATTAGATATTCAAGGTTTGATTTTACTAAGGAGTTATGTATAATTAGTCGTACTTTTTTCAGGCTGCTACTGCGAAATTCCATACAAAAAAATCCCAATACTACTATACCCGACCTAGGCATTGAATCTAGGACCTCGTGTTCAACAGCACTGCTCGCGACAACTAGACCAACATAACATAAATTTACAGAAAAGAAAATCGGAGGTATTTCGATTTTTCGAGGGGATTACAATCTGTACCTTGGTTACGTATAGATTATTGAAATGCTATAGCATTTATGAAATATTTACAGATTAATAAAATGTACGATTTATCCTTTATACGAAGCAGTTATTGAGAATTTAATACCCGTAACTTAAATACAGATTATTTTCAGAGCAGAGACGACTTACATTTATTGAAATAAATGCCTCCCTCATTAAAAATTCCTATATATCGTGCGTCTTGTACCCTTGTACTTGTTTCGGAATATTGCCTTGAATTTTTTTTAAACTTCTTTTCGCGTATTTTGCGCTCTTTCAGGACCTTGCTCCCTAATCATGAAGTTTGTAGTTCCAGATGAAGTTACGTGCGTTCACGACTCCGTATTACTAGAGACATAAGATTAGATGCCCTAACTAAGAATACATTACATCATAATCATAGTCATTTCAGCCGAAAGATGTCCACTGCTGGACATAGGCCTCCACTAAGCATCGCCACTTCGACCTGTTCTGTGCTTCTCGTATCCAACGTATTCCTGCGGCCTTCACCAGGTCATCGGTCCATCTTGTGGGAGGCCTTCCAACACTACGTCTTCCAGTACGCGGTCGCCACTCCAGAACCTTCCGACCCCATCGGCCGTCTACATACAAATACATTACATACTCAGCACGATTTTACAACAGCATATCACCACTCCGATTGCACGTTGGCCGACCATAACCTAAAGTAATAACTCCGCTAGAAACATGTTTTAAGCTAATATGCAAAAAGCGGATTACTGAATTTCTTTCTACTAAAAATTATGATGATATCGAATACCTTCTTACAACAATGTAGTAACTCATACATAATACACACACACACACTTGTTTGTACAGACACCCTTACTTTGACCTTGTCAGTTCATGACCAAACCTAGTAACCTTTAAAAAACTGCACCCTAATTGCGTAACACATAATAAATCAGAATTTTGAATAATTTTGAAGGTTATTGCTAATTCATTCTTTTATATGTTCGAAAAAATTGTCTGCTTAGCAACGCAAAACAACGCAAAAAAACATTTATGTTGTGGAACTGTCAAAATGAAAACGATTCCTAATGATAGTGTATTACGAAATTACTCCTCTATTTTTGGCTCTTTTCGGTAAGATAGAAAGAGACAAATGAGGAAATTTTATGAGCTTATCGGGATTATGCAGTCACAAAATTATTCTGTAAGAATTCGTGGTATCATACTGAGGACCAAAAATTCACTGGAACACACACTTTCGAGGACCTTGTGTAGGCCTACCGTGGACCCCTTAGGTACCTAAGCCCTGCGAGAACCTTCCGAGGACGTATTTTTACAAAATGTTCCTCATATCTTGTACAAAGTGCGGACGCTGTGTTTGACTACCTATCACCAAACCGAAGACCGTTTTTAGCGAAGAACTTGAACAAAGCGAGGACATGAGAATTCTTCCTACCTATACCATTTTACGTTTAAGATCGTTTTATTTATTTTTTAAATAGACTTCCAAAAAAACATCAATAGACTTCCGCCTTCCAAAGTTATTTTTTTTTCTACATTATAGTGTTTTTTTTTTTTTAAATCATTCGGTTTTATTTAACAACTAGCTTTTGCCTGCGACTTCACCCGCGTCAAATTTTTGCTCCCGTGACCCTTCCCGTGCACCGAATTGCCAGTTTCCGTCCATTTTTCGTTACTGCTCCGCTTTTTTTTATTGTAGCATGATGTTATATAGCCTATAGCCTTCCTCATTAAATAGCCTACCCAGCACAAAAAGATTTTTTGCATTCGGACCTGTTCCTGAGATTAGCGCGTTCAACCAAACAAACAAACTCTTCAGCTTTATAATATTAAGTATAGATTTGATTGTATCCTAAAGTTCTTGTATTTGTTTAAGAACAAAAAACCAAGACAACATATTTTTAAATAAAATATACTGACCTATTTTCAAGGAGGTCAAATATGAAAGAGTTTCTTTTATTTCTCGCCTGTTCAAACGCTTATTAATATAACACCTCTATAATCACACCGCCTGTACTTATTAGAGGCATTAAAACGTCAGATTTTCAGAGCAAATAATATAAAAATTGAAGTATGCTTTTAATGCTGACCAACACGCTTCGCGTGCGAGACCTCTAACTACCGAATATAACCAACCACAAACATAAACGATTACAGCCGGGTATATGTGGTCTTTTATACGGTTTATATACTGTTTATTTTGTGTAATCATTATTTCAGTACAGGGCATACTTTATTGGCGTAGTAAACAAGGTAAGAACTATTCGTTGAACATCGGATCGTAACTCTTCTGAAATATATGATCCTGTCTGAGGTACGTATTACTTTATTTTCACCTTTTAAGAGAGAACGCATTCTCGAAGAAATAGTTTTATTTTTTTCATAAGTACGCAAAAAAAGATAAAAAAAAACATTATGAAAACATTTGACTTCCAAAACAAAAAAACAACACTTCAAAGTGAAAAAAAAAACAGAACTCAGTGTTTTTGAAACTATATTTTAAGTTTTTATTGCTTTTACTTTTAATTCTTTTTTTTTTCATATTTTAGTTCTGTGACCTACCCCACCCCATTTTAACACACCCAACTAATTTTAAATATGCCTAGTGATCGGTCGATCGATCTAGTCGACCTTATAAGATTCCTATTGTGATTGCCGGAGATATCGCGGAAATAAAAAATACAAAACAAACAGATGAATTGAGAAACTCCTCCTTTTTGAACTTGTTCAAAAACACTAGGTTCAAGACATGACAGTGGTAGATATAAGTACATTATATCGTAAAAAATATTTACACTAGTATCAATATCCAGGTAGAAATCAGTCGAATACGTTAGTTTTTGGAATTAACGCCAACGACCACGGTACCGCGACGTCAATCGTATACTGTACACAGATAAAAAAAAAACAGAATAGAACGTAGTAGGTCTGAGGCTATGCATGGACATGGCATAGGCACGTATGGGCTATGCTTGGAGTTTCCCTACAAGATCGAATCAGAAATGAAGATACCAGTAAGAGAAGCAAGGTAACCGACATTCCCCGAAGAATTGCCAAACACGTGGCGGGATACATTGCTCGCAGAACAGATGGCCGATAGGGCCAGAAGGTTCTAGAGTGGCGACCGCGTACTGGAAGACGTAGCGTTGGAAGACCTCCCACAAGATGAACCGATGATCTGGTGAAGGCCCGGAAACCGTTGGATGCGTGAAGCATAGAATCGGTCGAAGGGGCGGTGCTTGGGGGAGGCCTATGTCCAGCAGTGGACGTCTTTTGGCTGAAATGGTGATGATGCGGTAGGTATGTAGTATATAGGTAATTTCGCGTCACTGTTATCGGACGGTGTTGGTACAAAAGTCGGGATCTACTTTTTTAGCTTATCATTTTGACACTAAGGCCTACAAATCCATTCTCTACAAAAATACAGCATACTAAATTGACGTAACCCTGACCTAAAAATCTATTATTAATAAAACACCAACATACGAATCCGCTATTAACCTAACTGTAATTACAGTATACTTTAAAAAAACCGGCAAAGTGCAAGTCGGACTCGCGCACCGAGGGTTCCGTACAAACCTGTAGGTATTCACGGTTTATGCATAAGGTTTATGTTTATGAAATTTAATGTTTTTATTTTTATATTTGAGTTGATTGAATGAAAGGTAAATTGCGGTTTACTATTTATGACGTATTAAAAAAAAACCACTTACTAGATCTCGTTCAAACCAATTTTCGGTGGAAGTTTACATGGTAATGTACATCATATATTTTTTTAGTTTTATCATTCTCTTATTTTAGGAGTTACAGAGGTGGGGGACACACATTTTACCACTTTGGAAGAGTCTCTCGCGCAAACCATCCAGTTTAGAAAAAAATGATGTTAGAAACTTCAATATCATTTTTGAAGACCTATCTATTATATAAATATCCCACACGTATGGGTTTGATGAAAAAAAAAATGAGTTTCAGTTCTATGTATGGGGAACCCCAAATATTATTGGTTTTTTTTTCTATTTTTGTGTTAAAATCTTAATGCGGTTCACAGAATACATCTACTTACCAAGTTTCAACAGCATAGCTCTTATAGTTACGGAAAAAAGTGGCTGTGACATACGGATGGACAGACAGACAGACATGAAGAATCTATAAGGGTTCCGTTTTTTGCCATTTGGCAACGGAACCCTCAAAAACGAACTAAATAAATATTTATGAATACATAAGCAGACACATACAGAGGTGGACGTAACGACCAAGAATGATTAAATAAATGAGCCTAAGTAAATTAAAACCCTACTAAAGAGACCAACCCTTCAACACTAACTTTAGTTTATTGCGATACCCTTGTTTCTAACCAATCTACAGGAATATCTTATATCGCCTTTAACGACGATATGAAGAGGTACGCACGGCTCAAACTATGAATTTCCAGTATAAACTGATCTCACATTGTATGGGATTTCCGTATATTGAGAGGTCAGCTTAAACTGGAATCGCATTGCTTGATGTGTAGCCGTGTGTTCCTACTTGATGTGGATTAACCTTCATACATAAACATATGAGCACCGAGCAGTCACTAATTGATGGAGGCATTAAGTTCTAAGTACTGAGATATGACGTCACAATAAAGTTATAAGAGCTTGGTATATACATATATTAAAGAGACTGTTGATTTTTGGTTTAAAAAAGAAATTGCCAGAGAAACTTAGTAATGAGAGTGACAAGTATAGTCTACACTAAAAGTAGTTATTGAAAATGTAAACAAACGTGGATCTGTAAACGTAATACTACCTACTTTGAAGAGGTGGATAACTTACTAATTGATTTGATTTCATTATTTGAATAAATAATTTAAAAAAAAAAACAATTTATTTATTTATTTATTTAACCATTTATGCACACATATAAATAGACAAGAAGAAAGGAACAGAAAAATATGTACAAAGGTAATCCATTCCATCCATTCCATTTCAAATCACCTTATGGTTGTTTTTTTAACTAACTATTGAGGTTAATTTTATAACTTCAATTTTCAATTATAATTTAATAATGTTACTCAAATAATGGTTTTTGGAAAAACTAAGGAATGGTAAGATATGAAATTGAAAGGTTTTTAATACAGATCGAATATGATACCGATTCCATTTAGTATGTAATTGCTAATTTATTTAACTTGAACAGGGATTATTTATAGTTTTACCACATACTTTTGAAACAGAACATAATGCGGTACGGTATGGCACGGAAAATACGTGCCATTCTACTATTACCAATATTTTGTAAAGGACAATTCTCTTAGTACCCAATTCCAGATATTAAAGTACTTATAAACTGACTTGATCAAAAAGACTTTTAAATGGAAAGTATGGCGGAAAACTGGAAAATATGGCGTAGCGCATTTCAGTTCCATAAAATTGCAATATCTGTAAGCCGCTTGCATTTTTTCTTTGATTATTTTCACTTCCTGATTGGAAAAGTTTTCAAATATACCAGGGTGTCCCGTTCATATTGTAGCTGATAGGTTCAGAGTTGACCACAAAAAAATCAAATTATTATATTGTTCACCTTAATATTAAACAAAAATAAAGTATTTCGAGAACTATTCTCTTTACTTTAATGAGCAAAACTAAATTACCTACTGCTTAATTACCGCTGTATTAAAAGCTCGTTTTATATTAATTACCTAAGCCCCAGACTTAGATAATTAGCCGTAACTACGTAAATTATTTAGCTAGATATTATTATTCCAATCTGCTTAACGTTGTCCCTACTATGATGGGATCTGTAACGACTGTCGGAGATCTTCAAATGAAAACGCAGACCAATGTCTTAACGTGCTTTATACGAACCGCCCGCGGCTAGTTAAATCTTCGATCGACCCGCGTGGCTGTTATCATTTAGCCACAAGACCTTCCTCAAAGCTGTACGTATGCGGTCGGTCATTTTGATTTTACTATCACTAAAGCACCCTCAAAAACTAAGAAAACGACACCCATGACTTTAATTTTTACGCAGCCACCATCTTGTATTTCAGAAGAGAGAGTCGCATCGAGGAGGCATAACGCTTTTTTCGTTAGGTTTGTAAAGATTTCTACCAGTTTACATCTACCGCAAACTGATTAACCTTGGTTAATTATTAAAACGAATCAATAAGGGTGGAGAACCCCTCCGAAAGAAGCAATATTTACGACAAACGCAGCTTCACTCTGAACGTCAATAAAACCATCATGTTATACCTACTCTATGTGATGAAGTATGAACATAAAATGGCGGACGCGTATCGACCAATTACCTTTTAATTTATTACTGAACGTAACGGGTATATTGACGCACCCTTTAGCAGCATGTCTAACCGTTTATCCATAATGATATCTTGCTAATGAGTTTGTGTGTCTGTTTGCTTGTTTCAATGTTACTGTGAATCTTTCGAAGCGATTTAAATTATTTTGACAGTAGCTCAGGTCCGCGGCTTCCGAGTGAATGTCGGAAATTATCTCACGGGGATGTACTACCAGGACTACTAGCCTATGTTACTCTTTATAATATCAACTGAAAATCCAGTGCAAGTCCCGTCAAAATTGGTCCTGCCATTTCGAAGATAAGCCGGAAAGAACAAACAAACAGGCAAACAATTTTTTTTCATGTACCGTAAATACTTTCATTTGCATTTAGTAAAAAGCTGTTATTTTCATGTTACAAATAGACACCTCAATTTTATTTATTTATGTGTAGCGGTATGTTTGTATAGATTGCATTGTAATGTAACTAATGCTTTGGTAGGTACACTGACGTTGAAGAAAGTTTAGATAATCATAATTCATCACAATCTAATTTAATTTTAATTTCAACACAATGTCTTAGAAAAAAAGTATCCTTCAGGGATTGTCTTCTTCTTTTATCAGGTCGAGGTTTTTTAACAAGTTTTTGTGTGAATTTAAATTGGCTACCTTTTATTCTTAAACAAATACCTACAGTTCTGTGACAGTCACACGGAGAGACTCATGACGTAAATATAAGAGGGTCCCGTATTCACGTTTTGGGCACGGAATACTAAAAGCACACGAAATTGCTACTGCTTTACGATTTATTTCAACACTATCCCCCTAGACAAAAGGAGGATTTATGTCACGCGACACATAGCATCGCTCTATTTGTAAAGGATAGCTGTATATTTTTTTATAAGCTATAAACCGCAAAAAGTCTATGAAGGCCTATGAAAGCGACAGGGTAGGAATAAATGCGGTCGAAAATCTGAAAGAGCCGAATTACGTCCCTGCCTTTCTCTTCATTTGATTGTATATACCTACAGTCATAATCTGCCGAGCGTTTTTCCAACTTCATTGGAGTCAGCTTTCAGTCAAACCGGCAGCTGAGTACCAGTATTTATATGATAAATGACTTTATTTCTGTAAGTAGGTTTTTACAAACACTTTTATATGTCAATGATATTTTTTTTAAAGTAGATGAGGTCGGCGTTTCCTAACTGACTACTCTGAGGAGAAAGGCCGAAACAAACTCAGAGGTCACAGTCTCTTTTAAAGTCCAGACATAATCTTGGTCACATCATGTGAAGTCCGTGTATATTGGTAACTGAAATGGTCTTTTGGAGAAAGAACCACACAGATTGAGTGGACCTGTCCAGTCAGTGCAAGTGACTCACTAATCATGCAGCTCAACTAGGAACTTAAGGAGCTCAACGATTTGACTAACTATACCAAATACATACCTACAATACATTAATTTATTATTATTTATTCTTTAATTAAAACGGTTTACAACCAGTTACAGAAATTAAAGACACTGTAAGTAACATGTGCACAAAAAATAAGACAAAATAATATTTAAAAAAAAAGATAACGTTAACAAGACTTTCATACATCCCTGTCGCAGTACTTCTGACATGCCGATAAAATCTTAAAAAATACATAATAATAATATATCTTAGGACAACCAACACACTGTTATCTGATCCCAAACTAGACAGAGCCTGTACTATGGTAACCAAATAACTGATAAATATACTTATATATTTCTAAATACATACATATTATAGATAAATTACACCCAGGCACAGAACAAATGATTGAGCTTCGTCCATTAGTCCGCAAACAGATCGTATATTAGATTAGTGTCCAAGATATCATTAAGCGCAGCCAGAGTACGTGGTACTGGGGACTTAGCACGCGCAACGGTGCGACATGGAGGCGCAGCAAATAGCCTGTGCTTTCTGCCGCGGCAGTAATTGTCTGGGACATAAAAGCGAGCCAGCACAGCATGCAGATCAGGCGCGTCAATAGTGCCACGGAGCATCTGACAGGCTATGGTGAGCTGGTCTTTAGATCGCCTTACATGAAGCAAGTGCCTCAGTAACTGGGGAACACGATACTTCTTGCTATGACTTTCGGGTCTCTACCGACCCGTTACGACTTTCAAAGATCAAGAAATGAAAGCCGCGACCAACGGCTTAACACGTTGAGTACCGATCACGTGATATCGCGTGATTCATCGGCTCTGCAATATGGCCGATCACGCGATATTGCGTGCTTGCTAGTAACAATTTTGTATGCGCTCTAAATCTGTGGCCATATGGGATTAACCATCAATCTGTGTTTGGCGCTCAACATGTTAACACGCTTTCCGAGGCATAGACGGGTCCTGGTATGTAAATATGGTCACCCATCCACGGACCCATTGCGGCAAACATAGCTTAACCGTATCGGTCGATCTATGCGGCTGTGATTACTAAGCCCGAGCCGACCATGTTGTGTTTTGATGAAACTGAAACTAGCAGCCACAAGACGAGCGTCACCAGGGACGAAAAAATTAATGGGGCTAAGACCCCAAACTATATTTTCGATGTGAAATTATGTTTCACTGCGATAATAAGCGTTAGTGTGTTTGCACTACTTTCAAGTAGGAAAAATATAAGGTGTAATTTCAGCCAAGATACCGTAACAGTTTGGTTGCAAAAAAATATTTTATCTCAGGAAAATGATTTTTTATTGTTTAAAAAGCTATATCTTTCCTTCTACTCATACGAGCTTGCTGAAATTTGTCCCAGACCTTCTTTTTTGTGTGAAAATATAGTGGGAGTACTTTCAGCCCAGATACTCTGAAAGTTTGGTTGTAAAAAAATATTTTATCTCAGGAGGATTTTATTTATTTTCGCTGGAATGTCGGCGCCTACGACACTCTGCTTGTCACAGTGACATCACAGAGTGCCTCAGACACTCATGGCTTTGACAAAACTGCCAAGGTCGCGAGATTTGTTCGAAAGAGATACCGTGGCCCTGGCACATGGGCAGCTGAAGGAGCACGGGTGGGTTATAGTCACTAAAAGTCTGAGAGAGCCGAGCCGAGCCGGGCTGAGTCCGCTAGAGCGGGAGATATCATTAGATGATTTCCCACACAAAAAAAAGGCTTTGACAAAGAATGAGGTAACATCTGGCACCGACGGTTTTTCGTTTTATTAGGTAATACATATTTTACATTATATCTAATTTATGTATTTCTTTAATTACTCGTGACATCACAATGGCCCTTCACAATACCAGCAATGCGGAACTTTTTAAAATGTTGCAGGAATTGCTTACATAGGAGCCTTTTGGCTGGCCTGTTAGTCTAGTGGTTAGTGACCCTGACTGCTAAGACTGAGGTCGTGGGTTCGATTCCCACCCAGGACAAATGTTTGTGTGATGAGCACGATCATTTGTTCTGTGTCTGGGTGTAATTTATCTATAATACGTATGTATTTAGTAATATATAAGTATGTTTATCAGTTGTCTGGTTACCATAGTACAGGCTCTGCCTAGTTTGGGATCAGATAACGATGTGTTGGTTGTCCTAAGATATTTATTTATTTATTTATTTTGGCCTTGTACAGGACTCTCTGTTTTTACTTACTAGAAATATTTGAATTCTTAAGATTGTGTGTGTTTAGTTTAGTAGGTATGTGATTTCCTGTGCGTTTCACGATAAATACTTTTGATTGTACCTATAATCAAGTCTTTTACAACCTCGACAATATAAAAATTCATTCCTTTATCAAATCACGACACAATATCTTTTGAAGCTACGACACCAAACAGACTATTGCATAGAAATCTATAATTATTTGATTAATTGACCTTTGATCAATATCGAGTTGACATCAACCTAAAACCTTTTTAATGGCCTGGCCATTTTATGTAATATTAATCAGTGTTAATTTAGTTGTCAGTCTTATATTTTTAAATGGGCCTGATACGGTATTTTATGTAAAAAAGATGGCTGTTTGTCATTCTGCGGTAACGACAATACGACGCAATATAAGTACAGGCGTTTTCTATTTTGCGTGGATGTGTTTGTAGGTGGGTGGTTATTCTACAACCAATATTTCATGCTATTTTCAACCGGAGCCGTCTCCACGCTACACAATGCGAGCGCCAACTTAAATATCCGCTAACTTGGCATTGGCAACAATAAAGCATAAAAACATGCACGTTATAAATTAACATCGCTTTTTGTACCCTTTAGTGTAACGGCAATGTTTTTCTATACTACACAAAGGATTTTCATTATAATTTAGAGAATTTATTCCAGTAGGTTTTTGTGTATAAAACATGAATTTTATACTAACGTAGAGAGAAATATCGATGTTTTCATGTCAAGTCGTTCGAACCGTCTGAAGCAGAGGAGGGTCGCAACTACATAAATCTTAGGCCCTTTCCACATGAAAGGATTCAAAATAAACTAAACTGATCATAATTATTTAGAAACCAGGCAACACTACCTAAATGACTTAGTTCTCCTCAAGTTTTGTTTGAACAAGGCTGTTTGGTTTGTAAATCTAATAATTCATGTTCACTGATGGCGACTGGCCTGTTAGTCTAGTGGTTAGTGACCCTGATTGCTAAGACTGAGGTCGTGGGTTCGATTCCCACCCAGGACAAATGTTTGTGTGATGAGCACAATCATTTGTTCTGTGTCTGGGTGTAAATTATCTATTAAATGTATGTATTTAGAAATATATAAGTATGTTTATCAGTTGTCCGGTTGCTATAGTACAGGCTCTGCCTAGTTTGGGATCAGATAACGTTGTGTTGGTTGTCCTAAGATATAAAAAATAAAAACTGATAACTAGCTTTTACCCATGACGGATTTACCCGCGAGGGTGCTGTTAAATATCTCACGGGGAAGGTACTACCGAGATTAAAAGTACCTTTTGTTTAAATCCTAGTTATAAAGTATCCATAGTGCCAAATTTCATTCAAGTTCGATCGATTGTTTTTGTGCTAATGTGAATATTATATCTATATATAAAAATGAATCCCTATTTCCCTTGGTCACGCCATCACGCGTGAACGGCTGGACCGATTTCACATTTTTTGTTGTTGTTGTGTTTGTAATTGTCAGGAGAAGGTTCTTATGAAAGAAAAAAATTAAGCGGAAAATTAGAAAATTTAAGAACACTTATTTATGAATACTTAACAATAACATTATGACATTTGACATAGAATTGACAGAATGCGTGCTCAAATATCATCAAAGAGACAGGACAACGTCTTTCGGGTCAGCTAGTATATATATGTATATATATATACCATGTAATACCATACCTACACAACACATCAACTGACACACCAACCACACACCAACTGATTGTAAACCTACACGTGTTTCTGACAAATAAATGCATCTTATCTCTCTCTCTTACACTCAAAGAAATAGAGGAAAAGAGTATGAGTGTTAATTACAATGGGGTACGATAGAGTGCACCTATGTCTGCGCACACTCTTGAATACTATAATATTTTTGTCCCTCTTCAACTATTATTTTTATTTAGTGACTGTCTATTGCTCATTCTTTGTCTACGCTGCCACTCTTACCTGTGTTACAGTCTATTAAATTCGATGAGTCACTATCATTCTTGCTTACTATGCCTAGTAATATTTCCACTCCATTAAACCCCTTCCATGTGAGAAGAACCGTATGCCCTTTTTCATAATGCACCTAAATGACTACCCAAATAAAAGCTTGCTGTAGGATTTTGAGCTTTCGACGCTAAAGAAATTTAGGCGTTTGAAGTCAAATAGATCTCTCATTGTGGTTAAATAATCTTTATTTACTCAAAAGATATTTACTACAAATTTCGCTTAGTGAGAAATATTTAAACTATATAATAATGATTACATTCGTGAGCAGAGCTGGTATGACACACACAACTATTAAAAGAAGACAACAGTTTTTAACGATAAGTCTTGGTATGTAAAGATGTTCACCCATCCACGGACCAACCGCGTCAAGCGTAAATTAACCTGATTGATTGACCCGTACGGAATGAATGAATGGATTTCTAATTCAATAAGCGTTTATTATTCATAGATTGAATAATAAAGGCTGCCCCCCTTACTCTCCCGTACATGAATCAAGTATTTTGTACTACATTATATTTATTAGGAATACATTTACATCGCATTTCTTCAATATGCTGGCACTATTCTGTGCCCTACTTGTGATAACCACCGATTTCTGTAGCAGTAATTAGATTGTAGAGATGATATTATTTATAGTCTGTTTCAAAAGCATCTAAGTAAAATATAAACAAAAAAATAATTTAGTACCTGTCGATGTTAATCTGTAGTGCTACTTACAAATTGAATGCTTTGGTTTCATTTTATTAGAATACTTAAACCCAAAATTAAAACTTTTGGGGTCGGGAGGACCCCTGTCATAAACGAGGTTCCATACGCTTTTTCGCTAACACCAAATTTAACGCCGTTTATTGTATTTTAAAAAATAATCAAATTCTATTTTAATCTCATTATTGGCTTCAGCGCCATCGAAAGACATGGAAACTACACCCATGGTGAAAATGTACGCAGCTGCCATTTTGTGTTTTCATTTAACTACACGTATGACTTCAGCACTCTCGAAAACCATGAAAACGACAACTATCGTAAACAATCGGAATACTGTCACAGCCTCTATTTTGGATATTCTATTTCGACTTCAATATCGGCTCCAGCACCTTGAAAACCATGAAAACTATCTCACTCTCTATCTCTTTTTCTTCTATGTAATAAAAAATCGCATAACGCTTTATTCCTTAATGTTTTTTTCGATACGTGAAAACTTCTATTATGTTACCCCGACCGCACGCAGTGTCACAGCACTTCGCTCCAATAATATCATTCAAACAGTAATTGTTAGAAAAATGGCCATATATAAAGTTGAACCCTTCTAAATACAAATGGATGTGGTTAAAAAAAAATTAAGCGAGTGGTTGCATAAGCGTTTAATCTTTTAACTGTTTAGTTAACACTTTCATCAAATACTTTGTACCGTAACAAGTTGATATTAATGTTTCCTATCTCTAGTATCTTCAGCGTTAATAACGCGAGAGGAACTAATAAATTATAAGGATGCGTATGTTAACATAAAGCCATTATTTTCAGTTATGTTACACCGACAAATACCTAATATTTATTCCAAGCAAACATCAATGACTGCTATCGAACTAGTCTAGTCAGTTTGACATCCGCCAATATTTGTGAAGTCTATCTGATAGATCAAATACGTATAAACTTGACCGCAAATATTTGCGTGTGACTATTATTGGGTATTTGGAAGAATGAAAAGGTTAAGCATGTAATATTACTTTTCTGACTACGTACTGCCGACGGGCTCGTGAATAAATAATAAAAGCCGCAACCCAGAGCGGAGAGAGGTCATTTGATCAAATGAAATCAATCAAAATATTTTTATTTCACATAAACCTACAAGGGCATTTATGAAACGTCAGAAGCTAGGTGCACGGTTCCAAATAGTTGATTCCTATGGAGAAGAACCGGCAACAAACTCCACGGTTACTCTTTTAAAAATAATTGAATTTCACAATGGTTTAAAATTACAGGGTTAATAGGTATAGGAGAACACTACAGGACTGTCAACAATGATGAAACGTGATGATTTCACACACAGGAAAAAAAAGGGGGTGATCGAAATTTAAGTTACACTTTATGCAGTCGGTTTATGGATTGATGACCGTCCATTACGTATCGAGGCCTCTCCGTGCCTCGGAAAGCACGTTATGTCTTTGGTCCAGGCGGTAGTCAGAAGCGCGAAAGTCGTATCTATAGTGTTACATTGGAAGCCTACGACGAGGTAGTTGAGAAAACGCTTAGCAGATTGATTTACGCTAAACGGTATGCATAAAATTGATACCCAGAAATGGTGAAATACAAAAAACAATTTGAGACTTGCTTTAATTTTTCCTTCTGTAAGTGTAAATCATTCATTTTGCAGAAAGTACTAGCTTCGTAATTCAGTGTAAAACATGAAAAAATACTCAGCAATATAAGAACTACTCCAGTGGCAAGTTATGAATTATTAAAGACATTTTTACGTACACGGAGTATAGAACTCCTGATTGAGCATATTCTGTTTTATTAATAACTTTGAGAACCCTGACCAGTGGCGTAGTTTAGTAAATATTATATGAGAAATAGTTCTGTTTAATATTAAATTAATGAGAACCTATTAACATTTCCATATAATTTAATATTATATTCATTACCCAAAATTGGAGCTATAGTTTGTAAAATGTGTGTATACTCACACATTTTACAAACTCTTAGAGTTACTTAGAGTTTATTAACTGACAATTCTCTATATTAACATGAAAAGTAAGATAAAACAAAAAACGCTTCTTTTCTTATGAAGTAAGAAAATTTTGACGAGAATTTTGGAAATTCTTCTTCCCACCTTTATTAAATTCTACAGTATTTAGACATGATAGAAGCTTCTCAGTAAATTGTAATTTTTCACCATATTCCAACGCCAGACTATATTTATACTATAATATCTGGTCTAATAACACATTTTTCTAATTTAATAATGTTGTCGTTTCTGATTTACTTACATTTATGGATGACTGATTTATGAACGTTAACAAAACAGAAAGAGTATATATGTAGGTGACGTTCTTTAGTTTTTCTCTACCCCCATGGGAACATGACGTGATTTTATGAATGTTAAATTGGTACCTAGCTAAAATTGAAAATCAGTAGTGTAGGAACATGTACTTTGTATTCATGTTCGTATATACAACCATCGGTGATAGTAGTTCGCCTATAACCACCGCCCGCTATAGACGCGCTTAAATTCTGATTACGTGCCTACATTGTCTGCCAGGGTCGCGAGATCTGTTCGAAAGAGTTACCGTGGCCCTGGCATATAGGCAACTGAAGGAACACGGGTGAGTTCTAGTCAGTAAACTGCCACGCCCACCCGCTACGCCCAAAGCTGGAGACGTCATTTGATGATTTCTCACCCACAATTTTTTTTAGTACCTACATTGTAATACATTTCTCGAGTAAAGAGACATCCAAACAAGTTCCAACGTTTAATTCCTCTCCTTAATCAAACACTTAGAGCATCACTATATACTCGTACTACCATACGAAAGTAGTTTTACCATAAGCTAATATCAAATTAATTGGGTTTTTTGTAATTGAAAAAATTTGATTTGAGTTTTATTCGATTCGTTTGAATTCCACAATATTTCGTGAAACGTCAAGTTACTCCTTATCATAAGTACTTAATAAATGATTGGACTGTTCATTATTGTTAACTGCTGACCCGACAGACTCTGCTTTGTCCAAATTTGCGTACAGATCCCTTGCCATTTAAAAAAAAATTAAATGCCAAATTCAGGCGTTTTCAAGGGATATGCCGAACGGACAACGTCCAATTTTTATTTATATTGCTAGTTACGAAAATGACATAATGTATTAATTATTAATAAAACATCAAAACCTGAGAAAGAGAAAAGTAGATTTTATTTTTATTGGTAGGTTTTGTTCCGAAATCATCACAACCCTCAAAGTCCCCATCAACCTTTGTATAAAATCTATAAAGGACTAATGAGTCACGATATCCGTGCTTTCAAACGAACGTAAAAATTAAGAGTATTTTCTTTTTTAACTTTCAAGTGGTTCGCTCACGCCGAGGGCAATTTTTCATTCTGTTATGTTGGTAGCTGTGGGCAAGTGACCTGTCATTACCTTCAGTTGGTACACGTCGACGTAAATGTGTTGACACAGTGAAGAGCTTCCTTTTCTCGTCGTGAAAAAGTGTGAAAAGAACGCTGAATGAATAATAAAGACGGGAGTCTTGAAGCTGACGCTTTCATTAATTTTGGGAGGGTATTTTGTTAAGTAACTCGAAGTTGTGAGTTTTACAATAGGAAGGAGGAATACAATATTTAAAGATACGTTGATTTACATAAGGATGATTGATAAAAATAGAAATAGGGTCACAAAGGACAATATTAAAGCGTTTATTGATCATTAGCTGTTGTCCGGGACACCGTCTGCGATCCACCATCATACGTTGCATCGTAGCCTATGTCCTTACCCAAACCATGGTCTACCTATGTGGATGTCCAAATCCGTTCAGCCTTTTTACCATGAACGCGTAACAAACAAACAAATTACTTTCGCATTTCTAATATTAATTAGGATCACAACATTTGGCCAGTCATCATTTTTGCAGATATAGAAGTATGTATTTACAAAATCATTTCTTCTATATTCGGGAAAACAAACAATTTCACATTAAGATATACAAAAAAAATATGACACAGAAATTATACAAATGTGCAATCAACCACGTTCTTCACAGATATACAATAAGACAATTTGGATTTTTTAAGACTTGCGTTGTTAACAATTAAAAAAAGGGGAATGTTAATAGTAAAGAATCAACAAAATATAAAGCCATTAATAGTGCCGCATAAGTGGAACACCAGTATCAGTATCACATAAATTTTTCAATATGTTGAGTACCATAAGTCTAAACTTTTTATGCGGTAAAGCAAACAGATCCAGACTGCAAAAATTCTTATTAAAATTGCTCGTAAGGCGACGAAGAGGAACACGCAAGCCAGCATTTGTACGACTGGAAGTAGTGGCAAAAACAGGTCGTGCGCGCACCTTGCGTCTCTGGCATGTTCTGGGAACTACATAACACAACTTGTTACAAATGTCTAAACAATCATACGAGTTATTGCATAAGTCATACAAAAATGTAGTTTCAAGAAAAGTACGCCTTGAACAGCTCAGAGAAAGTACATTAAATTTTTTTAGTAACTCACTATAAGAGAGATAATAACTTTTTAAGCAGTGATAATGCATAGACTTCAAAAATTTACGTTGAATGCTTTCTATACACTCAATATATTTATTGTAGAAGGTACTGCATATTCTAATTGAGACCTAATTAGTGATCGATAGAGATATAAGTATGTACTACTAAACGCACTAGCGTTTAAATTTCGCGGATGATCTCATCACAAAGCCATACATGCTATAAGCATTATTAACAATTTTATTAACATGTGCGTCTAAGTGCAGTGTATCGTCAAGTAATATTCCCAGGTCGCGGATCAAAGTCTCCCTGCCAGATTTTCACTGTGTATTACATAGGGATATTTAAATATATTTTTATTTTTAGTGAAGCTAATACAACAACATTTAGAAATACTGAGTTGGAGTTTGTTTTTAGTGCAATAATCTGCAAGACGATTGAGGTTTTGTTGAAGCATCTGACAGTCAAACATAGTTTTGATGGGTCTAAAGACATTAAGGTCATCTGCGTATAGTAAGAATTTAGAATTAAGAAAGCACATGTTAATAAATAACAAAGGGCCCAGTACCGAGCCTTGAAGCACCCCTGATGATACATTTCAATATTAAAAAAAAACTTTAAGCTCTATCATGTTTGTGATTCATTAAATCTGCGGTTAAAACTAATTTACTGTTAAATAAAATATACAGAGTGGCACAAACATCGACGCGCTAATTGAAATCATGAATTCAGCACATGGTTCTAGATCCCCTAACGCAGAAATATTTCATCAGTTATCAAAAAGAAATAGCTTTATTTTTTTACTGACGATACATTTTAACAGAAGGTTTCAGAATCCATTGTAACAAATGGTGTGGTAATGTCCGTGACACCATGTAATGACAATCAACCATTTGTCAAACCACTGAAATGCAAAAATATACCGTTGAAAAAACATTAAAATGATTAGATCAGAATTTAATAGACCCTAAGCAAAAAGCATGTTTAGTATATACATGTATTATTATGATCCTAGTCTCAGGAGAGTTGAGTCTAGATGTTTCTTAAAATATTGATGTTTCAAACACTTACCTACTTTACTTTAATGGGTATCTATTATGTTATTTGGTACATTATATCTTAATGTTGTATATTTTCCGTAATCTAACTTGCTAAAGCTCTGCATATGTAGATTCGTTTTCATAGAAAGTATTTGTTAATATTTTTGGTAAGAAGTTCTTTAATCGTCACGTAACGAAAAAGCGTTCAAGATCTTTCATGTGTTTTTTTATTATATAGAAAAGAAAGAAATAAGGAAGGAGAAATTTTTTCATGGCTTTTCAAAAGCCATGAAAAATGTCTCTAGATACAGTCGTAAAGTGAAAATGAAAATCTAAATAGCGGCAGCGAATTTTTTTTTCTGTGGGTGTCGTGTTCATAGTATTCGAGGGTGCTGAAGCTGATAGTGAGATAAAAATAAAATCCAAAATGATGGGTGGAAAAATTTTCAAATTTTTCATCATGGGTGTCGTTTTCATGGTATTAGACGCTCCAAACCTTCATCTTATCACAATCGAAGTTGAAGAAAAAGCGTAAGAAACTTCGTTTCTGATAGGAGTCCCTCGACCCATTAGTTCATTTGTTACTCAGACACTGTAGTTGTTGGGTACATAAATTATAAAAACACACACATTTTATATAAGCGGTAGGTACCTAATAATTAAACAATATTAATTATAAAGCCAACAAAAATACTATAAATGAAATGCTATTCTAAAAATGCAACGCAAATAAACAGCCACAGAGATAACCTCTACTTTGTTTCCCACTAGAATACAAATACCATTATTTAACCGCAACAAATCACTGCATTCACTATTCTGCAACAGTAACACAATGCTCCTAATAAATAATACGCTGCAAAATATAACAGGAAACTTTGCTAACAATAAATATAGGAGACAGTACACAAATAGCCAGTTCCACCTCAAGAAAATCTTCTAAGTCGCCCATTAAACATCGCTGGGACAGACAGTGACCACAGATTAATAGTGGAGGAGACACTTATTATAAGTAATGGTAGGAAGCCACCTGGTGCCGCTATTAAGGACAGAAGATTGGATTATTTGATGGAAGTAAGATCGGTCTAAAGGGTGGCAAGAATTTCGATGCACAAACTATTGCCATGGATTCTCAGCACATGATTCTAGACACCCTAGGATAGACATTTTTCGACAGTTAATAATATCAGCTATTTATAGAAAATGGCACTAGGAATGGCCACCTACGCGGTCAAAATGTATGAAACAACAATTAATTCTATAACCGGTGAAATATTTCTGCAGGGAAGGGTTTAAGAATCATGCTGAAGCCATAGTAACAGTTTTAAGTGTGGGAATGTCTTTGCCACCCTTTATAGCTAAAAGACAACTAGGGTCATGTTGGAAGTTTTGAAGTGGCTTCATGTCTTTAAATGAAGGAGACTGTATGTCTTTAAACGTTGAGAAAATTTAAACTCAAAGTATTTCAAATAAATCATTTATGGGTAATGGGTATGAATTGTCAAAGAGTCTACCAGGCAGAAAGATGGAGTTAGTTTGGGATTTTTTTAGGTCTTTTTATGATTACGGTTTAAAAAAACTCATTATTGATATTAAAAGACGTAGAAAAACATTAGCTGATCACTGTGTGAGTGTCTACGTACTCATAGTTTTTGTCTAGGTAAGCAAATATTGGTTGGAAGGAAACGTAAACAGAGGTTTATCTTTTCAGGAAGTAATCATTTACCCTGCCACTATTGTCTATAATAAAACTATTAATTTTTAAACCAATGCTAATGGTGGACCCATCAACTGTCAAGCATCCTCCAATATTAATGATTCTACATCACAAGACGACAAAAGCGACGATGCCAAGAAGGTCACAAGATTTACGATTGGTTTCATATAGAAACAGATTCACATAGCTCCATACTAAATAGATAATGCAGAAGGTTGACTTGCAATAACGAGCCAAAACAGGCGCACGTATACAGAAGCGTACGGACGACGCGACGCCGACGATCTCAAACAATGGTTCATGAATGGGCGCCGTGGGTGGACACTGGTCGAATCTTAATTGCCACGGCTTATTTTTTATCTTTTATTTTGAATTGACGCATCACTTAATTATGATTTTTGAAATTGTTCTCCCATAAAGAATAATAAAGAAATAAGTACTCAGGATTTTGTAATACTCAATTGGAGGGGCCTTGGAGTTTCTTGCTCGTTTTTCTCCATAGAGATCTACGTTTGGGAATGGGCAAGTTGCTTGAAAATTCTAACTGCCAGACTCATCGAGAAATCAAAAGTGCCTGTAAATGGATTAATTTAAGCAAATATTTTGGGGTTGAGTTTGAATGCCAGTCGTAATTGTGCTTGCACTCGCCGTACATATACCGAAGTCTACGTGCGCGAGCTCATTCGCTTGTTGTAAATGAAGTTGGCCTTCTGTGCCTATCTGTTTGGTATCTTTGTGCTTTCCGATTATTTTATGCCGGAATGCACTCACATTATTCATAAAAACTTCATATTGCGGTATGTGTGGAAATATAAAGAATTTTCATAGGAATTTTGCGAAATTAAACTGCGCTCCGCATTTATATGAAATATGTTACTGACTTTTTCAGAAATTTGCATACCAGTATATTCTTAACTCTGCTACTGATAGAATATAATATAATTATATATTATATTTTGCAAATATGGGTAATATGCAAGCTTTAATAAATTATGGAAGCAAACATTTTTATTATTGTTTACTTAAGTTTAAACAAAAGCCAGATCCATCAATCCCGAGCAACTCAATTCCTTTCTCTAATAAATATTCAGTTAGTAGTCCGTTTTATCCATAAAAAATTAAGTTATAACGTTATTTCAGCGGTTAACCGTAGGTTATGACTGAAAAATACAGTCAAAGATTCTTAGGTTATTGGTATTGTTTTACTGTACTTATTTCAACGTTCATTGTGATTTAAGAAGAATATACTATCCGCATTATCTTGTAAAATCAGGGTTTCTATCATCTAAGAGCACGTCCCAAAATAATAGTGGGCAGTGATAGCCTAGCACAAGGCTATTCCGGTCTTCCTATTCTGCGTGAATCTTCGTCATATTAAAGTTATAACTTCGGCTAACGGCCCTCTAAAACGCTTTAACTATCTAATGACATTAGACAGGACCGCCAAGAATCAGCGTAATGTATCTTAAATCACAGAAACACTTAATCCTGGTAATTCTTCCCGCGTTGGTAATAAATTGTTTATGTATCGCATTAAGGAAAGAAATAAAAACAATATAAAGTAAGAGGAAATGGCTCCGCGGTTAGATGTACTGGAAGTCGATTTATGTCGGACTGAAACAATCCATGAACTCACGATGATTTTAATGGTGATACAAATACAGCTTTTAACCTTGAACATTAGACGCATGTGATTCTCAACTGAAATTCAATTATGTTTCTATACAAACTTCATGCTAATTATGTTACTTCAGCCAATTCAATTAAAGACCTACGCTCCAACCCTCCGATCAATAATTATTGCCAATTGAATAATATTGTATACCCCTCAGGCATCTGTTCCACCACCAACGAAGAACCGAGTAGCTATCTGTAGTGTACGTATCTATTTAATTAATATGTAAACACTGTCTCATGCACACAAGCGAAGACAGGTGCTGTCACTAATGTCATCTGTCAGTAAGGAGAAATGGCGGGAAACAGAGACGGAAAAAGCAGGTCTGCACGGTAGCGCTTGATGTGGTGGTGTGCCGGTGAAGCGATATTATCAACACAGGATTCTGCACTATCAATTTTGTCGTTCAAGAAAAGCACACATATTGTAGGTTCCATGTAAGTTTAAAAAGAAGGTTCAAAAACGAGAACCCGACAGCTGAAAAATCACACTGTATAAATTATGAAACAAGAAAATGTTCTAATCGGAAAGTCGTGTTCGTATGCCACCTAACCCAACAAAACAATACATAAACGATCATAAGCTTTGGGGCAACGTGAAAAATGACCACATACATCGACAGGCCTGTTGGTCTAGTAGTTAGTGACCCTGACTGCTATGCCGGAGGTCGTGGGTTCGATTCCCACCCAGGACAAATGTTTGTGTGATGAGCACGATGATTTGTTCTGTGTCTGGGTGTAATCTATCTATAATATGTATGTATTTAGAAATATATAAGTATGTTTATCAGTTGTCTAGTACCCATAACACAAGCTCTGCTTAGCTTGGGACTAGATGGCGTTGTGTGATAGTTGTGGAATATTATTATTATTATTTTCGTATATGTTAATATATCTCGGGATCCTAGAATCCCGGTCTTTTGGAAGGCGTACGAGGGGCCGAAGCCAACTCGCAGAGGCCCCTTAGAAAATTTAGATGAAGTGAGGCACTAACCGACGATTATCCCCGTATGCACTGTGCAAGTGCACCCAAGGACAACCTCCGGTTGGTGTTGGACTATTGCAGGATATGGAAACCAAGATGTTGGGCTATGTATTTGGCTGGCTAAAATGAACTGGTTACCAAGAACTATGGAAGGCCTATGGCCCCTGCCGCATCAATGTTTTATATATACACGGATTAAATGGCAGGGGGTGACTTGCACACTCAATAATGGGCCCCCGGAAACCATCGCTGGCACAAAGTGACGCAGTGACAAGGGGGCAACACTTCCTGAGGTGCTTGAGAAGTGGAGAGGTATTCCACGGCTTTCAGAACAATCCCAGAGCCCGGAAGATGGTCAAGATCCCTACGAGCACTTACTGGAATACTTCCTTTCCCCGAGCACGTTTGCTCTTGCGAATCTCCACTCAAGCCGGCCAATAAAGGCAAGAATGAGGTGGGAGCTCTGAACCTCGTCAGTGTTCACTCCAGCCGGCCAATAAAGGCAAGCCAGAGATGAGGAACAAGAATTCTCCCGGGAGTTAGGGTCCGTGGGGTCGCTACTGCCCAACAGCACGCCACATGCTGCCCTGCGGGTGTTATTATTACATACATACAAACCGCTCAAAATGATAATCCTCCTTTTTGCTTCGCCATCATCATCTCAGCCCCAAGACTGCCACTGCTGGACATAGGCCTCCCCCAAAAGGGGCATGCCACGCTTGGCAAGCGGAATGGCGATCGCAGTATACAAATAAATAAATACATAGAGAATGCTGCTGCCCATTCTCTAGTAAATCCCTTGGTAGCCCTATACGATAAGAAATGGGATGGTGCTATTCTTTACGTCCGCCATCATACAGACCCAGTTTCGCCGGAGTCGCTAATTATTCACACCTTCAGCAAGTAGGTACTTGTTTGTTGCAGCAACATGAGTTATCAAAGAGAGTACTCGCTCGGCGACGCTCGTATGGCGGGCAGAACACTCGCTGAGGGATTTATACATATCATCGTACTTACAGTGCTCGTCGCTCGCCTACTCGTTTTCAGTAGTTAGCTCTACTCGCTTTTTGGTAATTGGTGGTAGGTCAGTTGCCTCATGGCGAATTTAAGCATTCCGCAAATGCTCACGCCCGAAACCATCCGCAGTCTAACTTTAAATGTTAAATTGAGCTACACATTGTGCCTGACATGAATGCAAATTGGATTAAAACCGACATAATAGAAGTTCGTCAATACTCACAATTGGAAACAGCGTGAATGCGTTGGTGAAATTGTGTTTCAATTAATTATTGTTGGTAAACGAAAGTTTAGCGATGACCCAGCAGTGAATTTTGTGAATTTCATGTTCTGGTATGAAGTAGTAAAAGAATTAACAGTCAATATAAAGCTGTAGCAGTGATGGCTAAGCAGCCGTTAGGCAACCACTTACGATTTTTGTATTTCATCACCACCTGCTCTCAAAACGGTGAAGGATATCATCGTTAAAAAACTGGCATTTCCTAAAACCAAAAATTCGAAGACATGTGACATCTACAAACCCGCACTGGGCTCATGCCTCCATCTCACCGAGAGGACACTTGTGTCTCAGCAGTGGGAACAATATAGGCTCATAATGCTAAAGAGAACAAAAAAAAAATGCTGCACTGTCAGAAGCGTAATTAGATTTTAAATTATAAACAAATTTTATAAAGTACTGAAAATGGAATGCCTACTTCTAAAAATAAAATGCAAGCACAAAATCCCAGAAAAACCTTGAAGAAAACTTTAGTAACCATGACATTCTGTTAGATAAAAAGTTTTGGACTAGTGAAAAATATAAAAAAATGCGCTATTTATCATTCGAGAGAACTCGTAAAGATCTGTCAAGAAAAATAGGTCACAGTTTAATCTTAAACTTGTACAATAGAATATTCATGGCATTCATATTATTTTGGCATGCAAATAACAACATTTGGATACAAATAATTATGCAAACAGGAAAGAATATAAACTTTTGTCCCAGTATACACAATATAATTTTGAACTTTTGCGGAAGTTTTAAATAAAATGTTGATGTCTAACGCTTTGAAGGTCACCATATTCCTTAATGTTTGCTTTGGAATAAATATTTTAAACACTATCTTATCTAAAAAGATCATCTTCCTAGCCTTTTCCCAGCTATGTTGAGGTCGGCTTCCAGTCTAACCGGATACCACTGAATCCCAGTCATCATCATCATCATTTCAGCCGTAAGACATCCACTGCTGGACTTAGGCCTCCCCCAATTTAGGGGGCTTTGCCATAATCGCCACGCTTGGCAGGCGGGTTGACGATCGCAGTATGGTGGTAAAATGCATAGAGAACGATGCTGCCCATTCTCTAGTAAGTCCCTTAGTCGCCTTTTACGACACCCACAGGAAGAAATGGGAGTCTCAGAACTGAATCCCAGTATTTAACTACAATACATAGAAACACTGCCTATCTAACCACCACCACCCAGTTACTGGATAATACGATACCCCTTGATGAGACTGGTTGTCAGAATTTCAGGCTTCTGACGACCAGTAACGGCTTTTAAAGATCCACTAATGATAGTCGTGACCAACTGCTTAACCTACTTTCGAGGCATGGACAGGTCTTGGTATGTAAAGATGGTCACCCATCCACGGACCGACGCGGCATGCATAACTTAACATGATCGATCGACCTATGAGACTTATTTCTTCGGGTTATGTCAGTTACTTGGTTCTCCTACGGATCTCTTCATTTCTGATTTGATAAGGAAACTACAAGCATTCATTCATTACTTATACTTCCATTATTATTATAGTCTCTATTAGTGCGGTATTTGACACAAATGATAAATTATTTTATTTCTGTAAATAGGTTTATACAAACACTTACACGTCAATTTTATTTTTAAAACTAGATGAGGTCGGTATGCCCTATCTGAATACTCTGAGAAAAAAGGCCGGAATAAACTCAGAGGTCACAGTCTCTTTTAAAGTTCAGACGTAATCTTGGTCAGATCATGTGAAGACATTGTAGATAAAATGGTATTTTGGGAAAAGCACCACACTGATTGATTTGTCCAATCAGTGCACACTTTTGTCAGTAACTGTGCATCTCATTGAGCTCGAGATTAGACGAACAGTACCAAAGAAAGGGCATGTAGTGAGTAGGCCGCATAAACTACCCAAACTGTCAGACCATGATTTAAAGTTTATTATAACTTCAGAACTTTGGATTATAAGTTCAGAATCTAGGCCCTCGTCAAAGTCTGTTGTTGACCCCCAAAATATTATTATCTAATAGATATTAATTTATCTCCTGGGCCGCAAGTTTCCCACACACGCAATGTTCATTTGGTTTGTACCCACTGGTTCCTTAGCTACATCTTTACTGTATTTACACAATTATGTCTTCTAATCCTACCTATTTTAAATTAAAGTTACTTTTCGTATGACCGCGATATTCTTCTACACTACACATGCAACGGATTTTGATACAGAATTTTCACCAATAAGTAGTGAATTTATTCTGGTAGGTTTATGTATTGAATTCATTAATATTTAACTTACGTACAATAGAGAAAGGGCAGAGCAGGGGCGTATTGCAATACGTATACGTATCAAACGATTTTTAAATACTGCGCTACCATTGAGTCATAGTGTTAAATGGGAAAAATTATTATAATTGAAGCTAACTCAAAACCCACTCTTCAGAATTTTGCCAAATGTATATGGGACCACTCTATAAATACATCTTTTCAAACAAAAAAAAAAGAAAAATTTTCAAATCGATTTATTCATTACGGCGTTTTGAGGTAAGAAACGAGCAGTGGTGGTCCAGTGGTAGCGGCTCCGATTTACGAGTTGTAGGTCATGGGTTCGATCCCAGGCAGGCGCTATATTTTGTGTAAAACATTTCATCACCATTGCTCACAAAACGGTGAAGGAAAACATCGTGAAGAAACCGGCTTGTCCTACAACCAAAATATTCGAAGACATGTGCCCCACTCCCTTTCCTAGAGAGGAGGCGTGTGTGTGTGTGTGTATGACCTGTTAGTCTAGTGGTTAGTGACCCTGACTGCTAAGACTGAGGTCGTGGGTTCGATTCCCATCCAGGACAAATGTTTGTGTGATGAGCACAATCATTTGTTCTGTGTCTGGGTGTAATTCATCTATAATATGTATATATTTAGAAATATATAAGTATGTTTATCAGTTGTCTGGTTACCATAGTACAGGCTCTGCCTAGTTTGGGATCAGATAACAGTGTGTTGGTTGTCCTGAGATATTATTATTATTATCAGTGGGAACATAATAGGCTGATTATGGTGAGGTAAGAAAATGAAAAAATACAACAGAATTAAGAACCTCCTTCTTTTTTGAGGTCCGTTAAAAGTAATAAGACTTTCAGTTCCCGTTAGCGTTTGTAGCTACTCGAGAAACCACTTACAGTTCCTTATTTTGTAATGTTTTTAACTATTTCACTATCGTAAAAAATGACCTCCTTTCCTCCAAATTGTTCAACTACTCCTGAAGATTTTTCTTTCTCTTCAAACCATTTCAACGGTCTCTCTTGAAGTAGAACGTATAAGTACTACGCATTTGTTATATTACCAGTGCAAGTTCTCCCGCAATTCGTCAACGTCTAAACTGGGGTTTCACTTAAGCTTAAGTAACTTTAGTTATGAATCTGAATTATTCATATTTAACTGCATCTTTTTCGAGTTTATATTACCTCTAGCTTTCGCCAGTGGGTTCGCTCGCTTAGAAGTCGAAAATTATCCCACCGGAACACATAACCTAGATATAAGGTTGGGTAGACCGCAGAGATGTACCTATAATACACCTATACTATGGCAGTTATGTTTATATACTAGACCTTAGAGACAGTCAAAAAAGTAAAAAGTTCGATCTGTCTGTAAAATTTCATCCAAATCTGTGCAGCCATTTTTGTGTGATTGATAACAAAACAAACAAATGTCCTATAATCTTTTGTTTTATGTTCCACATACCTCTTAATTTAATTTAAATTTAATATCTTTTAATTTTGAAAGCATTTTCTTTAACCGAAATTTTATTCACTAAGTTCCTATCTACCATACTTATTACTCAACTATATGGCAATAAAAAATACAGACGAATTGATAAACTCCTCCTTTTTTTTAAGTCGGTTAAAAAGTACTAGTTGTATCAAAGATTGGACGGGTAGCAAGCTATATTCTTTTTTTAATATTCCATAAAAAACATTTCGTGTGTAAGTGTTGTTGTAGGATATATCACTTCGTATAATTAAAATTACATGAGCATGTTTTAGTGTCAATATCTAATAAGTAATTCAAAAAAATATAAGCTATGTGTAATGTGCTAGCTATGTAATAGCTCAAGTCCCAATTGTTCGACCCAATCGTATGGATATAAAAATATCGAGACGAGATTTTATCCCGCACTGAATTTTCAAGTGTTGGTGTAGAACCGACCATCGAGAATTCAACAAAGTGCAGCGCAGGGTGCAGTGCATCGGAAAAACACTATCATATTTTCAACTCGCAAACGTGAACTTAACATTGACGTGCGGTCGACTGTATATACAGGATAAGTTTTTATCCAGTGCGCAAACTGTAACCATGAATTCAGCATATCATTCTAACCCCCCAGTGTAGAAAATTTTCGTCGGTTATACAAAAAAAATCTGCTGTTCCATACATTTTGATCCTGTAGGTATTGCATTTTTCTATGAAACAGCTGATTTTTTTTTGTAAAACCGACGAACAATTCCTGCGCAAGGGGATCTAGAATGATATGCTGAATTCATGGTTACAATTTGCGCACTGGATAAAAACTTACCCTGTATAGCGTTAACATTTGAACTTCTTCACACCAGCCAATTTCCTTTACTTGACTATTACAAATTGCCTACGATGACAAGCGACATCTTTGATTCTTTCTCTATGTTAAACCAGCAACAATGACTATTCAAAAACCACATTATCACGTAAAAATTGAGATCCATTCGAATAGTTCTGCATCGAATAAAACCGTTTTAATTCTGAGTGACGAGTCGACATCTACACGTTTCGGGAATCAATTTGCCGCCCACAATATGTAACGAACATGGTCGGTTTTTTTCCCGTTTTATTGCTATTCAGAATGTACAGCGACCTTACTGAATAAATGGAAGCCTTCAACGGTCGCATTGTTTTTATTATTGTCGCCTTTCATTTGTTTTCTTCACCGTTCAGGTAGTTTTTCTTCGCTTTTCAATTTGTTATACGGAGTGGCAGTAGAAAACAATAATGCTTTGGGAAAACTCAAGAAATAAATATATTTATTTTAATAATGTACTCTACGTAGACTAGAGTTTATGACAGAGGTATTTTCTACAACTCAATTTTAGGGTGATGCAGATACAAAACATGACAGGTGTAATATTGTACAAGTAAAAGACAACCTGAAAAATATTAAATACTAAGAGATATTAAATACATGTTAACTTTGTGTAGAGGAATAACGATAGGTAGAGGAGAAAAAGAATCCAGCATATCAGCGCTGAGATGATTCTGCTGACTTCTAACGGACAACTTCATATGCTTTCACTTTAAAAGATAACCGACTGGTTGCCGTCACTGTTCAGATGAAGTGAATACCACAGGAAGACCATCTAGCAAATATTTAATGAAATCAGGGCGATAAGAAGGATATTATAGAAGATGATTGTTGGTAGAACGAAAATTTATGCGCAGAGCAAATGGAGAAATGAGTTTTCAAGTATGGAGAACAACATAGACAGAGACCTCAACTCTCTGCACTGACGAATGGGATGAACTGCTTATCAACATCGGAATATAAGAAAAAGAAATCGCACTTGTTTTTGAATGAGTTGTAAAGTTGGTAGTTTTAATACTAGTTTAATATTTACACAGTAAAATTACTTTGAAAGAATTACATTTTTCAATGAAACCATTTATAATATTCTTGGAATTGAACTAAAAGAACGAACCGGATTCATTATATCTCAGTCTGACAGCTTTCAATAAATTCACAGAACTGACGAGTTACTATTAGGGATCGGAATATATCTGTCTGTTACTATAATGTTTGTAACGTCAACACCCATGTGATATTTTAAATTTACTTAATGAATGGTTGTTGCCAAAAAAAAACTGTTTTTTTCTAAAATAGCGACATATTCAGGCTCATCGTAACTTCGGACGAAACTGAAGACTTCGTGCTTAGGGAGTTTACTCCTCAGGAGATCTACTCATTCGCTAGAAAGGGGCAGGCTCCCTCTCACCGATGAAACAGAGGCATACCGACTCGGCAGTGGAGAATTGCCCGTGTGGTTCCAATGTAAAGAATAATACCAGCCCATTTCTTCACGTTGATGTCGTAAAAGGCGACTAAGGGACTAACTAGAGAATGGGCAGCAGCGTTCTCTTCGCATTTTACCACCATACTTCGATCACCAACCCACCTGCCAAGCGTATCGATTATGGCAAACCCCTCCAAATTGGGGGAGCTCCAACAGTGGACGTCTTGCGGATGAAATGATAAGTGGATCAGCTAATGATAAGTATTATTTGCATCAATGGTTGTTCTCACACAGTGCTGATAGTTACATAAGCGTCAGTAACAAGTTAGTATTTCAGTATGATCGTGAGTGAATTTAGGTTATTATCCAGTTAGTAATCCAGTATCTCGAAAAACACGTATGTCCCCTCTGCTCTTTGTAGATCTTTGACAATCGTAACGGGTAGGCAAAAGACCGAAAGTCTTTCAAGCGGTATCGTTCTATACAGTAACTGGGTTGTGGACGGCTTCTGGCCTGTGAACGTCTGTCTGCATATGTAGGTAGACGTTCCAAGTAAAATATTGGTATTCAGCTGCATCTGGTTAGATTGGTAGCCGACCGCAATATAGTTGAGAAAAATCTAGGTAGATGATGATCTTCTTAGTAATCAGTCAACAGTTTTGTTTATTTTAGTTCAGTAGCTTAATGTGAGTAGGATAGAACGTATGCACTACAATCCAGGCAGTAGTTTTATTTGACTTGGCTCGCATTCAAAGCATCGATGGTAGATCACAAAAATTTATTACTTAGCTGCATCTCCGAAAAAAAGTTCTGGAGGCCTTAATTTATTGAGGCGCACAGGCAAGCAGCCCACAACCTCATATATGTTAAAGTGCGTGATGCCATTCACGTTGTCACACGCTTTTTCAGGTATCTCACAGTAGCCTTGTCGATGGTGAAACTTTGATCCCTCACTGGCCTAGTGTAGTGCGAAGTCTCAACAGAATAAATAACCTGCTTAGACCGATTTCTTTACCTACTGTTACAGCAAAATCCGAATTATAACTGTACCTACAGGCTGGCAAGGACGTTGACGTGCAAACTGTAACCATTAATTCAACACATGATTCTAGACCCCGTGGCGTATACATTTTTTTTACGTTTTCTAAAAAAAAAAGCAATATCTACGTAGTAAAAATTTATGAAACTGGAATTATTATTTATTTCAATGACGATTTAAAATCATGTACTGATTCCATGTTACACAGGTTTGCGTAGCAATATCCCACCGTGAATAGGTAACACAAATTAAATTAGCTGGCAATATTTTACCCACGTGTTATTTAGTTAGTTATCGCTATAGAAAACGAATAAAAAAACATTAAAATAGAAATCATCACTCCCACTACATATGTTCAAATTTTTTAATGACAGTAGTACATACGCGGGGCGATAAATCAAACTATACATTTCCAGTATAAGCTGACTTCTCATCGTAAGAAAAATCTATACAATGCGAGCTCAGCTAAAACTGGAAATGTATAACTTGATATGTAGCCATGTGTACATTAAGGTAGCCAAAAGACTATTTTACTTTGGTTTTTGAATATTGACAAAATTATCAATATTCCTCGAAAAATTACAAAAACACCTGATCCATTACGGGCTATTCGATAACTTTGCCCGAAAGATGAATATTAGCCACTTGACAGTCCTTGGCAACCGTAGTTGCCAAAGTGAAACTACTCTCAGTAGTCCGGACTGTCAAGTGGTTAAACAAATTTTCCATTACTTTTCGGTATCGATACCCAATACGTGTGTAAAGTTTTTCGCGATAATATAATTTTGAGCTTGTATACTAAAAGGAAAATAAGGTCGTCCGCAAGCCATCGCCGCAGAGACACCTAATTGATTACATAGACGTCTAGATAACCAAGCTAAATATATGAAGAGTATCGCGTTCCGCAGCGGCATTGCGGTGAAAAAACCGTTGTACCTACAAACGACGTAGAACATCCTTTTTATAGAATATATTCCATCCTCAGAATAACGAGGGATTAAAATTTAATTAAGTAACATCAGGTGTGTGGTATTTCATGTAATACTAGCTTCCGCCCACAACTTCGTCCGCGTCAAATTTTTGCTCCCCTGATCCTTCCCGTCGCATGGAATTGCCTGCCAGGTTTCGTCTATTTTTCGTTGCTGTTCCGCTCCTTTTAATCGTAGCGTGATGTTATATAGCCTATAGCCTTTCTCAATAAATAGGCTACCCAACGCATCAATACGGACCAGTAGTTCCTGAGATTACCGCGTTCAACCAAACAAACGCTTCAGCTTTATAATATTAGTATAGATTTAATTTGGCACTCTTCTTCCCGTTGTAATTTTTTCTTTTGGCTGTTTATTTCAATTAACAAATTATAAATGGTTTTGTCTGGTGTTGTCTCCTGTTAACAAGAAATATGCATAGCATAATAAATATGTTTAACAAAAGACTCCAAGAAGAATTATTAAAATTTATCTTAAATTACAATATTAAATAACCTACGATAAAATACCTATATTTCACCTACTGCCATTAAATATTTAACTTACCGTACGTACCTCCTTACGTACTTAAATAAAGTCACACCTTCCATGGGTACCCCCTCCCCCCGTGCAACTACAACTACAGAATCCCACCTGCTACGATCCTAACAAAACCCTACCAATTATTTTTAGTTATTATTACTATAGATACTGGCTATTAATGTCCCACTGCTGGGCAAAGGCCATCCAACTCTCTTTCCACGTGTCTCTGTCCAGACTTACCACGGACCAGTCTTTATTTAAAACTCCAGTTCAGAAAAAGCAAAACCCTACAAATACTTAATTCCTAGGAAAAAAATGCATGATATGCAATAAATAATTCCTAGGAATACACACACGCTCCAATTTACGCAATAAAATACAGAATAATCTCCATTATAGATACAGAATTATTGAAATCGCAATTTGGCACTCCGCTGCAATTTCCCTGTAATATTTCACAGAGTTATTAAAAATTCAAAAAACAAATACTCTGTTGGCTTTAATTCAACATGTTAAAATGCTGGCTGAAGTTTTACATAACTACATGCTGCAATTCATTTGTTTCTCTTGTGGTTTCAAATGTTTTCTTTCAAAATGCATAAATGCAAAAAAAAATAAAGCTATTCTGGTTAGATGTTTAGTGTGAGTCAAATTGTAACAAACATTATTGAAATGTTACATCATCATTACCATAATTTCAGCCAAAAGACGTTTCCTGCTGGACGAAAGAGGCCACTGCTGGAAGGAAGAGGCCTATGACCCTCAATTTGAGGAGATTTGCCATAGTATGGTGGTAAAATACATTGAAAACGCATTCTTTTCTTCAGCCCAGTCTCAAATACCTAAGTTCCTTAGCCGCCTCTTACAACACCCACAGGAAGAAATGGGAAATGTTGAAATGTTTATCTTAGTTTAGTATTTGAATGCCAAGTTGCGCTCAAAAGTAGCGTAGAAATTTTTGGTCCGTTATCAAAAAAGTGCAATATCTACGCGGTCAAAATGTATAGAACAGCAGTTTTTTTTTTTTTTTTAGTAACCAGTATCATCAGGTTCAGAATCATTTACTGAATCCATGGTAAAAGGATGCGCATCGATGTCACTGCCAATGTGTATATTTAACACGTTAACTGCCATGTCAGACTATGTGTCCGACACTTTTTGTTCCATTCGGTCCTTGTTGGACTATATGACCGACAATACATATCAAATCTGAACGTGTCGTCGCTGCCTGGCGGCCATGTTTTTGGAATAATTAATCTATTTAAAGTGTAATACCTAACACTAAGTAAATTTTTTGAGTATTTCTGATTTTAACCTTGGCTGTTAACGTGTTAATCTCAAATTCAAACTTAAGTTTATTTCGATAAAATAATTTATAAACCTTTTGAATCCTCTAACAGTCGGTCAATTAAAGAGAGACATATCACAAAAAAAAGAAAAACATTTTGATCAGATCATTTTTGTTGAATTTCCTAATTTCTCACGCACATTTATCTAACAAACAACCTCGCTAACAAAATAAACAAGAGACATTGTAAAAGCAAATAACATAATCGTTACCTTTGTCAAGTTACAATTCCAAGAAAAGAGGCCAATCTTCGTTCTCCACAAAGCTGAAATCCCCTAAAGTCCTACGTTAAAACGTGGTTGACGACAGCTTATTTCATCCCATTTTTACGCTCTTTTCCTTCGGCTTAATATTTAGTATTCAGGCATGTGAAAATTTTATGTAACAAATATGACATTTGCTTAGGACATCTCGACGGAGAGGAATAATGAAAAAGGTCATGGCTTAGGTCTTTCTAATAAACTTTTTGATAAAACCCTAAATAAAGCGATAATAATGAAGATCTTAAGTTCTACTTCTTCTTTACTCTTTATATAGTATAAAATAAAATCGATACATACCACACAACCATACATTTTTTTTGGAACGAAGTTCCTTATCGTGCGTTGTGAAAGGGGGCTAGACGGAAAAAATTCTTACGAAAAGTTGTCACGACACTTTTTAACCGACTTCAAAAAAAGGACGAGGTTTCTCAATTCGACTGTATATATTTTGTTGTTTGTATTTGTTTGTATACTGTTGTTTTTTTTTGTTGTGAGTAGAGAGAGAGAGAGACAGGGAGAGAGGGAGAGAGGGAGAGAGAGACAGAGAGAGATAGAGAGAGAGAGGGAGAGAGAGGGCGAGAGAGAGGGAGAGAGAGAGAGAGAGAATATTTTTGTTGAGTGTTTACAGGTTTTTTGTACATAATAAATAATTTAAAAAAATATAAAAATTATGAATCCTGGAAAGGAACTTCGTTCCATCCGGGTGTCCCTTGACACCTCTAAAGTTTTTTTGCACATTTGTGCAAGTTTGTAAAGATGTATGGATGTTTGTTACTGTTTCACGCAATAACTACTGAACAGATTTGGATAAAATTTGGCACTGCTAGTTTATAACATGGACTAATACATAAATCACTTTTTATATCGGTAAGACGTTTCCGCGAGATAATTTCTGGCATCCACACGAGCGAGTCCTCTAGCAAAAGCTTGTATGAAGCTTGTATGAAAATAATCCTGTTTAAATATATCCTTCATGCTGTGACCTTCAATACTTTCTCTTTTCGGAAAATATACTTAGAAGTAGCCATTATAATTGTGACTTGGAGGTAACTCATAGATTACTCTTATCACTAGAGCTGTCATACGTGCATACAACAAAGCGAGAGAAACAACACTGAACTAATTTAGTGTGTTTATTTATTATTAATTTAGTGTTGTCTACGACACATATCCTTGACTTTTTCTATGACACTGCAGTAACTTTGTAGGCATGTAGTATTAACGGGAATGAAAATTTAATTTCGTCATCATTCATCATCGTTTCAGCCAAAAGACGTCCACTGCTGGATATAGGCCTCCCCCAATTTGGGGGGGTTTGCCATAATCGCCACGCTTGGCAGGCGAGTTGGCGATAGCAGTATGGTGGTAAAATGTATAGAGAACGCTGCTGCCCAATCTCTAGTAAGTCCCTTAGTCGCCTCTTACGACACCCACGGGAAGAAATGGGATGGTGCTATTCTTTACGTCCGGCACCACACGGTACCATGTCAATAATGTTATTTATTTGTCAGTAATTAATGATAATATAACAGAGCACTTATTTTCTCCTTTAAACCCATCCTGAGAAACATTTATTTGTGAAGATACTGTTAGTTAACTATTTGCTTATATTTCGTTAAGTGGCACAAATCTTTTATTCTTTCATCAACATTTTTTTTTTAACTTGCAAAAACCTTTTACGATTCTGGCTCCGTCCAAAAATAACAACTACTAAAAAACCTGTTACTTAAGTACATAAACAATGACCTAAACGAAACTACACATTTGAGTACAAACCACTTAATTTCGCAGATCAAAGTAAATAGTTCGTTTTCATAGGCAGGCTACACGCCATTGTGCAGTTCTTCGCGAATGCCAACCACATTGCTGTAGGCCGATTCTGTTTATTTTCTCAACAAAATCGGTATAACATTTTACTGCTTCTGCAACAATATATTAAATCCGTGGAGGTGATAAAAAAAAACAAACACGTTGACGTCATTTTAACAACTTCTGGCTTTAAATTTTAAAAATAGAATTGCGAACGTTGTTTAAATGTTTGTGGTGAAGATAAAATAGAGCTTTTAAAGCTTGCACATTATTGCCAGATTTGGTTTTATCCGCACTGAACTGCCACAAAATGGATGTTGTGAGTGGAATGCGATATGATGATTTTCAAGTGCTAAGCTAAATTCATTTAAAAATGTTGACCTTTAGGTTTCTTAAATTACATTTTTTATAGACCTACTAGTTTTTGCCAGCGGTTTTTCCCACGTATAATCCTTCCTCTTAAATCGGCCTATCTATTGATGAAATTGAATTAAAATACGTTGCGAAGTTTAAAAGATCTAAGCGTACAAACGCGGGAAGGGACTTTTTTGTACTATGTTGAGATCAACAAGTCTTAACTTCAGAGTCAGTAATATATTTTTCTATTTTCCTGTTTTTTGTGCTCCCACTAAAGTGTGATGCAAGCGCTGTGCTATGGGACGTCAGCATAGCGCTGATTTTCAGTGGTCACCCGAAAACGTAAAACATAACTGGTGAAATTTTGGTGTAGGTACAACACGCCTTTTCGAGCCCCTTTGAGCACTACAAGCGTGATTATATTTTGTAATAAAGGTCTTAGTAACCAAGGTATCACATAATAATCGACGCAGAATAGCCCCGAAAATAATAAAAGATGTGACCACTGTTTTCTCGATACTAAAATATTATATTCGGCCAGTGCCAGTGAAACGATCGCTATTACGGATTCACCACACGTACTGTATTTAATTTCGCTACGAGATAACTTTATAGTCATATTAAAGGATAGCTAAGGAGGTATTACTATCAATCACCTACCTAATGTTAAATACTAAAGAAATTTTTTTTTGGGTGGGAACTCATCAAATGAATTCTCGCACTCTGGCGGAGCGGGCGGGCGTGTAAGACTTTTACTAACTAAAACCCACCCGTGTTCCTTCAGTTGCCTATGCCAAGGCTACGGGTCTTTCAAACAAACCCGCAGCCCTGGTAGGATTTATGGGTTAATTTTTTTTCTTGTACAAATACATTTTTAATGTACAAACATACATAAAACATACAAATAAATAAAATCAAAATGTCTGTTACTAATATCAAAATAACGGCATTAAAATAAATGAATACGAAAGTATCTTCTTAGTGTGTCGATGGTAAAACGAACACAAAAGAATGTATCGTTCTAAATTAGAATGGCCCAAAATTCAGTAACGCGAATTCCGTTACCAACTTAACTATCGATTGTCTATACACCGTGCACCGTGACATTTTAGTCGTTACAAAGGTTGTCCACTCAATGTATCCGACATAATATACCTCTAGGCTTGATTAAAATTGTTACCATTAATTAAGATAATAGGTAGGTACTAAGAAAAATAAATAATGCTTTAGAATTATAAAACATCCTGTTAATAATGTTTACGTATCATACGTTAAAGAACATACCTACCCAGTGCACGAGTCGGCTAGATCATTCCATTTCCATTTTCCATTAATTTCAAACTTCGTCATGCGTCATAATAATGAATAATATTTTTATTTTTTAGTTATTCAAAAGTTGGTTTTTTTTTTCTTATGGATGTATAGTAGTCATTGATTACATGAAATGGGTTGTCGTTGTGAGGCGATTAAAATGTCACGGTGTTGATTAATACGACAACCAAAAACTTTGTACCCCTTTTTACGAAACTACGCGGACGGAGGAGTATTATATTTGGCACAGTTAAAAATTATATAGGGAAAGACTGCAGAAAGTTAATACTTTTGGTCGAATTTCGACCACTGTGCAACCACTAGTTATAATTGTAAATGATAATGATATATTGGTAAATTCATACAAGCCACAACACACCCTATTGAACTTCCTAACAGCCGATAGGTCACCTTCAAAACCAATTCCCTACCAACATTTGTTCAGTCCATGACGTCATAGCCGGTGTAATAAAGTACCTAGTGTCCTTTATTTGCAGGCCTGGTTCACACTATACGAAATTAACTGTAACTGTCGAACACTCAATGATGTGGGGGTTTCACACTTAATTGGATTCAGGCCACTTAATTGGTAAATTGATGGATGATATGACCGTCATAAGTTACCTTTTTTTGTATATCTGAGCCAAATATAGGAGGGTTTTTGTATAGGATGTCATTGATATGTTAGCCGCGAGAATTTTTATCATCGACAACTTGTTTAATAGAATATTCATGTGAGGGTATTTTGACATTCCATTAGAAACGTTTAGACACAAAAAAATATGCAAACAGGAAAGAATACAAACTTTTGCCGCAGTATACATGATATAATTTTGAACTGTTGTCGAAGTTTTAAATAAAATATTGAGTTACAACACTTTTCTTGCCATATTCCTTAATTTTTGCTTTGACAATAATATTTTAAAGTCTATCCTGTCTAAGCTGCCAACCCTATTCCCAAATATTTTGGGGTTTGCTTTCAGTCTAACCGGTTGCAGCTAAATACCAGTATTTTACAAGGAGCGACTGCTTATCCTACCTCTACTATCCAATTTCTGGATAACACAATACCCCTTGGTGACCTAGTTGTCAGACTTTTGGTTTTCTGACGACCCGTAACGACTGTCAAAGATCCACGATTGACAACCAATACCAACGGCTTTATTTTTTTTGGATGGGAAATCATCAAAATTAGTTCTCCCGCTCTAGGCGGAGCGGAAGGGCGTGTCAAACTTTTACTGACTAAAACCCACCCGTGTTCCTGTAGTTGCCCATGTGCCAGGGTCACGGTGTCTCATTCGAACAATCTCGCGACTCTGGCAGGCATCGGTCCTGGTAGACCCCTTCAGTTCTGCTGGCATCTATTTGAGGCGCGCGTGGAACACTACGCGCCGTCGACCCGAGCCTGGTCCTTACCGGGCGGCGAACTACCCATTACTCGCCGCCCGCAAGCTCGCGCCTACGGTGGCCGGGAGTCCGCTATTGACTCCCGACGCCCGGGGCGTCTCCTCCTGCGGCGGCTAAGGACGTGAGGGCGCAGAGACTGCCACTCCCTCACGCGCCCTGCCCCCACCAACGGCTTAACGTGCTTTTCGAGGCACAAAGGGGTCTTGCTAAGTAAAGATCACAGACTAACCGCAATGAGCGTAGTGGCGCGTGGGCTGTTATGATATCTTAGCTACTCGTGCGAATTTCAATTAATCGAGTGTTGATTTAATTGAAATGGATTAAAATGGATTAAAAGTGATAGATTTAAGAATACAATCTCGATGTCATCTAAATAAAAATTATTTCGTATCCTAGCCAAGATAACAGTTTGGCAAATATTAACTTAAATAAGAAGATTTAGAAACTTTATGCCTGAACTTTGTACTTTAATAATTAGTTTTGTGTAAATACATAGCACATGTATGACGCTGAGAGCACTATATATCTACTATAAATCTACCATTTACTGGGTACTCTGTGACTTGAATGTTCCTTGGTGGCTGAGAGTACCTATGTCATGTTCACTCAAATATCACGTGATAGTTGCGCGTGTGGTGGCATTAAGTTCCCTTCAAAATAGTTGAGTTGACTGGTGCTGATCCATACGTGTTCATGTTAATGAACGGGCTCCGTCGACCGTACACCGGAAAAAGACGTGCACGATAAAAGCGACTCTCACATGTACAATTTTATATGACTGATGTTATCAAGTTTTTTTACATTATTGTGATTTAAAAAGTGTCCGTGGAGTTTCTTGACCGTTTTTCTCCTATTACACTTAGGTAGGTACCTACTACACTTTGAAAGAAGCTTCGTCTTTTGACTGATCGACTCCTTGACCATTCAAAAGTGCCTGTAATAAGTTTATTTGAAATAAATGCTCTGACTTTGAATTGCCGTGCCAAATAATGTAGGGCCAGTCCAACAATCTTCAGAACCCCGAGAGCTTTCAGCTCGAACTCCAGAATCGTTTTGAGTGCCTAGGGAGCTCCGTGGACGATTATAACGATGGGTTTGTGGAAACTGTCCTTACGGTCGGGTCTAAGTTTTTCAAGACCCGCCGTACAAATAGAAAAAAGAAACTCTCAGATCCAACATTACAGCTCATGGAACAGAGGCGCGGAATGATCCTGCAGTCTTCAGAAGCTGCACTCGAGTACCGGCAACTCAATAGACGGATCTCTAAGTCCTTGAAAAGCGACCTTCGCCTCTTTAATACGGAACGTATTAAGGACGCGATAGAGCGAAACAAGGGCTCCAAAGTCTTTGCAAGAGATCTGTCTATTGGGCAGAGTCAGCTTGCGAAACTGAAGACCGACGATGGCAGAATCGTGTCCGCCAAACCTGAGCTGTTTAAGGAGATTGAGAGGTTCTACGGACAGTTATACACGTCCACCAGAAACCCCGTTATGAATCTAGCTAACGACCCGAGAGCTAGGTTGACTCGACACTACACTGAAGATATCCCGGACGTCAGCTTGTACGAGATTAGGATGGCTCTGAAGCAGCTCAAAAACAACAAGGCGCCGGGTGATGACGGAATTACAGCCGAACTCCTGAGGGCCGGCGGAAAACCCGTTCTAAAGGCCCTTCAGAAGCTGTTTGATTCCGTCATACTCGAGGGCAAAACGCCACAGGCATGGAACAGAGGTGTGGTGGTACTTTTCTTTAAGAAGGGTGACAATACCCTGCTTAAGAATTATAGGCCCATCTCACTTCTGAGCCATGTCTACAAGCTGTTTTCAAGAGTCATCACGAATCGTCTCGCGCGCAGGTTTGACGACTTCCAGCCTCCCGAACAAGCCGGATTCCGTAAAGGCTTTAGCACCGTAGACCACATACATACGCTGCGGCAGGTTATACAGAAGACCGAAGAGTATAACCTGCCTCTCTGCTTAGCGTTTGTGGACTACGAAAAAGCCTTCGATTCGATCGAGACCTGGGCTGTACTGCAGTCTCTTCAACGGTGCCAGATTGACTATCGGTACATCGAGGTGCTGAAGTGTTTGTATGAAAACGCCACTATGTCAGTCCGGCTCCAGGACAAAGCCTCGAAACCTATCCTTCTGCAGCGAGGGGTGAGACAGGGAGACGTAATCTCTCCGAAACTGTTCACCGCTGCACTGGAGGATGTCTTCAAGGTTCTGGACTGGAAAGGGGCTGGCATCAACATCAATGGCGAGTACATCACTCACCTTCGATTTGCCGACGATATAGTAGTCATGGCTGAGACTATGGAGGACCTCAGTACAATGCTCGATGACCTCAGTAGAGCTTCCGAAAGAGTGGGTCTTAGGATGAACATGGACAAGACAAAGGTCATGTCCAATGCTCGTGTGATACCCACTCCAATGAAGATCGGAGGCGCTACACTCGAAGTTGTGGACGAATACGTGTACCTAGGACAGACTGTCCAGTTAGGTAGATCCAACTTCGAGAAAGAGGTTAATCGTCGAATCCGACTCGGCTGGGCAGCGTTCGGGAAGCTACGCAATATCTTCTCGTCCCAAATACCGCAGTGTCTCAAGACAAAAGTCTTTGACCAGTGTGTGTTGCCAGTGATGACATATGGCACTGAGACGTGGTCGCTCACAATGGGCCTCATAAGAAGGCTCAAAGTCACCCAAAGAGCAATGGAGAGGGCTATGCTTGGAGTTTCCCTACGCGATCGAATCAGAAATGAAGAGATCCGTAGGAAAACCAAGGTAACCGATATAGCCCGAAGAATTGCCAAACTTAAGTGGCAGTGGGCAGGGCACATTGCTCGCAGAACGGATGGCCGATGGGGTCGGAAGGTTCTGGAGTGGCGACCGCGTACTGGAAGACGGAGCGTTGGAAGGCCTCCCACAAGATGGACCGATGACCTGGTGAAGGCCGCAGGAATACGTTGGATGCGAGAAGCACAGAATAGGTCGAAGTGGCGGTGCTTGGGGGAGGCCTATGTCCAGCAGTGGACGTCTTTCGGCTGAAATGATGATGATGATGAGTCCAACAATAAATCAATAAATTAATGATAAAACTTTTTCTTAAATAATCCTCAAACAAAACTGTTTTACATAATAAAAATAGAATCCCTAAAAACTGTTTCGCAACCAATTTGCATGTTATACAAACCCTAATTATTATTTTTCAACAATATTTAACAATGGAGCTTTAGAGTATAAGACTTTTTTTAGCTTATATATTTAGCCTGTCGAACTAAAATAGATGATTTTTCTTTTCAGATCGGAGTGCACGATAACTGCTTCGTTGTTTAAAGAAACTATAAAAGGGTGAGTGATTTATAATATCTTAGCATCGTAAGATATAAACTGAGATAAAGAAAAGATGTAAAACGTGCCAAAACTTTAATGTTAGTCCTTGAATAAGGCGTTGATTCGTTTAGAGCCGAATTTTAAATGGCCGTCTGTTAAATTGCTACCGCATGTTGCAAAATTATCCTATTGTGATGAGAGATACTGACGATCTCAACTGGATATATAACAATTAGTCGGTACATACGTAAGGCCACGTTCACACCAAGTCTCGACTACGAAAATATATGAAGAAAAAAGCACAATAGTCAGTTGGTGGCTATAGTTGTTTTTTCGTACATTTTGGACTGAATGCTCGCAGCGGCCGACTATACGTTGTCTAAACTGTCCACCCATACCTTATAAAACATTGTAAAAGTCAATCATTTTTAAAAACGTCACCGTGGAGTTTCTTATGGCTCTTCTCCATAGGAAACAACCAATTGAACCATTCACCTAGCTTCTGTTTATAAGTGCTCATGTAGGTTTATATGAAATAAAATATTTAGATTTTACCCAATACAAATGTAGGTACACAGTTAAACCAAATCAATTAATTCTGCTTGGAAGGTGTAGAAATTAATGCTTTAGTAGACTGACATTATATTAACGAACTGAAACGCAAAAGAAAACCGACAAATAAAATTGTGAATAGGTATACATACAATACTAAGAGAGTGAAATTTTACAATGCAAACATAGTTTTTACAATCTTTAGCAGCACCAACAATATTTTCTAATGCTAATTAATTAGTTTTTGCGCCCTTGTAGAGCAGGACCAGCGTTGAGCCAAGCATTTTTATTAGCGATATAATCCCCAACGTTAATTTGCTTGGCTGCATAATGTATGTTTTATAAACAAGATTTAAATTTCGTTTCATTCAGTGGAAGTATGTGGGGAGGTATTTTATTGTAACATTTAAAACAGTACCCCATTAAAGATGGGTCTAATTTTATCAGTCCGAAATCCGCATTCTGGTTGAACTAATTGGTCCCTATTTCTAGTGTTTTAAGTTAATTACTTTGCTTACCTACTATTATATAGAATCAATTTTATCTAAATAAACAGATAGCTGTGCTGCTAGGGATTTTGTTGCGCCACTTCTTCTTCCTAGCTAAAGCACTAAGAAGTGGTGATGGGGCGTTTTGGGGGACTGTCTTATGTAATTTTGGCGTTCAAAAAGTGTTGATTTTTCAGCCTTATTTGAGTAAACGACTCGTGATTTTGATTTGGTGTTATAATTGTGGTCTTTGCCTATTTTACAGAGCAGAGCACCAGTGGCATTCTACAGGTATTTCTAGTACAGATACCAATAACCCACAAACTAGTGTCAAATGATTTTTATGCCTTTCGACATTAATATGATGTCCTTGTTTGCAAAGAAAACATAAATTATTCGTATTTCACTAAAAATATTTAGATTTACACATGATGTTTTCATAAATATATTCACAATTAGGGTAACGTCATGAAATTAATAGCATTAAACAGCTCTATAATGATACAAAAATAATAATAAATATATATTAATGATAAATAAGCAGTACCTTTGTACTCAATTCTATTACTATGCCTTATCACTCTGTATTTTACTGTGTGTACATAAATAATAAAATAAATAAATAAATAAATACCTTCTAAAATATTGTATCCATTAGCTTAGAGTTAAACTGCAGCTTACCAGTAGCATGCGTAATGGAAACATTAGCTACTACACAGGTTTCCATAACCACATTGAATTGCCAACTACGCTAATTGCTCACAGTACATAGGTACTGTGAGCGATTAACGGGCAAAAAGGCAATTTAATTGGATTGGTCCTATAGTCATATATCAAGCTAACTAGGAAGACTTGTTGTTAACATTAAACCAATTAAATCAGTGTATATATGACTTCATAGGGTTACAGAACTCTAATTGTGTACTATCGATCAAAATCTAATTTATTTTCAAATATATTGCTTTATATGTTCCAAAACGTTGTCTGCTTCACAACGTAAATAGGGCAATGAATGTTGTTGAACTGTCAAGGTGAAAGCAAGTCCTACTGGGAATTTGTTACGCAATTACCACGCGTGGACCTCCTCCCACGGTGATGGACTTTGGTGAAAAACAAAAAAAAAAAATTAAATTGAACGATTTATTGATTTCTTTTTTCCACTAACACCTTACGTCAAGAATGTGGCTGGTGTTGGAGAGACTGCATTTGAAAGGTGGAGGACAGGGAGTTATGGCGCTGCCTGGGAGAGGCCAATGTCCACCAGTGGACTGCGATGTTACTTGTAACTTTTCCACTAAAGAAAATTATTGTTAATCTAATACGTAACTACTTAGACTGGTCAACTCTTCACGTTCTGTTTCGTTCTTTGGTTTAAAAATTAGTATACTGCTTCAAAGCGGCAATGCTGCTAGGCTTCTGGGCAAGTTTCCGGATGACAGTGATGCGGAAAAGTACTTCTACGCCTCAGTGTCTTTTTTTAACTATTTATTCGTAATAGTCAGTTAGTCATTGATTTAGTACGTAATATAAAAAGTAAGTTGTGTCATACAGGGTGGCAAGAACATCTGATCACTTGTTACAATGAATTATAAATGATTAAAATGTTGAATTTTAACTTTTGACCGTGTTGGTGTTGCACGTTTTTATGAAACAGCAGATTTTTTTTATAACTAACAAAATAAATGTATTCGTAGGGTGGTCTAGACCAAGTGCTGAATTCATGGTTCAGTTTGCTCGTTAATGTCCTTGCTACTATGTTTATTGTATAGAAGCGTTTTAATGTATACCTTTACTTGGTATAAAACAAAGTCGCATTTCGTGTTTGTACTCTTAGATCTTTTAAACTACGCAACAGATTTTAATGCGGTATTCATCAATAGACTGAGTGATTCAAGAAGCAAATTTTTATGTATAATACGCGGGTGAGGCCACTTCTAAAAACGACTTTAAAATAAACCAACAAAAACTATTTAGGTACACTAGAATGAAATCTCACATTGCCATTATTCCTTTCGTAAATTCAACAATATTCTCTGATAAAAAAGAAAATGTGTCCGTTTTCGTCTTTTTACGCCACACTAATCTGTTTTGTATTGCGGAGCTATAAAAATAATCTAAAGAAACCAATCGTCTTTAGGCCGAACAAAAACAAAGAAAAAAAAACAGCCAGTATTATAGCGACGAAGAGGTCCTATAACATGATAAATACTATGAAAATCGTACCGATAATACCTAATATGCCTAAGGTTTTCAAATTTTATGAATAGCGATATTGGTACCCGATAAGATAAAGTATAAGACGTTATATTTTACTGGCGTATTTGGACGGTTTTAGTAGATTCTCACAAGTAAATTCAAAATTTCATGATGTTTGATGTTATCTACCTATTTTACTGCTTCGATGGTCTAGAGGTCGAAAGCAGCGGTACTCCGCCTAAGGTCCTGAGTTCGGTTCCTGGGTTGGGAAAGTGTAATTGGATTTTTCACTCAGAAATTTCCCGGTAGCTGCCAGGAGTCTGATTTGTACTCTATAATATTAGTTGTCATGGCAATAGTGACATTTGGTTTAAATAGTGTATTGTTTTATTTATGAAATACTATTTTTATATAGATTATTTTATACTTTGTGAATGTGAGAACGTTGCAGGCCTTGTAGACTGTAGGCAAATTTCCATTTTATTAAGTACTTGGTACTTGTTGACAGTCCTACACTGTTCTCACTATTAATACTGAAATTTAAAACCATTGTAAAAGCTAATTATTTTTAAAAGAGTAACCGTGGAGTTTCTTGCCGGCTCTTCTCCATAGGAATCAACTATTTGGAACCGTGCACCTAGCTTCTGACGTTTCATAAGTGCCCATGTAGGTTTATATGAAACTAGCTTCTGCCCGCGGCTTCACTCGCGTGTTTTCGAAAAATATCGCACAAGAACGTACTACCAGGATTAAAAATATCCTATGTGTAAATCCAGGTAAACAATGTCATATCGCACTGCTTGGTTTCTCTTATCCGACCCAGAGAATAAAAAGTTTCATAGAAAATTCAACCCCCCATTTCATCCTCTTAGGGATGGAATTTCAAAAAATTCTTTCTTAGTGGATACCTACTCTTCACGAAGAACACACCCTCTAAATTTCATGTCTCTAGGACCAGCGGTTTAGGCTATACGTTGAAATATCAGTCAGTCAGTCACTCAGGAATTTTATAGATATAGATAAAAATATTTTGATTTGATTTGATTTGAGTCTGAATTTGTGATCCCGGTTGATAACAAAAAGCTAGCCCTTTATATGTAATAAGTTAAATATAACTGGCAAAATGTTGCTATACTATAGAGGCACTTCTGCCTAAGCCTTGGGAAAATACAGGCGTCACATTTTGTCTACAAACTTTTCTTTAATTTTAAATACCTAGTATTATATGAAGGTCATCGAAAAATAAACAAGTATTTTGGGAAAGCAATTAAAATGTTTTCAGAACCATGTTGTAGAACATAGAATAACATTTTAATCCGATTTTCATTTGGTTTGAGCTTTCACGTGTGAGCTTTCGTTTGGTTTATTTAATATAAGCCTCTTTTGCGAAGAGTGGTAATTACAGTCCGCAAATTCTAAACAGAATGCGTAGATAGTTGGCTGTTTGTTGATGATAGTTGACTGGCCTGTTAGTCTAGTGGTTAGTGATCCTGACTGCTAAGACTGAGGTCGTGGGTTCGATTCCCACCCAGGACAAATGTTGTGTGATGAGCACAATCATTTGTTCTGTGTCTGGGTGTAATTTATCTATAATATGACGTATGTATTTAGAAATATATAAGTATATTTATCAGTTGGCTGGTTAGCATAGTACAGGCTCTGCCTAGTTTGGGATCAGATAACGGTGTGTTAGTTGTAAAAAAAAAAAGTTAGGTAATTATACCTATGTATACATGTACCTATGTGTACATGTAGATAATAAAACAGTAGGTATCTAAGGAAGCTGAAACTGTACCTACAATGATTATTTTTGAAAAAACTAATGGCTACGAAGTGTGGGAACAAGATTGATGCCAAGAACATAGTTTTTATAAAATTTGTGTGTTTGTCTGGAAAGTTTTGACAAAAAATAGTTGATTAGATTTTGATGAAATTTCGCACACAGATAGTAATAAAACCCAGATTAACACATAGGGTGGTTTTAATCTTGGTACGTTCCCGAGGGATATTTCCAGCATGGGCAAAAGAGTAGATATAAATAAAAACGAAGGTTCGCTTTCCTAAATAACTTTTTTTTTTAAATCCAAGTGAGTAGGTACACCAGGCACTTGTAATATTTTGATTAAAAAAATTATAGCTCAAACCAGACTATTTTGGAGACCGAAATGAGCCATCAAACATTTTTTTACACCACTGCGGTTTATTTGCTTTAAGCCTTTTTATAAATATCCTATACCTACGTACATCAATAAATATTTTATGACCTTATTTCAGGCAAGGTCAAATGGTTTGTTATTTAATACGGTACCTACGCGCATGCCTGGATCTTGATACTGATGCGGCAGTAATAAATCTTAAATATATCATTAAATATTAGGCCTCATAAAATCTATATCTTATCAATTTATATAATAACTAGCTGCGACCCGCGGCTTCACCCTCACACGTCTTGATCCCGTGGTAATATCGGAATATAAAGTACCTATCCTATGTCCTAAATCCAGATCATGGTCTACTCATGGGTTAAATTCATCCAAATCCGTGCAGCCGTTTTGGCGTGAAAGTGTACAAACAAACAAAAACGAAAAACATTTTTTTCTCTTTTTTGTTTTAGTTTAGATGGATCTTCGGGAACTTGATTAAAATCAGTTAATGATGCTGTATTGGGTTAGTTTAAATGATTTTGTTTCAGGTTTATACAATCTCTTTTCTTTACACGTCTTTTCTGGTAGATACATTTGCCTTTTGTCCGAAGCCCAAGGCGTGGACGAATCTGGACTCCGGTCTCTGGGCTCGGAGACTCGATTTGTGCCCGGCTGCTGGCAGTAGGCTCTCCCCCTAAATTACATGGGGGTCGAACATAACTGGCAAAATGTGAGTGTACCATAGGAATGCCTCTACGTAATTCTTCGAGGAATGCAGGCATGATGTTATGTGTATATCATCATCATTATCATTTCAGCCTTAAGACGTCCACTGCTGAACATAGGCCTCCCTCAATTTGAGGGGCTTTGCCATAATCGCCACGCTTAGCAGGCGGGTTGGCGATCGCAGTATGGTGGTAAAATGCATAGAGAACGCTGCTGCCCATTCTCTAGTAAGTCCCTTAGTCGCCTTTTACGACACCCACGGGAAGAAATGGGGTTGTGTTATTCTTTACGTCCGGCACCACGCAGCATGCAGCACGGCAGGGAATACATGCGTGATGTAATGTGTATATCATCATCATTTCAACCGTAAGACGTCCACTGCTGGATATAGGTGTCCCCCAATTTAGGGGGCTTTGAAATAATCGCCATGCTTGGCATGTGGATTGGTGATCGCAGTATGATGGTAAAATAGATATAGAGATCGCTGCTACCATTCATGCAGTATGTATGTACCAGCTGCTGCCCTAGGCTTCGCCCGCGTGGATGTCGAAAATTATCCCACAGGAACGTAATACCGGGATTAAAAGTACCCTATGTGTTCATCCAGGTAAACAATGTCTTATCACACTATTTGCTTTGTCTTTTCCGACCCAGAGAATAAAAAGTTTTTTATTCTCAAATCAAATTTCATGTCTCTAGGACCAGCGGTTTAGGCTGTGCGTTGATATATAAGTCATTCCATCACTCAGGACTTTGAATTTCATTAATATAGATATCTCGGTACCTACAAAACATTCAAGTGTTTACACACACTCTTAGTTGGTCGGTGGTCCATTTCATTTTTTCTACGAGATCTAGACGCGGAGATTAATTTTCTACGAACTTACCTGGCTAGCGTGCCAAGATTGGAGTGCCTAGGTCCTAGGTAACTGTGGCCAGGTAAACAAAGTTCTATAAATAGCACATTACCGACACTAATTTTGATTGATGGGTTTGTTTTTGTCTTAAGTTTTCGATGTAGCTGTTGTTTTGTGTCTGTGAATGGTAAAATTCCGGCTTCTGTTTAGTTTTTTTGTCTATCATTTAGAAATTCAGAAACATTTAAACATTTTTTACATAAAGGTAATGTAGTGTTTTGGCGGGGGCTGTGAAATTTTTAAAAATTGTCAAATTATTTGTTATATAGCTTTTGCCAGCGGCTTCGCACGCATGAAGGTCGGAAATAGACCCACAGGAAATACCTACCAGGATAAAAAAATATCATAAACGTTAAACTACATGTGTGGCAAATGTCATTATTTTCCGTTTGTTGAGTTGAGTAACAAACATCCCAACATCTAAACACACAAACTATCACGTTAAGAATATAAGTATATTTATACGTAGGATATTCCAAGCGTTCGTGTTTACATCAACGCGCTATATTTTCACTGTCTTTTTAAAACAAAAAACCTATTCATCAATTCATTTGAAAGATCATTCTAAAATCGATCGAATTTCAAATGCAACTAAAATTATTTTATAACCAGCCTGTACAACATAAGATCGACTTTTGACAATCTTCACAGTACTGTAGAGAATTTAGTCGTTGATGATGATTTCGTAATTGACATATTACAAAAAATGGAGGATCAGCTTGAAGAGCTGACAGAGGGCGTCATCATGTAAAATATTTTAGGTTAATTTGATTGAACTGTTTCTATGTAATAAATAAACTTTTCACTATCGACCCCATCACAGTACTTACCTACCAAATGACATTTAAAAACCAACTGATTAAACTGAACAATATATCACAATATTGATACGATTTGTTCACCTAGAAATCTTCTTTAAAATAATCTAGATTGACAGCTAGAAGCTCTAGCAAAGAACATCACCTTTTTCGATCTTTTGAACAAATAATAAATCTAAAATTACATCAGTAAATGCTTGTGTCAAAGGAAATGAAATTGCCATTCTTCACGCATGATTCAATCACAGAAATATATTATCAATAAAGGTACGACAGAAATGTTAAGGATTGTCCTTTGACGAAAATAGTAGTAAGTTACGATTTACCGTTTTCAATTCGCCTTCAATTGTTTGGGCCCCGACAGGCGCGAGGCGCTCCGAAACGAGGCAAATATTTAGACGGCTCGCCCTTTGATTCTTGTTTACAATAATCAAAATTTTAAACCTTTGTTATTCGTTCGGAATCTTTTAAAGCTTTATTTGGCAAATAAACAAAAGCTTTCCGAAATTATCATTTCAACGGCGCGGTGTTTGAGGTTTCCAACAATCTCTCGATAATGTTCTTCTTTCAAGATATTCCACGGTATAGTTTGAATGCGCCACAAAATTTTATCATTCCTCAAATCTTTTGCCCGGAACTCGCTTTGTTACAAAATTATCAAACGGATTCGTATAAATTTTCGCTATGACATGGGTCCTGAAAAATTGGAAAAAGTTTGGTTCAACGTCAGTCAGAGCGCGGAATTGTTTTCCATATCTCATTTTTCGAATTTTTCACTGTCATCTGCAGGCAAATATAAATTTTGGGATTATGGAAATTATGAGCCATAGAAAAACAATCGAATCTCCCACCTTACCGTTACAATAAAGGCAACAGTCTACCTAATTTTGCTAGCCTGTTTTGTGCACTGCTGGGCAAAAGCCTACCCCCTCCCCTTTTTTCACATAAAAAATATCAGTGTTTAATTACCATTTTCCCATTTTTACCATCCCATTTATTCCCGTAGGTGTCGTAAGAGGCGACGAAGGGACTTAGGTACTAGGGAATGAGCAGCAGCGTTCTCTATGCATTTTATCACCACACTACGATCGCCAACCCGCCTGCCAAGTATGACGATTATGGTAACCCCTTCCTCCCTAAATTGAGGGAGGTCTATGCTCAGCAGTGAACGGTTTTCTGCTCAAATAATGAAATACCATAAGCCTAGTCGTTAACAGTAATGTAATTTCGATTAAATTTCATCCTGGTAACACGAGAGACGATCGTTAGGAAGAAAAATCAACGCTGTAATCGATCCTTGAACATGAAAACCGCCATAAAGCTTAATATATCACATATACCAGAAATAATCGCTAATAGAATCGAATGAAAAGCAAACAAATAGTTTAGTGAAACAATTGTTTAACTTTTAAAAGCGCTGTAAGCGATGAAATGGTAGAAATCCTTGGCATTCCGTTGACGGAACACAAAGTTTATTCTGCTTTTCGATTAAATCAATCTCCTACGGGCTAGTAGTTGAAGGAGAAGTCAAATAAAGGCCTGTTAACTTGGCTCAAACAGTAAATATAGTTTTGGTTGGGACAAGCAAAATGTAGAACGCAACTTTAATAGTTCATAGTTGCGAATAATTAAGTTCTGTGAAACGCCTACAGGTCATGTGGTGCCGATTTTCGCGAAACATTTCAGGCTGTCATAATAGTGGTAATTAGAATATAATATGCCCACTGTTGGGACAACTGAAATGATAATTGAAATGGAGTGGGTCATAATCCACCACCCGGCCCAGTACAGATTGGCAGATGTGATTCTAGGATATGTCGATTTCACTCACGATGTTTTCCAACGTTTTGAGAGCAGTGATGATTTTTTTCTTTTACATAATGTAAAACACCTGCCTGAGTTCGAACCCATGACCAACAACCTATAATTTGGAGCCTTCGCCACACTGTTTTGTCAGACTGCAGTTTCCTGGAAAGTTATTTTTAAACGAATCTGTTATTTTCGCAAACTATTTTCAGGTTTACGTGGGTTTTAGTCAGTAAAAGTCTGACACGCCCTCCCGCTCCGCCCAGAGCGGGAGAAGTCATTTGATGATTTCCCATCCAAAAAAAAAAAAAAAAAGCCCCAGAGACATGTAACTTTTTAAGGATAGTCTGCAGTTTACTTACGTCTGACTTATTTCTACCAACATAATAAAAAGACATATTTTATTTCTCTTCCACAAAGGCTCCTTAAAAATTTCGAAGATTACAAAGTAACTGAGTAATAAAATACGTAAAAGAAATAAGTAACTGAGTAGTGATCAGAGTGGTGATTTGATAAATGATTTTATTTCTGTAAATAGGTTTGTACAATCACTTTTAATTCAATTATATTTTACAAACTAGATGAGGATGAAGTTTACAATCCGACTACTCTAAGAATGGCCAAAACACACTCAGAAGTGGCAGTCTCTTTTAAAGTCCAGGCATAATTTTGGTCAGACCATGTCAATTGGTTTCGGAAACGGTCATTTGAGGAAGCAACCACACGGATTGAGTAGACCTGTCAGTGCATACATGTGTTAGTAATCATGCAGCTCAACTCAGCACTTGAGGAGCTCAACGATTCGACGACCAATACCAGAGGAAGGACATTCGGGTAGGTCGCATGAATTATTCAAACTACCAGCACGCGTAGCATGAACACCATAGAAAGAACTTTGTCTGTTCTTGGTAGAATAGAGAGAGAACTGTCATGCTACGCCAGCATAAAACGGTACAAATCTTTCTACAATCTTTAATTCTGTCTTTAATCTTTCTACAATCTGTAATTTTGTCTATTCTTCCGTCGACAAAACCCCTTTCTACGGTGGTCATACTACGCATGCAGATCAAGATTAAAACTAACTGAGAAAAACAACAAAAAAACAGTAACCCACATAGTTTTCACAATGAGAATAATACAAATAATACTAGTGGTTGCCCAGTGGTTGAAACTCAACCGTAACGAATATTTACGAATTTTGACTTTAAGAAAAAAAAAGTTTAAAATTATTCTCCATATAAACTTTAACAGTGGCTAAATTTCACACACATCCGCGTATTTTTTGTAAAAAGCGGTAAAAACTTCTGCTTCAAGTATCAATATTAAGTTGGTAGTATAAAATTAATTAACTGTCAATGTGTATAAAAAACTGGACATCATCTTGGAGGACCATGTAGCAAGGCATCTCAAATGGTCGTTTCAGTAAAGGGTTCCTTACCAACTTATGTAACTGAATGATAATCAGAGTGATGACTTGAACAGTGTACTTCTTCTTTTACGAACTCATTGCCTACCCTCATTGATACAAGACCGTTCCATACGAAACCACGGCTTGGATTCAGGAATGAGCTTGAAGCTTCACGGCTGGTCATAACATCCTCGTTATCGCTACTAACAAGGTAATGTTGTTACTGCTACAAAACCTCATTTTAAGGAAATATCTGTACCGTCACCTACTAACTTACATCGTTTGTAGATACTACTTTACGGTAGACCTTTGGTACTATTGTTAAAGTATCAAAGTAAATACTAATGCACTATTACGTACTTCCTAATTCCATACCATCCCTCCCCCATTAATTCTTCACTTCCGGATTCAATCTTTCGACACAACTCTCTCGAGAACTCAGCGATTAACATGGCGCGTGATTCCGCTGCCGGCCAAACTAAAACAAACCTACCTACAAATACTAGCAACAATTCTGAGAAGTGTTAAGTGTGTTCAAAGGGACGTCCCTGAACTGTGTGTGGAACTAGAGGTGCCACCGAGAAGCCGTCGACGGTGTGAAAACGAGTGAGTCTACTTTTCTTTCCCTCCTAATTCTCCGTGTTAGTGCATGACTGAAAGCTCGCCTATGGCCACAGTCCCCTTGAAGGCTTAAAAACTATAAAGATTGTCTGCAAAAGTCAACCTTATGTAGTGTTAGGTGGCAATAAATTAAATCTCATTCGAACAGTCATGTTTAAATCCCATGTAATACAGGCACGAATATGGACTCCAGGCTGCAACTGAAGAAATTCTTGACACTAAAACCTAAAAACACTTTAACTCTACCTGGGAATTTAAACGAAGACCCACCTGGTCAGCTGTGGCACTTACCGCCACAAGGCCAACGTGGCAGACTTAATTTTAATTGAAAGATTTCAAGAGTTGAATGCATTATGTTCAAACCAAAATGCTCTGCTATAAGCTTTTTTTCTCTATAAGGTACCCCTATAAATTACAGTTAAAGAAAAATAAAATGTTCTCCATCGTGTATTTTTTTGTTTTACTACAATTACTTACTGAGCGTGAAGTTAATTCGAAGTAGTTAACTGCCAATTCTGTTCATTAATCCCCACTTAACTACCGACACGTGTCGATAGACCCGGGCTAATAAATGTGTTAAGTCTAACAAATGTTTTAGTAAAACTTCTTGACGCACGCTTGACTTGGGAAGTAAGCTGGTGAATGCGTCACAAGAGCGTTATGAAATATGTGATCGGGCAAGGCGAACGAAAGTTGAGAGGGAGATATAAGTTAGTGAAGATAGAGAGAGAGTTACGTTTTGAATATTACTGCAAGGGCAAGAGAGAGAGGTGCGAGCATACATTTTGTTTTCTTCCATCGCGTGACCTTAGATCTCGGTTTTCGATTTGTAGAAAATCACGAAGCGTATCTGTAGATTGAATTGGTATATCAAAGAATGTTGCGGCGACGCTAAATAAATTGAGAGAATGGTGATGACTATGATATACAGATTAACATTTCCTTAGGCCTTCATATTTTATTTTCTACTAGCTGTGCCCGCGGCTTCGCCCGCGTGAGGTTCGGAAATTATCACACGAAGTCGTACTACCCAGACAAAAAGTAGCCTATGTTACTTCTTATAACATCAGCTATCTGCCAGTGAAAGTCCCGTCAAAATCGGTCTAACTGTTTTGGAGATTAGCCGAAACAAACAGATAGACAGACAGACACATTAAAAAAAATGCTTTTCTCATGAAAGTACCGTATATACTTTCATGTGCATTTAGTGAATAGCTGTTAATTTGAAATTACAAACAGACACCTTAATTTTATTTATTTGTATAGATTCAACAATGTCGTTAAAAATTTCATAAGCTTTATGATCTCTCATTTGTTAAAAAGTTAGTACCTACTAGTACGATGTACAGAAATAATACTGAATTCTTAATTACCAAACTTATTTTATGTTAATTAGTAACTTCCATAAAAGACTAAAGGAGAACTTATTCGTTCGGTAAGCTTTGTGTGTGCTCATTTATACTGTAAGTTTGATCATGAGAACCTTACAATACTTTTGTTTTCTTACAATATCAAAGGATACGATATCAAAGGAAAACATACCCCGGCTGTTCAATTTCAAAACCTAGTATCTGACATTTCTTTTTTTTTAAACGGGTTGGTTTGGCGTGTAAATAGCCTGCACCTTTTTCTAGGTTGTTTTTAGGAACTAACCTAAATTTGAATTAAGAATATAAGTAATGGCGGGAGCCTCAAATTTCCACATTTGATGAATCCTCGTGAAACTAATATGAAAGAATTAAAAGCAGCAACTTGCCCACGTACCTTAACAATCCAGAGATCCAGTCAGACCCAGGCAGATGACTCGTTCATGGGCGCGTGATGGCGTCGGTATATGCTGCCGGCCGGCGAGCTTAATCTTGTTAAATCCACCGGTAGAACGATTCAAACTCCAAAAATCAACACTGCACTATAAGTTCTCAATGAAGCACAGATAGACGAAAAGTTTCACCAAAAATGGAATTTTTAAAGAGCGGAAATGCGCGCACACGCAATCGGAGCGTGGAGGCGTACAGAGCACTAACTTTTCCTCCCGCTAATGCCATCTATCGGCAACGTTGCGAGAATACTCAAGAAAATTTCGATACATGGGCTTTGCAGCAGCAAATATTGGTGCGGGGATTCATCAATTGAGAAACTAAAATATTTAATTTGAAATAATAAACTATTATGTTCTAAGGGAGAATCCTACAATATTGTTATTATATTTTTTATATTGGTAAAAGCATTGACGCTTCACCACGGGTATTTTTGGATTTTTCGACTTTATAGACCACCCTCCACATACTAAGCTAGCAAAAACTCCCAGAAATTAGTCAAATACAAAGTTACACAAAATCGGAAACCGATCCGACCAAACTGACTAGAGAAATCAGAAATCGTTTTTGGCTCTCCTGTAAAATTAGTTTTATGCAGATACTGGGTTTTGATATTGCACAGCCGACATTTATATCAAATACAACACAACGTGCGTATACCTAATTAATATAAGAGAATCATCTGCCTGACATCAACATTGTAAACAGTAAATTATTTGGGTAAGTTATGCGTGACGCACTCGGTGGGGGCGACGCATCTACATAAACGCTTGCTTATAAAATATACGTTTAGTTCATAAACGTAATTTTATGAGATGAATACAAGATGTAGGCGATTTGAAGACGAAAATATGATGTGTAATAAAAAGAAATTGAAGGAAGACAAGGCGCAAAACATCGAAGGAAAATGTTGCTCATCTTCTGCCTTGCTTTTTCCAACTCTGTTGGGGCCGGCTTTCAGTCTAACCGGATGCAGCTGAGTACCAGATTTTTCCCCACTACCCGGTTACTAGGTAATAAGATACTCCTTGCTAAGACTAGTTGTCAGATTTCGGGCTTATGACGACCCGTAACAACTATCAAATTCCGGAATGACAGCTGGGGGACCAACAATTTAACTTGCTTTCCGAGGCATGGTCTTAGTATGTAGAGATGGCCACCCATCCATGAACCGACCGCGGAAAGCGTAGCTTAACCTAATCCATTGTCAAATCGTTAAAACCGAGCTAAACAGGAATGGACCCCTAATTTAAAAAAGTAATACTGTGATGATTATAATTATAGATGTTAGTCCGTGCCATGACCATTTAGCTTTTATGAGGTAAAGTTAGGTTAATCCAACTAAGCACATTAATTAAAAATAACGTAAACACGCACAGAACATTAAAATCCAAGTTAAGGTATACACCGCACACTTTAAAAATCTAAATTCGCTATCTCTTATAACTTAAAACCATCTTAATTATAGCTCGTGACGTCAGACGCCATTGTTTTGTCTTGTCTTAAAAACCGCCATGGCGACAAGTCTTCTTATCTTTTGACTCACTACCGTAAAAGATAGCCATAAAAGGCATTATAAAGGCACGACAACCTAGTAGCTAGCATAGATGGCGAATTTGAGAATTCATTTTAAACTAACTGATGCATGTGAGTTTGTTCAGACATGAACGTGTCAAACATTCAACAGAGCACGGAATCTCTGAGGCATCATTTCATCATTTCAGCCGAAAGAAGTCCACTGCTGGACATAGGCCTCCCCCAATTTGGAGGGGTTGGCCAGAATCGCCACGCTTGGCAGGCGGGTTGGCTATTGAAGTATGGTGGAACGCTGCTGCTCATTCTCTAGTAATTCTTTTAGTCGCCTTTTACGACATCCACCCAAGGCAACGTGTGTCCAGGTGAAAAAGTAAGAAGGTTTGAGCTTCTTAATGATATCAAAATTATTGGACCAACATCTCAAAATAGTTGTTTTTAATAACAAGTTTATAAGTCGTACTACCTCATTACTGCCACAACTTGCAAAGGGTACCCATCCTATTACGTGCCTTTCATGTTTAATTTTGTTGCACGGAGCACATATTAATTGGCGTGGAAGCAACTAATTTGTAACTTTTGATTACGTACGAGTTGGAAAAGACATCTCTTTGAAAGCGCTGACCTTTGTTCAAGTTCTTTTAAAAATAACATGTTTATCTTCCCAACTCCACGTATGTAATCCACTTCTGGGAATAGACCTATGTCCCAATTAACGACACAAAAATCCAGTAACCGCGCTCATTATTAACATTATCTGATTTGTCCATAATTATATTGTATTTAGACTCTGCTAATTACATAATTATGCCTTAAAACTGGTCATAATCCTCTGGGAATAACCCTAAAAGCCGTCATTTTGATTAATGAACAGCAAAATGTAAATTTATTTTGAAACCAAATATTTTAGCTTAATTTTTTTTTTTTTTTTGAGAGCTACTTCATTAATAAGAAAATGAGGTTTTGGAATCGAGATCGTGACAATATCCCTCGTGTATAAACGCCTTGTTTAGGCATAGCTCCACGTTACCAAGAGCCTTAATCTGTAAGGCGTCTGGACCTCAATATAATTGTGGCTTTTTTTTTTTTTTTTTTGGATGGGAAATCATCAAATGACTTCTCCCGCTCTGGGCGGAGTGGGAGGGCGTGTCAGACTTTTACTGACTAAAACCCACCCGTGTTCCTTCAGTTGCCCATGTGCCAGAGTCACGGTATCTCTTTCGAACAATCTCGTGACCCTGGCAGGCATCGGTCCTAGCAGACCCCTACATTGCTGCTGACATCTCTTTGAGGCGCGCGTGGAACACTACGCGCCGTCGACCCGAGCCTGATCCTTACCGGGCGGCGAGCTACCCATTGCTCGCCACCCGCAAGCTCGCGCCTACGGTGGCCGGGAGTCCGCTATCGACTCCCGACGCCCGGGGCGTCTCCTCCTGCGGCGGCTAGGGACGTGAGGGTGCAGAGACTGCCACTCCCTCACGCGCCCCGCCTCCTCCTTCGCGAGCATTACTGCTTCGCAGAAGGAGGTGACGGCTTCCCATGCCCTCTCGCTCCGTACCATGGCTCGCACCAGGGCCGGACGCGAGAGGTCGCCGCCGCCGATCGCCTCCACGAGGACACGGCGGTGCTCCGCCCATGCAGGGCACACCTCCACTGTATGCTCCACCGTGTCCTCCAGACGATCCTCACAATGGAAACACCCGGACGTTTCCTCCCGCTTTATCCTGAACAGGAACCCACCGAAGCACCCATGCCCGGTGAGAACCTGCGTCAGGCGGAAGGTGAGGACGCCGTGGCGCCTCTCAATCCACTCCTCAAAGAGGGGACTTACCGCCGCAATTGTGGCGTGCCCAATATAATTGTGGCTAAGGGCGCGATCACACGTACCACAACCACACCACATCGCAGCGACAAAGTGTTGGCAAGCAGTGCTCACGTTTGAATAGTGTTGCTTAAGCTTCTTATAGTTTACACACATACATAAACAGCCTATAACCTTCCCACTAGAACACGGTCCTCCTCTCGTCACTCCGTAATCTACCACGCGGGCCCAGTGCGGGTTGATAGACGTCACATGTCTTCGAATTTCCGGTCCTAGAACAAGCCGGTTTTCAGTGCCTGCCTGAGTTCGAAACCACGACCTTACTGCTCGTAAGTCGGGGCCCTTAAATCAAATTGATTGGTCGACGCAACGTTATGTTTGTGATTTGGCCGATCGGCCTATTGCAGTGTCGCTGGTGTTTGAGTTGTGGTTGTGACGTGTGGGCCTAATGTGGTCTGATTCAGCCCTCGATTTCGGATTTTGACTGCCAGCCGTGATCCGTGTGGGTAAACTATTATTTTCCCCTTGGGAGGACTTTTGGGGAGCAATCTGTGGAAATAAAGTAGGAGGAAAGATTTTTATCGATTTCAGTTTTTCCCCCTTATAGGGAATTTCAGGGGAGGAATTCCTGACTTTTTTTTATAGATTCCACTTTCCGTTTAGTTGTGGTGCGTGTGATCGGGCCCTTAGGCGATCAGGGCTATTAAATAATGTGGGACAACATAACAAATTAATTTATCGTTTCCAGCATCTCAAATATGCTGGAAGCCAATAAAATCGACTGTTTAGATCGTAGGATGTGATTTTATGTTCAGCCGTAAGCCATAACAGAATTTCTTGGTATTCTGCCTTTATTTTATTAAGGTCATACCAGCACGTCATGGAGTTCCTCAGGAATAAATTAGACCGGTATTTTTGTTCGCCCATATTTTCTGATATAATCTATTCAGGGTGACATGGACGCGCAAACTGTAACCATGAATTGAACACCTACGCGATCACAATGTATAGAACAACATTTTTCTTTTCAAATAGCCGACGATACATTTCAACGCAAAAGGGTTTCGAATCAAGCCAATCTCCCAGCCATCCTGTATGGGTATCTACTCGAGAGTGTTGAAGTAACTCTAAACTGAACCAATAACACTGACCAGCCTGTATCCTTATTGCGTAACTCACTATTAATTATAGTCTGAATTCTTCTGAAGCATTTTACTAATCCATTGCTTCATATGTTCGAAAAATGTGTCTGCTCAACAACGTTAATTCTTATGTTCGATGGCTAGTTTCTGCCAGCAAGCCAAATTTTCGGAATAATAAAATAAGAACCGACAAGTAACAGGTTTAGAACTTGCGAAGGCTATAATATAATTCGTATATGAAAACTAGCCAAGTCAGACCTTAGGCTTAGACCGCCGTGTCCTCGTGGAGGCGATCGGCGGCGGCGACCTCTCGCGTCCGGCCCTGGTGCGAGCCATGGTACGGAGCGAGAGGGCATGGGAAGCCGTCACCTCCTTCTGCGAAGCAGTAATGCTCGCGAAGGAGGAGGCGGGGCGCGTGAGGGAGTGGCAGTCTCTGCACCCTCACGTCCCTAGCCGCCGCAGGAGGAGACGCCCCGGGCGTCGGGAGTCGATAGCGGACTCCCGGCCACCGTAGGCGCGAGCTTGCGGGTGGCGAGCAATGGGTAGCTCGCCGCCCGGTAAGGATCAGGCTCGGGTCGACGGCGCGTAGTGTTCCACGCGCGCCTCAAAGAGATGTCAGCAGCAATGTAGGGGTCTGCTAGGACCGATGCCTGCCAGGGTCACGAGATTGTTCGAAAGAGATACCGTGACTCTGGCACATGGGCAACTGAAGGAACACGGGTGGGTTTTAGTCAGTAAAAGTCTGACACGCCCTCCCACTCCGCCCAGAGCGGGAGAAGTCATTTGATGATTTCCCATCCAAAAAAAAAAAAAAAAAAAAAGACCTTAGGCTACACTATTTTATCCTAAGTTATACTACTACTACTACTAAATCCCAGTTAATAACGTAATAAATACGAAAGTCCACTATACTCTTAGTTATAAGTACTAAAACGGAAATATTAGGATTAAAAAAAATTAAGGGTGGTACTCAACTCGTTATATATTCACGTGAAGACCTTAAAATCCACATAAAGAGTGGCTGACATAAGTTTTGATTGCTGATTGCTGATTTTTACATATATTTTTTTTACATACAGTTATTACAGGCACTAAGTATATAATGTAAGTGTTCCTAATAGAATCAATTAAGTGAAAAATTATAATACAGTGATAAAAATTTACCAGTTTCTGATTTATTCCTTTGTATTCACCTAATTACCTATCTGCATGCCAAATTTGAACTTTCTAGGTCATCTGGAACTGGGTTAGAGTTTTGATATATAGGTTCTATTGGTCAGTCAATGATAAAAATGACGATTTTTAGACGATAATATTTAAATAATCGTTTGAGAAATGTTTATGTTTGGAGCACATATGTATCTCGCAAGTCTTAATATATGAGCCAAATTTGAAACGTTTATGTGAAATAGTTTTTAAGTTATGAGGGGGTCAAAATTGGCTCCAAATGGTTCGAATAATATTACACACGGTGCTGCTCGCCAGTTCTGTTACTTGAACTTGGCTTGACACGCTACCACGTGTCTAGATTACCCCGTTGATTATTAAATCTCACGCTCATGTTGTTATTCTTGTTGTTGAACAAAATCGGAATTAATGTTTGCATTCGCATACAATAAAATAAATTGCTATAAAATCGTTACTTTTAGAACCAACAAATGAACCATCACGTGCATTTTATAGCCATAGATATTGACGGATGACGTGCGAAAGTTTTTATCTAAATCACACAAGATGAAACGATACGGAAAATGAATTAGATATGATATATCACGAATGTTGTTAGTTCCCCGAATCAATTAGGACAAATGGATCACTCTGTCGATGATCATGCCGCATGCTACATCAGCACAAACATAATACGATATCGAAATTGATGGAAATTGTTATTTGGCTTTTAGCAGTATTAATAGGCACAACGTGAGAGCTTCAGGTGCAAACCAATTTCCAACAACATTGTCGTATTTAATGGGTTTTTCATAATGTTTCGCAGAGTTTCGCTGTGAAACTTTACGTCGCAAAATAGATTAAAGTTTGTCATTTAAAAAGATGCTCAGATACTCACTCAGTAGTTTAATAAAGCTTTTGTTTAACGGCATTTTATCTTCCTGGAGAGATAAGGAAGCTACTGCTGGAACTGGAAGGGGAAGACCACAGGAAAGTTGGATGGATTGTATGAAAAAAGAAATGGCTAGAAAGGTGTGAATATCGAGACGTATAACATAAGCCATAACAGCACGTTTTTTTTCCTTAAAGGGTTGCCGAGGCCGTGACCCTGGCACATGGGCAACTGAAGGAACACGGGTGGGTTTTAGTCAGTAAAAGTCTGACACGCCCTCCCGCTTCGCCCACGAGCGGGAGACGTAATAAAAAAGGTTGCCAGAGGTGTACACCCACAATTTTCCAGTTATATTTAAGTCCCGTGTAATCGGAGACGAGCCTATTGCCATTCACCGAGCACAAATACAGACTCTGGGCTGTTACTGAGAAATTCCAATAAAGAAGTCATCATCTGAATAGCCTTTCCTTACTATGCTGGGGTCAGCCTCCAGTGTTACGAGATCCAAGTAACTACCAGCGTTTTACATGGAGTGACTGCCAATCTAACCTCCACAACCCAGTTACTGGGTAAACCCTTTGGAAATAAAAATATTGTACCCATCTCAAGTATATTGGAACATGGGAAGGAGAGAAAAATGAGAGATAAGGAAACTGCACAATCACAAGGAATCTGTGTGGTTTCTTTTCAAACTTGTCCCGTATTTCAGTTGAACACGTCAACAACTGTTCTAACTATACGGGTAAAAGTTTGCAGTGCCGTGTAGAAGTTTGTCGGAAAATAGAACATGATCGTAACAAGTTGTCAGCAATTCAATTGTAAGGTAATGGGGTAAGATTTGAAAGGGCCACTGCCTCCTCCGAGTTTCATAACTTTGTTAACGTTTGTCTGTTGAACGGGTGTTTGGGTGATTCAGTTTGGATGTTTTTGCTATTTGATGAGCCTGGATGTTTTAAATAAAGAAAATAGTGGCGTATTGACATAAAATACTTACAATGGTAATGGTTTAATTTTGACAGTCAATTTCAAAACATTCATTTCGTTAATTATGTTGGTGAGCAGACGGCTTTTTAACCGACTTCAAAATAAGGAGGAGGTTCTAATTTCGGTTCTATTTTTTTACGATAATATTTGTTTCCTCAGAACTCGGTCAATTGTAAACGGATAAAAAATATCTTATTGGTTTAAAATTATTTTACCGAGTGGTCTCATATAAATTTGGACAAGTACTGGTTTTTGAGTTAGCTCCAATAACACGTATTTTTTCGACTTATTCTGTATTGATGATGCTATAATAACTTTCTGCCACTATTATTTAGTTAGCAAGTGAAGGTATACAATAGATAGAGTATTTCATAAGCTGCATTGAAAACAGTGTAACTTGTGGAATACTATACCTACTTACTATCCACATTTCTACTTTTAAGTGTAATTTATTGTTCATGATTTGTTTGTTTGTACCTTTTTATTAATTAATTGTACTAACATAGTTTAAGTAATACTAACAAAATTATGGGTTATATGCCTGACATAAAGATAAATAAATATACACATTTGTTGTGGGGCCACAAGTAAAACTAATAAGTTAATTTAACAGAAAACAGTCGCCATCAAACCGAACAGACAGCCACCGAATTCCGAAGTTAAAGTGTTTTTGTTTTTAATGTCACTTGTTTTTTTTTAATACTTTATTTCAAGCTTGAAGCAATGAAATAGGAAGATAAACCATACCATACTCGCATAAATTAACAAGTTTCTACAATATCTTCCAGATGGTGATTTAAAGTTTATTACGCATTGGGGTGCTGGTCTATACATAAACCTTTGTTTTATCACCTTCCAGAAAGAACGTTCTTTAAAAACTCATTTAAAACGATTCCGGGACATTTAGAGTATTATAATTCAACCATTTCAAATTAACCATCAACATTTACATTGTCAAGGACTTCTTTTCAACTAACCTACCTGGTGTCAGTAAAAAATATAAGCATTCATATTTTTAGGGTTCCTACGTCAAAAGGAAAAAACTGAATCCTTATAGGATCACTTTGTTGTCCGTCCGTCCGTCTGTCTGTCTGTCAAGACCATTTATCTCAGAAACTCGTGAAGGTATCGAGTTGAAATTAAACGATATACTCAAGTCTACAGTCTATTTAAGTTCTGAAAATATCTAAAAAAAGATACGGCCGTTTATGCCGCAAACAAAAAACGTATATTTCGACACTCTCAAGGGAATCAAAATTTATACTGTGTTTTCCGTTGACCTAGAACTATGAAATTTGGTAAGTAATACCGTCTTATACTACAAGTATAGGGAAAACTATACATTTGTAATTAAATCATAAAAACAGGATCTTTATGTAAGGAACGGCGGTCCAAATTTTGAATATATTATAGTTAAACGTGTCATGTGGGCTTTATTGGTACAAGCTTAAACAGATTTTTAATTATTTAGTACCAAATACTGACTCATGTTGGTACGGAACCCTCGGTGCGCGAGTCCGACTCGCTCTTGACCGGTGTTTTATTATATCAATATTACCTCGCATATTCGTGTAGATATTTAAAAAAAAATGTCAAAGTGCTTGAATCCCATCCAGTTTAATATTAAAAGGACTAGACGTAGTTCAGACCCAGGCACGTTCCGGAACGCGGGCTATATTGAATGTTGGGAACCTTCGTATTCTCGACTTTATTCCTTCTTAATGGGAATGCTTTTTATCTCTGCACATCCAGTCATGAACATTAGATTTTATAAATCACATGAGTTTTAAGTTCAATGCCTTGTTTGTCTGGCGGTCAAGAATGAAGTCCAAGTCTTAATCAAAGTAAAAAACGGTTAGTGCGAACTAAGTGTACAGGGTTGGAGTTATGCTATGTTAGTACTTTTGACCAAGACTAGATTTGGACTCGTGCAAAGAGTCTGGATTTTTGCCTAGTTGATGACAATATACTTGCCCACTATTACATGGAACGTAAACATACCTAACTAACATTTTCCGTGTGGTGCCGCATGCCGGTCGTAAATAATAGTACCATCCCATTTCTTCCCGTGGGTGTCATAAGAAGCAACTAAGGGACTTACTAGAGATTGAGCAGCAGCGTTCTCTATGCATTTTACCACCATACTGCGATTGCCAACCCGTTTGCCCAGCGTGGCGATTATGGTAACCCCCTCACAGAGACACCTACGTCTAGCTGTGAACGTCTTTCGGCTGAAATGATGATGATGATGATGAAATATAACTGGCGAAATATGGGTTTACGGTAACTATACCTCTGCTTATGCATTCGTGAATTACAGCCGTGATGTTATCTTGTGAGTGTTGAGTTATTTGTAGATTTATAAGACAAGATTACTGTCTTGATTCAAAGCTCCTCGCTTCAAACATCCGTCGAGTGAATTTGGAGCAAAAAGCTTCAGAGGATTAAGGAGGATCAGCTTCTGATCAGAGATCTTAATAATCGAGGAATCTTAAAGCCTGTTTAATTCCTCATTTGCTATGTGAATTGTGCTTACACGTCAAAATAATAATTCTCATTAGGTAAGCAACGCATTTTTCGAGAAGGAAATCGGCAATTATAGTTGCTATTCATGAGTAGCAATTAAAAACGACTACTAAGGGATTCCAGTATTTTTATCTCACGTAGCGACGCGCGCTTTACTTGTGGTTACCTAGCGCACAAAATCGTTATGAATGTATGCGTGAAGACGAGTACCGAGCGTTCGTACTGGTCTTGGAAGGTACCAACTGGTCCTGCGCTTTTACACACATTCACAGCATGTTTGTACACTTGGTAACCACGAGGAAAACGCGCGTCGCTTCGTAAGATAAAAATTCAATAATGTCAAAGTAGACTATGACAAGTTCCAAACTTTTTAATCTCATTTCGGAAAGTATAGGCTTAAATACTTTCCCATTTTTTAAACAAAGCTCGGAAACAACAGCTGAAAATTACCTCGCACATCGGCCAGCGTTCTATCAGAGACTTGCCGACTCAGTTGCTACTAACTAACTTAGTTACCGCTACGTGATAGTCAGGCAATATAGTTTCTTTGGAAGCTGTTGCATCTGCTACTTTGGCACAATTCCGTTTAGCGTCCGAGATGGTTGCAGTTTAAATGGAAACAATATTGTTTTATCTATGCTCAGACAGACATTCAAAAATGTATTTGTACCTATCATGTAGTTAGTTCTATTTTTTAGGGTGTTTCGAATTTTGAGACGTATGTCAGCGTAGTTTGTGACGTATGTCAGCGTAGTTTTCGAAGACAGTTTTTTTGCTGTCCTGGTAACCCTGGTGAAGATAATGGCACAAATTAGTTTTTGACGTATGTCAGCTTAGTTTTCGAAGACAGTTATTTTGCTGTCCTGGTAACCCTGGCAAGGATAATGGCACAAATTTATGAAATTATTGCATTGTCATCGGTCCTTGACAGGTGTGCAAAGTTTGAATGAAATCTGGTCGTTTAAAGTGGGTCAAAATCACGCTATAAGGAGCCTGTTACAAACAAACATACATACAAACATACAAGTGAAGCTAATATAAAGCGTGTAATAAACGGTACATTCCGTAAAGTGTTATTGGGTTTGTCCATCTGAAATTTCGCAGTAATAGCCCGTCTGGATTTTTGTCCGGTTTATGACAATATAAATAAATCATAAAATAAAAATGCTTTATTGATATAGAAAGGTTTGACAAAATCAATTGAAGCCCTGACTCCTAAGCTAGGTGGTACCTGTATTACAGGAGTCAGTGTGACAATAGGCTCGGCCTCTGTTATGCCGCGGTCCCACGGACCGTTAACTTTTTACAACAAACTTGAAGGTCACAGTCTCGTTTAAAGTCCAGACATGATCTTTATCAGATCAGGTGAAGACCATGTACATTGGTGTCTGTAATGGTCTAAGTAAAAACTGAAGAATAATTCTCGTAATAACAAACTTTTAAAGTCTAACAATCATTGCCAAAAACTAGACAAAAGTGTAGTATTTTTGGCAGATTAAGACTGAGATCAGACTGTGTACGTTTTTAAAATTACGGGAATGGCGTCTCTGTTACTGCATACTAAGAATATCCAATATTTGTTTACGTGAACTAATACTAGAACTTGTGTGAAGTTTTTAGTCTCCGTACGTGTGCACGCATGCTATATCGTAGGTCCGGAGTTGCTTGAAGCAAATATCCGGAGGCCTTATATATTTGTCTTGATAATATTTTGCACACTGTGGATTAATACTAATTGTTTTATTATGATTACTAAATTGGTAATATATTTAACAGGAATCTCTAAATTCTGTTTATAATATCACTAGCTTTCGTCAGAGATTTTGCCCGCGTATTATAAGTACATATAAACTTTCCTCTTAAAGAACTCTGTCTATAAATGAAAACCGCATTAAAATCCTTTGAGTAGTTTATAAGATCTAAGCGTATCAACACAAAATGCGACTTTGTTTTGTACTACGTAGAGATTATATTTCTGTCTGCGACTCGACCGCTGTAAATTCTTATTTTACATTAAAAATGTCACATTGAATCGCATTGCCTGCCCGCGATATTATTTCGTTTTTTTTTTTTTTAATAACTTTTTTTCTTTTTATTCAACTTGTTGAGGTCTTAATGGTGGTGATGTTAAAATTTCCTTCTGCCCGCGACTTCGTCAGCGTTAAATTTCTTTCTCATCCATCCCTCCCCGTCGCATCAAATCGCCTGCCCGTGCTTGGTCTTCATATACTTTTATTATTTTTGCTAAATTCCTATTAGTCGTAGCGTAATGTTATATAGCCTTTGTCAACACATATGCCAACACCAAAATAATTTTTCAATTCGAACCAATAGCTCTTGAGATTAGCGCGTTCAACCAAAGAAACAAGCTATTCGACTTTATAATATTAGTATAGAGAAGTATAAATAACAACTCAAAACGAATTCCAACTTAATCAGTGGTCTAACTCTTCACTTCATATACTTCACGTCTTATACTTCACTAACAATCCTGGCTGAATCGAGTTAGTGTAGGTACAAATCGTCTGTGCAGGTACCAAATAGCCTGTGCAGGTGCTTGCAATCGGCGCCGCAATGTTTCCAGAGATAAGTCCCGCCTGGACTTTCAATAACAGACATACCAGACTGGTATTAATGGAAATCCTATTGCTAGATTGCTATCTTGAATTGTGGAATGTGAATCGTCTATATATTTCAATATAACTGCTTTGATAAATGGCTTGTAAAATTTGTTTGATATTGATTAAAACTATGTCTTTTTGAGTTGAGTCTGAGGGAGAGGACACTGCCATAAATTACTCACAGTTATTTTATGACAAATATGGCTAAAAGTTACCACATACTCAAAGTTGCCGTCGCTTATCAGAAAAAAAATAATTGCATTCAGTGACGACTTTATCAAACTTTACTTAGCTGAAAAATGTGGAAGATTAGCACTTTAGCTGAATTTATGTGATGTCAAAGAGTTTGGTTTGTTTGTTTGAATAGTTTGCGTTTAAGTTTGAAAATATACTTAACGAAGACAATCAATGAGAAAAAGAAATCGTTGATGAGATATTGTGTGTTTTTGCAAGATGTAGATAATGAAACATTGATGGTTAGAGTTAATAAAAAAACAAATAATATAAGTAATAAAAATTCGTAATCAGACCTACAATTTCTAGCCCCATCAGAATATACAACCAAATGTCTCCTAACCTACCTTTTTTTTTTTGAAGTGAAACTTCTTTAGCGCCGTTGGTTGTGATTTGAAACTCAATGAAACGAAAAAGCGACAGTAAAAAGAGACAGACATAACTTCATAAGATTTAACGTGGGAGAAAATGAGATAGGAAATACATGACGTCATGACCATGGACGAAAGAAATATGGATAAGTACGGCAAATATTGTCGCATCTGAACTTCAAAAAATTAAAACACATTAAAAACGTTTGATGTCCCTGTACATATTAGAATTTAATCAAAAATGTTTTATGTACTTGTACATATTATTATTATTTCAAGTCTATTATCGTACCTATATATTATTTATGTAAATACGGAAAAAAAATGAAAACTAAAAAAGGAAAAGAAAATTATAATTGCGATAGCACGACGAACAGTGATGCTGGTGACGGAGGCACCGGTAATGCCGGCCCAGGCAATGGCCAGTCATTGTCTATAAACCTGGAACAAAAGCAGTGTTGTAGTACCTGAATATTTAGAGATAAATGAAAATTAGAAAAGTCCGTAAGTTACTAATATTGCCGGTGGCTGCTAAATCATGTCAAGTGGTGGTGGTGGTGCCCTTCCACCACCCCGCGTCATCTGGCATGCGAGCTGGAAAAATACAAAATTTCAGTTGCATTAACACTAACATCACATACCTACATACGTGTCCAATAACCTCTTTTTTTAAGTCGGTTTAAAACAAATCACCCAAAAATTTTACCATTAAAATGTACGGAAGTCATATCCACACATTTCATCATCCGTACAAAACACAATCGCGATTTTAGTGTCACGTGACCTAAAATTCCCGGTTCAACAATCAAGTTCATTCATCTTTTTCAGTTGCGTATTTTTCATTACAATGTTACGCAAATATCTTATAAATGCATAATAACAATAATACAATACATAGTAACCTAAGTAACGTCAATAGTTTGCTATCAATAGTAAAATTATTACTCGTAATACTGCGAAATCTGACGGCGGTCGCGGAAAAATGGTGGCAAAATGGATGACGATGTTTGTTGAACTAACTATTTACGTGCAAATCTTTGTCAAAAACACAATCCTGGCAATAAAAACTGTATTTTACTTACCTGTCCATCTTACGTTTCAACAAAAACACTTCACACACACAACTTTGCACTTAAAACTTAATTATAATCGTACGGATCACCACGCTCATCCAAATGTTTATGTCAAACTGTCAACCTTAGTTGGCGCGTTCCAGGGCTGAGATAAGCGATTATATTGCATTGTCCGTCTATTGTGTACTCACTCGTCCATGCATAACCATCATAAATGCAGATTATTGCTAAAGTCTGTAAACATTTTGAAGGTTTTACTTCTACCACGTGTGAATTGCACACATGCCATTTTTCTTTTGACGATGTAACGTTGTTCTGTATCCCGCAACATGCCGCACGACATCTAAAAAACACATTATCAATATTATATATTTATTACACACTAAATTGACGGCAGTATATTTAGAATTTCTTAATCACGAGGGATCCTCGTAATTAAGAAATTCTTACAAGCTCAAATAAAAACCCCAACTAAAATCGGTAGGTACGTACAAGGACAGGTTAAACGAATCCAAATATTTTCCATTCAATGCAAGTCGTATCTAAAGAAAATTGATTATCTCGACAGTCACACCCACAGAGCAACCTGTCGCTACTAGCACACTATTACTGGGTTTATACTCTCTCTAGATATATCCTTTTTATTGAATTGCAAGATTGAAAAACTATTTTATTTGATTTTAAGTTCCCTTACGGACGTAAAGAATAATACCATCCCATTTCTTTCCGTGGGTGTCGTAAAAAGCGACTAAGGAACTTACTAGAGAATGGGCAGCAGCGTTCTCTCGGCATTTTACCACCATTCTGCGATCGCCAACTCGCCTGCCAAGCGTGGTGAAGTCTAGCAGTGGGCGTCTTTCGGGTGAAACGGTGATGATGATAATTTTCCTTTATTGGCTGTCTCACTATTTTTACACTGTTCTAATTTAAAATTAATGTTTTATTCAAATCTAAGTTAAGTGTCACAATTTCTTATAGGTGTTGCCGTATAAATGTTATAATTGTGCCACAAGCTATAGAGCTTGTTTGCTTTTTGATAGGTACTTAGTTTTGACTGACTCTTATTTAGAAGTCCATCGAAAGCACCTTGAAAATATATCCTTAAAGTACACATACATACATATAATCACGCCTTTTGCCCATGGGGGTAGGCAGAAACCACGGAACGCCACCTACTACGATCTCTACACACTCCTTTTGTCTCGTTCAGGTTCATACAATTGACCATACACACGCGCCGGTTGCGAGTACTACGCACCTGACCTTTCTGAAGAACATCACCAATAAGGTCACTATAGTCCTTATAGCCTTAAAGTAATTATAATATTTTACTTATTTAATGTGGTTGCGTGCTTTTCTCTGGTTAGGTTTTATTCTGATGACTGGCCTGTTAGTCTAGTGGTTAGTGACCCTGACTGCCATGACTGAGGTCGTGGGTTCGATTCTCATCCAGGAGAAATCTGTGTGTGATGAGCACAATCATTAATTTGTTCTGTGTCTGGGTGTAATTTATCTATAATATGTAGATATGTATTTAGAAATATATAAGTATATTTATCAGTTGTCTGGTTGCCATAGTACAGGCTCTGCCTAGTTTGGAATCAGATAACGATGTGTTGGTTGTCCTAAGATATATTTTTATTATTATTCTCCATTGTGTTTCAAATTAAACGTACGGGTTATTATCGAATAATAAATGGGTTTCATCATCATCATTTCAGCCAAAAGACCCAGCTCTTGGACATAGACTTCCCCCAATTTGGGGGGGGGGGGGGGGGGTTGACAAAGGAAGTCTTGAAAAAACAATCATTCTCAACGCTTAAAAGAAAAGTCTAATTTCTCCTTTCCGTTCCATCCTTTCAGTTTCTATAAATGTAAGGAAATCCATTTAAAATAACAATCATGTTTCCCCTTGTCAGGTTTTTACATTTAAATGCGGTGAATGTCGCGGTGGCGTTGAGGAAAAAGGAATTTCATTCACTTACGTGAAAGCAATAAAAATTCTGCGCGGATAGAACTGTGGGTACTTCTTCACTATTAATGTGGAAGTGAGACTGTTTGTTCAGTACCTACGGTAACCGTACTGTATTATTGTCTCACTGCAGGGTAAAGCCCTCTTCTGAGAAAGCACTTATTGCTCAAGACAATTTCAGACGTATGTTGATTAAGTACTCGCTTTTGCCCCTGGCATTACCCGCGTGGAGTAGGTAAAAAATACCCTATATATTAATTCAGGGTATAAACTATCTGTGTACAAAATTTCTTCCAAATCCGTTCAGGAGTTTTAGCGTGAACGAGTAACTAATATCCGTTCATCCTAAAAAACTTTCTGATTTATGATAATAATAGGATATAGTAGGTATAAGTCTGTGTTTGCTTTTCTATGTATTTCCTTCAACATTTTCAGTAATGCCCAAGAAACTCGAAAACTACGACAGAATTAAAAAAATTACTTTGGTACTTGTTCGGATTTGAACGCAGAACCACGTGCATGAGACACGACGTCAACACATCTTATTTCGATATAATTTCGCATAGAGTTAGTCGTAGCTCTCATCTGCAATCAAATCAAGGTAATTTATGAATCCGTTTTTTTATATCCGGTTTTGTATTCCGATTGTGACATGAGACAAACATAACTAGCAAAATGTCTGTGTACTGTAGATTCTCCTCTACCTAATCCGTCGGAGAAAATTGGCATGATTTACGTGTTATGTTATAAGAGAAAGGAAATGATATGATGTCTTAAAATGTCCTTTCTTGTATAACATCTTTGGAACATGTGACTTGAAAAGTGTACAGAATTGCATAATAAGAGAAACAAACCAAAGACATGATTGAATGAATGGACTGTGTGAAAAATGATATGATTAAGAAAGAACTCAGTCTGAGATGATGGCAAAAAGAGACTGAGATAGGAATAAGAGAATAGGAGGAAGAGTGCTGCGTCGATCCCACATAAATTAGGAGAAAGAAGGGAAGTAAGATCGTGCCAACCTAGCAAAATTCTTCAGAATTCCCTAGCTGAGACTTAACTTCTAAACCAACTAAATGCTACTAAATGTCAGTAGGTACCTATATCCTAGTTAACCTATTGAGGGAAACATCGATATTCTAATCCGGCGCTCAAAATTTCAAACTTCTGACTGCCTGTCCCGGGCCGTGGAGCGCCGGCTTAAAACGTGCTCTGTGAAGCTTGGCATCTATTGTATCATATTAGTAGCTTAATATGGGTAGACATACCATGTTAGTGTTATATGGAATTAGTAAAAGCAGCTCCTGAACACGGATTTGCCTGTACTTTATACAGGCTAATCGTGCTATCCTGCTAAGCCAAATAAAAAAAGGAAGCCCAGAAGAATTTTGCCCGTAAAGTTTTATCACATAATGAAAACCATGGAATAGTAAGACAAAATTGGTAAATATTTCAGCCTTTACTTTATTTTCATCACACCACTAAGGTGGAAGAAATCATAGAGTAGTTGCACCAGTAAATGAGATACACACCGAAGGTGCAATTACTGGAGTCGCACCGCAACGTCAACTTTAAGGCGATCCTGGTGGGCGTACTGAATTATGATCTGCCCTTTTTCATGGAAAAAGACGCATGGCCGCAGGACGTGGTATTCCGTCGCTTCCGGGGACAATACTACAGGATAGCACACGGACATGCTAGTCAAGTGAGGGGCTACTAACATAGTTTTTAAGCTATATTTATTAACACCCGTTTTGTTTAATCGTACTAACATTATAAATGTGAAAGTTTGGATGTTTGTTAGTCGATCACGCAAAAACGGCTTTGAATGAAATTGGCACAAAGATGGTTTATAACCTGGATTATCATATAGAATACTGTTTGTTCCGGTAGTACGTTTCCGTAGGATAATTTTTGTCCTCTCCATGGGTGAAGACGCTGGCAATAACCTCAATATGTGTTAACCTGAATTAAATGTTTTGCTATTACTTCTATAACATCACGCCTGTTTTCCCAAAAGGATAAAGCAGAAGTCTACATAGTACACTCACAGTATTCAGAGTTCAATATTGCAAAATAGTTCGTGAACGATTGATAAAAAATTTATCGATTGCCGAAATATAATGGCATAAACATGACATCCACTTTCCTATGTGAAAAATAATTTAGACATAACCGAAATTCAGAGAACTGCCAATGCACCATTTTGTATACACATATTAATAGAACTAACAATTTCGTAACTATACTAATGAAGTTAGAATTTGTTTTTTTTTCGAGGTCAACCATATGTTTTGCGTGTAACTACTGTGCTAGACTCATTTGCAGTGATATTTATTGGAAAGTAAACTCATGAACCAGTCGATTTTATGTACTAGAAATAAGGATAAACGATGTTTTTATGTTAATCGTTTGTTCTAGACCTATTGTGACAGAATTATCGGCATCAAGCACAGTAAAACCTTCAGATTGAAGTCCATAAAAGTTCTCGATGAACTCTTAAAGGGAGGCAAAACTTCACATCCGCAAACAAGGCCAAAACGAGACACAAAAGGTAAATAAATTCCTTAGTTTATACTCAGGGACACTGCTAAGTATACAGACGATATCATCTTCTATTACGCCCATTAACTGGCCATCAATAAATGCCGTAAACGGGGAATAAAACGATATTACTCTTTTATTAGGCAGACGACAATATTGTCTTTGTCACGGTTTTTCTTTCTTGCACTACTTTTTTCTGTTTTTTTATTATTTGGGTCAGCCGATAACTGGGAAGGAAGATCTAGGTTTTATACCCAATAAGATATTTACAGATATCGAATTTCTCTGATTTAATATCTTGTAGATCCAAAAAGGCTGCTCATAAATAATTATGTATCGTTAAGTCTATAAACTTACAAGTACTGCACGCGTAGCATGACCACCATAGAAAGAACTTTGTCTATTCTTGGTAGAATAAAGATAGAATTGTACGGTACAAATCTTTCTACAATCTTTAATTCTGTGTTTAATCTTTCTACAATCTGTAATTTTGTCTATTCTTCCGTCGACAAAACCCGTTTCTACGGTGGTCATGCTACGCATGCGAATCGTAAATTCGAAACCCAGACTAGCGCTTTACTTTAAGAAAATGATTTTATCACCATAGCTCTCAACGATGAAGAAATATATCCGTAAGGAAACCAGCTTGTCATGGAATCAAACATTCGTAAACATGTGACATCTACCAACATGCATAGGGCCTGCGTGGTAGATTACAGCTCACTCCCTCACGAAGAGAGGAGACCTATGTCCCCGCAGGGAGTACAATATAGGCTAATCATGTCTAAGCATGATGGTCAATACTTATTTCATGTCTACACGAGAGACTTTTTTGCTACAGTGGAAAACAGTTCCTTACTTTAACCAGCTTCACAAAAAGGACGAGGTTCTCAATTGGCTTGTACTTTTTTTTTGTTTCTTTACACGATTCCTTCGCAAAATATTGTGATTCTCACAGTGGAAAACAACATGCTCACAAAAATTTAACAGACACAACTGCTTATTGTTCTGTGTCGATTGCAAGAATCAACTGTGTGTTCTTGAATAAACTTCGAGTTCTGACGCGTCCTGTCGTCACATCTGGCGTTCGCAAAGAGATGTTGAAGACACAAACCATTATATTAACAATTTAACATGTTCATTACAAATACACATCAAACGTTACACTGATTGTATCGTAACGTATCACAGTTGAATGTTGAAATGATGAAACAGCGCTGTGTTCTGCTTTTTATCGTATTGTAAATTCAAAGGAGAGTGGTTTTGAATTCTTGCACGTGTGTTAGGGCCACGGTACATGGTTCAACCAAATAGAAATGGCAGGTGTTGTCGACATTAAATTATACACTTTTCTATTTTGTTCCTGTTTCTTCTAGAGTATCTAAATGAAAGGCGACAAACAAAAGGTATTTTCAAGGCAGATTTCAGTTGAAAAAGAACATATATAGTGATTTTGTTGGTGATGTTCTTCAGAAAGGTCAGGTGCATAGTGCTCGCGTCCGGTGTGTTTGTATGAACAGATGTATGAATATAAACAAAGCAACGAGTATACAGTAAGAATCGTAGCAGGTGGCGTTCTGTAGTTTCGGCCTACCGCCATATGTAAGTATGTTTACACAAATCAGTTCGGTTGATACATCCAAATTCAAAAGCGTAAGTGAACCGTGTATTATGGCCTTTACAAATTCCTCGTAAACATTTGAATATGGAATAGAGATGTTACACTATTGTTTTTCTTAACGAAAATATCTTCTGACCACGATTTGACGATTTAATATATACACAGTATATTTTTCTTTTGAATCAGTTTATACAAATAGGTATGCGTGTCTAAAATATTTTGTTGTTTCATTAGTTCTGACTAAACGCCGCTATAAAAATATATATGAAACGATCTCGGTGATCTTATGATAATATTCGTTGAATAAAGATAACAGTTTAATTCGAAATGGGATTAAATCATCATTTTGATGATTCCTGATATATGTAACGGACATGAATCAATGTGCAGACTGTAGTTTCATTTTTTGGATAACTAACTATGTGGGTATCTTAGTATACAGACAAATATATTTTTGGAATAAAATAGCGTAACATCAAGCCTGCATTCCCTGAAGGAGTAGACAGAGGTGTATCTAACTGTACAGTACAGTACATCCACATTCGCCAGTTTTGTTTAAGTCTAATAAGAGGCAAACCTGTTGCCATCAACCGGGAACAAAACTGGGCTGGAATAATTCGGAATAATATAAACTTTTTTTACCAAAAATACAACCGACTTCCTTAAAAACACTACAAAGTGAAAAATAACTTTAATTTCGGAAGTCGGTATCTTAGGATCTGTATTTAAGGTTTTCTTGGCACCGACTTCGAAATTAAAATTATTTTTCACTTTGTAGTGTTTTTAAGGAAGTCGGTTGTTTTTTTTTTTGTAAAAAAGTGTTTATTTTTAAATTTTTAGTTATGGTATCCACCCCGCAGTAATTCCAAACAAACAATGCATATTTATGCGATAGCAGAAATCGCAATTGATTTGCTGTCATTTTTTAAAGAGTTCCGGTGTCTGTCTCCGAAACTCATCATCAGATCTAAATGAAATTTATGTGGACCATTTCGGAATAAATTCCTTTCGAACAAAAAAAGAATTTTGCAAATCCGTCTATATATGACGGAGTTATGGCCGAACATACATAAAAAAAATATATATATAAACATCCGAATTGAGAACCTCCTCCTTTTTGAAGTCGGTTAAAAAACCCGATAAGACTTAGCCCGACACAAGAATCGTACCCACGACCTCCTGCTCAACAGCAGCGCTTGCGACCAATAAACCAACGGTCATTGATAGAATGGATATTTTTATAAATACCTAGATGTACCAAATGTTACATCTAGAGTACTACTGGGGAGTTTGTTGCGCCACTTCTTCCCAGCTGAAGCGCTAGGAAGTGGTGAAGGGCGGGCGTTTTGGGGGGACTGTCTTATGTAACTTTGACGTTCAAAAAGTGCTGACTCTCAGCCTAGTTTGAATAAATTACTTTTGATTTTGATGTTTGACCTAGATGTAACAAATGTTTCATCTAGAAATACCTAACAGAAATGTCTGTTGTATCGATGTCTGCATTATTTAATGACGATGAATGATATCTAGATTTAAAAAATAACTTAAAGCATATGATAATGCATTACATCTGGCTGGCGGAAAAAAATGGCCGCCGTGCTGAAGCTAATATTACGCGTTTAATATGTCCACACGTCACCAGGGTAGGTTAGCGACCTTGAGTTTCGAGGCATGACGTCAACCATATTCTTTTTCACATCGGCCATGTTATGGCAAACATAACGCTCATACAGCCAATAACGTTATGGTCTGTCAATACTGGCTCAGTTTCCAAAGTGCGTGCTGATTACATGAGAATGGCTATATCTATGTATGTATTGCGTAGAATGTTTCTTTTGTTATTTTACGAGGTTATTGGGTAGCAATTAAGCAGGTGAGACTCCTAGTACTATTGATGAAAGATTTGTTAGTCGGTTTGTAAGGGCTTGTGCCTAAGTATTAACAGCTACACGGGTCGATTAAGCTTACAGGTTAAGCTACACTTGCCGCAGTTGGTCAATAATATTTTACATATATTTTCAACTAGCTGTGCCCGCGGCTTCGCCCGCGTGAATGTGAAAATGGACGTAGTACCGAGACCAAAAGCCTATGTTACTCCTTATAATCAATCAGCTATCTGCAAGTAAAAGCCCCTTAAAAATCAGTTCAGACATTTGAGAGATTAGCCGGAATAAACAGACAGATACCTAGACAAAATTAAAAAAAATGAAGTACCGTATAATTATACTTTCATATGCATTTATTGAAAAGCCGTTTATTTGAAATTTCAAACAGACACTTCAATTTTATTTACTTGTATAGATCAGATTTATTTCGAGATACTAAAAAAAAAAAGTCTATTTCACAATTGCATATTTTGAACGAAAACACACTTCTAATCATTCGCGAATTTTAAATTAAAATTCGAACAAAAAAGCTATTTAACCATTTAAATTTTCAACTAAAACACTTTTCTAATCATTCGAGAATTTTTAATTAAAATTCGAACAAAAAAGCTAAGCTTTGAAAAATATTTCCGACATCTCTTATAGAAACTCTTTGCGCATGTTTTCATCCCATAACCTTTTTAGAGGCTATGAAGGCCGCAACAATATTCCTAGTGATGGGACATAAAGTCAGTAGCAGCAATGTCCTATATCGTGGACATGATTAATGGCACATCGATCAGCTCCTCCCACGCCCATACACTTCATTTAGCAAGGCTGGAAGTTACTGTCCCGTCCCATTTTATCATTATGGAACTACTGTTTGTCATCGCTTCTCGACGATTTTCACGGATATTTGGTTACAAATGGTTGAAAAGATTTTTCTGGCGTGATTAATTATTTTATTTTGAATTTTTGTGTTGGCTGATAACTTATAAATTAATCTTTCATTTATATAATTCTTTAATATAATACTCAAGTCCATATTAATAACTTGAAGATTCCTCGACCTTTAATTATCTGTATTGAGAGAACTGAGAGCGACAATTGTCGTAATTTTTAAGAACATTTACAGTCTGATTCGTACGTTTCAGTCGCAATTTGTCAAAAATACCTCAACTTTCTCAACATTTTTGACAATTTTTTGACATTTGACGGTCGCCGAGATGAGACTACGAGTAGATTTTGAACGTTTTTAATTACGAGATTTGGCCTTGTGTTTACAGATAACATAGAGAATTCCGAAACAGAAACTACTATTAAATAACTCTAAAAGACATACGCACTTTAGCTATAATATCAACGGGATTATTCAAATAAAACGATTTTATATTACTCCCTATCCACAAAAATATTCATACTTACATAACAGCGAAATATTGCAAACAGAAATAGGAATACTCCCATCGTGATACGGCAAACAGGTGTCGATAAACCTACTATTCGAACCTCCAAATTCTTTTCAATAAGCAGTCACGTTCGTAATGTCAAATATAATCCACACAAACATAATAAATGATATTGAGAAAAGTTCCGTGTAGTACCGGGCGTAAAGTATATCACCATCCAATTTCTTCCCGTGGGTTTCGTAAGAGACTAAGGGACTTACTAGAGAATGGGCAGCAGCGTTCTCTATGCATTTTACCACCAACCCAATACTGCGATCGCCAACCCGCCTGCCAAGCATGGCGATTATGGCAAATCCCCCCAAATTGGGGGAGGCCTATCTCCAGCAGTGGACGTCTTTCAGCTGAAATGATGATGAGAAATTATAAATCAATTGCTTCATAAGTTTGAGAAATTTGCCTGCTTATCAACGTTAATACCGCAATAAATGTTGTTGAACTGTCAAATAAAAGCCATTTCTACTGTTAGTGTGTTACTGCAATTATCCCCCACATACATGAAGCGGTGACACTTTTTAAACGAATTTCGTTCGACCGCATTTGTCGAAACATGTAGTACTAGCTTTTGCCAGCAACTTCGTTCGCAAATAAAGATTGATTGATTGATTGATAAATGTCGGTTATCGCGGACGCAGACAAAGTCGCGGAATAAAAAGCCTATGTCCTTTCTTGGGGTTCAAATTTATCCCGTACCAAATTTCAACAAAATCGGTTCAGTGGTTTAGCCGCGAAAGCGTCACAGACAGACAGAGTCACTTTCACATTTATAATGTTAAAGTATAAATTATTTCTAATAAATCTTTGATTTAATTCTTTCCTAAAACAGTAAGAGTATTTCTAGACGAAACCAGTGATCTGTGAGTTGATCTAAAATATAAAAACTAATTTTACGTTCACGTAAATTGTACTAAAATATTTTTTTTCTTGATTTGATTATGGCGACGTTTAAGTTATTGCAATTGATAAATTCAATATTGCAAAATAATATTAATTTTTACACGCAGGTTAAAACAATCGACCCAATTTTGAATTTCGAACTTTATTCCGACAATGTTAAAGTTATATTCTAAATACAAAAGCTCATTTTAAACCAGTGTCTATGTAAATTGTCAATTTTGTATTTAGAACTTTATCGTAGTTGGTTATCTCAGTTGAAATAAGGCCCTTTGTACACGGTACGAGTATTGTACGGATCTCGGTAGAAAAATTGAGTGACGTCGCTTATGTCACGTTTTTATTACGATACTTGTATACAAGTAGGACTATAGTCCTACCAGGGTCGCTGATTTGATCGAAAAAGTTACCGTGGCGTACCGTTACGTCATCTGATAATTTCCCAACCAAAAAAAAACACATTGCACTTGTACGGTGCCACGCCGCCGTAATACCACCCGCCGTGTCATCATCAAACTTCCATAGTGATTCGTACTTTTTCAAGGCAAAAAGATCGTATGTACAAAGGGCCTAAGGTTCTAGACACAAAAAAGGCTTAAAAGCAAGTTAGAACGGCTTTTGTATCGAGACTATTAATGTTTGTTAAGCCTAAACAACGATCACACCGATACCAAGAAAAGGTTCGGATAAATACTTATAAATAGATATAAATAGGTATCCAGGGAGCTATCAATTACCTAAGTGACGGGTACCTACCCTACATCAAGCCCTAATCGATATTAAGTCTTGTAATTTGAACACTATTCACATATAAGGCACCTGTTCCACCGGCGAGCAATGGGTAGCTCGCCGCCCGGTAAGGACCAAGCTCGGGTCGACGGCGCGTAGTATTCCACGCGCGCCTCAAAGAGATGTCAGCAGCACTGAAGGGGTCTGCTAGGACCGGTGCCTGCCGGGGTCGCGTGATTGTTCGAAAGAGATACCGTGGCCCCGGCACATGGGCAACTGAAGGAACACGGGTGGGTTTTAGTCAGTAAAAGTCTGACACGCCCTCCCGCTCCGCCTAGAGCGGGAGAAGTCATTTGATGATTTCCCATCCAAAAAAAAAAAACAAAAGGCACCTGTTCCATTGCCGGCGATTAGCGAGAAGCGAGTAGAGCTAGCAATTAAAAACGCGTTGGCGAGCAGCGAGTGATTATTCGCTGGCATGCGTATGTACACTGAACTGAGCAACACTAAAGTGAGCAGTGGTGACGTAGTTGTATTGGCCCCGACTTACGAGTTGTAGGCGATGTGTTCGAACCCAGGCAGGCGCTATACTTTGTGTAAATAATTTAATCATCACTGCTCTCAAAACGGTGAAGGAAAACATAATAAGGAAACCAGCATGTCCTAGAACCAAAAAGAAGACGTGTGACATCTACCAACCCGCTCCGGAGAGGAGGCCTGTGTCCCAACGGTGGGAACAATATAGGCTTTATATGATGCGTATGTACCAAGCGTGAGTCTGTCAGTGTTTTGCCCGCCAAGCGAGCGTCGCTGAGCGAGTACTCTCTTTTATGAGACTTAAGTCGCTGCCACATATAACACACTAAAGCCTCGGTCACACACAGCGAATACTCGCTGCGAGTGCATTCGCTGCAAATAATGATCGCAGCGACAATTCGCTGCCTGCCTGTCACACACAGCAAGTTCTACACGAAAATTTCGATAGTCTCTTGGTGCGCAAATTGAAAATGTCGTCTGGTCGTAGCACACGTCAGTGTATTCGTTAAGCATGTGCAGACTTAGCAAACTAAATGATGATTTAGCTCACAACCCACAAGAAGAAGTAGAAGCGAAATTGGTTCGTAAATGGATTGAACGCAAAGAACAGTTTGGGGCTTCTAATACGCTTTTAAAAGAATTGGCTGCAGAAGAACCAGGAGATATATGCAGCGACGAAAAGACCTGTAGCACAGACGTGTCTAGTCTAGTCCAGAGCGGCGCGCTGACCGGAATGGCTATTCGCAGCGAGTACCTTGTCACACACAGTGAATATTCGCGGCGAATGCGCATTCGCCGAATAGCTGTCAAATACAGCGAAATCGCTGTGTGTGACCGAGGCTTTACACTAACCGAAACTGTACACAGGCGGCGATCAACTATTAATATATTATGTATCTCTTCTACTTATACTAGAACAACAGTCTTTTATACCCTTCTTGAGCGAGAAAATCGCGTCGAGGTGGAACAAGCGCCTTAATTCAGGAATTGTTTAGTCTCTCACAAAAAGCAAGGACGAACATCTTATGTTAGACTAAATCCCGGCCTAGATTAGAATTCAAGATGTTTGCCTGAATTCGGTAGACAATTAACGTTGTATTATGTTTTTGTTACCTTGGGAGTGTTTTGTGTACGTTGGCACACCTATTGTTCTGGTGATAACAGTCTTATGTCTCATGTAGTAGGGAATAGACAATTTTCATGTGTCGAGCTCACATGTTGCGTAAAGGAAGCTATAATAATCAAAGATTTACGGACTTGAACCTTATGAGTAAAATAACTAAGTTCATGACTGTTAAAAATCTGTTAATAATCCAGTGCGCGAAACAATCCTGCCGCAGTTTTACTATTTCCACTTTCACAGCTTCTGCCCGCGACTTCGTCCGCGTCAAATTTTTGCTCCCCTGACCATTCCCGTCGCATCGAATTGCCTACCAGTTTTCGTCCATTTATCGTTGCTACTCCGCTCTTTTTGATCTTAGCGTGATGTTATATAGCCTATAGCCTTTCTTAATAAATAGGCTACCGAACACAAAAAGAATTTTTCAATTCGGACCAGTAGTTCCTGAGATTACCACGTTCAGCCAAACAAACAAACTCTTCAGCTTTATAATATTAGTATAAATTTCCATGTGTTCAGTGTAATTTATTACAAAAGATCGTAGTTATAGCCCACTCCTTCCCACAAATGCCTTTGTCCCAGCACTGGGGATGCTATAGGCTGATTATGGGCCATAACCTACTACGCGGGGGCAGTGCGGGTTGGTGGATTTCACGTCTTCGAATTATTGATTCGCTGGTTTCCTCACGATGATTTCATTGACCGTTTTGAGAGCAGTGGTGATGAAATTAAATACTTAACACAAAGTAAAGTTCTTGCCTAGTTACGAACTCACGATCTTATCTATTTACATCTAGTAATAATGAATAACATCGCACGTACCCACAGATACTAGTAAGTAAACTATTTTTAAACGAATTCCGATGTTTATAGCAAACGAATGGAAAGAATTTTGCACAGCTTCACCAACTGTAATATAATATGATTGCGATGATAAAACCCACGAAATTCTTTATCCCCTAATATTATAGCTATAGCTAACTAGGTTTTGCCAGCGGCAAATAAACTATCTGTGTGCCAAATTTCATCCAAATCTGTTCAGCATTTTTTACTTGAAAAAGGAACAAACATCCATACTAACAAACTTTCACATTTTTTATATTTAGTAGGATGTGAACGTTTGTGAGTTGTGGTTGCGTTTGTGTGGATGTTTGTTACACCATTACACGAAAACGTCTGATTGGATTTGGATGATCTCTGCCTTTTCTTTCATGTATTAATAGGCATATTCTTAGAATAAACGGAATAGGAGTACGCCAAATATCATAGGAAAAAAGCCACATTAGAATATATGATAATTATATGCAATTTTCTTTTTCTTTACTCGTTGTAGCTCAAATTTTATTAAAGAAATTAAGACAATGTAACCTTTAATAAATAAATTAATTAATGAACCCTTCTAACATCAAAAAGAGTGACAGTCAGTAAATGGATACCGAAACAAAGCAGTATCGGGCTAATTTTATATCAGGGTGACGTCAAAAGTTTTTAGTTAAGACAATATAGAATATCATGCATTTTGTTGTAAAGATTTTCATTAATTATATAACCTCTTAAGATACCTAATCAGGTTATAATATTATACCAAAATTGACAAGCGCTACAATACACGTCAGCTCATTGTGATACGATATACAATATTTCTCTTTTGAACTAACAAAGCCCCACAATACTATTTTATTAAAGCCAAATAGCCTTTTGTTGCCAAAACTTGATGGCTGAAGTTTGTTTATTATGAACACTCATCGGGATTTATATGGGAAGAACCAATAAAATACATATATATATAGGCCGCCCATTGTATATTTTGTAGTCTTTGTAATGTTTTTTTGTTTTGTATTTTAATGGTGTACAATAAAGTATATATAAATAAATAAATAAATAAATATATGTATGTGCGCACTTCATCAACTGTCTAGCCTTTTTCCAACTGTTGGAGTCAGCTTCCAGTCTAACCGGATGGAGGTGAATACCAGTTTTTATATAGAGCTACTGCCTACCTGACCTCCACAGCCCAGTTATGGGGTAATACGGTATCCCTTGATAAAACTGGTTGACAGATTTTCGGGCTTCTGACGACCCATAACGACTGTCAGATACACAAATGACATCTGGGACCAACGGTTTAACGTGCCTTCCGAAGCACGAGGGGTCTTGGTATGTAAAGATGGTCACCCATCCGAGAAACCAACCACGGCGAGGGTAGCTTAACCTGATCGATCCCTGCGGCTGTTGTTTCTAGCCACAAGTCAATCATGTATGTGCGCACTTTTTATGTTTGAATCTTGTAAAAACAGGGAAAATGGCGTCGCGCCACACATATGTTTGTCACTCAATCAACTCAGCCCAAGCTGAGCCAGAACACCCTGTCCTCCACCTTCTACATCCAGTTTGTCTCATCCACCTTGTTAAGGTCGTCAGTCTAGGTGGGGTTGTTTCAAACTACGCTTGTCGATATACGGTCTCTATTCCAGGATCCGTCTGCTCCACCAGCCATCGCTCCTTCGACAGACATGACCAACCCACTGACACTTCAGCTTGCACGCTTGTTTTTTGAATACATTAAATTGACATTTCACATAATAATGGTGAAGGTCAGGTCAAAACTAATTTTACATGACGTGATCATACCAAGGTCTCAATAAATTTGACATTTCGCTTAATCTAATATTTGACATAGAATATGTCAGAATTTAAAACCTAACCTAATTATTTTCTCGTAATCACCTTTCTGAAAATATTTCTAACATGAAAATACGGGTTAAATTTTAATTTAATTTCAAGTGTACAACATTATTATGATCCTAAATGTATTAAATAATGATTTTTGAATTTTTATTACCTCCAAATTCTGTTAAGAAAACAGAGTTCGAGTCTAACAAATCTCTAAGAATAGTTATAAACCACAATCTCCTAATTTGAGAGTCTTTCGGGAAATGTATTATGTATTTCTTGCAAATAAATATTTTGAATTTGAATTTGAATGGTGGACTCCAGTTTCGGAGTATTTAGGAACACAACAACGAGTCATTTTTGCAAAAATAAAACAAAACCTCGTATCTTATCCTTATCAGCTTTTGTTGAGACACAAGCTAATAATACAAGGCGTTAGGTGCTTTTATTTTATTAAAAATAAACTAACTAAACTGTCAAAATAGCGCTATTGTAGCTAGTAACCGAACTAGCTACGCCAATTTGACAGTTGCCTTCCCCATTGCTCAAATGATAACAGCCCTCAAAATCAGCGTGATTCGAGGGCCAAAAGTTCCTCGTATCAGTAGTATCAACAACATTGAGACGCAAGTTTCCTGACAACAGGCCCGTGACGCCATTAAAAAAAACAACACTGAAAATGTCAACACACCATCTAAACAGCAACGCTATAAACTTTCTACCTAAATCAAATCACAAACGGTTTCTTTGATCAACATTTTATTAGTCAATAATCCGGACAACTTGAAAGAGTCAATTATTTAAATTTATGACCTTCAAAATGTCAACTATTTATTGATGTCGGTTAGGCGGCGCCAAAAGCTGCCAAAAGTAAATTAGTCAAAATACGAGTATATAATAAATCAAATACACAGTCTACCGAAATTGTTTGTCTCACTTTTAGGGCAATTTTCTTTTAACTTATGGAACGAACTTTATTCTCAGAGCTGCTCGACGACCCACTCATGAATTTAGGTAACATGAGAAAGTAATAATCTTAAATTAGTTTAGTTTAAGCGCCAACAGGAAAGAATTTCCTGACAAGCATGCCTGTTATTTTATCATCTTTCAAAGTGACGTAATGAAATCCACATTATGAGGACCGGGTCGTGCGATAATATTATCTCTTTATATGAATCCAGATCCTACAAAAGACACATGAAAAAACTGCATGGCAGACAATATTTTTCATACTTTTCTACGAAACACTGCACATTAAAAAATGCTCTTTCAATTTACTTAATTTTAAGTAAATGGCAAGAACATTTTTGCTAAATAATTTATAAACATATACAATATTTAGCACAACAAACTATTTATATCTTCTCTTCTTATCGTGTCGACAGCAATCTAAATAGAGTTAGCCCAGAATTTGGCTACAAGCTAAGTACTTTCAGTACCGTCGATCAACTCCTATAGCGTGCGAACAATAGGTTGCACTATTTATATACGGTACTATTTTAAATGACTAACTATTACAAATCAATAGGTACAAAAACAAAAAGGACACTTAGCCGTTGAAGTACTCGACCGTATCTCTGTGATCCCATGACCAGAAGACTGACAGCATTGCTACGTTGAACAGCAATGGGTTTATGTACCTAGATAAGAATAACACAATTTTATTTCTACTGCTATCAATATTTTTGAGTTTCTATGTTTGTTACTTCATCAAGCTCTAACGGCTGCACGGATTTAGATAGAATAAAACATAGAAAAAATACATGTAGAGGGTCTATATGAATTTTTTTCTATCTTTAATCCTGAATTAAAACATAAGATACAAATTATTCAAAACTATCAAGCTGCGCCCCTCGAATTTGAGTAAAACCGCAGGCAGCAACAAGTATAAAAAATCCAGATTGCCCTAGTTCTCACAAATCAATAACTTCTGTAGGTAATAACACCAATAAAATAAACTAAGATATATTTTATATCGTACAAATAAAGAAGGAATCGTCTGACACGCCAATAACGATACATAGCCCGATTTCCCCAGGGCATGCGGAGATCAAACGGCAATTTCATTTTTATAATTCAGAGTCTACAATCAAGCACAAGAAGCCGGGGAACGGAGCTCTTTGAAGAAAGAAGCCCGATAAGAATTATTTCACCACCTCCTTAGGAGAAACCTCCTTTGAATAACTGACACATTTATTTCACATTGCAATGACCGCAACTTACGAGGTATACTGAAAGGCGCTTAATTTTATGTAAATTATTTCATCACCACTGATAAAAAACGGCGAAGGAAAAGTTCGTGAGAAAACCAAGATTCATAAACAATCTACCAACCCGCTCTGTGCCCACATAGTGCCTTACGGCCCACTCCCTCTTGCAGAGGGAGCGTTTCACTTTAATAATTCAAAGACGTAAACTACTGTCAGTAATAACCTCAGAAGCCGGATACTCACAAGCCAGCGACTTAGTTCGTTTCATTATAACCCGTTAATGGTATCTTCACCGACGACCTCATCAATACCTTACATCAGCACTGATGAGGTCGTCGGTAACTTGAAGATACACGGTGGCCCCCACCGTCTTAGGAAACCCTAAACCGATGGTGTGGTTAACGTTTTTCAACGTTGCTTCGATGGAAAATATATTATCTCGAAAGTTTAAAACTCCAAGTTTTAGGTAGTTAACCTAAACGAATTATTAATAATTCTCCTACCCTTATTCCAATTTATTTGGGTTCATCGCAACATGTATTTTTCATCTAAACTTTTCTATTAATCGTCTTTTCGTGAGTCACCCCCCTTTCTAACGATATCAACATTCACACAGTCCATCCATCGTTTCTTTGGTCTTCCCATACTCTTTTAGCCATCGACATTCCTTCTCAAAACTTTTCTGACGACATTTCTTTATCCCTCTGTTTCACATTCCCATACCATGATAACATAACCTATCTATTACATGTGTTGAAAAAAAAAACTCAAACATTGAATATATATTTGAACAGGTTTCTCCAGTCCCACGCAAACGTTGACGTCAGCAACAAGTCAAGGGTTCGTTCTATTTTCATTATGAATGAATTTTTATGTTACGATGCCGCTCCACTGAGCTAATGTTTTGTTTAATCAGAGTTCCAACGAAACTCGGCCTAGTTAATTTTGTGGAATAATATCGCTTTGATTCTCGTTATCTCTACCATTTTCAAGGAGACTTTTGAATTTAGAATTGCCATTTAAATTTATTTAGAGTTAGAATGAGTTGAAGTGAAAAGATTGTTCCGAATTCAAATGCTTCCGTGGTTCGTGACGAATATAATTAATTGACTTATGGAGGAAGAAGCAAAACAATTTGTCTGCAGAGAGGAGTAGTTATCTACAGGCAAATTACTAAAGACAAATTAATACAATACAATATGAATTAGTAGATTGTCAATTCACTGACACACCTGCCACATTTTACCCAGACCCAATCTCAAACAATCATCTTTTTACTTATGGTATAAGCTAAGGTAGGCCGCGAAATTTATAAAATAGTCAAACAATGGAATTATGTGAACTTAGATAATTATATTGATTATAATCTATACTAATAATATTATAAAGCTGAAGAGTTTGTTTGTTTGTATGTTAGTTTGATAGAAGGCGCTAATCTCAGGAACTACTGGTCCGAATTGTAGCCTATTTATCGAGGAAGGCTATAGGCTATATAACAGCACGCTATAACTAAGAGAAGTGGAGCACTAATGAAAAATGTTGCAAAAACGGGAAAAATCGCACGGGTAGGCGATTCGACGGTCGGGAACAAGAAATTTAACGCGGACGAAGTCGCGGGCAGAAGCTAGTTCTGTAAATATATACGTATTGCGAACACGAATCATATTTTATTCAACATAAAGTCTGGCTTTAGCTAGGAAGAAGAAATGGCGCAAAAAACCCCCCAGCAGCATCATTTTCATGATAACCATCACTACAGCCGTTATTTGTCGGGCATCACTCTTCTAGGAAATCGTCAGTATACAAACTACGCCAACTTACATCATCAACTAAACTAGATTTGTTTTGTAAGGGATCTTATTTACCATATCATAAGTTTCTGGCCCTAAACCAGTTTATTTTTCATTCTTCTCCACCTCGACTTTTCGACCAACTGTAATTGACTTTATGACCAGAAATTCTTCAGCCCGGAATTTGCTTTTGCCGATTTATGATATTAGACTTGTCTCCTACAAATTGTACGAAAATCTGAAAAAAATGGGGTGAACTTAGAAAAGCCGTGCTTTTCCCATGGACAAATGTATGTAGCATGTTCGCGTGTGTCCAATGCCCAGAATCTTTACATTCTATCCCCAAATGGAAAGACATATAATATCGTCTACAGTAGCGTATTAAAATGACATTCTGTTCCGAATTCTCTTCTGTGTTCTAAATCAGGAAAGGGGAACCCTGTTACCCTGAATTTAACGCGAGCAAAGCCGCGGGCAAAAGCTAGTGTTATATAATCGAATTGCCTATGAGATTATTTTCTAGTTTAAAACCGTATCTCTTATCTTGAATTTAGAATAACAGAACTCAAACAAACATTGGAAGGCCGCTAAAGAATTCTAAACAGTTTATTGGCATTCGGCTTAGCTTCGGCAATACTTCCTTGAGCTCGTGTATTTATTTATCAGATTTTGTTTAAACGCTTGGGGATTTATCGTTTAACAGTTTTGAGTATGAATGAGGGGTTATACGAGTAAGGTAGACCAAAGAAATGATGGATAGACTGCGTGACAGATAATATGGCTAGAAAGGGAGTGACTACCGAGATGACAACTGATAGAAAATAATGTTGCCCTTACCCCAAAATAAACTGGAATAAGTGCAGGAGAATAATTAAGATGATAGTGATGACATTGTTTTTAGAGATTATTTTCATTCTCGCTCCATTTATTTAATTGTAATCTTGTCAATAGACAAGTAGGGGAATAAAAAATTCGTGTGGAATCTGAGGGCCACCATCCAGGACAAAGTTCCTAGCGCCCATACTCGCATGCTCACACAGTACTATATAATGGAAAGAGACATAGAGAGGAACAAAAAGAGTTATTAATTTAATACGCGTTTTAATAAAGAGCCACCTAGTATTGGTTTATTGAAACTGTCATAAATTTGTCGCCATCTTTGGTTTTCATTTTAACTTCACTATCCACGAAAGTATGAAAACGTCATCCATGACGAAAACGAAAAATTTTTTAATCTTGGATTTTCATTTTGACCTCTCTATCAGCTTGGGCGAAAACCATGACCATGACCATAAAAACAAAGACTGAAATCTGACCTCAACATAGTTGCGAAAAGGCTAGACAAATAACGAGGTCCATGTTGGGTGACTATTCTTAGACAATCCTTGTACAAATCCTGTAAACATCCAGTTTTCTAACTTTTTTTTGCCTACGTAATTTGGTTAAGAGAAAACTTTCGCAGGCTTAAAATAATAAAAATAGTCTTCTAGCTAAATTTATAAATAGATTGCTTTATAGAGTGGGTGTGGAAAGATTTATACGAGGACTGCCGGTATCCGTAACCTACAATAGCAGGTACCTCGGACGTCAATGATTACATTTCAAAAATCGAAATGTTGCTTCGCGGAATCTTTAACACGTGGCGGTTTTAATGATGAATGGTTTTTTCCCTATAAGCGTAGTTAGAAATATGTGAAACAAAATATAAACAGCGAACAGATAATTTTATTTTAAGAAAACTTTTCTTTGCAAGCCTTTTTTCACTTTGCCTATAAATTAAACACCAGTTCTTATAGGATTTAAAAAAATCATAATTTTTCACCTTTTTCCTACTAAGGAAACGTATGCTCACACTGATATTGATAAATTAGTATAAAAACCACACGGAATCAAAATTTAGGGTTAAAATATTTGGTTGGGCAGCCTTGGTCTGAACCCACCCCGACAAAGGCTCGCGCAACGAATGTTCTCAAAACAAATTCTTGAACCGAATGCTCGCAGTAAGTACCGCTCACACACACTAATACAAAAACATATATAGTGCAGAATTGTAATTACTAATCTCATTACTGTGTCACCATTCAATAATTATGTCATTTCCCGTCGACACGGGAACACAAACAGTTAACTCAAACAACTGGCCATTAATTTGTTTATACACTGGGAACAGCGTCAATTTACACATAATTTGCACCACGGTTGAAATAATTTCGCCATTTTGTTATTAAAACGACCGTAGCTTGGTCGTTTTGTTTGTTTGCGAATGATGCGTTGACTTTTAAGTTATTATATGCATGATGGTTGTATTTCTTGAGGTTCACTTAGATTGTAACTTCTCACATCTGACTTCCTGCTATCTTACTAATATTAAAAATGTGAAAGTTTGTGTGTTTAGATGTTGGGCTACTTGAATGTTTTTTACTCAGTCAGGCAAATACAGCAGAACAGATTTGGATGAAATTTTGGCACACGAATTGTTTATAACCTGCACCCCTAGCCAAGTTGCTAATATGCAATCGTTAACGCTAGCCGCTCAACGTTAAGTCACGTGGTTAGAAAAATGAACAGAAAATTCGTAGCCAAGTTCACATCGTTCAAATGATAGAATGATTTTTATCGTTTCTACAATGTTCAACGCTACATCCTTTGTTATAATGTGTCGTTTTTCTAAAGACATTGTAGAACGAGCGGCCGACTCAGGCGCGTCAACATGGCTACCAACTTATCGTTTTCTACAATTGCTGACTCCGAGGCGTTACCGATTGGAGAACGAAATTCGACACGAAGCGGTTGTGACTTGGCTAGGGGGGCAGGGATTAACATAAAGGAGGATGAGGAAGATAGGCCAAAGAAACCAAGACCGTCCAAAAGCGCGTTGGGTTGACGATATCGTCAAGGAAACGCAAGAATGAAAGACGCACGGAACCGCGATGTATGGTGGAAAAAAGGGGAGGCCTATACCCCGCAGTGAGTGATTCCGGACTGAGATGATGATGATGATGATGAACATAGAGGACACTTTTGATACCCGGTAGTACATTCTCATGAAATAATTTTCGACATCCACGCGGGCGAAGGCGCTGGAAAAAGCTAGTACCTAATATAGTGTACAGTAAGATAATGATGAGCACTTGTTGACTGAAATATTTAACCGTTTTAAAGCCATTTTTACGACTGACGAAGAATCCTGCGAAACAATGTAGTAGGTACTTTCAGTGGTGAATTTCTAATTCACAGGCCATATAAGCTTACAGTCAGTGTGCTTATTATAACTAAATATTGTGCAATCGATCAATTAAATATTTAAGTCAATAAGGTTACATTTACAAAGATCCATGTATGCCTCCTAAAAGAGCTCTGTTTCCTTAAATAAGGACAAACATTTACGAAATCTTATCTTAATCAATCTTAAGTTTATGTTTGTTGTTGTTACTTAAACATTGGATTGTTTATGATTACAAAACAAAAGGTAATTGACGCCAAACTTTATCTCTAGCTGTAAATAAAGTTAGGAGATTGCTCGATAAGAAAATACCATTAAAGTAACTAGTTTTTTTATACAGGATAAAACTGAATGTGAAAGAAAACTCAGTAAATGTTATTAAGGAAAAAATACAAATATGTACGTGCGCTTGGGCAAGCGTTTTGGCAACGTCGTCACGTGCCATTTTTCATAGGAAAAACTCTTCGTGTTACCAAGTTGTTAAAATGTAATGATTTGTTTTAACAAAATCAGTTTTTGTTTCTACTGAAACGCCGATAATGCCTTCTTGAAAGCTATAACTTAAGTTTGCATTTATTTTTTTAATAATTATCACACGACTTTTTCTTCAAGAATTTGGATTTGTGTCCTGGAAATTTAAAATGATTATGTAATACTGAAAGTGCTATTTTCAGTTATATAAATGGCTACCATCCTGTATTTATATGGTTATAGTTGCCACAAAAGAGGCACCATAGACGAAAACTTTGAATAAAGAATATTAGACCATAAAAAAACACTTGAAGTTAAGACGTAAAATACATACTTTTTATGGCCAACGATGATATCTTACACAAAAATAAAATAAATTAACACTGATAGCATAGAAAGCAAAATTGCCTACTTTTTAGGCGGTTACAAAACAAATTATGTTCCTACCAAATTGTGGTTAGTGATGCAAAATAATTAGTTCTTGGAAATAGAAGTCTAAGCCAGTTTTTGCCGAAAAGCGCTTTTTGCCGATAAAAGGATCGTTTCCATTCCATAAAACCTACGCATCATTCTTAGTAATAGGTTTGTGAACCTGATCTAGTCTCCGCAGAAGTTTTTCTAGGAAATTTTATACCTTTCATTACCTACTTAACATCGCACTCGTAATCTTGGAAGGGTAGGGCAGAGGTGTACGTTTACGACCCCCGCCTTTCGCCAGCTATGTTTAAGTTCCATACAAAAGGGGGCGAGTCTACTGCCATCATTCGGGTACAAATCCAGACTCCGAGCTGCTACTGAGAAATTCCTGTTAGAAAGACCCTTTATTTATTGATTACTCAGTCAAAAAACCGACCAAGTGCGAGTCGGACTCGCACATGAAGTGTATCGTACCACATGGGAAAAACGCACCAAAACACACGTTTCTTTTACCCCCTTTAATTTTTCTTAACTTCATTCTTATTACCATAGCCACAATCGATTTTTTTTTAAACCATCTATTTCAGATAACTTAATCCATAAAATTAGATATAACAAATAAAAAGGGAACAATAAAAAATATACATTCAAATTACCCACTTAATAAGGGATCTCCATAGTAGGGAAGAGATCCTATCTGCTATATTCTTGAGAATTCCGTTGCAGCTGCCACGCATTCTGCAGATCAGCGATGCTGTTTTCTTACGGATGACGGCATGAAAGCCATCAGTGTGATTCATCACAAACATCCCCGATGCAGTACAGAAGCGAGGCAGCCCCAACATCATCCGGAAGCTGTTGTTATACTGGATGCGCAGCACATCCAGCGATCTTTTGGTGTGACTGACCCACAAATTTCCCGTATAAAAACTTTGTCAGTATGCCTATATACATACTTTGTGAAAATTTCAACTGTCTACCTATTACGGTCCAGGACATATATGTGCCCACAGCAAAAAAAAACACATTTCTTTCAAAATTGTAGGGGGGACCTTCAATTTTAAAATTTATTTTCATTTTATTGTTTGTTGTTAGAGGGACAATAGAAATAAAACTCCACGATTCATGACATAAGTACCTATAGCCCGCTGTCAGATAGACAGAGGACCGGTCGGAGAGTAAAATCTTTCGTTGGCCCAAAAGTAACACCTTTTGTACGGAAACTAAAAATATATCACCGTTGCTGGTTGCTTATGCATCATTTATCATGCTTACTGAAGCAGTGACAAAAGCCCAATCGGTACAAGATGAATGTTGCATGTTTTTGCAACTTTGCATGTAACTATTCAGATTAGTTCGTAAGTCAGCAGAATTCACCGTTGAATGCGTTTAACTATTTTTGGAACAAGGAAGTTGTTTGTAAAATTCATACCAATATCATAAATCTGGATATTTGTCTGTTTGTTTGTAACTTTTTGACAGCAGTAAATTGCTAAAGTTTAACGAAATAAGGGAAAGTAGGTAGAGCAATATAAATTATAGGAAGAGCTGTGGTGGCTCAGTGGTAAAGACTGCGATTTAAGCAGGCACTTTAATAATTTCTGCTGAAACACGTCCACTGCTGAACATAGGCCTCTCCCAGGCGGGTTGGCGATCGCAGTATGGTGGTAAAATGCATAGAGAACGCTGCTCCCTTTCTCTAGTAAGTCCCTTAGTCGCCTCTTACGACACCCACGGGAAGAAATGGAATAGTGTTATTCTTTACATCTGACACGACACGGAACCTAATCAATAATCTAAAAAGATCTATGACTTTAGTTGCTTACTTTTCCTTTCCACGTAACGGTATACATATCTACATGATCATATTTTTGCAAGCTCTTTCTTACGCACTTGTAGAGTACATTATAATGTATGGAGCCGCATGATTGGTTCCAGCTCTCACCACGTCATATTTCTCTCAGCGATTAATTGCCTCATCTTCATCATATGTCGATGATATGTTGATAACCGCACTAACACAGTTCATCTGGTAAATTTCCTTCGCCAAATAATTTACTATTTAAAATAGCTGTTCAAATTTATTTTTGTCAAGCTATTTTGTATTCAGATGCTTTTTTCAGTGACGTGTTTTGTAAAGAAACCTTTATAATTAACATTTTCTTTCTTTAAATATCCATCCTATCTTTATACAATAAACATTTCCTGTACGTAATTTCCCTTCTTTATGAAACATTTTATTTTTAACTAAGTTTCTACGTGGAATCAATATAAGTATATTATCAGTTCGTAAGAAATTTATTTTTAATCTTGCCTAAAAGTGATAAAAATATTGTAAACTTCCTTGTATTTTTGTGTTCTACTTTGCATGTACAGAATTTGGCTAAGAAAGCGGAATTGAATAAATAAAATATCGTCGTTGCGCTTACAAAAACCGCTATGTGCTGTTTTAAGATTTCTGTTTTTGATCCTTATTTCAATACATGTAAGCTGTAAAAACCATTTTTTGATAACTTTTTTTTTCGGATGGGAAATCATCAAATGACTTCTCCCGCTCTGGGCGGAGCGGGAGGGCGTGTCAGACTTTTACTGACTAAAACCCACCCGTGTTCCTTCAGTTGCCCATGTGCCAGAGTCACGGTATCTCTTTCGAACAATCTCGCGACCCTGGCAGGCATCGGCCACTAGACCAATGAAGCAGCAACTATCGTAATAGCATAATCAGCGTACACCGTTCTCACTGGTGGGACCTAGTGTGGGTTGGTAGATGTCACACGTCTTCGAATTTTTGGTTCTTCGACATGCCGGTTTGCCTCACGATGTTTTCCTTCACCGTTTTGAGAGCAGTGGTGATGAAATTATTTACACAAAGTAAGACGCCTGCCTGGTTTTGAAACTGCGACCAACAACTCTCAAGTCGTGGTAGATACCACTGGACCACCACCGCAGCAATAAGTAAAGAACAAAGCTCAAAATTATTATTTTCATGTGTTGTTTCACTCTCTTTGTTTTAATACTCCCTTGACGCCTCTTGGAGGTGAAGCTTGTCATAAAACCCTGGAATTGGCAGAACCATGCATCATACAAAATATAACATAAACAAAACAAGTGCGCCCATCAAAAGGCCACAACTCCGCACACGGTACAAACATATCTTATTCCTGAAGTTTACAGTGCATAATTTCTACGTGTTTATCATAAGATCAATTCTTGTGGAATTGTATTATTTGAAAGTGGTTCTGAAAGTTTTCAAAACCTTTTTCTAGTAAGAATTAGAAAACAAAAACGATTTACGGAAGGATTTGATCGCACACTGGATTTTCAACTCTCAGTCTTGAATAGTGCATTGAGAATCGAATATAGTGCATCCCAGTGCGTCGAAAAAACACACTGTTCGATTTTTCCAGTACGCGAAAAAATCCCACCGTGATAATTTTACGTCCAAGCATACGTGAACTTAGTGCGACCTATTCTGTTAGCGCGTGGTTGTTCACAGTTCCATCCGAACTTAACCCATTTGGTCGGGGTACGGTAGCCTTTTTTTTTTTTTTTTTGATCACGAGGTGGAAATCATTATGGATGTCCTCCGCCCTGGGGTGGGCGGAGGGGTCTGTCAGACTCTTACTGACTAAAACCACCCCGGTGTTCCGTCCCACACCTACGTCGGGGACCACGGGAACCAATATGTCTTCCGCGATCCCCGACTGGTGCCGGCCCGCCTTCGCGGGCCTCCTCACGTTGGGGGGGAGTGAGGTGTTAAACTCCCCCCCATACATCACAGAGAGGCGCGCGTGGAACACTACGCGCCACCATCTCGGGTCCGTACAATAGGGGGCGACGGATGTCCCCAGATCCGTCGCCCCTGGACCCATTTAGGGGGGCTGGAAGAGGGCGTTATCCGCCCTCCGCCGACGCCCGGTGCGCCTGCTGCGGGCAGGGTGCGCGGAAGATATCTCCCGCTCCCTTTCCGCAGCCTCCTTCTGCGACATGACTGTTTCGCAAAGGGATACCACCGCGTCCCAGGACCCCTCGCTGCCGACCATCGACTCGACAACGGCCGGCAGCGATAGGTCACTGCCTACTTCTGAGACGAGGACACGACGCGGCTCCTCCCAAGCGGCACATTCTGCCAGCGTATGCCGCGCCGTGTCCTCCCGGCAGTCGACGCAGTGGTGACACCGGGCGTCCGGCTCCCTGTTTATGCGACACAGGTACTTCCCGAAGCAACCATGCCCCGAGAGCACCTGCGTCGCCCGAAACGACAGGGAGCCGTGCCTCCTCCCGAGCCAGGGCCCGAGTACTGGCCGGACCGCCTCGACGGTGGCGAGGCCGGCGGTAGGGCGTGAAAGCCTGTCCTGCCAGCTCACCACCAGGGCTGCGCGGAGCTGCGACCGACGAAGCTCCATGTGTCGCTCCGTCAGTCGCTCGCCTCGCTCCCGCGCTTCCTCGCGCCACCGATACAGTGACGCGAGTACTTTCGCCTCGAGGTCCCACGGTGGGGATCCAGCCAGTACACAGGCCGCCTCGTAGGAGACCGTGCGATATCCCCTGATGACTCTGACGGCCATCGCTCGCTGCGGTCTTCGCAGAACAGCGATGCTGCCGGCCGTCAGGTCAGCCGCCCAGGGGGTACGGTAGCCTAGCTTAAGCTAAATTAATTTCTGAGAGAGAGACTGTGAGAAAAAGCCAGAAAGTCAAAAAGAGGCTTAATTATTTTAAAAAGTATTCATCATTACAAACGTAAAAAGACAACCAATCTTTATTCGTTAACACAGGTTGAGCAGTGGTAGCCTAGTGATACGGCCGCGACTTACCTCTCGGTGAGGAGAGGGCTGTAATCTACCACCCGGCCCCAGTGCGGGTTGGTAGATGTTACAGGTCTTAGAATTTTTGGTACTAGGATCATACCGGTTTCCTTACGATGTTTTCCTTCACCGTTTTGAGAGCAATCATGTTCGAGCAAGCATGTTCGTTAATAGGCATTCATAATTAGAAGGTCAGTAAGTTTTTAGAGGATAAGTTACTTCAATGACAAGCATTAACAAACGAAGGACAAATTAACAAGCTGTTAAGCACACAAATTCAATTGAGAGAGATGGCGCGTCCCAGTTGCAACAGAACATGGCCTCGAATGTTTCCGGTCTAGTTTCGACTAGTTTCCAAACTTCTGCTCAATACGGCAGATAAAGTGATCGATGGAAACACCTGAAATTGATTTGTTGTGTAAATTTAAATAAATAGAGAGAAATGCAAAAACGAAAGAGGGTTTACCAAGACAGATTATATTCACAACTAATCTTTAAAAGAGATGAGACGAAAAGAGTTATCAATACAAATTTTGAAGGATGACGGAGAGGAAAGCCAACAAAAAGATACAAGGATTGTGGGAGGAATGATAAGAAAGAAAAAGGAGTGAGATACTTAGCGTGACGAATGACAGTGGAGACTGGAAGAAGAAAATATGTTGCGCCGGCCCCAAGCAACATGAGACGAGAGCACAATAATAATGATGACTCATCTGTAGAAAACAGTGTTATGAAAAGGTCCAGCAATAGATCTGGTAGTAGTTTTAAGTAGAAGGAAAAGATAATCTTTAAAAAAAATCTGAACAAGCACAGTAAGAAGTTTGACATTCCTACTATTTTCTGGCTGGCTGCGATCCAAAGCCCTGACCCTATTTGTTTACTTAGCCTGCTGTTTACCTTTACAAAATGAAATCATACGTTGATAGATGGCAAGTGACGGACGTCGGGACAGCACGAAGTAACGGTTTGTCTGACCCTTTCATCATAGATAAACTGGTGCCAATGTTTGCCCCTAGAGTAAACACCGTGAAGAGTTGTAACATGTCCCAGTTACAAACCTCGTAGGATTTACTTTTTAATTCACACTTAAGTAAACAGACTGGCGGTTAGTGAAACATTTCGTGGCATTGGAAAAACATTGGTCGTGAAATAGAGCGGTAAACACGACGGTTCTTAATTAGATTCGGAGATCGAATTATTATATGTGGAAAGATTTAGTAGTTGAAAACATAAACCTTGAAGGAATTATAATATAAAACTGTGGCCCGGACTTCATTTCCGTTAGTGTTAATTAAATTGCTATCTGGACTTATACAATCATTAACGGTCTGATGTAATAGTATTATTTATTTTTAGCCCCATTATGCTCCATTGCAGGGAGGAGCCTCCCTTTCTCCTTTACCACTCCTCTCTGTCTTAACTCATCCCGGCTTTAAGTGCAAAGTGGTCCCACCACCCCGAGTCTACCACGATGTCATCAGACGCTTTCTGGGGCGTAATACTAATAACCAAAAAAAAAAAACAGACTATTCTGAAAACATAACATGATACTGTTTTTCGACAAATAAAATCTCAGACACGTTAAGTCTACCTGCAGACAACAACAGTCTGAGCTGATGGACTGAACACCTGAAACTACCCATAGGTACAGCAAAGGTACAAAAACTTGTACAACACGTATCCCCCATTAGTCTGGCAACAAATAAAGCATGGTCCTATTGTGCCAGCTCCAATAACAAAGATTTGTTCGGCGTCCGGATCAATTTGTTAAACGCCTATCCGCTAAATTGTCTCGGCTCGGCTCGGCTCGGCTCGGTTTACGCAACAAAATTGATTCCATCACGAACAGTTACTGGGTACTAGGAACAGAATGTAACAAGTCCGCGCCATTTTAGATCAGTGTTAGACCGTCTTTTAGATCAATTTTGGTGCAGCTTAAGATAATGTTCGATGATATATTTTACTACAAACTCCGCAAGGTGAGATGATTTAAAACGATTTAACTTATAAATACATGATTAATAGTTAAAATGATATTTATAATTTCGACTTTAACACGTTATTTTTTGATGATGAGATGTGGTCGGTATTGGGCTTGTGGCAAGTAATAACAGCCGCACGGGTTGATCGTTCAGGTTAAGCTACGCTTGCCGCGGTTGGTCCGTAGTTGGCTGACCAACTTTACATACCCTTCCGTGCCTCGGAAAGTACGTTAAGCCGTTCGTCCCGGCTGTCTTTCGTAGATCTTAGACAGTCGTTACGGGTCGTCAGAAGCCCGAAAGTCTGACAACCAAGTCTTACCAAGGGCTATGGTATTACCCAGTACCTGGGTTGTAGAGGTTAGATAGGCAGTCGCTCCAGGGCCAGATTTAGCGGTCTGGAGGCCCTGGGGTAACAAAGGAGTGTTGGCCCCTAATGATTTTCCAAATTGATGAATCATTTTTTTGAATTGTAGTGTTTCAATAATTTATTACAAGACAAATTACATTTTGTTTAATTATCAATTTATATTCAACATACCCGTATTATAAGAAAAAAAAGTGCTACGACGAGGAATCCAACACTTAACCTTTGAGCCATTTGGTAAGCATTACCCCATTCCGTCACGAGCGTACTTAACCGAATAATTATGGAAAATGGTACACATTTATCAGGGCTGTGTGATATATTGGTGTTTGATAGATTGACGTGAATGAACATGGTTAAATTGTTTTTTTAATATTTAACAACAATATAATTAAATAACAAGAATATATCATTCTTAGTACCTAGTTAGTGGTAACATGTTTCTCTGTTTGAAATTCTCATTGTGGGGGCCCCACACTTGTGGAGGCCTCGGGCCTCTACAGCCCCCGGGCTACCCCCGGTTGCCCTCCCCCAAATCCGGCCCTGAGTTACTCCATGTAAAATGGATGCAACTGAGTACCAAAAGGACCCAAAACTATTGTGGCGCAATTTAAAATCGGATGTGCTCCCAGACCATAAACAAAGATTACTACCTAGTCATTTCAACAACCCCGACGAAATCAATGCGGCTTTTCTGGACGTTCCAGGCAATTGTCATCACAACAGCTCACAATTGTCCTACTTTGAATCTCATAGGCATGGCCCTGCTTCATTTACACTCACAACAACCAACCCCGAGTCAATCTCAAAGATAATTAAGCATCTAGGCTCAAATGCACAAGGTGTCGATGGTATGACTCTGGATATGATATCTCTTACTTTGCCAACAACCTTGCAAGCTATTACAGACATCATTAATCAGTCCATAGCCACGCGTACGTTCCCCGAACTCTGGCGATGCGCTATTGTACGCCCTATCCCTAAAAACAATAACCCGGTTAATACAAAAGATTTGAGACCAATTAGTATTCTACCTTGCCTGTCTAAGATCTTGGAATGTGTGGTATACTTGCAGGTTATTGAATACCTTGAAACAAATAACATTCTTCCGGACCTACAGTCGGGTTTCAGAAAGGGTAGAGGTACTGCAACGGCTCTCGCTGATGTTGTTGGTAATATCCTTGAGGCTCGTGACCGGGGCGAGGGAACAATTTTGGCTCTACTAGACTTTTCCCGGGCTTTTGATGCTATTAATACAACTCTACTCCTGTCAAAGTTAGCATTTTATGGCTTCGATAGTAATGCAGTGGAATGGTTTAAAAGCTACCTTACCACCAGATCTCAATATGTAGAAATGTATAGGGAGGATGGGTCAACGGTGTCATCCCCCCCACTCCGAGTATCAAGGGGTGTCCCTCAGGGATCGATTTTGGGGCCTTTGTTGTATATTTTATACAGTGCCGATATCATCAAGTCCTTTATTAATTGTAAATACCACATGTATGCTGATGATATTCAGTTGTACATATCCTTCAAAGGGGAAGATACATCTTTGGCAGTGCAAAAACTAAATGAGGACCTGCATAGGGTGGTTGAATGGTCAGAGGAGAACTCTCTGGTTCTGAACCCCCTTAAATCTAAATTCATGGTGCTGGGTTCTAAGAAGCAAGTTAGTGGAATACTGTCTGCCAACCCCGAGGTTGTGATAATGGGAAAGAGAATTGAGAGAGTGGAACAGGCATGCAATTTGGGGCTCATTATGGATCCAGAGCTGCGCTTTGAGGATCACATAACCAATGTTCTCAGAAATTGTTTTTATAGGCTAAAGGTCTTATATGGAATTCGTCAATACCTAAGTGTACCAATTCGGAAACAACTTGTTGACAGTCTTATCCTATCAAAGTTAAATTACTGTGATACAGTGTATGGACCATGCCTACTTTCAAGAACAGAACGTGTGATCCAACGTATCCAAAATGCCTGTGTTCGTTTTTGTGTCAACGTCCCACGAAGAGGCCATGTTACTCCATACACAAATGAACTTAATTTACTAAAGATGGCCGCCAGGAGAAAGCTTCATTTGGCCAACCTGTTGTTTGGCATTGTTGCTTCTCAAAAACCACAATATCTCTATGAAAAGCTGACCTGGAAACAGAACCATTTCAGGTATGGTCTTCGCTCCATGGTAAGCCCACTGTCAGTGCCAATGCATAGAACGACCGCATTTAGAGGGTGCTTCAAGTTTGCAGCCACGCGCTGTTGGAATGATCTCCCACCACCATTGCGACGCCTGAAAACAATACAATCATTCAAATTTCAACATAAAAAATTACTTATAAATGAACAAAAATCCCTTCATTCTTAGTCATGTTCTCGTTATGTTGTTTCATACCTCTGGGGTCGTGGCGTCCAGGCTCTGGTTTGGGATCTCCTATGGCGTGAGCTGTTTGGGGTTTCGCGCTTCTCTGGGCGAGTACACACGACATTACAGGTCTGTGTGTTGTCTCTTCCCTCATTATCCCGTATACTTTATTTACTCCATGTTTCCTGTAATTTTACATAATTATACAAAATTATACAATATATATTTATATGAATCTTAATCTATGTAATTACCCAATCTAATTTAAATATGTTTACCCAATCTAATTTTGTTAAGGACTTTCATTCATTTATTTTTAAGTCAAGCGATGCGTACCCATACAAAATTGGTACCTGTTTGTTGCTTAACTAAATCATTGTAATTTTTTACTTACCAACTTGTTACCGATCTGTGCTCGATCTTACAATTAAATCGCCGAGTCTGTGATCTACACCATCCTACACTTTCTCCAATAACAACATCACCACAAAATTTCCCTTTTATTACCTATTATTACCTATATCATTAATTGTTGCTCATTGCGTAACGCCTGCTAAGCGCCGCCATGATGTAATTTTTATATTTTTTCTATTACGTAATTCACAGATTACATAAATAGTAGCAATGTTATTGTCAAATTGGTTGTCTGTCAGTTTTTCCACAGATTACTAAGCTGGCGGCGCCTGCATCAGATTGCAGTCGAGACGGAATGTTGCCACTTTTGTTCTTTTTTTTATTTTTATATATAAATTACATGTAACAATAGTGTTTTTAGTACTTATGTTACTGATTGTTGGCTGCACCGGTCGACGTTATTACGTCGGCGCCGGCTGTCACTGAAAACCGGCTCTGTCTCGCATAGGGTCACAGCATAATGCTGAGTGATGGCCGTTTTGCGTGGAAGTGACGCATATTTTCCCACCCCTTATTTTTTATTTTTGTATGTTTCTGGTCTTTCTGTGCGTCATGTTTGCCGCAAATAAACGTATTTTCTTTCTTTCTTTCTTTCTTTCTTCTTTACCAGTACTCAGTTGGGAAAAGGCTAGGCAGATGATGTGGTTGGTATTGTATTTATCTCTTAATTGTAAACTTTAGATTATGTATTGGTGTAAACTTCTTATTAATTTAATGAGTTGTAAGGTTTTGTTATGTTATTTGGACTATTTATTCGGCTCATTTGTTGTAATCTAGTAATTAACTATATATTTTTTCAATGATTTGTAATCGACTAATTATACTGGCAACACCAAATCAATTCAATAAGTGTGTGTAACAGGTCGACACCTGTCGACTGACAGACTTGTATGACATGAACACACACATATAACACAAGACACACACACATACACACCACACACACACATACACACCACACACACACATCACACCATCACATCTTATATGACATTATTTAAAAAAGCAATTAGTGTGATCCTCTTTGAAAAAGCTGTCTGATTAAAAAAAAGGTCTGCTTGTACCGAACAAGGATATTCCGAGTTGCATCGAGGTCGGACGCACAATAATTTGTCTTTTACTTTTTCGTCTCTATGTGCATTAATATAAGTTATCAAAGTTGTATCATAGTACCAAAATAAAAAATACCTATACTGGGGAGAAGCAGTCTTATTACAGGACTCTCGATAGGTATTTAAATTAACTTCATAACTGTTGCAATTAAAATTTCTCTATCTCTAAGTAAGTAAATTAATAAAGTCAGTTACCTCGCTATCTGTTTTCAAACAGCTTAATTTAATTAACATCTGATCAACCATTTGCTGTCCAAAAGCATCATTAAGGAGACTATATAAATAGAATAAACAGACTATAATGCCCCTAACTATTGATAGCGGTCAACTACAAGCCCAGAGATTCCAAAGGTTATGGTTATGATAATGTCTTCTCGTGACAGCATCCAGCTGTGTGCGGCAGATATAAGGTTCTGGGTTCTGCTATGAACATTTATGGCTTGATTGGGTTTAATCTATCTATCAATACAGCTGAAGTTTGCATATTGCTAATTCTGTCTGATGTACGACAGTGACTCTTCTTGTTTTTAGCGTGTTGATCGAATTACTATATAGATAGATTTTGCACAGAATGCGGCTACGAGATGGCAACGTCTGTTCCTATAACAGGATACGCTAGATGCGAAATTACACTCCAGCAGTAATTACATAACTCATTTACAGTAGGAATGGTTTTTATTTTGACAGTTCAACAACATTCACTACTTTATTTACGTTGATGAGTAGACAAAATTTTCGAACATATATGAAGCAATGAATATAGCAATATCCTTCAAAATGATTCAGATAATGATTGATAGTGTGTAACACAACTAGGACTAGAGCACGTATATATCGTAAATTATATTCCTTACAGGCATAAAGAAAACTAGTTTACTAGATAAAGTAAGTTGTCTTGACTTGTGTTAAGCTTAAGATTGTGATAGATAGTATATTACGCAATTAATGTAAGGCGGAGTAATCTGCGAATCATAAATGAACCTATCTGGATTTCTCCACCTCTGATTAATAAAAGTATTTTCTTTGAGTGATTTAATGAACTTTTTATAAACCAAATCCTTTATCTAATAATGGCTTTATTGCAACTGGTTTCAAAAGAAGCTAATAACTTTAAAAAGATAGGTGATATCATTACCTTTTTTACCTTAAGTAATTGTAAAAGTCATTTGTGTGGAGTGCCTACTTAGTCAAATCCAATATAAAGTATAATTAAATATTCAATCGAGATGAATTGACCTTTGACTTATTATAATTAGAAATGTAAAAAGTGCAACATACCTAGGGACTTTGCCATGCACCAAACTAAAGTTTTCTTGCAATGTTTGTATTGGCCCTGCCAGGGTCACGGGATTCGTTCGAAAGAGATACCGTGGCCCTGGTATATGGGCAAATGAAGGAACACGGGTGGGTTTTAGTCAGTAAAAGTCTGACACGCCCTTCCGCTCCACTATAGAGCGGGAGACGTGATTTGATGATTGCCCACGAAAAAAATTAAAAATTGTTGTATTGCTTAAAGCACAGGTATTCTAGGAAAGCGGTGGCCGCTACATAATGGCCGTACTGAGCCGTCAGTCGACAGCCGACAGCCGTGTCATGACAATAATGACAGCGGGGTTTGACCTTGCAGTGCCAAAAAACATTTTCGGCGAAAACATACCACTTTTCTTAAATAAAAACGTTACAGTGACGTCATTCGCCGATAAATGGTATACGCTATATGTCAGTCACCACGCTTCTAGTAAACCGCCTGGCATCATAGCACAGGCTATTACGCCATAATCGCCACGCTTGGTAGGTGAGTTGGCGATTACAGTAAGGTGATAAAATTTATTGAGAACGCTGCTGCCCATTATCTAGTAGGTCCCTCAGTCGTCTTTTACGACACCCACTGGTAGAAAGGGGATGGTACTGCTCTTGTAGTTATGTTCAAGTCCCATGCAATAGGATTTTTTTCCTTGTTTTTTAATATTAGGCTCTGCTCACAACTTTGTCCGCATGAAATTTCTTGTTTCGTCATTAAATATATTATATCCTATAAGTAGTACTGCATCGCCCGCCCATTTTATGACTTCGTTTTGTCTTGGAGTTCTATCAGATGTTTTTCTTTATACTTCTTCTCAAGATTCTAACGTGATGTCATAAACGCCAAAAACAAATTCAAATCCGACTAATAGTTCCAAAGATAATATTCCTACATACATTTAATAATTTTAACAGAAACAAAATATTTCTTCCTATAGTACTAATATAGATGAAATTAAAACTACGTTTTTCTGCTACATTTTGTCTGTATATTCAAATAGACGAATAAGAATAATAGATAGTAAATGTTTTCTTTCAAAACCACGTCTGCCCGGGAAATATACGAGAACAGTTTCAAAATGTATCAAAGCATGTTAGGAAAGTTGAAGAGCAGATAAACAGGCAGTTTGAGAGCGAAGTTTATTTCTAACTCAAGTTTATTTACCACCCCTGAGGCGGCTGTAGTATTAAGTACTTACTTACCAACCATTTCAAAATTATTAAGTGCTCTTCTCTTCACACAAAATGTAAGGAACAACATACGCACGTCTTTTTCCCAAGGAGGTGGGCGGAAACTACAGAACGTCACCTGCTGCGATCCTCAAATTCTCCGTTTGCTGCGTTTAGCTACGTTCATACATCTGGTCATACATGCAAGCCGGTTGCGAGTACTTCGCAACTGGTTTCCTGAAGAACATCACCAATAAGGTCACTGGTGCAGCTGTTATAAATTAGTCAAAAGCCCCTATTAGGTTGTGTACAAAATTGTAAAAAGAAAATGAAAATGCTAGTATGGTTATAGATCTATGTATGAAGTCCGCGCCTGAAATTAGCTTTGCTTTCCTTAACGTAAAAAAAACTGGCCAAGTGCGAGTCGGACTCGCACACCGAGGGTTCCGTACAAACCTGCAGGAATTCACGGTTTATGTTTATGAAATTAAATGTTTTTTTTTTTAATTTTTATATTTGAGTTGACTGAATGAAAGGTAAATTGTGGTTTTACGATTTATGACGTATTAAAAAAAAACTACTTACTAGATCTCGTTCAAACTAATTTTCGGTGGAAGTTTACATGGTAATGTACATCATATATTTTTTTAAGTTTTATCATTCCCTTATTTTAGAAGTTACGGGGGGGGGGGGGGGGGACACATTTTACCACTTTGGAAGTGTCTCTCGCGCAAACTATTCAGTTTAGAAAAAAATGATATTAGAAACCTCAATATCATTTTTGAAGACCTATCCATAAATACCCCACACGTATGGGTTTGATGAAAAAAAAAATTTTGAGTTTCAGTTCTACGTATGGGGAACCCCAAATATTATTGTTTTTTTTTTCTATTTTTGTGTGAAAATCTTAATGCGATTTACAGAATACATCTACTTACCAAGTTTCAACAGCATAGCTCTTATAGTTTCGGAAAAAAATGACTGTGACATACTCGGACAGACAGACAGATAGACATGACGAATCTATAAGGTTTCCGTTTTTTGCCATTTGGCAACGGAACCCTAAAAACAGCTATCGTAATATTACCAAGCACCTATCACAAGTTTTTCATCAACAACTAAAAATAACTGATACTCGTGATAAAGTAGATATGACGGTTAATCTTATTTCTGCCCTTGATAAATAATAAAGACGTGTCTAGACAGACACAATAAAGAACCAACTCTAATAACATAACAACTTTCCTAATAATCTACGAAACACAGAAATAATCATCATCGAAGCACTAGACGACCAATGTTCTCTACTGTCATAGTACAGGCCCATCCAATTAATATTTAGAAGGTAGTACAAAGATAAAAGAGAGAAAGAGAACATGGACAGAGTGGTGGCCTATTTGGTATCGACCCCGACTTACGAACTGTAGATTGTTAGTGCGAAACTAGGCAGGTACTTTACCTAGTGTATTTAATTCTATCACCACTGCTCTAAAATCGGTGAAAGAAAATATCATGAGAAAAGCAGCATGTCATAGAACCAAAAATTCGAAGATATGTCATCATCATCATCATCATCATTTCAGCCGTAAGATGTCCACTGCTGGAGTTATGCCTCCCCCAATTTGGGGGGCTTTGCCATAATCGCCATGCTTGGCTGGCGGATTGGCGATCGCAGTATGGTGGTAAAATGCATAGATAACGCTCCTACCCATTCTCTAGTAAGTCCCTTAGTGGCCTTTTACGACACCCACGGGAAGAAATGGGGTGGTGTTATTCTTTACGTCCGGCACCACACGGTACAAAGAAGAATATATGTGACATGCCCCAATACGCACCGCCTCTCATAAATAGAAGACCTGTGTCCCAGCAGTGGGAATATTGTAGACTGACTATGTTGAGCTACAAAAATAAATTATGCCTACTAAATTCTCGTAAATATAAACAGTACCAGCTAAAAACGCAAGAGTTCATCCCTCAGCTATTATCAACGTCTCTAGAATCAAAAAAGGAAAAAACGTAAAATTAAAAATCAAACGAACTTGCCAAATGAAGTTCGATCATAATTTGAAACAAATGATTCGCATTTATTGAACCTGTCAAGACATTTAATTGATTTGGATAAAAATCTTACGAACGAAGGACTTAAAAATTGAAAGCACATCACTTTCTCGACTAAGTCCACGTAATCAGTTATGCAAAAATTGGATTTTCATCGTTCTACTTAGCACCGAGAGTTGAAAATGAAAACAATGTTTTTTTTTTTACTTGCTGGGATGTACTCTGTTGGATTATAAACGCTCTGTTTAACACCGAGAGTTGAAATTCCAGTGAGCTACAAAATACTGCCGCGGTATTTTTAAATTTTTCCCAATTTTTCGTCATTAAATTGTGCTAAAAATAATCCTTACAATCAGTGACTGTGTGGTTATATTTGTATGCTCATAATACCCTTTACAAGCTGAATTACATTTTGAAATCAAAAACGGATTTGCGCGGCCGCGGCCGTCATCGGTTGGTCATTTGAGCCCTTTCGTTAAGGGCCATTCTGTAAGACCCCAAGTAATTCAAAACACGAGTTTATAGGGTAAATGTTGCTACACAGTTTGGGTCAAGTCATTTTAACTAAACTTCAGATAAATTAGATTGGACCCCGTTTATTGAGTGTTTCAATAGTGTGTCGTTTTATAAACCTCTCTAATGAAGTAGGGTGAACATCATAAAAGATTTTTTTGCGCAATGTTGAAAGCTCAAAAACTATTCAAACTCAACGCATTTATTAAAACTAGTGGTCACCTAGTAGTCGAAATTCGACTATAATTTATTTTAATTTTAAGTTTGAATGATATGAATGACCTAGAACATTATCTTAATTATTTGACACATTGTTTGACATTCAGTAAGACTTTAGACAATAAAGACAAATATTATTAGTCTCTTCTCATTTTGACCACAGACTCCACCCATAAATAAAGGAGAATTTATGTGTGTGTGTGTGTTTGTCAAACGCATGGTAGTGTGTGTAACATGTTAGGTATTTATTGAAAATAATGTATTTTAAAGAAAGTGGCTGGGGCAAACTGGATGCGGAAGGCGGTGGACAGGGTGTTGTAGTGCAATATGGGAGAGGCCTATGTCCAGCAGTGGACTGCAATAGGCTGAGTTGATGTTGATTGAATGTATTTTTACGCATAATTTAAAAAAAAATATGAGCATTCGTCACTTCTTTGTTTAAACTATAAGGGTAGCTTAATAGTAGGTACCTACATCGTGCTCACACGTGTACTTGGAATTATACGATACTAAGAATCACACACGCCACCATCCGCGAAACATTTCAGTGACCATGACAAGACGTACCTAGTAAATAGTAGCTTTATAGTAGGAAAATAGTGACACATGTGCTATGCAATTTACATAACCTAGTAGTAAATTGATTTTTAGGGTTCCGTTGCCAAATGGCAAAAAACGGAACCCTTATAGATTCGTCATGTCTGACTGCCTGTCTGTCTGTCTGTCTGTCTGTCTGTCCGAGTATGTCACAGCCATTTTTTTCCGAAACTATAAGAGCTATGCTGTTGAAACTTGGTAAGTAGATGTATTCTGTAAACCGCATTAAGATTTTCATACAAAAAAAAAAAAAAACAATAATATTTGGGGTTCCCCATACATAGAACTGAAACTCAAATATATTTTTTTTCATCGATCCCATACGTGTGGGGTATTTATGGATAAGTCTTCAAAATTGATATTGAGGTTTCTAATATCATTTTTTTCTAAACTGAATAGTTTGTGCGAGAGACACTTCCAAAGTGGTAAATTGTGTCCCCCCCCCCCCCCCGTAACTTCTAAAATAAGGGAATGATAAAACTAAAAGAAAATATATGATGTACATTACCATGTAAACTTCCACCAAAAATTGGTTTGAACGAGATCTAGTAAGTGGTTTTTTTTTTTAATGCGTCATAAATCGTAAACCACAATATTTACCTTTCATTCAGTCAACTCAAATATAAAAATTAAAAAAAAAACTTTTAATTTCATAAACATAAACCTTATGCATAAACCGTGAATACCTGCAGGTTTGTACGGAAGACTCGGTGCGCGAGTCCGACTCGCACTTGGCCAGTTTTTTACAGTTCAAAGATATCTAGTCCTTACATCATTTTAAACAACAATAACAACAAATTAAAAATAAGTTTATTGTACAAAAAAATAACACATAAGGTTCGACATACACTAAACATTGTACAAGCAGTGGTCAAAAAGGGGGTTGAAAAGTTGGCGTTGCTCACACGATACATTTATCCAGCCAGATCTATATTCTGTAAAATATCACTTTGAACACTTAGGTGAACAGCTCATGTCATTCTACCCGATACTAGGGATTGACACTATTGACAGCTCAATTCAAGCTCACTTCACCTGAGTGATTACGATGAGTTTTATACAGAATCGAAAAAAGCCGACTGGATATAACTTTTGTAATTTATAAAAAGCATTTTTTTTTTCAAGTCTATAAATTTTATCCGATTCAGTAGAAAAAACAAATTAGAAACTAATAGTTAGCTCTGTAACATCTTAATTATTAAAAGGTGTATGTCGACTATATAACAAAAATACGAAAACCTCTGGCAAAACGACCTGACATAGACACAAACTGTGTCATACATATTCACCTAGGATACAAGAGCAAATTCTAATATACGACACCCATTTATCAGTTTTATTTTATTTCGCTGAGAGCTTCATAAGAAAAACAAATCGCCTATAATTTTTCACTATTTATTTTAAGTAAAACTGTGACATGAGAATATAAAACTTATTTATGAAAAGAACCTTCATTAGTCTCACTTAGTAACTTGATTAAGGAAACCGAGTGCTGATACCACAGGGTCAGACATCAAGCCAATACCAATAAAAATCTTACTGAAAGCTTTTGAATCAATGAAATAATTATCTCAAACGCTAAACTCATAAGCCAATGGACGTTATAGGATTACAGAGTGAAAAAGCCCGAGAAACTGCTAAATAAAGAATATACCATAACTTTCGTTAAAGTGTACCATGTATACTTCACTTCACTCGCCGAACTATACGTCACAAAGGATCGATGAAATTGAAGTGTTGGTAAACAAACTCCACTCAATTTTTTGTGAACCACCGAAGACGGAAGTTTTGAAAAGGAAATCTTGTCCAACTTACCTTTTATAGATAAGATATAAGAGTTTGTAGCGGCATCTACACCGCTACATATAAACCTGCATCGCGTAACCAGAGTTTACTGCGCAACTAGCATAATAATATACAACATCCCAACATCAATCGTCCCCTGCTAGGATCGCGAGATTCGTTCGAAAGAGTTACCGTGGCCCTGGCATATGGGCAACTGATGGAACACCGGTGGGTTTTAGTCAGTAAAAGTCTGACACGCTCTTCCGCTCCACTCTAGAGGGGGGAGACGTCATTTGAAAAATAATCAATCGCCGAGCAGCTATCATGGCGTTTTGTAGTTTCTGCCTACCCCATGTATAAAGATTAATAGACCACTGATTTTAAGACCCAAATCAGACCTCGAAATGGTTCATCACGCATCAAGTTTGGACCACTTCTATTCCTCATATTCTTGAGGAATAGTCAAAGAATTCATAGAATATTTTGTTTATCTAACACACGTACAGATCCGAGAATAAATTACTTACCGATGACCACTCGAGCAAACTCCAAAGCAATTTTGTTCGAAAGAATTGGTATAAATGACTAGTGCTTTTTCTCTCTCTTTTACATACAAGAAAATTGCCTATATTTTCTCTTTGCGTATTTAATTTCATCACCAATACTCTCAATACGGTGAAAGAAATCATCGTGAGGAAATCAGCATGTCTTCAAGAACTGTCAACCTAGTATAGAATAAATAAAAAATAAACGGCAGTTCAAATCCACCCATCCGGCCCGTGTGGTGGATTATGACCCACTCCATTTCATAGTGAGAAGGCCTATGTCCCAGCCGTTGGAGCATTAAAAGCTGATTATAAGTAGATATCCGATCACATTCATTAATTAGTACCTTCTCAATTCTGTACTTTGTTATGAATAAGGAGAACATCTTGTCCCTTGACACACATGAAATTAGTATCACCTAATTACGAAGATCATTAATTAATTAGGGTCCAATTATTATGTAATTGTATATGTATTCATCTCTATCTTTCTGCTTGTAATATACCTTTACATCTATACCTACTAATATTATGAAAAGATAAATTTGTTGTTTTTTTGTATGTGGGGGGAATCTCTGGAACTATATACCAGTCGGATTTGTAAAAATCTTTTGGCATTTCATAGCTGTTTTGAAGTGAAAACTTCTTTAGCACCGTTGTGATTTGAAAGTCTATGAAACGAAAAAACGACAGTAAAAAGAGACAGACACATAACAACGCTTATTCTAAGTAACAACGCCATTATGTTTTGTGTCTCGCTCTAGCACTTGGGGTAATGGAAATCCTTAAGTAAGGGTGCTCCTTGAGAAAGTTTACTTTTCTGTTTGACGTTTTTCGAGCAGGCTTTTTGGACAAATAGACATTTGACTTTTTTACATTTGTCTCATTATCTTGAAGCCAAAATTTTTGAAAGTTTCATTTCTACCACGTGTGAATTGCACACATTTTTTTTTTTAACTCCCGCTAGAACTCTTAGGATCCCAGCAAAAATTCAGAAAGAACACCAAGCGACAACGAATGGGCTGGTGATAGGATGCGATGCGGTTGATCGAAAGACTAAATTTCACAAGGTTAAAGTCACGAGCAGAAGCTACCAACTTTTAGATTGATTTTTTATCTTTGTTCCTTATCTTTTACCTTTCTCGGTTTGGCCCAACAAAATTTCAAATTGTGTCATGCCATCTACACGAAAAAACTTAACTAACGAATCCAATTTTTTTTTCACAGGAATTTTCGTTTATTTTTTTAATGAATAAAATTTATGTATCTGTGCTGATATCGAACCTTCTTTATGAATTCAATTTTTTAATGGCCCCCAGTATTATCAAATGACAATTCTGGCATTATTTTTATTCATCCATTCGAAACAATTGTAAGAATTCCCTAAATTAATTGAAAGACTTATAAAAACGATTTTTAAGGATAGATTATATGAAAATTACCCACATCACACAAAATTATCAAAGGTACAAATACACGTACATAATCACATGTTTTATCGTCATAGGGTTATATTTGTACATTTGGAACGTACCGCTGTACCCTTTTAAATGCTCATTTTAAATTTACAACACCCTTGGCTATCGATGTTCCGCGTTTTAATTACTTTTACAGCCCTCCACAGGTTACTGGGACATAGAAAATTATCGAATCAAAATTTTTGTTTACGTGTGGCTTCAGGACCGATTTCGTGTACCTGTTTTGAGGCACAATCACATCTCATTTGTTTGTTTGAAAATTGAGAAATAACGCTAACCGAAAACGCTAGCTGCGTTTTCGGTTAGTGTTATTTCGATGTAGGCGGTACGATGCAACAGGGTGAGTCGGGGGACCAAGATATTTCAATCAAAAATATCGATAATAAGAAAACCAACCATAACGCAGCTGAAGCCTCAGGCACTAGCTAGCCAATAATATTTGTGACAAAATAAGCTTATTATAACACAACAATTGGCTTTGCACAAATTGATACTAATTATGAATAACATAAAAACCAATTTAGTTTACAAAATGAGGAAGTAGAACATAAAATGTTTGAACCACAATTCGTCCCCTGACAGTAGTTCTTCTATAAATAAACATGTCATAACTTCCTGAGGTTAGATGTTAGTCGTAATAAAACGCCATTTTGTCTCATTAGCATATCATACTTGACTAAATAACAGAAAATATTATGAAGAAACGGACTTATAATGATCTTAACTGGCGGAGATTTATGCTTGTTTGAAAGCTACACATGTGAGCAATATTTTCTACACATTTCATTACAAAAAAAAACTTTATTCTTACCGTCGAAATACCTGATGGTAAAATACTTTCAAAAGCAGTAAAAATTACGAATGGCCCAACAAACTTTGAGTTTGATAGGGCCATAAAGATTTGTCAGATTTACTGCCATACTTTGCAGTAAGTTTATATAAACAAAAAACTGGCACAAACAGGTCCGTAATGCATATAAGGAAATATATTTTTAGGAATCATCAGGAAGTTTCCAAAAAAAAATATATCTTTGAGTCGAAACTTCCAAGAAACCCATTTAATATTTTCAAATATTATGTAGGTTGGTACTTTATTTAGAACTTTCCGTGATATTTCTGCGACAGCGATGTCGAACATAGGAACTCTAATTTTATCCTCATCAATGTATAAAACATTAACAGCAAAGTTCTCAAACTTATATAACTCAATTTAAGGCGCGGCCGCCACGCCTTTAAGTGGTTCCAAACGTTATTTTTAATAGTGACAGAAATAGTTCTAGGTCATCAGACCTCGAAGTATTTCTGTGAATTGTTTTTTTATTAGGGTTCCGTTGCCAAATGGCAAAAAACGGAACCCTTATAGATTCGCCATATCTGTCTGTCTGTCCGAGTATGTCACAGCCATTTTTTTCCGAAACTATAAGAGCTATGCTGTTGAAACTTGGTAAGTAGATGTATTCTGTAAACCGCATTAAGATTTTTACACAAAAATAGAAAAAAAACAATAATATTTGGGGTTCCCCATACATAGAAATGAAACTCAAAAAAAAAAAAAACATCAAACCCATACGTGTGGGGTATCTATGGATAGGTCTTCAAAAATGATAATGAGGTTTCTAATATCATTTTTTTCTAAACTGAATAGTTTGCGCGAGAGACACTTCCAAAGTGGTAAAATGTGTCCCCCCCCCCCCGTAACTTCTAAAATAAGGGAATGATAAAACTAAAAAAAATATATGATGTACATTACCATGTAAACTACCCACGAAAATTGGTTTGAACGAGATCTAGTAAGTAGTTTATTTTTTAATACGTCATAAATCGTAAACCACAACTTACCTTTCATTCAGTCAACTCAAATATAAAAATTTAAAAAAAAACATTTAATTTCATAAACGATGATGACGAATGATGATGATGATGACCTGCAGGTTTGTACGGGACCCTCGGTGCGCGAGTCCGACTCGCACTTGGCCGGTTTTTTATTGTGTAGTGCCATTATGACACATACCAGACAACAGTCTTTTATGGGTCAAAAAAATGATAAATAAAAGGCAATTGCTTGCATCTGAGATGAAATTGGTAAGAGGGAAGTGTGGTGTTACATGAATGGATAGAATAAGAAATAAGTACATAAAAGGAAGTCTGAAAGTGGCACCGGCGACTGGAAAGTTGTGTGGAAATCGATTGTGTATGAATAGACATGTGATATATAGGAATATGGGAAATGTCGTGAGGAAAGTTTTGAGAACGAATGTCAACAGATGGATGGACTGCATGAATGGTGATATAGTTAGAACCGGGGTGACTACTGAGATGACGGTTAATAGAGAAGTATGGAAGAAGAATACATGTTGCTTCGGCCCCAAATAAACTGCGATTTGGGCATGAGAATAATGATGACTAATCCTTATAGGATCTTTTAAAAGTTTCTTTTAAGACCTGTCTTCCACGACGCTTCCCAAAATTGACCAGTTACAAACTCCAATCATGAATAAATTGCCTGAATGTTAGTATTTCAATGGCGGTCTATACTTTTGTTTGAGTAGCCGAACTTTTTATCTACAACAGTGCTGAGTCACTTCATCATCAAGATAAAAACTGCTGACTAACCCTGTCCAAAATAATCACCAAAATCGGTTGACACACCAAAAATCAACCCGAAAAATTGATTGCACGCAAAAAGAATCAATTTGTTCCAAACTTAATTTACGCTTGTCCGATTCGAAGGCCCGTCATGCTCATTACCAGTTCGCGGGACCCTAAGTGTGATTGACAGATACTATTGGATAATTGGATCTGAAACCACTGGCCAGTCAATCTTAATGGAATATGTATCATGGGTGGAATTGGTATCACTTTTGTTGAGACACTTATTTTTAGAACACGAAGTTACTGCCTCGTTGTTCGTCGGAGTATGCTAAAGTTCAGCAAGGTCCTGTTCTCACACGCTAAATAGTATAAATGTATACTAATCTAAGCAAGGCAAACAAGCTGGTAACGAATGTGTGCACGTATTCGGATAACTTTCAATCCGTAGCTGTGCACTTAAGCAAAAGTTTGATAAATTATCAGCATAACTATTATTAAACTACTAGGGACCCGCCCAGCTGACTGCCTCGTGGTCACTAGATTCAGCAGTAGCGCTTGCGATCATCAGGTCACAAACGCTAATGCTGATCATGAGCGGTTCCATTCCCATGTCGGTAAAAGTGTTATTGAGTTTTTCTATCTGAAATTTCTGTCTGTCTGTTGTTTGGATTTTTGTCCGGTTGAAGGCAATTGCTCCCTATTATATAGGACTTATAACTGGCTAAATGTGAGTGTAGGTACTAAAGGTACACCTCTGCCCGGCTTCGGGGAAAAAGGCTTGATTTTATGTACGAGCATAAAGCTATAGCTGTACAAGGATCTTCAAGCGCGTGAACAAAATCAGAACTTACACCATCTTGTTTTTTCTATCACAATCTACCCGCCTTTTCCTAATATTTTGGAAAAAGCTTCCAGTCTAATCGGATGCAGCTGAATACCAATATTTTAAATAAAGCATACCTATATGACCTTCCCAACCTAGTTATTAAGAAAAACGATACCCCTTGCTAAGACTGGTTGTCAGACTTTCGGACTACTGACGACCCGTTACGACTGTCAAAGATCCACGCATGGCAACCAGGACCAACGGCTTAAGGCGCTTTCCGAGACACAGAGGGGTCTTAGAATATAAAGATGGTGACACATCCACGACCGAACCGCGGCAAGCGTGGCTTCACCCGTTTGCTCGAACCGTGGTTATTACTTAACCACAAGCCCCTCCTTACCACACATACCTAACCACACGACATCGGAGCTACAAAATGTGGGCATGCAATAGTTTTTTTTTTTGTCGGTGGGAAATCATTAAATGAAGACGTCATTTCGCTCTGGGCGGAGCGGGAGGGCGTGTCAAACTTTTACTGACTAAAACCCACCCGTGTTCCTTCAGTTGCCTATATGCCAAGGCCACGGTATCTCTTTCGAGCAAATCTCGCGGCCCTGGCAGGGCAAGCAGTTATGTGTGATTAGTGACACTGCAACTTCTTGCAGGTGCGTTATGGTTGCGTTGTCGATAATAGTTGCGATGTGGTGGGTACGTCATTGCAGACAGACAGATCGCCTTGTTTGCGACGGTGGTTGAGTTGTGGCTGCGACGTGGCCTTGATGTGGTCGGTATCGCCCACACGGTTAATTTTGACGCTTTCATGTGGTCCGTATGAATATTCATTTTCATAAAAATTAGCGCTCGCCTACGTGTTGTAGTTGAGGTATAGTCGTTTTTATGGTGTACGTAACATCGAACCTTAATTAGTTTTTAATTATTTAAGTTGACTTTCACTGGTCCTAAGGCGGATTTGATGCGTATCTTCCAAAATAAGTGCGAACTAGTCTATTCTTAGCTGTAGATGTTTTTCTAGTTCCCACGAACTAATTTCAACAAAAGATCGGTATCTAAAATTAAATATAATTATGTATGTTTGAATCTATTTAGAATCAGCAGTAATTTTCATTTGCTCTGTGTTAATAAATTTGTTGTATGAGTGTTAATTTCGCGTTTATATCGAGAAATTAAATTACTTATCGGTCCAGAGGGGTAATTGCGGAACTTTTTATCGGTAGGAATTGGTTTAATATTCATAGTTAAACAACATTCATTGCGTTATTTATGTTGCTGAGCCGACAATTTATTCGAACAAATGACGCAATGGTTTAGAAATAATCTTCAATCCCATTCAGATTCTGATAAATCGTGCGTTTCGCAATTAGGGTGCTGGTTAATTAATTGCACAATAACTCAATCAATTGATGACGCAAATAAGTAGATTAAGAATAAAATTGTAAATTAAATTTGGTATTCATCGATAGGTACATGGTTTGAATTAATTGGAAAATGACTAGATTGCAGATGTGAAAATAAATGCAAATAACACCAATTTTTTTTAAAATAAAACTGCATATAAACTCACGCAATATTAACAATTCTTATTATTGCTTTAAAAAAAAAATATAGCCATTAAAATGATCTTTTTTTTTATTTGTCTTTAAGAAGCATTTGGCTGGTTCAATTATTTTTCCTAAAGCAGTATAGGAAAAAAATAATAGTTAAAAAAACTAAAAAAACAAATAATAGTTTAAAAAAAATTAAAAAAACACGCTTCCATAAACAACCAAACTAAAAAGTAGGAATTATTGATATCAGGCACCCCACACTTTTTCCATTATTTTCTACTTTTTAGTTTGGTTTTCTATAGAAGCGTGTTTTTTAATTTTTTTTAAACTATTATTTATTTTCTATTTTTTAGGGTGTTTCGAATTTTGAGACGTATGTCAGCGTAGTTTGTGACGTATGTCAGCGTAGTTTGTCAGACAGTTTTTTTGCTATTCTGGTAACCCTGCCAAGGATAATGGCACAAATTTATAAAATTATAGTATTGTCATCGGTCCTCGATAAGTTTACAGAGTTTGAATGAAATCTGGTTGTTTAAAGTGGGTCAAAATCGCGCTATAACGAGTCGGTTATTAACAAACATACTAACATACAAACATACAAGTGAAGCTAATATAAAGCGTGTAATAACTGAACCAGCCTATGCTTCAGCCAAAGCTTTGATGACACAAAGTTAATTTGTAAACATCAGCTTGGGAGGCATCTTGAAAAACCAAGGGTTTCCTGCGCCTAGCCAATGACAACTATGTCTTAAGGTGGTTAAAACTATACAGGTACCACAACGAACACGCACACTTCTAACGGAAATCTTTGAAAAAATCCACTAAAGTAACCAACCTCTTAATTAAAACAAAAGGATAGATACTTTATCTGCTAACAAAAGCCAAAACCTCTTACGAAACCTTTATCTGTGCCCATTCAACAGGTGGCCTGGTATTCGTGAGGTCTCTGCTTTACGAGCTCTTAAACTCGGACTTGTTTTTTTTTTTGTTTTCATACATAATATAAAACCCAAGTAATTTATCGGCCATGGCAGCCAATCTTTACGTAGACGAGCCATCTACGCGGGAGATATTATAGTGTAAAAGTGTTAGAGCAGATACAGGTGAAAATCTGAAACTGACCGGAGAGATATCATGCGCAAGCACACCGTCAACTTCCAAATTCCGGCCCGTTACTGAGAAATTCCTAATGGGAAAAACCTAATAACACTTTGCCCGACCAGGGAATCGAACCCAGGACTCGAGTTTAGCAGTCGTACTTGCGACCACGAGACTAACGGGGCCGTTGGTCATTGGTTGGTGGTTGCCGGGGCAGAGCGGGCACAGTATAGTAGGTACAGAATGTGGACTCCTGACAACGAGCGAAAATGCCCACAGACATCGATAAAATCTTTACACGAATTTGATGTGTGCGTGCGAGAGTACCAGACAATTTTAGTTTTAAATTAATAAAACCAACCATTGACTTTTATCGAATAGAGTATATACTTGAGCGAGGATATGGGTGCAGCTAATTTCAAAATAAAACAATGAAAACAGCGAGAGTTTAATCGACTGGAGTTTTGGATCACCGAATGTATCTCGTATCATAGTTTGTAAGGTCCATTCCAATCTTTGTTTCCAACTGATGTTATTTTCACTTAAACGAAAATCTACTTTAAGGAACTGAAAATTAAAATAATTTCAAAATGACTGGTTCTATTGGAAATATCAAACAAATCTGTGAACTTTATGGTGTGGGTTTTAAAGAAGATTTTTTCCAAAAAAACATTTTCGTTATTGTATGACGTAGTTGGCCTTTTGTACCAATCTGTTCCATGGTTGTGATCGGTCCAGTGATCGCACACCACCACTTCAGTCTGTTGCTTCTATTGAAGCAATTACGTCACCCGTAACGCGTGCAATACAATGTGCTGGTCAATTACTCGTGTTTGTAGATATGGAAGTAGTGACATAGGTGAATATTGAACAGATGCGACATAGAACATTAATACTTTTCAAGGTTCAGGACCGATTTTTGCTTTTAAAGCGAAAAGCTTCACAGTTCAGGTAAAGATCAGTGATAGCCCTGTGGTAACAGCCCCGACTTAAGAGATGTAGGTCGTGGGTTCAAACCCAAGCAGGTGCATTACTTGTGTAAATAATTTTATCATCACTGCTCTCAAAACGGCGAAGGAAAACATTTTGCGAAAACACGTCCTAGAAATGAAATTTCAAAGAAATGTGACATCTACCAACCCGCAATAAATAAATAAAAAATAAAAATAATTTATTTTCGGGCATCAGGGCCCATAGGTGTTAGTATGCAATGGGCCCGTATGGTAGATTACTTCCCGCTGCCACTTGAAGCGAGGGGGATGTCAGTTCTATAATCATCTTTTTTTCTTTATCTGACAAAATTCTTGTGAAGCACCACCATTTTCAGCTGGTAGATCCTTATGGATCTAGGAGCCATGTCTTATATAATATTTTTCTTGTGCAGATTACGCATAAACTTAGCGTTTATGCGTAATTTGTACTTCCTACCAAGTTTTTAGAAATATCCATCAACTAGTTTTCGAGTTCTAAGGTGGCCCAATTCAGATGTTTGAATTGAGCTTTAACTTTTTAAGTGTTGTACTTAAAATTCCAGGACCGGGCAATACCCGCGTCGTAAAATGAGACATGACTCCTCAATCCCTACGGACACCAACCATCTTAATATTGACTGGAATAATTTCAACTAGCTTCCCAGACTATTTTTCAATTTTACTTACCAAATAAAAAGTCAGTCACGCCAATTCCCTTAAACAAAATTACAGCAGTGCCTACCAAAGTCATTTTAATAATGGTGTTACTTTCTCAGACATGTTTAGACTTCTTTGCTAACTTTATGAGTGATTCCTTCAGAATAGTTGCTGTTGTCGTTCTTCAAACTGAAATGGAAAGCATTTATTTCAATTAAACCAATTACGGCCACTTTTGAATTATCAAAGAGTCGTTCAGTTAGTCAGAAATTTAAAGCCTTGACAAAACGTAGATATCTATGGAGAAGAACGAACTTGAACTTCAAGCACACTCTTTTAAATCAAGATATTACAAAATCCTGGGTACTGTATCATTGATTCTATATATTCTTTAAGAACAATGTAAAACAAAAATAAATCTTCTTAGTACCTATCTCCAAAAAGATCTAGAAATGAAAGCTCTTTAATATAGTTATTTACTTACTTGTACGTAATAATTTCTTCATCGAGTTTCAGAAGACTTACATTGTCACTTATTGTTGTAACTTTATTATTTTTCTTCCTTCTTTTATTAATATGTTTGTCGTAGTTCGTGTTTTCCGTCTTTGTTATTATAGACGTGTTTATCATACGATGAACACATTTTTATCTAACGACATCAATGCATCATTTTATGACAAACATGATGCAATCTCTATCATGATTACAATCAGCAGCTCTGTTTATCGTTTGCCTAAGTATTTTACAACGAAATATAAAATTGATTATCTTTTTCAACTTATTTATTTAAAATTAAATCCTTGGTTTTCCCTTAGGACTTTCCTCTAAGTAAGATGGACGAGTAATCACAATTTCGCTTTGACAAATCAATCTTAATCCATTTTGTATATCCAAGTATTGTTTTTTTTTAACAATATATTTATTGTTTACCTCGTTTACATGAAAATTTGGCTAAAAAACGTACATACTCTGGCTAATAGTCGCTCTTAAGACGTCTATGGGTGGCCCTTATCTACCTTATAGTGTAGTGAGAATATAATCTAAACTATCTTTACTATTTATTAATATTATAAAGCGCGAAAAGTTTGTTTGGTTGAACGCGCTAATTCAGAAACTGGTTCGAATGATAAAATTTGTACCTGTAGTGTTAGATATTATTGAGAAAGGCAAGGTATAGAACATCCCGCTGGGACCTTTAAGAGCCGAGCATAAACAGTAAATCAGCATCCTGTCTTTAATTTCGAGCAGACTGGACTGTCCGTACGTGAATCGCTGCTGCACCATTTCCCATGGAAAGGTGTAGCCGCGGTGACGGTCCGCCAGTACTGCTGCTGTGTATATCATAGTTACATAGGGTAAGTTTACAAACAAATGAGTTAGAGGTTACTTAATGAATAAATTGAAATTGAATTGAAATGAAAAAGAAAAAATACTAAAAAACACGCTTCCATTGAAAACCAAGCTAAAAAATACAAAATAATGGAAAAAAAAGCGTGGGGTGCTTTTTAAGGTATTTTTTTATAGATATCAGGCACCCCACGCTTTTTTTCCATTTCTTTGTACTTTTTAGTTTGGTTTTCAATGGAAGCGTGTTTTTTAGTTTTTTTAAAACTTTTATTTATTTTCTATTTTTTAGGGTGTTTCGAATTTTGAGACGTATGTCAGCGTAGTTTGTAACGTATGTCAGCGTAGTTTGTGACGTATGTCAGCGTAGTTTGGGTCGTATGTCAGCGTAGTTTGTGACGTATGTCAGCGTAGTTTTTGAAGACAGTTTTTTTGGTGTCCTGGTAACCCTGGCAAGGATAATAGCACAAATTTATGAAATTATTGCATTGTCATCGGTCCTTGACAGATGTGCGAAGTTTGAATGAAATCTGGTCGTTTAAAGTGGGTCAAAATCACGCTATAAGGAGTCGGTTACAAACAAACATACAAGTGAAGCTAATATAAAGCGTGTCAAAAGTCACGAATACGAAGCACTCACACGGGCAGGCGATTCGTACGACGAGGTGGGTCGTGGAGCAAGAAATTAGACGCAAACGAAGTTGAAGGCAATAGTAGTCTAGTATAAAACAGTACGTGAGGTTTTTTTCTGAATTTTCCTTTCTTCAATCATTGACGCTTGCACTCAGGGAATCCCTTTGACTAAGAGATCTTTGTCTCTCAGAGTACTTACAAAACCTGTTCTTTGAATAAATCTTAATTGGATAGTCAGTAATATTAATAGAAGTGAAAGAATTCCTGTAGGTACAAGCTGTACGATCGTTCTTAGTAATGGTCTAAAGATAAATCATTTCTCCAATTATTATTTCCCCATATTCCCTCTTACAATGTCCTATTTCTATATATTTCCAATTTACATAAGACAGGGGACATCCCTAGGAGGAAATAATAGTGACCTGATTGGTGATGTTCTTCAGAAAGGTCAAGTGCGTAGTACTCGCAACCGGCGTGTATGACCAGATGTATGTAACTAAACGAGGCAAAAGGAGTATTTATGGATCGTAGTAGATGATGTTCCGTAGTTTCTGCCTACCCCCATGGGAAAATACGTGAGTTTACGTATGTATGTAACATAGGAAAGTACTGAAATAAGTAGCCATTTCTACATTATTTATTAGGAAACACCTCTAGGACTTCCTAGACTGGCGATTGTTAAAGTAATATGCTTCAAGATATTTTTTGCTGATTCAAAAAAAAAATTGTTTTAACCTAGCTAATAAGTAGCCTTTGTCGTTCTCCAGGTCTCATACTGCCTATTGATATATCTAAAAGTACAAAAAAAGTGCATTAGAAGCATATGTGGACTTAGACAGACCGATTCATGTAGACCAGCTTTCAAAAGGTTAAAAATCTTAAATCTACCTTCATTATACATATTTGAAGTGAATGATGATAAAAAACGATATAAATAACTTTGAAACGTTGAGAAGTGCGAGACACAAAACAGAACTTAAAAATATTAAATGTAGAACAGTTAAATTTAAATCGAGTGTATTTGGTATTGGAATTAAAATCTATAATAAACTCCCAAACTATATTAAGAATATAGCATCAACAAATATGTTTAGATTAAAGCTTAAAGAATTTCTCATATATAGAACATATTATTCAGTTACCGAATTTCTGAATGACCAAAATACTGAATAAAATTATTTTGACTTATTATTGTTAATTAGATGACCGTAAAATTTATATTTCATAATTAATGTAGTAAGAGATTGACTAAAACTTGACATGTTAAACTTATTTTATTTTATTTTTTTACTTATTTAATGTAAACTGCATGAGCGTAATAATTATCTCTATTAATAAATGTAAGATGAGTTCGGCAAAAAATTGACATTTTAAACACAATAACGAATGTTAAATTGTGGTTCCAAACAATGCAATGGACAATAACCACCAAAAATTAAGAGAGTATCTGTTTTATTATAAATTATTTTTAACGTAGCCGATAACATTGAGTAACAGACAAATATTGTACACCCTATGGGTATGTCTCAGTGACACTATCATGCTAATTATTAGAACTGTATTTTCGCCTGTGACAAACAATAAATAAATGAATATGAATATTGGTGAAAATTTATAATGATCCGTTCAGCGATTCAGACATGATAAGGTTACACAGACTGAGGTTCTTTTACATCCTACTAATATTATAAATGTGAAAGTTGGTGAGTATGGATGTATGGATGTTTGTTACTTTTTCACGCAAAAACGACTGATCAGATTTAGACGAAATTTAAAAAAAAAAAAAATTATAACCTGCATCAACAAAAAGGGGATTTTGTATACCGATAGTACGGTCTTACTGGATAATTTCTGACCTCCATGTGAGCGAAAGCTGTAGCAAATGAGTAAGTTTTATGAATAGATGTTTGGATGTTTGTAACTTAATGACGCAAAAACGCCTTCAGAGATTTGGATGAAATATGGTGCACAGATAGTTTATAACCTAAATTAACACATACAATACTTTCTTTCCCGGTAGAATAAATTCCGACCTCAAAACGGGTGAAGCCACTGGCAAAAGCTATAAATAAAACTTTCTGTTATCATAACAATGGTAAGTATTTCAACACTCACTTCTATAATCAAGTCAAAGGCCTTTAATAACATTGCTTCCTAGAACCGAATATAAAACTGTAATTCGGCCTATGCGTCGGGCATTTAAATGAACACATAACCTACTGACATATCGTGACATCGGCCAACACGCAACTCGGCTTAGGGGAAATATGTCACTTTAACTTATTACAATCTATTTATAAATGGCCGACACATGTACTAAACACACGAATAGTTTATTTAACATTGGTTGTGTTTTACTGAAAATTTTGTTTCGTCAATCCCTTTCTACAAAGAAAATATCAATAAATGATAAAATTATTTTATTTCTGCAAGTAGGTTTGTACAAACAATTTTACACGTTAATCAAATTTTTTAATACTAGGTGAGGTTGGCGTTTCCTATCTGACTACTCCTGAGAAGAGAGGCCGAAACAAACTTTGAGGTCAGCCTCTTTTAAAGTCAAGACATAATTTTGGTCAGATCATCTGAAGACCATGTGGATTGAAAATAGGTAGATGAATATGTATTTACGGTTTAGACAGGTCTTCTAACTGTTTGGGCTTTACGCTACACTGAATAGGCTACGCGATGTACGCTGGTTGTGTAGACTACGCTACGCAGGCCGCATAGCGTAGCTGTAGCGCTGCTACGCTTCGTAGACCTTGCTACGAATACCACGCGTCTTTGAAGTTATGATAACTAACGATAACGTAAATAACGGTCAGGTTGTTATACTCAAGCCGCTTGATGTTTTCTGGAGCCGCAGCAGTAGCGCCAGCACAGCACGTCGAGATGGAATGGCGTATCGACACACGTTACATCCTACACTAAAAGCCTACCCACTTTCCATGGAAATAAAGACATGCTGTCCGGCCTATTGCCATCGTCACGTGCCAAGCCTTTGAGTTCTAGTTCAGCTGGAACGCCTACGGTGACAAAAAGTCGTCAGTTGATGTTGTTATATTGCCGCCCTAACCTTCCCGCAATGCGGCTGCAAGACAGGCCGTGGTATCCAAGACTGTTGACAACTTCGCCACAGTGACACCGATGTAGAGAATAACAAGGAACTGTTAGTCGAAGGGGAGCAGCGAAGCAGAAAGTAGTGTCGTCGAACAAAGTGCCAAAGTTCGACGACGGTAATAGATGAAGCCACAGACCCGACTCTCACTTACCCACAGTCAGCAGGCTCGAACGCTCCGTAGTAGTAGCAGATGTGTTAAGTAGATTTCTTGGAACTTAAAATAAAAGAGAAGATAAAGAAAGTGTCTCGCTTAAGAAAGTTTCAGTAGTTGTTGACACAGTTTCAGAACTTATTTTAACGCCTTCGAGAAGTAATATAAAGTTTGAAGTTCCTGCGTCTTGGCGGTATTTTCAGCAAGTAACTGATTACGTTTACAATATCTTTGATAGGAGCTGTAATCACGAGTTTCCTGCATATTTTTTTTGTTAACTTTATCCTTTCTCGAATTTAAAATATCATATTTCTTAAGTAGGGCTGGTTTTTACCTCGGCCAGAGGCAAAGCATTGCCATACAACGTAGTAAAGTCGCCAGTCTCTTGGGTACATTACCAGTTGACAGCGATGCGGATGAATTTTTTGACGTTACATTTAAATTTATAAAGTGTTTGTAGCTTTAGTTTAGTTATGATATAATTTTGTTCATTTTTTTAAAATCCTAAATTGGCGTCTTGAAATTTTAATATTCACCATCATCATTTCAGCCGTAATACGTCCACTGCTGGACATAGGCCTCCCCCAATTTGGGGGGCTTTGCCATAATCGCCACGCTTGGCAGGCGGATTGGCGATCGCAGTATGGTGGTAAAATGCATAGAGAACGCTGCTGCCCATTCTCTAGTAAGTCCCGTAGTCGCCTCTTACGACACCCACGGGAAGAAATGGGGTGATGCTATTCTTTACGTCCGGCACCACACGGTACAAAAAATTGTAAATTTTAATATTATTATAATTAAATTACTATTAGAAATGTTTTAATAATTCAAAATCGTATTGACATTTATCCATGAGAAGCTTACTTTAATTTAATATGTATGTAGACGCTGTGCGTGTGCATAACTCTAATACAGCCTTTCCCAAAGTGGGCGATAACGCCCCCCTTGTGGGCGCTGCAGGCCTAAAGGGGGTGGTAAGAGATAAAAATGGGGGCATTGTGTAGAGTCTACACACCCCACACAGTCTTTTCTGGGTCTCTTACCACCCTTTAGGCCTGCAGCGCCCACAAGGGGGGCGATATCATCCACTTTGGGAAAGGCTGCTCTAATATCACCTAAAATGAATTACCTAAATAAAACGTCACCCTTTCTCTCGCCTAAACCCATTTCAACGTCATTTTATCGTAAGTAAGACCTAAAAGACTTTCTTATATGTATAATAAAACACTGAAATTTTATGTCAAGCACTAGGCAAAGGCTAAACCCATTCGAGATAACGATTGCCAAATATAATAAAGCTTTAAAAAGCCCGCATGGCAATGTCAGTTTTGCTGTGAAATTGTCTACGTAGTTACTAAGTTCTCTTTAACATAAAACCAGGAATTATTTAAAAAAAAAACATTTGGTTTTCAAGAATAGTTTTAATGCAAGAGGAGGCAATATCGAAACATTAATATATATTTTTTTGCTAAGGGACCAAATCTGAAATAATGAAAGTACCTAAGTAGATTTATACGACGTTATTCAGCTGATTCAGAAGAATCTTCCTGTAACAATACTATTGTACAGCTCCAAGCCATTCGTTTACTTTCTATTATTCTTTTCAGATAAACACAATAGCACCAAGGAGTTCGATAACAGCCACAGTACTTTTCAACTTCGAAGGTAAGTTGAAAACTTAAGATACTTTCACAGAGTTTTTCGAAGAAAATCAGTTCACAATGATAACTCCGTTACAAATTATTTACTTATGAAAGGTAAAGTTCTTATGAACTAACTTGAGTTTCAAGTGTTCTTCGTAGTTTGGCATCGTCATTAGATACTGAAAAAGCACCAATAATATGAAGAGGTTTGTGGTGTTTGTGAGTTCATTTGGTATCTCTGGAACGACCACTCGAATTTGAGCATTTGTGTTTGTCAATTCTTGAGGAAGGGTATTGGCTATTTTTTTTTTTTTATTTGGTTTTATTTGGGTGTTGACTGACCTGTTAGTCTAGTGGTTAGTGACCCTGACTGCTAAGACTGAGGTCGTGGGTTCAATTCCCACCCAGGACAAATGTTGTGTGATGAGCACAATCATTTTTTCTGTGTCTGGGTGTAATTTACCTATAATATGTATGTATTTAGAAATATATAAGTATATTTATCAGTTGTCTGGTTACCATAGTACAGGCTTTGCCTAGTTTGGGATCAGATAATGGTGTGTTGGTTGTTCTAACATATTATACATATTATATTATATTAACCTGCCGTATATTAACCGACCCGTAGGAGCCAAGCAGAATGAAAAAAGTCGGAAGAACGCTATACGTAGCGCGGACGGGCGATTGGATACGACGCTACGGGTCGGGGGCCAAAATTTCACACGTTCGAAGTCGCGAGTAGAAGCTAGTAAGATATACATATATGCCGGCCGGTACAAGAGGGCGATTGCAGCTGGACTCTTCATTGTTGAACATTTTACTGGGCGTAGACTCTTTCGAAGCGCAACAATTTCACGCTTGCGTTTGGTTTTTAATTGACATCCTGTATTCATGACTCTTCATATAACTTTCGTAGGTTTACACAACAAAAGTTTATCAGAGTTCGCAGATCGTGTTGTTAATTAATGTAAAAGCAAAGAAGTATAGAAGATTTTCTAAAAAGTCTTACAATGTAGATAAGTAATAATGTCCAAAAAAATTTAGATCTGACTAATAAAAACCAGGAAGCAACCACATTTCACGTAAATCAATACTGTTTACACAACCATATTTCGATCAACTTTTTTTTCTTTGAGCACAATATTTGTTCCGCAACAGACTTGTTACTCTCATACACTTATTAAATGGATCAATACCTGCATATCTCTTTATCGGAGACATGGAAAACAATATGTACAAAATCTAATTTATATTACGTTGAGTAGGCGTTCGTCGAATAAATTCCTTTTAAGGCACATCGCTGAAGAAAATAGATTTACCTTCATCTTGTCTGTATCGGGAATTAAATTAGATCAACAAGTGTATCTTTTCAATAGGACTTTATGGCTAAAGTTTTGACTAACGTTCTAAGCTGTAAAATTAAATAACATAATATGACGCCTTATTTTCCCGTAGGGTTGTGCAGGTGCACGTGTACTTATAATGATCTGACCAAGATTAACTCTGGACTTTAAAAGAGACTGTGACCTCTGAGTTTGTTTCGGCCTTTCTTCTCAAAGTAGTCAGACAGGAAATGCCGACCTCATCTAGTTTAAAAAAATATATCACTGACGTGTAAAATTGTTTTGCACAAACCTGCTCACAGAAATAAATCCATTTATTATTTAGCCCAGAATTTGGGTTAAGCCATGGCACTTTCAGCAGCATCCATCAATGCTTGTAACATGCAAACAATGGGACATGCTGGATACGATATTAAGTGCCCCATTGATTGTAGGACAGCACCACATCTACACTGCAGGGATTCATATGTGAATATCCATCTGAGCAGGATTTCTTTACTTTGGTCTACCTGAGTCCGAGGCCTAATTGAAGCCAAGGCAACACATGCCAATATGTGAGACTTTCAGAAAGTGGAACTAATGCCAGTTATGTTTAATTCTCATGTTAAAGTGGATGAGCCTATTGGTCTTGCCATCAACCCGGTAGAAGATGTAGTGACAAAAATTGAAAAAAGTATGCTTAGATGGTTTGGTCATGTTGAGAGGATGAATGAAGGACGGCTCACAAAAGGTATTTACAAGGCAGATGTGAGTGGAAACACCAGGAGGGGGACGCCCTAGGAGGACATATAGTGATCTTATTGGTGATGTTCTTCAGAAAGGTCAGGTGCGTAGTACCTACTCGCAACCGGCGTGTGTGTATGACCAATTGTATGAACCTGAACGAGGCAAAAGGAGTGTGTAGAGATCGTAGCAGGTGGCGTTCCGTGGTTTCTGCCTACCCCCATGGGAAAAAGGCGTGATTGTATGTATGTATGTATAAACCCGGTAAAAATCTAGACTCCGATATAACTGAGAAACTTCGCATTGTGAAAGCCGATAACAAATCTATACTAATCTAATAATTATACATAGCTTAAGAGTCTGTTTGGTTGCACATACTAATCTATGGAACTATGTATGTTTAGAATTGGAAACCCCATTGATCAAGGAAGTCTAGACTATATAACATTACGTTAGGGCCCTTAGGACCTGTCAGGGTCGCGAGATTGTTCGAAAGTGATACCGTGACCCTGGCACATGAGCAACTAAAGGAACACTGGTGGGTTTTAGTCAGTAAAAGTCTGACACGCCCTCCCGCTCCGCCCAGAACGGGAGAAGTCATTTGATGATTTCACATCCAAAAAAAAAAAAGGCCCTTAGGAGCCAAGCAAATCGATAAAAGTCACAAATATGAAGACCTCGCACGGGCAGGCGATTCGATGCGAAGGATCGAGCCACTATTTAAGTACTAGGTAACCTAGCTACAAAACTGAATCACTACTATACTAATCATATTATTATTTTAATAGGCAATTAGTATCTGTAATGAATTTGAATAATATCAAATAACTAGTTTGTTTATATGCAACGTGATTGTTAATTAGTTATTAATGGAACATTATCAATAATCAGGTACAAAATAATAGCCCATTAGACCTAAACAAAATGTAATACTGTTAATACAATGCCACGATAAACGAAAATTAATTATTCATTGAAGTGCTAACGTGCGTATCAAAACAACACAACACTTAGTTGGAATGATTTAGTTCAGCTGTGACTAAATAACTGATCGCAATTGTAACTCTAATAAAGCTTAAAGCTGTACTTTCTTTTTTTTTCTGATGGGAAATCATCAAATGACTTCTCCCGCTCTGGGCGGAGCGGGAGGGCGTGTCAGACTTTTACTGATTAAAACCCACCCGTGTTCCTTCAGTTGCCCATGTGCCAGGGTCACGGTATCTCTTTCGAACAATCACGCGACCCCGGCAGGCATCGGTCCTAGCAGACCCCTTCAGTGCTGCTGACATCTCTTTGAGGCGCGCGTGGAACACTACGCGCCGTCGACCCGAGCTTGGTCCTTACCGGGCGGCAAGCTACCCATTGCTCGCCGCCCGCAAGCTCGTGCCTACGGTGGCCGGGAGTCCGCAATCGACTCCCGACGCCCGGGGCGTCTCCTCTTGCGGCGGTTAAGGACGTGAGGGCGCAGAGACTGCCACTCCCTCACGCGCCCCGCCTCCTCCTTAGCGAGCATTACTGCTTCGCAGAAGGAGGTGACGGCTTCCCATGCCCCCTCGCTCCGTACCATGGCTCGCACCAGGGCCGGACGCGAGAGGTCGCCGCCGCCGATCGCCTCCACGAGGACACGGCGGTGCTCCGCCCAGGCAGGGCACACTTCCACCGTATGCTCCACCGTGTTCTCCAGACGATCCTCGCAATGAAAAAACCCGGGCGTTTCCTCCCGCTTTATTCTGAACAGGAACCCACCGAAGCACCCATGCCCGGTGAGAACCTGCGTCATTTAAGCTGTACTTAAATGCTGTTATTACTATATTTTTATAGCTAGGTTAATGTCACCTACTTTATTCGGGTCATAAAATAAATTTACCATTCAATATCTAAAATTCGATTTTCATACGTATTAAAGGAAAAAAAAATGTCTCTTTACTTCAAATTATGGTTTAAATTTAAATGTGGCGATTATAATAAAATGTTTCTAGAATGAGAGATCGAATCTGTAACTGAGTAATAAAATGGCAATATGAACTCGGTTGGTCGTTTCTCCTACTAAATTGCTATGTCTTATAGAGCCCATAATGATTTCGTAATTCCTCTTTATTTAGGCACAACCTAAGTTAACAATAAGATTTATAGTGCAATGTACTCAATATGAATACAATTTTTTTTATCATGAATCTGCCTAGCCTCTTCCCAACTATATTGCAGTCGGGTTACAGTCTAACCGGATGCTACTGTATACCAGTATTTTACATAGAGCGACGGCCTATCTGACCTTCACAACCTAGTTACTGGATAACACGATACCACTTAGGTAGTAAGACTGATTGTCAGTCCTTTGACTGTCCTGTTAGTCTAGTGGTTAGTGACCCTGACTGCAAAGACTGAGGTCGTGGGTTCGATTCCCACCCAGGACAAATCTTTGTGTGATTAGCACAATCATTTGTTCTGTGTCTGGGTGTAATTTATCTATAATATGTATGTATTTAGAAATATATAAGTATGTTTATCAGTTGTCTGGTTACCATAGTACAGGCTCTGCCTAGTTTGGGATCAGATAACGGTGTGTTGGTTGTCCTAAGATATTTATTTATTTATTTGGGCTTCTGACAACCCGTAACGGATGTCACAGATTTACGACTGACAGTAATTGTAGGTAGGTAAATATTCCTACAAAATATTAATGACGGAGTATGCCAAAGTTCAGCAAGATCCTGTTGTCCTACGCTACATAGTGTAAATGTGTACCCGTCTTAGAAAGGCAAACAAGCTGGCAAATCGTATGTGTGCACGTATTCAGATAACGTTCACCCCGTAGCTGTGCACTTAAGCACTAAGTTTGATAAGCTATCAGCATACCTATTATTAAGCGACCCGCCTCGCTGACTGCCTCGTTGGTGTATTGGTGGCAAGCGCGTCTGTCGAGCATGGGGTCCTGGTTTCCAATCCCAGGTCGGCTAAAGTGTGCGAGTTTTTTTATCTGGAATTTCTCTTTAGCAGCCCGGAGTCTGGATGTATTCCTGGTTGATGGCCTATTACTTGGGACTTAAAAACAACAGGTGGAATTTAGGTGTACTATAAGGAACACTTCTGCCCAACCCTTCGAGGAAACAATGTGTGATAGTATATTATGTTATGTAGTGACCCGCCCCTACTTCGATTTTAAAAGTTGGTTAAACATCCAGATTTGTTTATTATATTTAAGTTTAATACGCATATTATAGGCACAAAATTTCGGAATAATTACTCCAAGGGAAAAATCGCATCAAAATTCATCGTGTGGTGACGAAAAATTAAGAGATCAAAAACGTCAAAAGCGATGTTTTATACCATCTATAGATTTAGAGGATAGGTAGAGACAAAAGTGCGTTGACATATCAAATTATATCTTTCGAACAGTTTAAATAAGGTCTGAGTGTTAAATTTAGTTACCTTTAAGAATTACTTCAATTAGTTTCGTTTAAAGAGACCTATTTTGTGTAAGGTATTGATTAAATACAAATTGAAATCAAAATAGAAACCACGTTTTCAACATGCAGGTAATGAATAAGTGAATAGGATTTAATTGTCTGCATTTTATGTTTAATAATCAGCACAAAACTCAGCTACAATATTGGTGCATGACTTCGCAATCATGCTGACCAAAGACACGACACGCCAACACAAAAAACCCACTCCTCTCACTACTTAGAAACCCATCCCTAGATTAAACCAAACTAATTCACTCAAATAAACCAGTAGGTACCATAATGGCGTCACACATTTTCACAGTCTGATGGATTTTAAAGGCAATTCCTAATCCATTACTTCATAAGTTTAAAAAAATGATCTGCTCAGCAGCGCTAATTACGCAATGCGCAAGCACATCATAATCAGACTGTAATGTACCCCCAGGTGGGACTCAGGCCTTTTCTCGGTAGAGGGTGTGGGCTGTCACATGTCTTCGAAATTTTGGTCCTAAATCATGCCGGTTTCTTCACCGTTTTGAGAGCATTGGTGATGAAATTATTTACACACAGTAAAGCCCCTGCCTGGGTTCCAACCTAAGACCACTGGGCTACCACTCTGTCGCTTATACCACAGTGTGTTTTAAATTTTCCAAAATAAAAGACACTGCAAATGTAAATGTATTACCCAATTACCCTGCTGCTATTTTTAGAAAGATACTAAGCACCTACACTTTGAACCAGTATTTTAGTGGCACCCACGTATTATCGTGACACCCACTCTATATCGGAGGCCACAAAGGAAATGAGTTCAACAAACAATTAGTACGGGAACATATTCGCAACAAATTAATCGTGAGTATTAGCGATGCGACCGCAATCCGAGCGACACGACACGTGCGACATCTGTACGAGCATTTATTATGTTGACAGTTTAGCAACCCATATTTATCACCCCTATTGCTTAGGGCTTTAATAAGCAAATATACCTAAACGATTATAAATCTTCTTGTTCGTTTTGGTTGGCATTTTAATTAAACCTATAGATACTTTTTTGATAAAGATGTTCAATCAGATGTTTATCGCCAAATACCTCGATGATCTAGCGAGGCTTAAGTACTTTGTACAATTGAGTCAGATTACGATTATTTCAGTAACAGCCTTGATTTCGGATTTATACCGGACTGATAGCAACAGGCTCTCCTCCTAAGAAACGAAAAACAAAACTTTAGAAATTTTAGTGTGCTATCCCTCTCATTGGAAACTGACATAATAATTTTAAGTTAAGGATCTATGTTTAAATGTAATACTTTTCAAGTTCGGTTGTAATATTGGTACCTACATATTTTTATTACCCTGCGTTACCCTACTTATCCCAAGGACTTGAATGGCTTATCCGTTAAAAGGCAGTTGTACAACAATACACCTGCTTGTAGTGGCTTGTACCGATAGATCTTGTTACTTTTTAGAAACATATTTAACCCTCTTAATAGAGATGCGCGAAAAGAGCAGTGGTGGCCCAGTGGTAGCGACTGCGAGTTACGAGTCGTAGGTCGTGAGTTCGAACCCAGGCAGGCACTTCACTTTTAGTAAATTATTTCATAACCACTGCTCTCAAAACGGTGAAGGAAAACATCGTGAGAAAACCGGCATGTCTTAGAACCGAAATTTCGAAGACATGTGCCAACGCGCACTGGGTCCGCATGTTGGATTACGGCCCACTCGCTCTCAATGAGAGGAGGCCTCTGCCCCAGCAATGAAAACATTCTAGCCTAATTATGTACTAACATGAGTATGCTTGCCAATGGGCGAGTGGTCATTTGGGTAAATGATTAATGAAGGCCAATTCTCGTAATTAAAAACGTTTAAAATCTAGTCGCAGTCGACAATGAAATGTCAAAAGTGTGTGGAAACTCGAAGTATATTTTGACAGATCGAAACTGAGATCAGACTATGAACGATGTTAAAATTACGAGAATTGCCTCTCTGACCTCTTTACAATATTAATGTAGATTCAATGGTTGTCAAAAAAAAAACACGTGAGGAAAAAACGGAACAAATTTTATTAAATAATTAGTCTCACGTGGTCATAAATTTACGTTAAGAAATTGGTCTAACTCTAAAGTGATGGCACTTTTTGTATCTTCACGTAATTATGGCCAAATCTTGTGTATCATTTTTCTTTAAAATCTGGAGCGTTTTGTATTTTTGTTTTGTGTTGTTTTGTGTTTTCGAAACGCTACGTCAACTAAACCGCGCTACTAGGCGAGAACTCGGTTCGTTAAATGTGCAATACTCGGTAAAACTTGTTCTCGGCGAATCTGTACTCCCTAACCTATTAAGTGTAGTAACCATATTCTTCTACTTTATAATAATCTGGGGGCACGGTAGTGACCCCGCTAAGACGAGCCAAGCGAAGCTCAAGGCACTACCTACCTTTTCTCAAAACGCCTCGTCGTTTTTTGAACGCTCATAACTTGAGTTTGAATTATACCAGATAAATAAATGCTTGGGATATAATGACAATAGTGGGCTTATGACATATAAAATTTCCATAGTGTAACTTTTATCCTTTAGATTTTATTGATAGATATATGAAAAAAACTTCGAAAGGAAAAGCGAAGTTTTAGAATACTTTCTGAAGTCCTAGAAAGCTGAAATTTGGTATGCAAGCTAATATAAGTAGACAAACAACAAAAAAACTTAAACTTAGAACTTTTACCTCCAACCTCTAAAACTAGGGGATATAAGTTTGTAAGAAACTTCCGCAAATTTTGATGCTAAAGGTCTGAAAATTCTACTGGGACTCGTTTTTATAATTCATAAAATATATATTTAAGGTTTTGTAGTAAATCTCCCGCACCCCTTCCTTTAAATTAGGGCATGGATAAAACGCGCGTAAAACGCCTAATGTATACCCGCTGTGATTAATGACTAAGCAAATCGAGCTATTACCGATTACGCCCGAAGTCAATTATCAAAATAAAAAAATATGTCATAAGCAATTTACAAAACGAACTGTAGTCGCAGTCACATACTTTGACTGATGTGTAGAGCTTGTGAAATTAGGGCTTTGTAGAATTAGGGTGTTTAGAGTTAGAAGCTTGGCTCAACATGAAGTCTTAAAAATTTTTGACAGTGCAAGCCATATGGTCTCATCTTGGAACATTTTGCTTGAAAATGTTTTTGATGGATTTAATCTATACAAAATATTGTAAAACATTTAAAAGAGTAACTATGAAGTTTCCTGCTCATTCTTCATACAAAACTACCGCCTAGAATCAATTCTTGTAAGTTTGTAATAAAGTGTCCATTTAAATGAGTTACGTAACAAAATTATTTGCACAGGGACTTAAAAATAAAATATGACTTTTTAACTAATACCTGTATGACAATATCCGTCTACACCATGAAGTGTCTGCTCTGTATCTACCGTCCCATAGGCCTGACAACTGGTCTTACCGGGGGGTGTCGTAACCAAAATCAAAATCAAAAGTCATTTATTCAAATTAGGCTGAGGATCAGCACTTTTAGAACGTCAAAATTACAAAAGACAGTCCCCCCAAAACTGCCACCCGTCGCGCACTTCCTAGTGCTTTAGCTGGGAAGAAGAAGTGGCCAACAAACCCCCCTCAGCAGCACGTCTGTCCAGTTAGAAGAACTTGATTCTAATACCCAGTAACTTGGTTGTGGAGATAAGAAAAGCAGTCCCTCCATTTAAAATAATAGGTATATCCGATTAGACTGGAAGTCGACCTCACCAAAGTTGGGAAAAGTCTAGTCAGATTGATTTTGACTATCTACCGTGGTCATCAAATATTGGAACAGACTGTAACCAAGATTTGGGACTAAGAGGACGCAAAATACAACCGTTCAAACCTCTCTCAGGTATAAGGAAACGTATTTACGTGGCCTCTTAATAAATTCATAACTAATGCGTCCTGACTGCTTCGATGGGCTTACATCTGTCATCCCTACCAGCCAACAAACGTATTTTGAGTACCACTAAAATATTCATTGGACAGTACTCAAACAATGGTCTCGTAAAGGTGGAAAAGCAAACATCTGAATTATTAAAAATTTAAGACAGTGCAAAGAAATTTTGAAGCGACAGTAACGTAGATGTAATATTAATGTAATCATTAAGTTCTTGGCTCTTTAGAAAAGCCTTTTTCTAAAATAGTGTTCTCGGAATTCCGGCCGGGCGAAAATGAGCCATCTAACAGTTACACACTTCCGCATCGGATTTTTATTTTTTGACAGAAATAGACAAAATAAAAGAGACAACTTTTCTTGTTTTTCGCCAGCGTTACCATACACAAATAGAGGATATTTCTCGACAAACCTTTAACTCTCTCTTTATTCAAGACCATATCTTTGACCTCCTAACTCCCGGTTCTCCTTAATACACATCATCATTAAAGTTGCAAATAATTAATTCTTCAAAAATTGCGGGTTCAATCCTGCTGCATCGTAACCCAACATAAAACACTACACTTCAAATTAACTGCCTGAACCATCCACAAATCGTTTCCATGTCCAAACGTACAAATATTGGCAATTTTCCCAGCTGGTGTATATAGACAAAAGATAAAATATGACAGCATCAGAGCAAGCATCGTCCAGTTTTATTGCAACCTCGTAAACTGCCCCCTTCATCCTATTGAATCAGAGTTTTAAACTCCTATACGATGGGACATAAAAGTGGACCCGGACCGCTTTCACAGACAATTGTTTTCGTATTCCCAATGAATTGAATCCCACTTCACGGGTCCAAATTAAAATAAAATTGTATTGTTCTCTGGTGAATGAATGTGAGCACTGATTTAAAAAGGCAAGAGTTCAATGGTTATAGCGCACGCTGGTGGGCGAATTCTTTTATGAGTAGGTACTCAAACGTTGCTCTTTCGACCGATATAGCTTTATAGTTATGTTTATTTTTAACAGGTAACATAACATCACACCTTCTTTCCTCGAATGGTTAGGCAGAGCCGTACCCAGCACCCACACTACACCCACACTTTGCCAGTTAAGGCGAGGTTGCAGTACTTTTTAACTTTTTTGAACCTCTGTAAATCTAGCAAAATGACTAGTTTCCGTAAAAAAAAAATAATTTAGGAAAATTGAACATATTGTTAAGCGCTGTGTGAAGATAGAAACGTGAATTAAAACAATTGGCTCGATAAAAAATAATCATAAAGATGACACTAAATCGCTATTTAAAACGCGTACCTTGAAGAGATTCCATCATTAAACCATGTAAAACTCATACCAAAAAATAGGTTTTATTGTTTTTTAGGGCATGCTGAGAAAATATTTTATAATTTCCTTATCATTTTTTTTTCCACGAAACAATTATACACAAAATCTAGCAGCTCAAGCGCTCGCAACGACCGGCCAGTGTTCGCCGAAACGTCGTCAACTACAAGAGGGCCTTAAGTTTAAATCCCCCTTTTGCCATCAACCGCGCACAAATCCAGACTCTGGGCTGCTACTGAGTAACTTCAGACAGAAAAATCCAATTCTATACACTTTGCTCAACCAGGGAATCGAACCCAGGTCCTTGTGCTCAGCAGTGCCGGTTGTGACCAATGAGTCAGTCCAACTTAATGATAATGTCTTAATCGAAAGATTTACGTTTTGGAACGGACAACTAGTTTCAACTTTCTGAATAACTGACTAAACGAATCTGAGGGGCAATCCTCGTAATATAAAGAACGTTCACAATCTGATCTCAGTCTCAATCTGTCAAAAAGCTTCTAAATCTATACTAATATTATAAAGCTGAAGAGTTTGTTTGTATGTTTGTTTGTTTGGTTGAACGCGCTAATCTCAGGAACGACTGGTCCGAATTGAAAAATTATTTTTGTGTTGGATAGCCTATTTATTGAGGAAGGCTATATAACATTACGCTATGATTAAAAGGGGCGGAGCAGCAACGAAAATGGTCGAAAACTGGCAGGCAATTCGATGCGACGGGAAGGGTCAGTGGAGCAAAAATTTGACGCGGACGAAGTCGCGGGCAGAAGCTAGTTCCATATATTTTCTGACATTTGAGTGTGGCTAAGATGAGACTGCGACTAGATTTTGAACGTTTTTAATTACGAGAACCGACCTTCTGAAAAATGCTTTGAGATATTTTTTTTGCTAAATAACTGATTTGTACCGCAAATAAATGAGCTTCCAATTAAATATCAATTGGTAGATATAACTTGCTAATCCTGACCAAAACTTGAAACTTATGATAAAACGTCTCACCCTCGGGTCTCTTCAAAAATAAATCTTCAAGATTGGTTTCTTAGTTCGCTTAGGCTGAAAAGTTTTCCATGAGTTAATTGAAAAAAACTTTGCAGTGTCGACTAGAAGAATATTGTTTATTATGTAAATAATACAATTTAAATGTTGATGTAGTTATGAAGCTGTTGAAATATGGACGCGGCGTTCTTCTATTTACAGAGGTATAGACATGTAGACATTGATTTAGGTTGTGACATAAGTCTATTGGAAGGTCTTGTGGTTAAGTATTATAGCAAATATGTCTGTTTACGTAACATACATATAATATATATCGGTAAATACATATATGTATTGAATACCAAAACCAAATTAGACGAAACATTTCACCCATATTATTTCAGATTGAATTGGTAGCAATTATTATGAAAGTAAATTTGATAACTGAACTGTTTGTTTTCTATTAATTTAATAAATTCGCTTTTCTCCCAGCGGCTTTCCCCGCGTGGAGATCGGAAATTATCCCGCGAGAATTGATAAAAAGTTATTCTATGCATTAATCCAGGTTAGAATCTATCAGTGTGCCAATTTTCATCCAAATCCGTTATTTAGTTTTTGCGTGAAAGAGTAACATACATCTAAACATCCTAGTAGGATTAAATTGTATTTCATAACATACATCGGTTTCATAGGCTTCAACAATATCCTATGGCCCTGGTTACTTCTCCTTTTTAACCGACGAATAAAAACGGAGGAGGTTATCAATTCGACGCGTATATTTTTTTTTAATGTATGACCACGCATTACTTTTTACATCGTAGTTCGATTGTGATAATTCTTTTTTTATTGGAAAGGTTATACTTCGAGGGTGATTCCATCTAAATTTGGAAAACAAAATCGAACCCTAAGAGTCGGAAAACAGGGGATGATTGATTGTTCACTCACTGATTGTAATGTATAACCACGCATAACTTTATACAGAGTAGTCTGATTTTGATAATTCTTTTTTATTGGATAGGGTATACCTTGCCAAGTATTATTAGTACATAAAAGCTACAAAAAATCATAAAATAAAAACTTTTTAACAAAAAATTAAACCGCCGAAAAAACTGAAAAGCAAAAAATAATAAACCTTAAAATTTTGAGTCGGCGCTGTAAAATCAATCAGTTTTTTCGCGGGTTTAATTTGTACCTATCTAATCTACCTTGTCGTCGCAAGCGCTACTGCTCAGTATGAAATCCTGCCCCCCTAGCCAAGTTACAACTGTATCGTGTCAAATTCCGTTCTCCAATTGGTAACGCCTCGGTGTCATCAATTGTAGAAAACAATAAGTTGGTTGCCATGTTGACGCGCCTGAGTCGGCCGCTCGTTCTACAAAGTCTTTAGAAAAACGTCACATTATAACAAAGGATGTCACGTTGAACATTGTAGAAACGATAAAAATTCATTCTATCAATTTGAACGATGTGAACTTGGCTACGAATTTTCTATTAGTTTGTTCTAACCACGTGACTTAAGGTGAATGCTTCAACCAGCCCGCGAAATTCAAATTTTCTTGCGTTTTTTGTAATTTGCAGGCCAGTGCTAGGTTGTATGTTGATTAAAATATTATTCGCGCCTGTAAAACATATGTAGTTACAGAATTATAATGATCAAAATCGCCAATACAACCCTCCAAGTTCATAAAGGCCTAGGAACAAAAAAAAAACCTGCAAATTGCCAAAAAAACCCAAGAAATTTTGAATTTCGCGGGCTGGTTGGAGCATTCACCTTAACGTTGAGATGATTTCATTTCCATACATTGGATTAGTTTTTGACTAGCGTTAACGATTGCAGATTATCAACTTGGCTAGGGGTGCTGGGTTCCAATCCTTTGTCGGGCAAAGTATTATTGGGTTTTCCCATAAGGAATTTCTCCGTAGTCGTTATTGGCGCCCGGTTGTTCATCATCATCATTTCAGCCGATAGACGTCCACTGCTGGGCGTAGGCCTCCCTCAAGCTCCGCCACTTCGACCGCTTTTGTGCTTCCCGCATCCAGTGGATTCCTGCGGCCTTCCCGTTTGATGGTACTTAATAGTCTCGTACCTTATAACATGGGACCTAAATATAACTGGCGAAATCTGATTGTACAGGAAGTACACCTCTACTTAACTGTTCGGGTAATACAGGCATGAAGATATATGTATGTCTGTTATATCAAGTCTTTAATTAGAAAAGTTGTAAATATTCAAAGAGTAATCTTAAGGTTCCTAAACTCAAACAGTATAATTAAACACTTACAATAGGCCCGAAATTATCAACAGATTGCTAAGAGTGAAACTTAGCCTAACAGTAATTATTTAGTTCAGAAACAAGTAGTTCCTAAGTAATGTTTAATTACTCTGCTTTTAAACAATTTCCAATTACGAACTCACCCTAATTTACTACAAAGACAAGCAAAGAATTATGAGATCGGAAAGAATATCCATCATGAAATTAAATTAGAGTAATAAAAAAAAGCTCAACTTGTAAGTAGCTAAAGAATCCTTATAATAATCTTGAGAGATAACAAAAAACTTTGAATCGTAATTTAGGAATCTTTATTCAGGAATCTCGAACAAATATACGAGAAGATTAGTTTTAGAGGCACTAAAATCTAAAGGAATATTTGGCAAAAATTCAACGTAGGGATTATCGTAAAGATTCATACTTAAACTAAATAAAAAAGAAAACAAAATATCGGTTTCAGCTACTTATGATTGGCAATCTTCTATTTCAAAAAACACCGAATTGACTGAGTCTCATCCCAATTTGAATATCGATAAATGGTAATCACGGAGACGACGATTTACACGGAAAACAGACGAACCTAACTTATTTCGTGAAAAATCGAGCATCCACATTTATTGAGAAGGTATTGCTCAACATGGTTTATTTAAGACTAGCTTTTGCCCGTGACCTCGTCTGCGTGAATTTCGGTGTTTACCATAAAAACTTTAACGTCCCATTTCACATCACTAGAGGATGGTTACAAAAAAAAAGTATGTCTATGTACTACAGAAAGCGTCGTGGCTAAGTTATGGCAGCTGCGCGGATCAATCGATCAGTTTAAGCTTCGCTTGCCGATGCTGGTCCGTGGATGGGTGGCCATCTTTAAAATTCTGGTCGTAAATATACGCGAGCAGATTCCTATGGTTGCGTTTTGGCCTTGTACAGAATGGAAATACGCCTCCTAACACAGGCATATCTTGCCTAAAAGGAGGCTTCAATCACATATTGTAACTACCAAAACCTGTAAGCAAATAAACGATTTTTATTTATTTATTATTATTTATATCAGTCGCTTTCGCAATCAAAATATTACCTACCTACAAAAATCAGAAGGCGCATTATTGCGTGCATAGAAATGTACTACCCTCACGGAATGTTCAGATATTGAATTCTGTCAGCTCTTATTGTATAATAGGAGGTTTCGCTCGTTTTATGTAGGAATGCGAATTGAGGTAGGTGGAGCTTGGAAATACGAATATTCCCCAGTGTTGGTTTATTTAACGTTGTAGGAAGAACCTTACTTGTAAATGTGGGGGGGGGGGGGGTTAAAGATAGCTCTTGAATAAAGCCAATCAAATTGTAAAGCTAGTTTTTAAAAGGCTATTTGATATTGAAAATCCCCGTACATAACCCCACTTTTTGTGAGTCCATACTTTTGTACGAGGTTCTTACCAATTTATTTATTACTAGCTTTTGATGTCGGACATTAACGCAGGAGGACGTACTACCGCGGTAAGATGTGTTAATTCAGGTTATATTATAGGTAATAGCTGTTACCCGCTACTTCGTCCGCGTGGTATTTAACAAAAAGTTTTTCATAAAAACTGTCTTTGAAAACTACGCTGACATACGTCACAAACTACGCTGACATACGTCTCAAAATTCAACGTGTTTTTAGTTTTTTTAATCTATTATTTATTTTTTCTAAAAATAAAAGTAGCCTAAGTTACTCCTTGTTACATCAGCTATCTGCCAGTGAAAGTTCCGTCAAAATCGGTCCAGCCATTTCAGAGATTAGCTGGAACGTACAGACAGACAGACAAAAATTGTAAAAAATGTTGTTTTGGTATATGTACCGTGTATACATCCATATACACTTAATAAAAAGTGGTTATCTTGATATTAAAAACAGTCACTCCAATTTTATTTATTTGTATAGATTGCTATTTTGGGTTACATTATTGCAATTTTCTTAAGGATCTCTAATTTTATATATAATACATTGTAGCCTATGTTACTACCTGATAATTTATCTATCCATTGGTGAAAAATTGTTAATATTGGGCCAGTAATTTAGGAGCATATTCGGTACAAACAAACAAAAAAATATCTGGTCCTTACCGGGCGACGAGCTACCCATTGCTCGCCGGCCTTTTGCTTCGTTTACGTTCATACATCTATACACACACGTATGGAAAATACTATTAATAAAAAGGCAATTATCTACCGTTTTCCTCTTACTAAAAGCCAGCAGTATCTCGCCTGGAAGTTATTTAAAACCACGCAAGCCCGGATATAAAAGAAAATCTTCTAAAATAATCTAACAGCGCCATTGAATATGCGCGTGGATTTAAGTACGCCATCACGGAGCAGCCGACCGCATTTTCTGTAAGTGGCTCTACGAAGAGATCGCGGAAAAACCTTTGTTTGCAGCCGAAGATACCCAGTTTCTGAGTAAAATTATAAGAAATATTTCGAAGAAAGATATTTGCTTTTCACACTTTCTTTGAGAAATATATATATCGGGACAAGAGACTGACTGAAGCCGGATTCTTCGTCGTTGAACATTTTACTGGGCGAAGATATGTGTTGCAGTCGAGAAGAAAACTCTGAAGATGATTGCTGATTTTTAGATTATATATGAACTCGCCAAATGAAGCGTTGGATAGTTTCTAGACGCTTGTTGCCCGCACTATGTCAGATGGCCAAGAGGGCTGCGCCACACTGTAGCTCCTCTTTTCAACTCGCACGAACGTCAGACTAGCCTGACAGAGTCTAGACTCTGTCGAAGCACGCCAACTTCACGCTTGCGTTTCGTTGTCAATTGATATCCGTACTCATAACTCTTCCAATATACATATGCCGTTGAGAAATATAAATATACACGTCAAGATAAACCGTCATACAAGAAGAACATACAAGTCGTGCCCCAATAGGATTTCACTTTGGAACAAAATTACGAACTTTTATCCCCTACTCATCTCCTTTAGGGGCTGAATTTTCAAAAATCCTTTCTTTGAGTTCATTTTCATAATATAAGTATCTATTGAGTAAAATTTCAAGCTTTTAGACCCAGCGGTTTAGGCTGTGCCTTTTCTGTCAGTTAATGAATGAATTTAAGATTTGTACCATATGTACAAAATGGGAATTTCTTGTGCATCAACTTAACTAAGTTTTGGCTATTGCTATATTTCCTTCTAATGAAACAAGAAAGAGATGGACATAAATAAAAACTGACAAATTTAACTGAACTAACATTTTTTCGACGCAACAGCGACTAACTAAGTTCATCATGCTTCAAATCACACCAAATTCAATTCAATCGAGACGTGATTTAGCTTCACAGTTCTTAAGCGTCGCTTGTCTTTTTCTTTCGCTAACTGTCAATAGGAGACAGCAATACTCTTATTTTAATTTAGTAGTGAACAAAAGAATTCACACCATTATCTATGAAACACAGACTTATTTTTGCTGCCGATGAAACGAAATATTGGGCATGCGTAAATATTCATCCCAACTACAGAACCCTTCCCTGGACTGGCCAGTTTTTGGCGTTGACAGACATTTGCAGCTAAAGATATCAGTCAGAGTAAAACTGTAAGAAATGTGTTTCCCACAGATTTTTTCATGACACAAAAGCGTACTTCATTTATCAATGTCTGGGTAAAACAGGACGTTTCTTTAAATTAGATTCAGTAGTAGTGTATCCATTGCAGCATTTTACTCTCTCGGAGTTTGTATTGCTTTTCCATTCGTTGTGTGCCTTAGACAAATTGCAAAAAACTATAATGACTTTTCTGGACTGATTAGATGTTTTTCCCGACTTTCTAACTCGGGTTATTTTTCAGGCTATCTGAATGGTTATTAAGAAACTTAAGTGGTGGAAGCATGATGTGCGAAAAGGTTGGCGAAGAACTGCTTTGGCCAGTAATAAGTAGAGGGAAATAGATAAAACCTTCTGTCGCAAGAAAGCCTAATAATCGATTATCGATTATATAGGGTTATTTACAAACGAAAGACAAAATGTTTTTCGTATTAAGAACTCGGTCGTACATACAAAGTTAAACAATTAAAAAATAAAAATCCTTTGAGAAAATGTCTTTTTTATATTTATTAAACTTAAATCGTTCATGCGAAGGATTACTTAACTTATACGATATTTATCTTTTATGATCTGAATATGTGTGTTCCTGAATTCGTCTGTTTATCTTCTCGTATAAGAATAAAATCATAACGAAGGAAAATACTTACTTGCATTCGTTTATTTTACATGAAATTATTAATTAACTCAGTAGTCCCTTGTGAAATAACAATTTGTTACGAGCACTCGAAACTGAATTCAGTTTTTTTCAAATAAAACTACCAATTATCGGTTTCATGCAGTTTAAGTTCTCGAAAATCAATCAATTATATCATTAACGAATTGTGACGACTAGTACGAATCGGAACCGAGTCGTATAAGCGTCGTAAAAGTCTACGAATCGATAAATGAATCTTTATAATACATGGAGACACGCTCAGGCATTTTATAGGTCCGCGAAAGTATTCTGCTTCGTCACCATATTATAATGAGAGTTTACTGAGGAGTCAAACTAAGTTACAGGCCACGACCGTACATTTAACAAGGCCTTCGTGAATCTTTCTTTAAGATGGCATGTAATGTGTGGTAAATACTATTTCATATATAGAAAATAAGAACAGAATAGAGAATCAGCTTTGCAGAGTAGACAGCCCGCATTATGATGTAATATGAGAAACATCTCTTTTGGGCAAATCTTCTGGATAAAACGCTCTAACATCGCAATCACTAAACCTGAGCTCGGTTCACAATTAACAGCAACGAAACTCATACAACTGTAAACAGAATTGCATACTAACAGTTACCGATAGACAAGGACAGAGATTAGACCCGACACAGCCGTGCGAGCGCAACCGTGTTAGCCGCCGAATGTTTACGATTATGAGTGACATTGACGTGCGTCGCATAGTGTCTCTCACGCAGTTTTGTATTATCTGTCTCGCTCTCACAAAATTGGTGAAGCGAACAATAAATGGAATTATAATTTTAAATCCCGTGCGGCTTATTATTTCTTGACTGAGTAAAATTCTTATCAAATACACAGGAAGGAATTCTGATGCGTATTTATTTACAAAGAATTAAAATATAAAGTTGTATCGACATGCGTGTTATATTATTATTATTATAGAGACGATGGTCCGCGTGTGTCTGAGAGCAACTGTGTCCATTGGACTTACTTCAGTAGGACCACGGGCTGTGATCAAGTACCGTCCCCGCTTTAAGTTTATCTAAGATGATTTTTATGAGATTAATACAAAATAAGCCTTTTATTTTGAGCCAGTAATATAACTTTGCGAAGCACTGATATTGCTACCAAGTCGGGTCGTAAAATGACGATTAGATCTTGGAACTACGAGTAGATTACCTAGACTAGATTTTCTAGAGAGCTGAGCTGTATTTAATAATGTTTGCTATACACTAGACTGTAATGATGATCCCTAAGTCCCGAAGCGTATTCATACAGAGCTCCGTATTTACCAATCATTAAACCTTATTACTTTTATAAACCTCCCTTATAGCTTTAGCCTACATAATAAGAATATTCTGAACGCTTATTATCCCCATATAAAGAGTTTAGCTTCCTTATACAGTAATATTAATTAATTTCCTCGTACGGGGATTAACTAATAATCCTGCATAACATATTAAAACATAGCCGCATTGTGTCGTTTCGACCGAATTTTGGTGGATTACTACAGGTATCAGATTGTAATAATGCTGTTATGAATTTTGTTTATAACCGACTTTAAAAAAGAAAGACGTTATATTATTCATGGAGATGTTTTTCATTTGTGTCTTGCTACTTGCCAAAAGGTGGAAACGAATAGTACCAGTTTTCTTTACTAACTGTTAGTGACAAAGGAATAGTACCAGTTTTTTACTAACTGTTGCCCGCGCCTTGGTCTGCAATCGAGGATTAAAAGTACCCTGTCTCTCTGAGTGCAAAATTTCATCCCAATTTGTAGAACCGGTTTAGCCTGGAAGTTTAAAAGTCATCATCATCATTTCAGCCGAAAGACGTCCACTGCTGGACATAGTCCTCCCTCAAAGTACCGCCACTTTGCCCGGTTCTGTGCTTCTTGCATCCAGCAGATTCCGCAGCGTTCACCAAGTCATCGGTCTCAAAAAAAAAAAAAAAAACATTTATTTGCGTAAATAAGGTACAGAAGGTTGATAAAATATATGAATTTGTTCTCTTAATCTGCCTTTAATTTCGGCGTGCAAATATAGGCGAAACTTACACATTTCTTATTTATTTAAATTAATTATATTATCACAATCATGCTGTCATTAAGCAGATAATCCCATTAAAATTGTATTACTGAATTAAATAAATGTCTGTCTAGTTTAAGGCTTTCCAACTCTATGTCTTCCAGTACACGGTCGCCACTGCAGAACCTTTCGACTCTATTGGGCATCTGTTCTGCGAGCAATGCTCACTGTTACTCAAGTTTGATAATTCTTCGGATTATGTCAGTTACCTTGGTTTTCCCAAGGATCTCTTCATTTATGATTCGATAGTAGGGAAACTCAAAGCATAGCCCTCTCCATTGCCCTTTGGGTGTCCCTATCCTACTTTCAGTCTTCTAATAAGGCCCACTGTGAGTGACCACGTTTCAGTGTCATAGGTCATCACTGGCATTATGCACCGGTCAAAGAAGTGTCGTAACGTGTCGTCTCGTGCTAAGACACTCTCACTTACTCTCACTCGCTGCCCATACAGAGAAGGAATCAAGACTAACTACACACTCAATGTGGGTTGGCGATTTGAGGCCATTTATATTATGTCCCGAATAGTCTTAATTTTCTCACAATGTTTTCCTAGGCTGTCCAGCCGACAGACAATGTTATAAAGTGATAAAAAAACTTTCAGTAACACAAAAAAAAACTTCAATTTCTAGGCACTTAAAAAGTCAACTCCATTTATCATCGTGATTCGTATTATAATATTTTAGAGAGAAAAATACTTATAAAGCGGTGTGCAATTGTCCGGAAGTTTCCTGATAGCCAGCCAAGTATCACTGCCCCTTTTGTGAGGACACGACGTCGTTCTTGTGACGACAACCTTCAATTAAGTAACAGGGGCTAATAGGGAAAACCCAACGTAGAAAAAAATAAAGACAGGGTTTTGGAGTAAGAAAAAAAAACGTTGCAAGATGTCATGGGACACCCGGTTGGAACAAAATTCCTTTCGCTGTATATTATGTACTAGCTTTTGCCAGCGGCTTCTCCCTCGTGGAGGTCGGAAATTATCCCGCGGGAACATACTACCGGGATAAAAAGTACCCTATGTGTTATTCCCGGTACTAAAGTATCTGTGTGCCAAATTTCATCTAAATCGGGCCAGTCGTTTTTGCGTGAAAGAGGAACAAACATCCATACATCTATACCTACATCCATACATACAAATTTTCGCGTTTATAATATTAGTAGGACTAGCTATTGCCAGCGGCTTCGCGGCCTCCGCGTGGAGGTCGGAAAATATCCCACGGGAACGTACTACCGGAATGAAAAGATACAAAATCCCCTATGTGTTAATCCAGATTATAAACTAACTGTGTTCCAAATAAATCCGTTCAGTAGTTTTTGCGTAAAAGAGTAACAAACATCCATACATCCATACTCACAAACTTTCGCATTTATAATATTAGTACGATAGGAAGTAGGATTTAATAAATAACAGGCAAATACGTTTGAGATTAACTAAATGAGTAGTGGTGGCCCAGTGGTTTCGGCCCCGACTTACGATTTGTAGGTCGTGAGTTCGAACTCCAGTGCCATACTTTGTGTATTTTATTTCATCATCTGCTCTCAAACGGTGATGGAAAATATCGTGAGGAAAAAGCGGTGTGTCCAAGATCCAAAAATTCGACGAGTCGATTCGATTCCAACCCGCACTGGGCACGCGTTGTATTATGGCCCACTCCTTCTCACAGACGCCTGTGTCCCAGCAGTGGAGACATTATAGGCTGATGGTGATTGTGAAATGAAAAAACCGGCTAAATGCGAGTCGGACTCGCGCACCGAGGGTTCCGTACAAACCTGTGAAAATTTACGATTTTCGCAATTTTTCCTATATCTGTGCTATAAGGCGTTGCTTCTTACCAAATTTCAAAATTCAAGATCGACTGGAAGTACCCTTTAGGTTTTGATTCCCTTGCGAGTTTCGAAAATTGGCGAAAATTTGCGGCATAAACGGCTATATCTTTCGATTGCGTTAGCTTAGAAGTTTGATTTTTTCACAGGTCCAAGGAACAGTAGATTTGAGTATTTGATATAAATTTCAGCTTGATACCTCCACGCGTTCCTGAGAAAAAGGGTCTTGACAGACGGACGGACCGACGGACGGACGGAAGGACGGACGGACAACAAAGTGATCCTATAAGGGTTCCGCTTTTTTCTTTTGAGGTGCGGAACCCTAAAAATAAGTTTCCCGTTAAGTGGAGTTATACTAATTTATTTTCTTCCAAAAATGTTTTACGATAAAAAAATTAAATGATTAGTGAAATACATAATATCTATTTTTATTAGAAATCCCAGCAAAAGACGCTTTGTTCAGGTTTATTATTACAAAGAGCTACAAACAAAGGAAACATTACTGTTCCTTGTAACAACACAACAACTTTACACAATAAATAGGTAACTGAAACAAAAATGAGCATTTAAAATATACACAACAATTAATCAAAAAGCAACCCTCGGTAACATTAACAAGATACAGTTTGACCTACAAGTGTCGCCGGTCATCATTTATCAACGTAGACGACGTAACGGTTGTAGGATGTGTGTCAGCCGTGACTATCACCAACATGGTCCGCAGTAGTGGGCGGACACCTTAAGATAATTAATTGTTTAATCTCCGTTGTACCTCAATGTGCCTAGCCTTTTAACAATCATGCTGGGGTCAGCTTCCAGTCTAACCGGATGCAATTATAATTCTGAATTTAAAAAAGACTAAGTAAGGTAAGGTAGACACTTTATCTCCACAACTCAGTTAATAGGTAAGACGATACCCCTTGATAGACTGGTTGTCAGACTTTTCAGCCTCTGTTCACCCGTAATGACCGTCAAAGATCTACAAATGATAACCGGGACCAATTCCGAGACACGGACGGATCTCGATATGTTTTGAATCACCCATCTACGCACCAACCGCGGTAAGCAGGCGAACGCTTTTTCTTTTAATGCGTAGGTAGTATCTAACTCCTAAACATAAGAAAAATTCTATACCTATTCTTATTAATAAAAGCTATTCTTGATACATGCATTATTTAAAAAATTAAAAACTATTTTCCAAAAATCATAAATAATTATTTACTTAATACTATATCATAAAATCACACATAATAAATTAATTATATTAAAAAAAATAAAAAAATCGAATAAATTAAAAAAGTTATTATTAACGTTCATTCATCATATTTAGGGAATTGAATAATAATTTTAATTTCATAACATAACATAACATCACGCCTTGTTTCCAAGAAGGGTTGGGCAGAGGTGTACCTATAGGTACTACACCGACATTTCGCCTGATATGTTTTAAGTCCCATGTAATAGGGGGCGAGCCTATTGCCATCAACCCAATAACATTTTGCCCGACCCGGGAATCAAACCCAGGACCTCATGCTCAGCAATAATAATAATAATAAATATCTTAGGACAACCAACACACCGTTATCTGATCCCAAACTAGGCAGAGTCTGTACTATGGTAACCAGACAACTGATAAACATACTTATATATTTCTAAATACATACATATTATAGATAAATTACACCCAGTCACAGAACAAATGATTGTGCTCATCACACAAACATTTGTCCTGGGTGGGAATCGAACCCACGACCTCAGTCTTTGCAGTCAGGGTCACTAACCACTAGACTAACAGGCCAGTCAATAGCGCTTGCTACCACTAGACCAACGAGGCAGTCAACGAGAATTTTAATTTCGTTTGGATTATACATATAAACCGCATTAAAATCCATTTCGTAGTTTTATAGATCTAAGCGTACAGGCGCGGGAAGCGACTTTGTTTCATACTATGTGGAAATAGAGAAGAAACCGATTTACCTGCCTTAGTTTTGCTTATCAATTATGCACTTTTACAATTTCTAACGTGACGATATTTCCTAAACGTCCACGGCATCACCATAACACAGGGAAGTATAAGATATACAGAAATATGTCAAGGCACTTTTAAATTTCCATCCACGATACAATTATACGTGCCCGTATTTCCATCAATTTTACCTCCCTTTTTTTTTGGATGGGAAATCATCAAATGACTTCTCCCGCTCTGGGCGGAGTGGGAGGGCGTGTCAGACTTTTACTGACAAAAACCCACGCGTTTTCCTTCAGTTGCCCATGTGCCAAGGTCACGGTATCTCTTTCGAACAATCTCGCGACCCTGACAGGCATCGGTCCTAGCAGACCCCTGCAGTGCTGCTGACATCTCTTTGAGGCGCGCGTGGAACACTACGCGCCGTCGACCCGAGCCTGATCCTTACCGGGCGGCGAGCTACCCATTGCTCTCCACCCGCAAGCGACCTATGGTGGCCGGGAGTCCGCTATCGACTCCCGACGCCCGGGGCGTCTCCTCCTGTGGCGGCTAGGGACGTGAGGGCGCAGAGACTGCCACTCCCTCACGCGCCCGGCCTCCTCCTTCGCGAGCATTACTGCTTCGCAGAAGGAGGTGACGGCTTCCCATGCCCTCTCGCTCCGTACCATGGCTCGCACCAAGGCCGGACGCGAGAGGTCGCCGCCGCCGATCGCCTCCACGAGGACATGGTGGTGCTCCGCCCAGGCAGGGCACACCTCCACCGTATGCTCCACCATATCCTCCAGAAGATCCTTGCAATGGAAACACCCCGGCCTTTCCTCCCGCTTTATCCTGAACAGGAACCCATCGAAGCACCCATGCCCAGTGAGAACCTGCGTCACGCAGAAGGTGAGGACGCCGTGGCGCCTCTCTATCCACGCCTCAAAGTGGGGACTTACCGCCGCATTGTGGCGTGCCCAGCGCTGGGTTGCGATAATTGGACCTGCCATGTCGTCATGAGACCCTGCCGGAGCTCTGTCCGCCGTGCCGCGATTTGTCGCGGCAGCGGAGTTTCGCCCCAGCGTTTCGCCTCCTCGCGCCACTTCCACATATGGGCGAGGACCTTTGCCTCCAGATCCCATGGCGGATTTTACCTCCCTTACGTGTACAACCGCGACAAAATTATAAAAGCTTCCCTTAATTGTGTTAAGAGCTATGTTCAGACGCCAGCACAAAAAGCTACTACAACCTGTCATAATTCTTTAATAGAGTTTCAACTTTATCGCTAAAGTATAAGCATCAAGATCGATTGGGAAAATTTGACAGTTTCATGTAGCTTAATGTGATAGCGTCTGTACGTAAGGTTATAGGTAGGTCCATAGATAATTCGACAATATTCGGAGGCCTTGACACGTCTGTTTAAATCCACTGATGTCATAACTCAATTTCATAAGTGTTTCTCACGAATTCAATATCCATTCAATCCCCTGAGGATTTCCTCGGCTGGATCAGCGACTCCACTTTGTCTTCAGTTATCACGGATCTACAACATTCAGCCACAAATGTATTGAGCTATGACTGGGGAAAATGGAAAGAACTAAACCACTTGGGAATACAACGAGCCCGGGGGAAAATTAGGAGATTACGAACGAAAAGAATAAGACAGGACATTCGAGACACTCCCGATTTAAGTATATTTTGGGCAATACTGTTTCTCATCGGTAGACACTAGGAAGATTGCGTTTAATCCGTGTCAATAAGATGTTCGACATATTTAATTTATATTTCTACTTCAATTAAACATCAATATCTTATTCTTAGCTTGGGTTCTTAATAAAAGTCATGAGAGTATTTATGTGTAAATAGGTGCTTTATTTACGATTCGTCGAATTTTACTAATAGCCTAGCTTCTGCCCGCGGCTTAGCCAACGAGGATGTAGAAAATTATCTAAAAAGTAGTATAATGTTTTCCCAGAATGCCATTTATTTCCTTACTAAATATCGAAATCCGTATAGTGGTTTAGTCGTCAACAGATAACATGCAGACAAATGGTTTTTTTTGTGAAGACGTCTCGCAGGTCAACCTATGAGGTGGTCGCCTGCTTAACCAGACTTGCATGTGGCTACCTTAATAAATTAAGGCCTCCCGCCAGGAGCTTTAAAACTTAAAACTAGAGCGACTACTCGCTAAGGGACCCCCTGTGGTTATGGACCTCGAGTTAGGGCATCGCTGATAGAGGGCAGCAAGGGACGGCCTGGATCGGAATGATTACACAGCTCAACATTTGATCTAAAAAATATCACTGAACCTTAGTATTGTTAGTTTCACCCGTCAAGGTCATTCAATGGGTATATCAAAATCAATTCAAGGTCAAAGTAAGAAGACTTTGTTAAAAAATTAACTAACAGCCGATTTGAGTTCAGTTACTCCAAAAACTTACATTGAAATTTTTCGGAATTTTTCAACAAAATCTTCTTACTTTGACCTTGAAGTGACCTTAATATAACGGTTGGATGACCTTCACGGGTAAAACAAACAGCGGATTTGGATTCAGCGACTCCAAAAACTTATTTAGATTTTTTTCCAATTTTTAAACAAAGTATTCTTACTGTGACCTTGATGTGGCCTTGAACCTGATGTGATGGAGGTCAACCGACCTTGAATTCGAAATCAGCGACCCCAAAAACCCTAAGAAACTATACTAAGGTTCAGTGATATATTTTTTTTTTTTTGTTATTATTTAGGTACAAATTTAAAGCTACAGGCTCAGCGGCGCAGGCTGGCGCAAGCAAAAGTCGGGGCGGATGACAGGCAGACAGTTACTTTTGAATTTATAATATTCGCGATGGGCTGGAGACCGAAATTTCACGCTGACGAAGTCGCGCGCAGAATCAAGTTAAAGATAAAATCAAGCAGTTGTTCTTGTATTTTCGTATACAATTTGAATATTGAAGTTATCTACACTGCCAGGGTCGCGAAATTGTTCGAAAGAGATACCGTGACCCTGGCACATGGGCAACTGAAGGAACACGGGTGGGTTTTAGTCAGTAAAAGTCTGACACGCCCTCCGGCTCCGCCCAGAGCGGGAGAAGTCATTTGATGATTTCCCATCCAAAAAAAAAAAAGTTATATCTACACGAAATAATTGTGTTCAATTTAATCAGGTGACCTAAGTGCAATATGTGTATTGTTAGCATTTAAATTAAGACATTATACTCAATGAAAACGTCTAAAACTTACCTCTGGCCTTTCAAACATGAATAAAATGTAACCTAAGTTGAACGTATATCCTTCAAAATGGTTCTATTCAAGTGTCAGCTCTTGTTCTCGTTAACAATATTAGTAACATTGTTCCATACTGTCATGTTTTCATATAATACCCTCTGCAGTTAAACGTCATGCATGCTATTGTTTGTAACGTAATATTCGCATAAGGCGCTTAGTTCAGCCAATTTATAGTTTGTGTTAATGATAGTTACTAGTAGCAAAAGTTTCCTTGTAGCACATACTGTATGAGAATTGATCGCCAATGTTGTAAATATTAGCTACGGTTTTTATCTACCAGGGTTGCGAAATTTGTTCGAAAGAGTTACCGTGGCCCTGGCATATAGGCAACTGAAGGAAAACAGGTGGGTTTTAGTCAATAAAGGTCTGACACGCCCTCCCGCTCCACCCAGAGCGGAAGAAGTCATTTAATGATTTCCCACCTACAAAAAAAAGCAATGGTTTTCTTTACGTAGCGGCTATTAACAGATTAAGTAAGTGCTACGATGTGCTACAGCCTCGTAGCACTTCGTAACTTCGTAGCACACTAAGTTGTGAGGTTCAAAGCTATTTTTTGCTCTTAAAATCGGCCTGTTTTTTTTTTCTTTATCGAGGATTAATAACATTCTCAAATGTACCGAATATAAAAAAATGCTGTTCATTTATTGCTACATTTTCAATACGTTTTTAGGGTTCCGTTGCCAAATGGCAAAAAACGGAACCCTTATAGATTCGCCATGTCTGTCTGTCTGTCTGTCTGTCTGTCTGTCCGAGTATGTCACAGCCACTTTTCTCCGAAACTATAAGAGCTGTGCTATTGAAACTTGGTAAGTGAATGTATTCAGTGAACCGCATTAAGATTTTCACACAAAAATAGAAAAAAAGCAATAATATTTGGGGTTCCCCATACATAGAATTGAAACTCAAAAATTTTTTTTTCATCAAACCCATACGTGTGGGGTATCTATGGATAGGTCTTCAAAAATGATATTGAGGTTTCTAATATCATTTTTTTTTTAAACAATAATATTTGGGGTTCCCCATACATAGAACTGAAACACAAAAAAAAAAAAATTAATCAAACCCTTACGTGTGGGGTATCTATGGATAGGTCTTTAAAAATGAAATTGAGGTTTCTAATATCATTTTTTTCTAAACTGAATAGTTTGCGCGAGAGACACTTCCAAAGTGGTAAAATGTGTGTCCCCCCCCCCCGTAACTTCTAAAATAAGGGAATGATAAAACTAAAAAAAATATATGATGTACATTACCATGAAAACTACCAACGAAAATTGGTTTGAACGAGATCTAGTAAGTAGTTTTTTTTTAATACGTCATAAATCGTAAACCACAATTTACCTTTCATTCAGTCAACTCAAATATAAAAATTAAAAAAAAAACATTTAATTTCATAAACGATGATGACGAATGATGATGATGATGACCTGCAGGTTTGCACGGAACCCTCGGTGCGCGAGTCCGACTCGCACTTGGCCGGTTTTTTTTATTAATGGGCTCGGAACATGATGTCAGTTTGCGACCATTGACCTCATGTAAAAATGTGTTTAGCAGTTTAGATAGACACAGATTATTTCAACACTAATTTTATGTTTGATTTGCATCATACCTCCTTAAGAAAAAGTAAATAATCATTCATAAAAATTGGTTCCACTGAAAGTCGAACATATTTCTTGAACATACAAACTACGCAAAAGCTGGATCAAGCCAGAACCATTAATTCTCGCTTTGAATGTAACATTTGCGTGTTACTTCAGTATTTCATAAAAACGAATATACAGTATTGGATTACTGAGATAAGTACACTGTTAAGGGTGTTTGATCGTATTCATACATAAGAATTTCAAAAGGCTTAGGCTTTTTTTGTAAAGAATAGACTTGAGCTGTAAGAAGTGTGTAACAATAAAGTCTATGGCTGAATGGCGCTGGCCTTTACTGTTCATGTTATCTAATAACCATTTTTAGATTCGTCATGTCTGTCTGTCTGTCCGAGTATGTCACAGCCACTTTTTTCCTAAACTATAAGAGCTATGCTGTTGAAACTCGGTTAGTAGATGTATTCTGTAAACTGCATTAAGATTTTCACACAAAAATAGAAAAAAAACAATAATATTTAGGGTTCCTCATACATAGAACTGAAACTCAATTTTTTTTTTTTCATAAACCCATACGTGTGGGGTATTTATGGATAGGTCTTCAAAAATGACATTGAGGTTTCTAATATCATTTTTTTCTAAACCGAATAGTTTGCGCGAGAGACACTTCCAAAGTGGTAAAATGTGTGCCCCCCCCCCCCCGTAACTTCTAAAATAAGGGAATGATAAAACTAAAAAAAATATATGATGTACATTACCTAAACTTCCTCTCTAAACCTATCTAAACTTCCACCGAAAATTGGTTTGAACGAGATCTAGTAAGTAGTTTTTTTTTTAATACGTCATAAATCGTAAACCACAATTTACCTTTCATTCAGTCAACTCAAATATAAAAATTTAAAAAAAAAACATTTAATTTCATAAACATAAACCTTATGCATAAACCGTGAATACCTGCAGGTTTGTACGGAACCCTCGGTGCGCGAGTCCGACTCGCACTTGGCCGGTTTTTTTTTTTGGTGAGATATCATCAAATGACGATTCCCGCTCTAGGGTGGAGCGTAAGGATGTGTCAGACTTTTACTGACTAAAACCCACCCGTGTTTCTTCAGTTGCCCATATGCCAGGGCAGATCTTGCGATCTTTCGAACAGAATTAGCGACTCTGGCAGCCATTACATTGTATTCTAGTAACTTGTAACGTCCCAAAATAATCACGTAACAGACTGTTAATTTCAATCTGAATCATTTTTAAGGTTATTTATTGCTAATCTATTCTTTATACGTTCCACACATGAATGTTGTATAACTGTCAAAATGAACGTGATTCATAATACACACGCAATTACCACTCTTCCTTCGGCACCTACCCTCGTCGCAATTTTATGAAAACTAGCTTTCGCCAGCGGCTTCTCCCGCGAGCTGGTCTAAAATTATGCCACGGGAACGTACTACCGGGATGAAAAGTATCCTATGTGTTATGTTCCAGGTTATAAACTATATACCAGTATCTGTGTGTCAAATTCATTCAGCGTTTTTCGTTTGATTGAATAACAAACAAACTAAACAAAACTAAACTCTAAACTCTCTTCTGTCTAAACTTTTACAACTATAATATTATTAGGATAATGAAGTTGTGAGTAGAAACGCCGGGAGGGGACGCAGTAGGACATATCTCACACCTTATTGGTCTTACACCTTATTGGTGATGTTCTTCAAACAGATCAGGCGCGTAGTAAGTATCTACTTGCAACTGGCGTCTATAACCAAACGTATGAACGTAAACGAAGCAAATGGAATATGTAAGAATCGTACCAGATGGCAATCTGTAGGAGCTACCTTTCCCCATGGAAAGTAGGCGTGTGTATATATGTGTCTGTGCGTGTAATGACGAGATCTAAGGATAGCAAAATATTAACCATCTTCCTACTCATCTCTTACACAATGAAATATTCTATCTGTTTATAACTACTTCTATGTTTAATGCATGCCGTGGCAGCCTTTAATTAAGGCTACGCTATATTATGTTAGAATATAAGTGCTTTATAACATGTATTTTAGTGTAAGTTTTGTTGATTGTCTTTAAATAAATAAATAAATATAGATTGATAATTTTACAGCATACTTTTATTGCAATATCAAAAAGTCACGTGCAGTAGGTAAAATGCCACTTTATAAAACTTGTAAAAAGCATGTTACTTTTTTATTGTACGATGTAAAATGTCTAAAAATACGGATTCATAGAATATAAATGTCACAACGAAAATAAACTTTTGAAATATTATTTCCATTAAATATTTTTATTTAGATATTGGAAAAAATCCAAGCATTTCATTTGCTGCTTGTCTGTGACGGAAGGAATATTAACAAACATGTTTATGATGGACGTCATTGAATTTATTTTAGACGCATTTCCGTAATCTAAGCGCAGTCTCCAGTATTAATATAAGGTTCAATATGCCATGGCAAATGAGAGATACTGTTACTGACGGCCCCCGTGTTTATGTGTAACTCACGTAGCTATCTCTAACATTTTCTAGAGAACCCTCTTATTGCATAGCAACACGGGTTTTTTGCGACGCTCTCAAATATCCGCACGACATCCCACGAAAATTTAACATGTTATTCCATACGAACATATTGATACCTCACTTATCCTTGTGTAAATAAAACAACCGTTAACAACCTCGGGGCATTGAATTTAATCTAAACCAAAAACAAAAGCAAATCTCAGGGCGAGAACCTAAAGATTTACAAACAGAAATATCGGTAAACATTCGTGCTCAGATAATTGAAACTGGAGCTTAATCAAATTAAATACAGAGAGCGAAGTATAGAATAAGTAAATTAATATAATTGTGGTTTTATTTCTTTCTAAGTTGAACTTTCGCGGTCTAATCTTGTTTAATTATCAGAGCAAATCTTACTCTGAAAGTTTCATTATTTTCTTCAGAGGAAACAAAGCCTTGATACAGATCTTCGTAACGAACCCTCGTACTTTATGCAAAAAATATTCATACTCGGTGAAATCGAAAAACATTAAAGGCTCTACGTCGGTTATTATGTATAACACTTTAGCTTTATACAAACCTAGTGTATGTAGGTATTGTACCTACAGGTTTTAGCCTGGAGGCTTTTCTTATCCAATTTCCACAAATATTCAAGATGTCAGTGACCTACTAAGGAAATATTGTTACGAGCTGGGGTTCGGGATAAATTAATTTAAGCCAAAATTATCGAAACACACCACAGTTTAATTAAACAATCACAATATCGCAATAGTCAAACAGAGTCACTTGTTTCGCTTGTAATGTATCGCTTGATTCGTATTCGCTCGCTTCCGAAATCGAACTGCCTATCGGGCCGACAATCCGCTATTTATATCCCGAGCAGAACATTCGCGAACATTCAACACTTTTCCACAGTTTACAAGTAGATTCGAAACTTCGAGAACCTTCCACAGACATCTATTTACTGTTTAATCCCGCTACTCAACAATAGATGGCGGTGGCGTCTACGTACAATTGTTCGTAGTACTTGCTACTTGATAACAGATGGCGTTAGCGTGTCGTATCTAGAAGTTTCAACACTGCCCCATCCTTAGATGGAATTAGCGTGATGTTTCTAGACTTTACGATCTACGTAACACTGCCCCCTCCTTAGACATGCTCGTCCCGAGCATCATTATTCCCGTAATATCGTGCCAATCGATCTACATGAACAATTTTAGGCGCAGTTCGCAAACCCTTTTGTATTCGGTAAGTGACGTCATTGATCTTGGTCACAATCCGGTACGGCCCGTCCCATTTTGCCTGTAGTTTAGGGGACTTCCCTTTGCTGCGCACAGGGTTATGCAACCACACTAGCGAACCTTCGTCGAAGCCAGTATTGTTCATCTTTCGATCATAACGAGTTTTCATTCTCTCGGACATCTGCTGGCCTGATTCTCTGACATGCTCATATACGTCATTCATCTAAATAGACAAGGCAGGCATCTCCAATTAGTCCCGTGAGAACTAGCTCCATTAGCCTTTCAAATGTTGCAGGAGCATTGCACAATCCGAATGGCATGACGTTAAACTGCCATAATCCCTTTCCCGTAGAAAATGCGGTTTTCTCCTTGTCTTTAGGGTCTATTTCCACTTGCCAGTAGCCACTTTTTAGGTCTAACGTGGTAAACCACTTCATTCCTGCCAGCGTGTCCAGTGTGTCGTCGATCCGGGGCAGTGGATAGCTGTCTTTCTTAGTGACGTCATTCAATCGACGATAGTCTACACAAAACCGCATGCTGCCATCTTTCTTTTTCACCAGGACCACAGGAGAACACCAAAGACTAGACGAAGGCTCTATAACTCCATCCTTTACCATCCCTTTAATCATGGTATCTACCTCCTTTTCTCTTGCCACTGGTAGTCTTCTGGGTCGCTGTCGTATTGGCAACTCATTTCCGGTATTAATTCTGTGTTGAACTAATCCAGTCTTCCCTATGTCAGCATCATTTCTGGAGAATATGTCTGCATACTGAAGTAGCATCTTCCTAGCCTTCTCTCTTTCTTCTTCCGATAAATCTTTACGACAGTCTTCCAAAAGATTTAACACGTTAAATCTTGCAGATTGGGTGTTATTTTGAGAAGGCTGATATTGGCATTCACGCATCCAAGCTACTTCCCCACAGGAACCCATCAACGCACCCTTCTTGATTACTTGCTCCTTTTCACTTGGGTTCAGTATGCGTACGGCTGCAACGTCAATTGCCTTTACCAAGGTCCGCGCAATTTTCCATGGAAGGTTTTCATCCAATCCTTCAATGAGAATACATCGGTTCTTCTGCCCGGAATTATGTGGGAGCCTAACTGGAACTATTGTTTCCGATCGGGGAGAAAGAACAATCTTCTTCAAGCAGTACACTTTCCCTGATGGTGCACCTTCCATGAAGACTTCTTCTGACCCACATTTTAGGACTCCTTGATTAACGTCGATCTCGCAACAGTGCTGCCGCATGAAGTCCAAACCTACGATGCAGTCGTCCACTATGTCAGCCATGATGACCTTATGCCGGTAGATAGTGTTTCCCAGTTTTAACTCCACTTCCTTCTCACCACGGACGGTTATGTGCTGACCGGTAGCTGTTACTAATTTTACGCCGTCATGCTTACCGAAGAAGTCCCCAAGAAAACGATTCGCTAGTTGGGAACTGACAACCGTGCGAGAAGCTCCAGTATCCAATGTCAGCTTACATGGTCTTCCGTTCACTTCACCTTTTATGACTAGGGTGTTCCCATCATGGGCTTGTGAGACCGAAATTCTTGGGGCTAATTTAACACCAGCCAGCACCCGCCCCGCAGTCCTGGCTTTGACTAGTTTTCCTGCTGCTGGGCGGTGATATCTGCCGCCTTTCTTTCTTGGGTCTGGTTTTCGTTAGCTGTGTTTCGCTACGGGCAACTTGACCGAAGGTGACCTTTTTCTCCGCAAGTGTAGCACTTAGGGCTGTACCTCGGACGGTCACGGACAGGTGATGCTGCAACCTCCCTGATGCGATGGGCTCGATGATCTTGCCTCACTGCCTCCACTTCCAACGCATGGGCCAAGGCATCCTTGAGTGTCTCGTGGTGTCCAAGTCTTACAGTGGCCCTTACTTCCAGGTCCCGTATGCCATCTATGAATGCTTGAGTCAGAGTCCCATCGATGAGTGCAGGCGCAGACTGGTACGCTTTTCGAACCAGCTTTTCGATTTCTAGGGCCCACTGCTGCAGGTTTTCACCACTGCGCTGCACACGATCCTTCAACTGCGCACGAAAAACGTGTTCCAGGTGCGCGTCACCGTATCTGGCCTCTAACGCCTCAACGAGCTGCTCGTAGGTAACATTTTTGCTGAGAGCCTCTAACACGGTTAAGGCCTGATCACGAAGGGCCAAAGTTAGCGCGGTCATGGCCTGCTCTTTTGTCCACCCATTTGCATTCATGACAGCTTCAAATTGAATTTTGTATGCCGACCAGGAAGATGTTCCGTCAAAGGGTGGCACTTTAAACCCGCGCACGGAAGGTGCAGCAACTATCGAAGCCGTAGTCCGGTCTCCAGCTTTCAGAACTCCAACCGCTTTTCTTATATCAGCGATCTGGACTTCGGCCTCGGAGATACGATTTTCATGTACCTGAACAGTCTCCTTCATGGCTTTGATGTCCTTGCCAAATGTCGCGTGTAGATCTTTCAAGAGGAGAACCTGCTCCTCTTGCCGGCGAGCTTGTTCCTCTTTGTCCTGCTGCAGCTGTTCCTGTAGGCGGCGGGCCTGTTCTTCCTGTCGGCGGGCCTGTTCTTCCTGTCGGCGGGCCTGTTCCTCTTTGTCCTGCTGCAGCTGTTCTTGCAGTTGGCGGTTCTGTTCCTGCAGCATTGCCATTAGAGCAGAAAGATCCATGGCTGGTGATGCAGTAGGAACACCAGACGCTTGGGAAACTGGCTCCGTCGTCGGCTGATTACCCCCAGATGTCTGTCTTGAAGGTCCTTCAAATTGCCTCTGATCCACCTCCTGCTGGCGCTGACTCCTGGTACGAATACCTTCCGTGTCCTCCTTCGGTAAAACTGGCATAATTTATCCCTTACTTCTGACACCAAATGTTACGAGCTGGGGTTCGGGATAAATTAATTTAAGCCAAAATTATCGAAACACACCACAGTTTAATTAAACAATCACAATATCGCAATAGTCAAACAGAGTCACTTGTTTCGCTTGTAATGTATCGCTTGATTCGTATTCGCTCGCTTCCGAAATCGAACTGCCTATCGGGCCGACAATCCGCTATTTATATCCCGAGCAGAACATTCGCGAACATTCAACACTTTTCCACAGTTTACAAGTAGATTCGAAACTTCGAGAACCTTCCACAGACATCTATTTACTGTTTAATCCCGCTACTCAACAATAGATGGCGGTGGCGTCTACGTACAATTGTTCGTAGTACTTGCTACTTGATAACAGATGGCGTTAGCGTGTCGTATCTAGAAGTTTCAACACTGCCCCATCCTTAGATGGAATTAGCGTGATGTTTCTAGACTTTACGATCTACGTAACAATATTTTTTACTAGCTTCTGCCTGTGACTAGGTTTGCGTAAAATATTTTGCTCCTCGATCCACCCCGTCTCATCGCATCGTCCATTTCGCATAGCGTTCTTTCTGACTATATTTTTATTTTTGCTCAGCTTCTAAGTATCTTAGCGCGATGTTAATTAACGGAAGGAAGACCTGTAGCCTTCCTTCCGTTCAATAATCGGGCTATGTAGTGCAAGAAGAATTTATGAAATTCGCCTGTTTGTTCCAGAGATTATCGCGTTCAAATAAACAAACATAAAAACAAAGAAACTCTTCTTGTTAAATAATAGAGTTTATAGATTAAAGAATAGAAAAAGATACAAGAGTCAGCTGACAGCCCCCGGCTGGTTTAAAAATAAGTAGTTTTACCTTTAGAAAAATGAACAGAAAAATATTACTAAATACGTGTTTGCTTGTTGTGTTTGAGCTTGGGAAGGCCTATGTCCAGCAGTGGACGCCTTTTGACTAAAATGATGACGAGGATTATGACGTTGACTTTAAATTGATTCTTATCGCTCGTTTATTAAGACGATTCTTAACGGTTTCCTTAGGTAAGTACCTTTTTTCATTCTAGTAAATGAATTTATTTTATAAACAGTAAGAAAGAACATTACACCCCTTTTTATCCTGCATGTCGGCCCATGCAAACGATCTCGCCTGGAGCTATTCGTAAACTCGACTCCTGTGCCCAATTTCATAAAGAAGGTTTGTCAAAGATAAACACAAAAGGGTCAAGTTAACCTAACTTTACTGTGCCAATCTCTGGAACCCTGGATTTCCTGGCTGGTTTTTTTTTGCCATATAAAAGATCGACTTACATAAATAACATTAATTAATTTCATTTCAATCGAGAAAATAAAATTATAATTATTCTCCACATTTTTAGGGTTCCGTTGCCAAATGGCAAAAAACGGAACCCTTATAGATTCGTCATGTCTATCTGTCTGTCTGTCTGTCCGAGTATGTCACAGCCACTTTTTTCCGAAACTATAAGAGCTATGCTGTTGAGATTTGGTAAGTAGATGTATTCTGTGAACCGCATTAAGATTTTTACACAAAAATAGAAAAAAAACAATAATATTTGGGGTTTCCCATACATAGAACTGAAACTCAAAAAAAAGTTTTTCATCAAACCCATACGTGTGGGGTATTTATGGATAGGTCTTCAAAAATGATATTGAGATTTCTAAAATCATTTTTTTCTAAACTGAATAGTTTGCGCGAGAGACACTTCTAAAGTGATAAAATGTGTGTGTGTGTGTGTGTGTGTGTCCCCCCGTAACTTCTAAAATAATGGAATGATAAAACTTAAAAAAAATATATGGTGTACATTACCATGTAAACTTCCACTGAAAATTGGTTTGAACGAGATCTAGTAAGTAGTTTTTTTTTTTAATACGTCATAAATCGTAAACCACAATTTACTTTTCATTCAGTCAACACAAATATAAAAAATTAAAAAAAAACATTTAATTTCACAAACATAAACCTTATGCATAAACCGTGAATACCTTAAGGTTTGTACGGAACCCTCGGTGCGGTAGCCGGTTTTTACTTATTTAGGATTCCGTTCCGAAATGCTGGCAACGTAAGCCCCACTAACTAAGCCTCCACTGTCCGTCTGTCTGCGAGCTGCATCTCATGAACCGTAATAGATAGACAGTTGAAAACCTCTATCTCTTATCTATATATCTAATCTGTTGCCGGTATATTAACCAAAAACTAAAATAAAATGATAAACTAAAGGCGATTTCCAAGAAACGTGTTTTGTCAGCGTTGTTTCCCTTGTGGTACGGAACCCTTCGTGTACGAGTCCGACTTACACTTGGCCGGTTCCTCGCACAATTTTGTTTTCTTTATCGATACTCCGACGACTTTAATCTGTTCTATTCTACAAATTTTATTTAATAACTCCTATATAATTTAATAAATAGGTACTGGCAATATTTAGAAAAAAATCAAACATATTTCCAATCAATAAATACTATGATAACTAATTGAGTCAAGATCTAAAATACAGCCGGATAATTTATTAGTAAGTAGCTCCTGCCCGCAACTTCATCCGCGTCAAATTTTTGCTCCCCTGACCCTTCCCGTGGTATCGCATTGCCTGCCAATTCTCGTCCATTTTTCGTTGCTGCTCCGCTTCTTTTGATTGTAGCGTGATGATATATAACCTATCATCATCATCATCATCATTTCAGCCGTAAGACGTCCACTGCTGGACTCAGGCCTCCCCCGATTTGGGGGGCTTTGCCATAATCGCCACGCTTGGCAGGCGGGTTGGCGATCGCAGTATGGTGGTAAAATGCATAGAGAACGCTGCTGCCCATTCTCTAGTAAGTCCCTTAGTCGCCTTTTACGACACCCACGGAAAGAAATGTGGTGGTGTTATTCTTTACGTCCGGCACCACACGATACTATACGAAATATTTGATATTTTACGAAATATTATTTCCATAGAACAAACAACTGAATAGTTGTCTATCATCAATGCGTATCTAGTTAGTAAATTCCAGTGAGTTAATTAACTCATTTTACCGACACAATAGTTTCGAGTTCGACCTGGACTGGCAATGTTTTAGGCCGTCGGTCCGCAGCCTTTGTCGTGTCGCCTCAAATATATCAATTAAGCCTTAATAGGGTAGAGGGCCCTTGAACTTGTGTCATCAGGTTACATTAAGGAGTCTTATATGTTGGATAGATAATGTAATATGTGGGTAAATAGTTTGTTACAGTTAATTATCTACGTCTTGTCTCATAGAGGCCGATCTAATGATCGATTTCTAACTAGAAGCCAATCAGAGTGATACGTTTCATATAGTTCAGGATGAACAATTATGTCAGGATCACCAGCCATGTGCCAATGGGGTTTAAAACGATAATACTTCCATAAAACTTCCAACCCCTATTGACACCCCTTTAGACGATGAAGTTTTAAAAATCCTTACTTAATTTCGTTATCGTTTTCTCGTCGGGTATTCCGCACAGCCTAAAGTCTAAGGCCTTCTACCAATCAATCAACTCAGCCTATCGCAGCCCACTGCTGGACATAGGCTTCTTCAACTAATACTTATGCCCAATACTAGTTATACATGTAGCGACTGCCTATCTGACCTCATAATCCATTTACTGGGTAGCACGATACCACTTGGCAAGACTGGTTGTCGGATTTCCAAGGTCCTAACTACCCTTAAGACTGACAAAGATCTACCAATCACAGCCAGGACCAACGGCTTAACGTGCTTTCCGAGGAATAGAGAGGACTAGGTATGTAAGGGATGGTCACCATTCACAGATCGACCGTGGCAAGCGTGCTTAACCTTGAAGATTGATCCCGATATCAGAATATTATTTTTACGAACTGGATATCAGAAATGAAGAGGTCCGTAGGCCGACATAGCCCGAAGAATTGTTAAACTAAAGTGGCAGTGCGCAGGGCACATTGCTCGCAGAACGGATGGCCGATGGGGCCGAAAGGTTCTGGAGTGGCGACCACGTATCGGAAGACGTAGAGTTGGAAGGCCTCCAACAAGGTGGACCGATGACCTTGTGAAGGCCGCAGGAATCCGCTGGATGCGGGAAGCACAAAACCGGTCGAAGTGGCGGAGCTTGGGGGAGGCCTAAGTCCAGCAGTGGACGTCTTTCGGCTGAAATGATGATGATGATGAACTGGGGTTCGGGTTAAATAAATTTAAAAACAATTTTACCAAAAACACTATCAGTTTATTAACATAGTCACAATGCAGTAACCAGAAACCTTGATCAGAATCACTTATCTCGCTTGTACTTCAATGTTTCGCATTCGTAACCGAACCGTCTCCACAGTCCAACAATCCTCTATTTATATGCCGAGCTCAATCGCCCATAACATTCTCGAATACTCACGAAACACTGCCACTTAATCAGAGATAGTGGCGACGTATCTAGATAGTACTAGAAAAGATAATTTCACTATTCGATAATAGATGGCGGTGGCGGTTACAGATATAATCGATCTTGTCTAGTATATAGATCTTGTAACTTTATAAGAGATGGCGAGAGCGTGGAGTTTCATGTCTTAACGATCTACGTTACATTGTGTACCCCAAGTGAAAACAGACAGTAGGTAAATTTCTACAAAGGGAAAAGTAACGAAATACACCTTAATAGAAACAATTCGAAAACAAAGCATCTTCACAGTTTATCGTCTGTTTGTATACGAATTACTTAAAGACTGCCGCGTTTAACGCGACTTTTACGACGCTTGCCTTTGTTTCGGACACTTGAATAGGTAATAAGGCTGTCTGGAGGACGTCTTCGCCTGGTTCACTGATTTTGTTAATGAGAGCTCTTGTCAATTGTTTCTCTGACACCCGGGATTAGAAATCATCTATAGTAACAGCGAGAGAGTGGACAACAGAAGTCTCAACCAACTTTAAACATGTTGATAGTAAGATTAAGATTTTACGTATGTAAGTTTTTTTAAAACTACAGACGTATTCTATTTTAACCTATATAAGCAAAAATTTGTACCCCTTTTTACGAAAACTACGTGAATGGAGAAGTATGAAGTTTTCCACAGTTAAATTTTATATGGAGTAGGAGCAAAAAGCATTTTATTAATTTAATTAATGCTTTAAAAATACATTAAATTTTAAATTAATTATGTTTGAATTTCGACCACTACGCGACCTCTAGTTTACATGACTATGTGTAGGTATCTTTCCTACATCTACTTATATTATCCTAAGCTTTTAATAAAATATCAATGGGGAAAGTAAATGAGCGAATCTCTCCTATCCCCCAAAAGCAATAAGGTTCACCTACTTATATCCTATTGTTCCTCTTATAGTAATGGATAATAATAGAAGAGATGGAAAATTTGGCCCCAATCCCATACTTGGGTATTCTTCTTTTATATCTATAAAGTTGTTCCATTAGAAACTTGTATATACAGGGTGTATTAGAATAGTGTGATCATATTTAAGGGTGTGGTACAGATCATCGAACTGAACAACTTTCCTCAGAAACTATGAGCATCGCTGATCCAAAGTTACAGACCATCTTACTCTACATGACTGCAACGTGGCTGATGCAGACCCACGTCTTAATATTCGGGGAAACAGAATTGATGATTTTTTTGGACCAAGTTAGTCGATTTTACAGTCTTTTCTATAGGTTTTATAGTTTTGACTGCTCTGTTAGTCTCGTGGCTGCAAGCGTCGCTGCTAAGCGTTAGGTCCTGGGTTCGGTTCCTAGCTTGGGCAAAGTGCAATAAGGTTTCCTATTAAGAATTTCTCAGAAGCAACCCGGAGTTTGGATGTCGGCGGTGTAATACTCTCGTGACTCGGTGCGCACGTTAAGCCGTTGGTCCAGCGCATGATCTGTCCCCGATCGTGTCGGATTGCCGCCCCATCGGACTATAAGAGTAACAGAAGAGCGAGTGGCTCTTTGTCTGCGCAAACACTTGTGCACTATAATGTCTCACACGCAGTAGGCTAGTCTCCGTAGATATTGGCCGCCATGGCCGCAATACGGTCTGGAGGACTATTATTAGGTTTTGTTCTTTATTAGCTTAAAAATATAACATAAAATATTTCCACCGTTATCTCTGCTTGTGAATTTAAAAAAAAGACAAAGAGCGTCTTCGCTTCCTCGTCATATTTTTTAATTAAATCTATCGACCGTCGGTAAATTGGATTTTGATGAGCAAATCCTATTATCCTCATTTTTCCTTATCCTACTTCTGAGATGCAGACTTATAGAGTAAACCGACTTAAGTACATCTGGTTTTTTGCCTGATAAAGACTGATCGGTAAATCTGCTGTAAAATTTTCTGTAAGCTCTTGTGATCAAGGGAATCACTTTGATAAATTACAAACAGCTAATGAAATAACTTATCAGAATTCACAAATCAGCTAAGCATGATTTCAGAAACGAATTGCTAAAATAATAAAAGAAACTTTACTTTTATAAAATAAATCTGATAAAACAGCATTTACATCCCAAAAGAAGATAAAAGGTAAAAATAAAACCAATTCAAAGTTTTGTTAGCTTACGGACCCGTGAAAGACTAACAAAAACTTTTATGGATCATTTCCGGATCGCCCAAAACCCGTAGACGTTCGTAGCTCGTATAATCCGTAGACTGTTTTTCGTAGCACTTGCTACGTAATGTAAATTGTCAGCCATATTTGACAAAATGAGAAGATCTTTTGGTAGCCGCTCGACGCAATCGAAGGTTAAGCTACGCTTGTTAAGGTCAGATTATGGATGGGTGACCATTGCACACCAAGACTCTTCAGTGCCTAGGAAAGCACGGTGCGCTTTTAGTCCTAGCTGTCATTGCTCATTACTGGTCCTTTCTAGATGTATTACTACAATAGGATACACAGGACAACTGAGCTACAACAAGGCTATGAATCATAATCATCATCTTTCACCCGTAAGACGTCCACAGCTGGACAAAAGCCTCTCCTAATTTGGAGAGTTTGCCATAATCACCACGCTTGGCAGGCGTGTTGGCGATCGCAGTATGGTGGTAAAATGCATAGACAACGCTGCTGGCAATTCTCTAGTAAGTACCTTAGTCGTCTTTTACGAGTCCCACGGGAAGAAATGGGGAAGTGCTTTTCTTTACGTACAGCACCACACGGACCCAGGCTATGAATATGCAAATAAATAAATAAGGTTGAAATACCTACTTTCACATTTTAACTACACACTCAGACAGAGTCACATTTTTCCTTAACAAATGTATGCGTTACCTCGTTTTAAAACCAAACGTACTCATTCGTGTGGACTACATGAAGCCTAAAATAATAAAACTAGGCCCAAAATTTGCTAAAATCGTTGCTAAAAACCGACGACATTGCTAAAACAATAAATTACGCAGCGTAACCTAGTAACAGAAGTTTACAGCCCAATAAAAGTAAGCAGAATTTGTCTGAATTAAATATAGCCTTTTATATCAACCACCTTAATTCATTGAATTCTCGGAGGGCGAATAAAACTCGCCCTCGCCCATTTTTATTATTTGTCTCTTAAAGTCATATTATCAACATGACCACAAGCCTCAAAAAGGGTCTAAAGGTACTAAAAATAAAACAGGACCTGAAAAAAACTCGTTAACTTTGTTTTATTTTAATAAAAATGGCTTTTACTGAGTAACTTCTGCTTACCTAACCTCAAAAGAGAACTCGCTTGACGAGTGCTAGGATCATGAGTCATTTGAATTTCACTATAAAAAATTAACGGGCTTACGGTGATAAGGAAAAAAGGGACTTTTCCTTATCACCGAGACATTATTATTCATTGGTTTGATTTTGTCACCGATCTTACCAATTAAGCCCGTAAAATTATGATTATTTTTATGGGAAGACTAGGCTCTGCCCTCGACTTCACCCGCTTGAAATTTCTAGTTCCCTAGATGGACCCCATTGAATCGCATAGCCTTCTCGCTGTCACTTCGTTTTCACTTTGTGTTTTTTCTTACTTTTATTCTTTTTACTCGTCTTCTTAGAGCCCGTGATGTTATTAGCCTATAGATTTCTTCAAGAATAGGGTTAGGAAATGTATTTTATTTTTTCAAATATGACTGGAAGTTTAAGAGATTAGCGCGTTCAAAACAACAAGCAATCTCTTCAGCTTTATTATTATTTTGTAAGATTTTACCCGAAAGCTAAAGAGGTTTACACTGTAATAGGAATAAAAAAATATTAATAGAAACCTGTTTATCATTTTTAATTACACTAGTAACAGACAGGCGATGCTTTAAGTGAAAAAGTTACAGATGAAATTAAACTACAATTAACAACGGACCAACAAAACGTATATAGTATATAACAGCACTAATCCGGCCACAGAGCAAGCCCCAAGGGCTAGAAAGAAACTTTTAGGAGTTTATAGTACAAAGCCTTTTGGAGTAGAAATGACTACTGAGCTTGCTATTATCTAAACTAATATTATAAAGAGAATGGATTCAATTTTTAGTATGTTTGCTTATGACGCTTTCACGCTACAACGGCTGAATAATTTTGGATGAATATGACATAGGATACTATTTTTATTCCTATATTCTCATGGAATCGAGACTTTTGAGTCTAGAAAAAAGCAAACTGGTTGTTAATATAATTGCATATTTTATTATTTTTCTGACATTGATTTACATTCTGTGATTAATTTAACTGACAAACTGTCTTATGACTTATTAAAAATTTTTGGAAAATCGTAAACTCATACAATTTTCGTAAATAAATCTCTTAATTGCTTCATTTTCATTTCTACCTATAGTGAATTTATTTTAGCAATTTTCTTCACATATAATTACTACTAATGTAAACACAATATTGTAAAACAGATTAAAACAAAAACGGCGGAGTTTGTTGCCCATTCTTCTCCATGCAAAACTACCTTATGGATGCAGAAATTACTATAAATTCTAATTTAATGTATACGATGACGTTCAAAAGTACCTTTTTGTCCCTATTTAAATAAATGCTGTGAAACCGATGGGCGCAGTTAGTGTCTTATACTTACAGAATAATTTTATGTATGGTACCGTTACATACTATGGTGTATTATCTATACTAATATTATAAAGCTGAAGAGTTTGTTTGTTTGATTGAACGTGCTAATCTCAGGAACTAATGGTCCGAATTGAAAAATTATTTTTGTGTTGAGTAGCCTATTTATCGAGGAAGGCTATAGATTATATTACATTACGCTATAACCAAGAGGAGCGGAGCAGTCATGAAAAATATTGCAAAAATGGGGAAAATCGCACGGGTAGGTGATTCGACGCGACGGGAAGGGTCGGGGGAACAAGAAATTTAACGCAGACGAAGTCGCGGGCAGAAGCTAGTAAATTATAACATAGTCGTAGAGGTAGCTACTATTGTCCTTTACCTAGCATTGCCCTTTACTCATCTTTTACGAGTCCACAGGGAAGAAATACCCTTTCCTTCGCATAGGTGACGCACACATATCCCTCGATAAAGTAGTTTTCATGAAAATATTTATTTCTTTCTCCTCACACATGTTTTTTCCATTTATTCACAAAATATAGTTGCCAATTGCTCATGAATTCAGCGATATATTTTAGTTTACAGAAAAAAAAAATTGCTCAAAAGCAGGAAGGGACGAATTCAGGGAAATATATAATTCATTTTACAGCTAACATGCGTAATGTTTGACGACTAACTCAGAACTTTAAATGTCAGCAGTAATCGGTGTAGGCTACAGTTGAGCAAGCACTTAATTGCAGTAGTTGTGATGTAATTAAGCGGATAATTCTAATCACAGCATTATATTAATATCACACATGTAACTATACCACAAAGGGATAATCAGAGATATAAATATTGTTGGCACACTATTTCGACAGTTATATTAATAACCTCCCATGTTAATGGCATCTTAGACAGTTGTTACGTTTCGTCAGAAACCCCAAAGTCTGACAATCAGTTTTAACAAGGGGTATCGTATAAGCCAGTTACTAGGTTATGGAGGTCAGATGCTCCATGTAAAATACTGGTACTTAGCTGCATCTGGTAAAACTGGAAGTCGACCCCAACATAGTTGGGAAAACTTAGCAGATTGATTAGTGTTAAGGAGTCAGTTTTAAATATCTTAGGACAACCAACACGCCGTTATCTGATCCCAAACTAGGCAGAGCCTGTACTATGGTAACCAGACAACTGATAAACATACTTATATATTTCTAAATACATACATATTATAGATAAATTACACCCAGACACAGAACAAATGATCGTGCTCATCGCACAAAGATTTGTCCTGGGTGGGAATCGAACCCACGACCTTAGTCTTAGCAGTCAGGGTCACTAACCACTAGACTAACAGGCCAGTCCAAAAAAGTTCCTACTCCGGGCTGCTATGACCCGGGGATCGTCCCCAAAATCCCGCCATCAGTAGTCGCGCTGGTAACCACTTGCCTAATGAGGCAATCAGGGTTTATCTACCCACTATACTTATCTTCTATTTTCATACCTAAAGGCTGCCAATGTATGAAACTTAGTGTTGGCATTAATTAATGTTCAACAAGACGCTATAATGGAAACATGTGCAAAGTTTATACGTAGTTTAATTCACGCGATACCCACACTCCATACTAATAACTTAATCAGGCTCGAGTTTTAGAAGAGAGATTACATCATAGTACCCACCTAAGTATAAGTTGTCTGTTTATTTATCATGATGATTAAATCAGAGCTTGTGGCTAGGTAATAAGTTTTTCTCTAATTTGGATCTATTCGCTTTATCCGTTGGAAAATTTAGAAACACATTGCTTGACTCAGTCAAGAAAATATGAGAATAATAGTATATAAATATCTCCAGTGTTCCTTAGCAGTAACTGTAATTTATTTCTTTTTTATTTCATACTAACTTCTGCCCGCGACTTCGTCCGCGTCAAATTTTTTTTCCCCTGACCCTTCCCGTCGCATCAAATTGCCTGCCAGTTTTCGAAAATTTTTCATTACTGCTCTGCTCCTTTTGACTGTAGCGTAATGGTATATAGCCTTTAGCCTTCCTCAATAAATAGGCTACCCAACACAAAAAGAATTTTGTGATTCGGACCAGTAGTTCCTGAGATTAGCGCATTAAACCAAACAAACATACAAACAAACAAACTCTTCAGTTTTATAATATTAGCATAGATATGTATGTACTTATTTACTCCGTCCGACTTTTACTTTATCAACATTGTCTTTGTCTTTTTGTGTACCTGCGAAGAACGTTGTTGGTTGCACATTTGTATAACTCCTTGTATTCTATTTATTTGTAAAATATAATGTGTAATTTTTTGTTCTTCCGAATAAATAAAATAATAAAAGCCGTACGGTGCCATCGATCCGGTTAAGCTACACCTTATAGATTCGTCATGTCTGTCTGTCTGTCTGTCCGAGTATGTCAAAGCCACTTTTTTCCGAAACTATAAGAGCTATGCTATTGAAACTTTGTAAGTAGATGTATTCTGTGAACCGCATTAAGATTTTCACACAAAAATAGAAAAAAAAAAACAATAATATTAGGTTGGGGAAAAAGTCTTTTCGCATTATAGTATGTATGAACTTGTAATAAAATCTCTTTGGCTATACTATTTGTATCTGGCTGGTTTTGGTATCATAGAAAGTTTAAATTTTAAAGAACATAATTCCAAATTCAAATTAGGAAAAGGTGTTATTTTCATTTGTTTTTCGTACCGTCAAGATGAATCTAATGAAGAAATTCGATACATTTTAAAATTTTACCATAAAAAAGGTAAAAATGCAACGCAAGCCGCGAAAGAAATTTGCGATGTTTATGGACCTAGTGTAGTGTCTGTGAGAGTAGCACAAATTTGGTTTAAGCGTTTTCAATCCGGAAATTTTGATGTCAAAGATGCACGTCGCTCTGGTCGCCCTATTACGGATAAAATGGATGCCATTTTTGAAAAAGTGGAGCAAGATCGGCATACCAGTAGTTACGACGTAGCTGAAGAACTGGAAATTGACTACAAAACAGTTTTGGCGCATTTGAAAAAAACTGGGTACACAAAAAAGCTCGACATTTGGGTACCTCACGAGCTCACTGAAAGAAACCTAATGAACCGTGTACTCATTTGTGATTCTTTATTACGACGTAATGAAACCGAACCATTTTTGAAGAAGCTGATAACTGGTGATGAAAAGTGGATCACGTATGACAAGAACGTGCGAAAAAGGTCGTGGTCAAAGGCCGGTCAGGCTTCACAGACTGTGGCGAGACCCGGGTTAGCTCGCAACAAGGTGATGCTGTGTGTGTGGTGGGATTGGAAGGGCATTATTCATTATGAGCTGTTACCACCAGGCAGGACCATCGATTCTGAACTCTACTGTGAACAACTGATGAGATTAAATCAAGAAGTTGAGAGAAAGCGGCCGGAATTAATCAACAGAAGGGGTGTGGTTTTTCATCATGATAACGCTAGACCTCACACATCTTTAGCCACCCAACAAAAATTAAGAGAGTTTGGCTGGGAGGTGTTAATGCATCCGCCGTATAGTCCTGACCTTGCACCTTCAGATTTCCACCTGTTTCGGTCTCTTCAGAATTCTTTAGGCAGTGTCAGGTTAACATCACGAGAGGACTGCCAAAATCACTTGTCGCGGTATTTTGACCAGAAGTCCCAAAATTTCTATAGCAATGGGTGATCCCATTGCTACAAGATGGCAAAAAGTTATCGAACAAAATGGTACCTACATACTTTAGTAAAATGTAAATAAACTTTATTAAAAAATGTTTTGAATTTTCTTAAAAAATGCGAAGAAACTTTTTCCCCAACCCGTTATTTGGGGTCCATACACAGAACTGAAACTCAAAAAAAAAATCATCAAACCCATATGTGTGGGGTATTTATGGATAGGTCTTCAAAAATGATTTTGAGGTTTCTAATATCATTTTTTTCTAAAGTGAATAGTTTGCGCGAGAGACACTTTCAAAGTGGTAAAATGTGTGTCCCCCCCCCCCCCCCCGTAACTTCCAAAATAAGGGAATGATAAAACTAAAAAAAATATATGATATACATTACCATGTAAACTTCCACCGAAAATTGGTGTGAACGAGATCTAGTAAGTAGTTTTTTTTTAATACGTCATAAATCGCAAACCACAATTTACCTTTCATTCAGTCAACTCAAATATAAAAATTAAAAAAAAAAAACATAAACATAAACCTTATGCATAAACCGTGAGTACCTGAAGGTTTGTACGGAACCCTCGGTGCGCGAGTCCGACTCGCACTTGGCCGGTTTTTATTTACCAAGATCTTTCCGTGCCTCGGAAACTACTATGATCACCAATCTATTTGCATGGTGTAGGTGTATACACTTGCCATAGTGCGATTATTGTCACCTAAATCATAATTTAGCAGTGATCGTTCAAAAGCAGATTTTAATAGCCCATAACAGACTTTGATTCATGGTCAGGACTACAGATCGAAAACACAGGAAATACTACATATACATGTACTCATATACAACAAAGTGAGTCTAGCAAAAAAACTATATGTCACCTCTTATTCAGAGAGTTTTCTATCTAGCCAGTTAGTAGATACGTAAAGATGATATATCTCCAACATTGTGCAAGAAAATAACGGATACTTCGATATAATACAATTCCGCTGGGTCTCTTGTTTATGTACAATACACCATTTATAAGTTAAATTCTCGGTTAAATCAATATTCTCCGAAGCGATGGTTTCTTAAGTGCATGTAATTGAATTAAAACATCCAAAGTATCTCCTGATTAGCTTGAAATTGATCAAATTGATTCTGAACCAGAGAGTAAAGTATCTTTTGAGTTTGTATATAAAATATGCGAATGTATCGGTAGTTTTTTCCTTATAAACAGCTGACGCTTTAAGTAAGATAATCGCTTTATAAGTACTGCCTTTTCTTGTGAATTTCACGTCGAAAAATACGTTTTTATATAAAAGCTATACTATATCTTTCCTGAACAAACTATGTAACCTTAGTATGTACACAGATAACAACTTATGCCCCATTCATAAAGTTATTTACTCGTAACAATATAATAACTAAACGGCTGGTCGATACTTCCGTAACCCAGGGTCTGGCTTTTACCTTGGCCAGAGGATAAGCATTGCCATTCAACGTGGCAATGCCGCCAGTCTCTTGTGCATTACCCGTCAAATACGATGCGGATAAAAATGGGTTGCTGCTTTCCATAAATCTGATGCTTTAATTCATATTTTCCAAGGGATAAAACAAAGAACACACGTACTTGGCACAAATATTTGCCTATCAATATTTGTAACCAGGTTGGATGTTGGTATATATAAAAGAAAACTAAATGTAAAACTTCTTGTTCCTGCCAGGGTCACGTGATTCGTTCGAAAGAGTTACCGTGGCCCTGGCATATGGGCAACTGAAGGAAAACGGGTGGGTTTTAGATCTCGCGACCCTGGCAGAACAAAGATTTAATTAGACTATAATCATTATCGCTCTGCCTTATGATTTTATTAATTAAATCAAACAAAAATTTTAAAAGTACAAGGTTATTGAGATGATTTCCCAAATAAAATAAATGCTTAAATAAATTATGGAAATGTCAAACGGTATTTACGTCCTAGAAGGACACAAATGAGTGAGAATGGCCTTATTGATGATTAAAAACAGGAAATTTGTATAAGGGAGAAATCGATACAAACTAGAAGTCACGTAGGCAGATGTTGGAGTTTATAAACGGGGTAGATAGACAAGTGAGCTCATCGCTGCCACCGCGGCAACCAATTTCCTTTGGTTTACACGAGAAAATACGGAATACGGACGATATTTAGCACTCGCTATATTTTTTCAAACTTTCCTTTTTGTATGGTAGATGAAAAGAATTGGTATTTATACCATTCTTTTATATTATAAATGTAAATGTTTGTATGTTTGTTGCTAAATCACGCAAAAAATGCTGAACTGTTTTGGATGTTTGGCACACAGATAGAGACACATAGGGTACTTACTATCCCGGTAGTATGCTTATTATTTCCAACCTACACGCGAGCGAAGCCGCGGGCGATAGCTTTTCCTATAATCAAAACATTTTGGGCTTATTTTTCTTCAAGCGTATTTTTGCTTTATCTAAAAACAATGTCTTAATTATACGTAATAACTACAAGTTGTAGGATAATATTTCGAAATTCAACACTGTATACTATTATTGGCTCAGTCAGGGAAATTAATTGTTGAGCAAACCTTACATTAATTTTTCGTGATTAATTAATTTCCTACAACAATTGCGATTTAAATTTACGGACTGTTTAATGTGGTAGTCAATTGGGTTAACAATAAATTTTCCTGAATTTACACAGATAATTACTATTACTACTTTTGTTTTTTTCATTAGTTTTCAACTTTGATACCCAACACGTCGGTAAACTATTCCCAGGTAATTTAATTTCATCATTAGCAGCCTATAATGTTCCCACTGCTGGGACACAGGCCTCCTCTCGGTGAGAGGGAGTGAGCCATAATCCACCACGCGGGTTCAGTGCGGGTTGGTAGCTGTCACATGTTTTCGAATTTTTGGTTCTAAGACATGCAGTTTCCTCACGATGTTTTTCTTCACCGTTTTGAGAGCAGTGGTGATGAAATAATTTACACAAAGTAAAGCGCCTGCTTGGGTTCGAACTGACGCCCTACTACTCGTAAGTCGCGGCCGTTACCACTAGGCCACCACTGCTCGGTAATTTAATTTGACCATGTCTAAATTAATTGATTTAATTACTATAATATAACACCCAAACCAAAAGGCAATCCGTTGACACCGAATATGTTAACGAGAGATTATTTCTACTCGGTCACAAAGCCGGGCAAAACTAATCCCTGCTTAATTAACTAGAATCCCCCATACACTAAAATATTCACTGCAATTAACTTCCGCTTTATATATGAACTGATGCGATTATAAAGGTAACAATTGAATGGGTTTAACTTGTAAAACATTTACTGTCATACTGGTAAATTGTGTTGAACAGTTATTTACAGTACCTGAATGAGAATTAATCACGTTTTGTTACATGATTATAATAAATTGGTTTTAGATTTTAACAAAATTTGGAGAGAGATTTGCTAGTTGGAAATCTGTATTAAATTGTTAAATCTTGAACAACGTTGTAGAGTCTTAGTAGTTATCTTGTGCAATAAGACCCTGAATAATTTTACTTAATTGTAGACTTAGGTAAGTTCTTAATTAATTAGTTTTTAAGTCTATAATAACAGTTACTTTCAGCAATGGTTCGCCACGTTCATTACACAAAACAAGGTTTCATTTACATCAAAGGAGCAAATTTTAAGAACGTTCACTGTCTGATCTAGGTCTCAATCTTTCAAAAATACCTGAAGTTTACATACATTTTTGACAAGTTTTTGACATTTGATTGTCATCGAGATGAGACTAGATTTTGAACGTTTTCAAATACGAGATTGGCTTACCAACCTAGTAAAGAAATGCAGTTCTTTTTACAAGACTGCCAATTTAGTCCGGTTCTAAGTTGTCATTTTTATATAAAGAACTTTACCCAAATCAAATAAAGTTGGAAATGCTAAAACTCGGTCATATGTATTATAATCTGTTTATATACTAGTATTCCCATCTTATTTATAATTCAATATGGGATTTATTTTAATAATTGTTCCTCTCAACCAAAGCACCTGCCATCTAATCTCTTCACCACCCTTGGTTGACTGGTAGAGAATGCCTAAGGCATTAAGTCCGCCTTTGTACCTTTTTTGTGCGAGATGTTTAAATAAATAATTAATAAATAAACAGTTTTAAGCTAGAACTGGAAAAGAGTTTTTGTTTTTAAAGGACAGCAAAAAAGTTAATTACCAGGCAACACTCAGGGCCCGAAAACATAACCGTATGTTAAGTTAAAGTTAATTATCTAAGTTTTAATTGTACACACCGTTGATACAAGCCCTTATAGGTAGCTAAGGAGGTAAACGATCACATCTTGCGTCATAGAATATTCAGTGAGACATTCGAACATGTCTCATAGAGATTCTCAGAAGCGCAGGTGTGCGGTTTCAAGTACTGTGGTAGGTCGATAGAAGCACTCGCATCCATTTCCATAATTAATTGGTAAATACATGCAATTACTTATGTATTAGCATGCATAACAGTATTTTATGAAAGTGTTGCATAATAAGGGGTATTAAAACACGAGGGTGTGTTTTTAATAGTAAGTATCACACGAGGGTTTTAATATCTAGTTATGTGCAGGTTCATATGCTAGTTTAGTTACTCTCATTCGTTTGGATTGAACCTACTAAATAATAGATTAAAATTAACGGGGAAAAAATCGTTTTAAATTTCTATTTATTTGGCACGCGCCACACAATCGTTCTGTCAGAAAAAAATAATTGATGGTAACTCCTTCGTGATATTAACTTCTTGAATTTGACCTGTATCTGAATTTGAATTTATTTCATTTGAATTTATTTATTTCTTTGCAAACATGGATAAATTGGTACATTGATGTGGTCATAAAGTTAGTTCTCCATGTTCTGTCGTCGACATGAGCATGCAAATATAATTAATGAATATAATTTTAAATCACATTTGAATATTAATATTATTCCATATTACGGTTCAATTTTACAATTTGAATCACATTAAATAGAAAATGTATCCTATTGGTAAAACAATACGTTGAAACATTACTTTCTTAGAGAAAAAGTGTTTCAATATGATTTTATTTTTAAATTTCGATATTGTGTTTATAAAGATATTTTATCTATTTACTGTTTTTTGTCCCTATTAAATAAAATAAAACAAAACAAATATTTAAAACACACTAACTACACAAATAAATACAAAAACAAAGGACACTTAGGCGTCGAAGTACTCGTCCGCATCACTGTCATCCGGAAACGTGTCCAGAAGACTGGCAGCTTTGCCACGTTGATTGGCAATAAAAGTTATAAAGTAAGTTAATATAAACTTGTTTTGAAGTTTATAATTCGAATTTTACAATAATGAGAATAGATAAATAAACAAACCACATTTCTAGAATGAATAGACCTTTAGTCTCGGCTATCTTTCTTGGATCTTTGATAGTCGTTGCAGGCCGTCAGAAGTCCGAAATTCAACAACCAGTCATACCAAGGAGTATCGTATTAATTACTGACCGGATTATGGACGTTAGATAGGTAGTCGCTCCACGTAAAATACTGGTACTCAGGTGCATCCGGTTAGACAGAAACCTGACCGCAACATAGTTGGAAAAAGGTTACGCTTAACAAATGTCAGCTGTCTGAATCTTCAATATCTTTCGATCTTCAAAAGGAAATTACCCGACTCCGAACTAAGCTTAATAACTACAGGCAACTCTAAGAAAAGGCGAGATAAAAATAAATCTTCTTGACATTTCTAACGCCTTCAGGAAATCATTTAGTTGGATAGCTATCTGGAAATGAAAAATGTGGCAGCTGCGTGTCAACTTATACGCGATAGTGAATGTTAAATGGGGGATGGAAGAGAGAATTGTGGTTGTTTGTCACCCAATATAAGTACAAAGTAAATAGGGTAGAAGGGGAAAGTGTTTTCTATCTCTCCAAGGCACGTGTCTCCCAAACTTTTTAGGGTTCCGTAGGCAATATCGAAACTAAAGGTTCCTTGTTACGTCGTATCCGTCCGTACATCTGTCTGCAAGTTAGCTCAGAGAGTCTTAGTGCTAGAAAGCTGTATTTTAACATGGTTATACTGTTTAGTCATGCCAACATAGGGTATCGTTTACACGTAAAGTGGGGATGTTTTTTCTAAGGATAAAAGTTTAAAGCGTGATGCATTTACAGTATAAATCTAATAAAAAGACACAAATTTTAATCCATACTAATATTTTATTATAAAGCTGAAGAGTTTGTTTGTTTCGTTGAATGCGCTAATCTCAGGCACTACTAGGTCGAATTGAAAAAATCTTTTAGTGTTGGGTAGCATATTTATTGAGAAAGGCTAAAGATTATATGACATAACGCTAAAATCCTTAAGAGCCGAGCATAAAGAAAGAAAAGAAAAAAATCACGAAGACCTCGCGCGGGCAGGCAATTCGATGCGACGCGACGTGGTAGAACGGGGGAGCAAGAAATTTGAAGCGGACGAAGTTGCGGGCGGAAACTAGTAGAAAATAAATTCGTTATTTTCAATATGATTCGTATGTCAGTAATAAATCCTTTTTTGGACACAATTTCTCATGGACATTTAATCGGTAATCTAAAACAAATAAATGTTAGAATTATAGCTCTTGTGGACTTCGCTCAGGAAGAACTACAAGGATGGAATTTTATAAGCCTTCTTTATCTGGTAATAGGTAACAGTGTACTGTTGGGTAAACCTAAGCCCGGGCAACAAACAGGAGACACATCTAACATTCCAAACAATGACATGTTCCTTCGAACAGAAATAATACTAGTGACCATTTAACTAATTACCTACTCCGTAACTGTCACATCGCAAGGTAAAATAAACATGGCAACACCAACAGACTTGTCCGTCACCTAATAACTAAATCGTCAGCTCGGATGTGTTGTCAGCGGGTCGGACACGACACACCCATCTATTTCATTACGGGCTTAAATTTCTTCCATTAGGTAATCTACACACATCGATCCGTTTGTTTTATCCCAAAAAAAGAGCGAAATTAACGCGTGGGCTACTAAGGTACAATAATTAATTAGATGTACTTTAGCTAACATTAACATCAGTAGTGTTTTGGCTAAGTAACAACAGCATCACGGGGCGATCGGTTGGATGGGTGATCATCTTTACATACCACGACCTCTCCGTGGCTCGTGAATCACGAGAAGCCGTTGGTCTCCACTGTCATTCATGAATTTTTGACAGTCGTTACGGGTCGACAGAAACCTGAAAATCTGCCAGCTAGTATTATCAAGGGGTTTCGTTTTACCCAGTAACTGGGTTGTGGGGGTCAGATAAGCAGTCGCACTATGAAAAATACTGGTATTCAGCTGCATCCGGTTTGACTGGAAGCCAACCATAACAAAGGTAGGTAATGGCTAGGTAGTTATTTTAAATCCTTTATTTGGGAGCTTTATCACAATACTGACAATGTCGCTCCATCATAGCCAAAATTTTGCATTTTGAATTACTTTATAAGATTTTAATATATTTTGTACATAGTTCTAGCCTCGTCCGGCATAGGTTTAACTAAAAAACTATTTAAAAAGCCAATTCCAGATATATTTTGGGAACCAAACAGATTTCTCCTGAAGAGTTTTCCCCGCTCGACACTCCAACAAGATGTACGATGATACGTCCTCGATCATTCCACATTTGTCGCAATTAGGTGAAGGTATGATACACATAAGGAACGTAAACTTCTTCGATGGGATGTGACCGGGTCGAGGCCTCATGGCAGTAACAACATCTTTTCTATTAAGTGAATAGTTATCGTGGGTTCGATTCCCACCCAGGACAAATATTTGTGTGATGAGCACAATCATTTGTTCTGTGTCTGGGTGTAATTTATCTATAATATGTATGTATTTAGGAATATTTAAGTATATTTATCAGTTGTCTGGTTACCATAGTACAGGCTCTGCCTAGTTTGGGATCAGATAACAGTGCGTTGGTTGTCCTTAGATATTTATTTATTTATTTATCAATCCAGGGAATTATTAGAGGTTCAGGCTGAATGTTATACCAAATACTCTTTTCTCTTGATCTCACATTATGGTATTAAAAGGCTAGGTAGATGATATCTTTATCCAACATTACGGAGTTAAGCACCATTTTGTTCCTCATAAATGCCATGTTGGGAAAATAAAAAGGCACGCAGTACAGACCAAACTTTTTTGTTAGCACATTTTACAAAAATTAAATGGTTCTAAACTTTTGTTTCAATTTCACAGCTTGTTTCAACTGCCAACCTTTGTACCATTAACCTTTGAGTCATTAACAAAAACCTCTGAAAAATAACCTTCTAATTAAGGGCTAATTAAAGGACGCCGTAAAAATATTTATCCTCCAATTAAATTCACTTTGTGGCTGGCTAGCGACTATTAATTACCCTCAGCTTGACGATGAAAAAGTTTGAATACAAAATCCAGTGGAGAAAGTGAATAGAACGTAATTTTCTATTCGAACATAGAACTTTTATTAACACTCTCGTCTAGCCTGTCTGTATTTTGTCGTCATGCGTGATACATACAAGGATTTTTTCGATTATTGGTGGCCGACAAAGACTGTGAGGCCAAGGGTAACCCGTGACCTGTCAACCGCCGTGTCCATTTGTTCAAAAGAGTTACCGTGGCAAGAGAAAGATCAGGGTGGGTTTTAGTCAATAAAAGTCTGACACGCCATCCCGCTCCCCCTCCCAGAGCGCGAGATGTCATTATTTCCCACCCAAATAAAAGGTAAACCGTGATTTCTTAAAATCAAATTTTCTTAAATATTTTTTGCAATTTGCCGGTCAGTGTCCGTCAGGTTTCATATTGAACAAAATATAATTCGCGACTGTAACGTGTATGTACATATGAAAATAATTAGTATCATAAAAATAATCAATACAAGCCTTTAAATTCGTATGTATAACCCTATTGAACGAGTATTTCATAAAACATCCATATAATCAATAGGTACTTGCAACGGTGAATTGAAATTGCCTGAATAAGCGCCCCTTAATAAAATAAATAAATAACTCATGTAACATAAATCAAAAGCCTATACAAAAGAAGCGAAAATCAGTAAACTACCTTGAAAGAAAAAGAAGTAATGGCTACATGCAAGAAAAACATTACAATATAAGTACTTCGATAATCTTTCATTTGGCATCGCGATTTGAACAATAAAGAAGTCGTTAACTGTTACATGGAGGCACGCTAGATTACTGATTAAGGAAATTAAGTAATTTTATTTCAGCCTTTGTTAAATGATCGACTGGCCTGTTAGTCTAGTGGTTAGTGACCCTGACTGCTAAGACTGAGGTCGTGTCCCACCCAGGACAAATCTTTGTGTGATGAGCACGATCATTTGTTCTGTGTCTGGGTGTAATTGATCTATAATATGTATGTATTTAGTAATATATAAGTATATTTATCAGTTGTCTGGTTACCATAGTACAGGCTCTGCCTAGTTTGGGATCAGATAACGGTGTGTTGGTTGTCCTAAGATATTTATTTATTATTATTTAAATAAGTCTTATTTTCAAACCTATTTCAAACACTGGTATATTGTTCAATGCCAGTAAATTTGGCAACCCCAATAAATTGTTCGTAGATACAATTTATCGCTCCTATGATAATAAATAGGAAAGTGTGTTATATGTATTTTGGAATAAAAAATAATAGTCGTAATTGCTTTCTGTTACAAAATACAGCTGTATTTTTTAAATGTATATGATAGATATCTGTTTAAGTTAGAAATCTTTGTATAAATTTACTATCCACTCGCAGAGAAATAAACTAAAACCACACTTTGGTTTAGGGTTGCCAGATATAGGCTTATCATTTCTGGGACAATTCAACCAAAAAAAAACCTCTGCTTGTTTTTTTTTTATACATATATAGTGTGAAGTGAAAGTGAAAAGTGATATATATGTATAAAAGAATACAGTTATATAAATGATAGAGTAGCCATTTACCATTGGAACGAAGTTCCATATCGCGCGTTGTGAAAGGGGGCTAGACGGAAAAAAATCTTACGAAAAGTTGTCACGTTATGCTTTAACCGACTTCAAAAAAAGGACGAGGTTTCTCAATTCGACCGTACCTATATATTTTGTATGTTGATGTTTTTTTTGTTGTGAGTAGAGAGGGAGAGAGGGAGCGAGGGAGAGAGGGGGAGAGGGGGAGAGGGGAGAGGGGAGAGGGGGGAGGGGGGAGGGGGAGGGAGAGAGTAGGAGAGGGGGAGAGGAGGGGGAGAGGGGAGAGAGGGGGAGAGGGGGAGAGAGAGGTAGAGAGAGAGGGAGAGAGAAGGAGATAGGGAGAGAGAGAGAATATTTTTGTTGAGTGTATACAGGTTTTTTGTACATAATAAATAATTAAAAAATTATAACTATTATGAATCCTGGAAAGGAACTTCGTTCCATCCGGGTGTCCCTTGACACCTCTAAAGTTTTTTTTTTTTCAGTGCCAAGGCCACCAGGGTTTTTCCAAAATGGTGAAATTTCCCGACCATCTGGCAAGCCTACTTTGGTTCCGTAGTAACAGACTAATATGGAGTAAAACATTATTTTTATTTAGCTGTCACTTTCAGGGTTTAGCCCAAAATGTATAAGAGAGAATTATTTCGTTTACTGAAGATATTACCGTGTATTTACAGCTAAGCACTACAACAATACATACCTCGTCACAAAATGATAGGCATGTCAATTTGTCATGTTGTAGGCACACGTGTAATATGAAAATCGATAGATTCTGCCTCTGAGCGACCAAAGCATAAAATAGACAACGATGAGTGTATTTGGACACAGTTCAACCAATAAAGTTTGCAACAGTTGGTCAGGCTGTGGCCGTAATGTGCCAATTTATAGCCGTATCATCATCAAATATGATACCGAAACTGTAACCATGAATTTAGCATATGAATGCAGAAATTTTTCGTCGATTATATCAATAAAACCAGCTGTTTCATAGCAAAATGTCAGTCGGTCAAAATGCATTAATGTATTTTTTTTTTTCATAACTGACGATTCCTTGGTAACAGTTTGCACGTCAATGTCCCTGCCACCCTTTACGAATAGGCGTTAGAAACCCGTTTAACTATCTGAAGCCTACAATAAAAGTATTGATAGCCATGACAGATACATTCTACAACTGCTGTAACATCTATCACAAAGAATATTTGTATGTTAAGATCAATCATTGAAATATTTTAAAGTTTCCTGTTTATATTTCACACCTGGCTGATAGCAAAAGCAATACAGAAAAATCTTAGCCGAATTCTCGATCCATTGAATTTGAAAACTTAGATTTTTGAATAATAAACGATTCTCAAAGTTAAATTACATAAATTATTACAATTCATAATGTAGCGTAGAAACAACGCAAATGGAATCCTATGCCCAGCATTGGGCAAAATCGGGCTATGGATGTTGTTAGTTCGAATAATCGTTGCCAATTGTTTGGTATCTTCATCATCACCATCATCAGTTCAGCCGAAAGACTGCTGGACATAGGCCGCCCCCAATTTGGAGGATTTTACCACAATCTCCACGCTTGGCAGGCATTAAAATGCATAGAGAATGCTCCTAAGAACGCGCCCCTTAGTTGCCCCTTACGACGCCCACTGGAGGAAAAGAGATGGTACTATTTTTTTCGTCCGGCATTACACGGAACGATTTAATTTCCTAGAATGATAGAATTTTAATATACCACTTCATCCAAATCTAACGCAATTACCAAGTTAAACGCCCGATAGAACATCAGGCAGCAAATAAGCCGTAGTAGACACAGTCTGGTCATAGTCTCCAAATTCTAAAGGAAACCTTACCCTATTCAGTTCTGTACCGACAGTATCGACGGAATAGATTCGAATCCATCGATAGAGGCTACCCTCTGGAGATAATGGAAGCTTCCCTTTGTCCGTTTATCTACGTCTGTGCCAGCTGGGACAGATTCTGTCCTACTGTGTACCTACATTGTTTTTAACGCGCTTTTAATAGCTTCTTATACAGGATGTAAGGGTAAACACCGTGCCTGCCAGGGTCGCGAGGTTGTTCGAAAGAGATACTGTGACCCTGGCACATGGGCAACTGAAGGAACATGGGTGGGTTTTAGTCAGTAAAAGTCTGACACGCCCTCCCGCTCCGCCCAGAGCGGGAGAAGTCATTTGATGATTTCCCATCAAAAAAAAAAAAAAGGTAAATACCGTTTTCCTTGAAACCAGTGATTTGGTTTCATTAATAGAACGTAAAATCAATGAAAAAAAACAACCTTTTTTTTTAAAGAAATTCTGCATTTTTCCACAAGAACATTTCACCCTATGCGCGAGGGCAACAAACTTCCGTCTCAATACGCCGCGTTGCCCGACGCCAACGCACGGGTCGCGACCCCAGTCAGTCAGCTGTCAGTCTCGCTAGCGAGCTTCGGATAAAGTTTTTAAATTTTTTAGTTCAGCTAGCTACAAAAGCGGGAATTTCGTTTTTTTTTTTTTTTTTTGCTCTCCTCGTGATCCTAGCCAGGATAATGGCACATATTTATAAAATTATTATATTGTCATTGGTCCTCGATAACTCTACAAAGTTTAAATGAAATACTGTTTTAAGTGGGTCAAAATGCGTGCCCCGGAAAGCACGTTAAGTTGTTGGTCCCGGCTATAATTTGTGGATCTTTGACAGTCGTTGCAGGTCGTCAGAAGCCAGAAATCTGACAACTGGTAATTTTAAGGAATTTTGTGTAACCCAGAAATTGGGTTGTAGCGGTCAGATAAGCAGTCGCTCCTTGTAAAACTTTTGGTATTCAGCTTCATCCTGTTAGATAGCTGAAAGGGTAGGTAGGTGATGATGATGTAAGAATCTATGGACATGGTTTTGCCATAGAGGCTTCCAATAACAACTACAAAAATAAAAATAGCTGAAGTTGTGACTTTGTGATAAAACTAAGCGAAGCAATGACATAGAAAACAGAAGAGAAAACAGTTGAATTCCACCAAAAAAATGCACAAAAGAAGCTCGACCTGAATTAACATGCTCAAGACGTCGTGAAAATATGACAGTGGATAGATGGGTGGTAATTATCTATAGGAGGGCATAGATAAATACCACCCGTCTCTCCACTAGTCCAATGCTTACTTAAGGATGCATATTCGGTAGGCTCGCAATCCTTTCCTATCCTAAGGGCACGTCTTTCCTACCATTACAGCGCTCCCCGGTCCACTTCTTGTTATGCAATGACCTATGTAGCATGTATCATGAGGTTTCAGGGGCTTTTTTTTTTTTTTTGGATGGGAAATCATCAAATGACTTCTCCCGCTCTGGGCGGAGCGGGAGGGCGTGTCAGACTTTTACTGACTAAAACCCACCCGTGTTCCTTCAGTTGCCCATGTGCCAGGGTCACGGTATCTCTTTTGAACAATCACGCGACCCCGGCAGGCATCGGTCCTAGCAGACCCCTTCAGTGTGGCTGACATCTCTTTGAGGCGCGCGTGGAACACTACGCGCCGTCGACCCGAGAGGTTTCAGGGGCTAGTGCAAATCTCGAGGTTCTTTCGATTAATTGAGTCTGGTCAAACCACGCTAGGATCGGTGCAATTCATTTCATTTCATTTCATATTACATAGGAATCATTAAAACATAGCAATGTTGTGGTTGCTTATATAAGCCTTTCACGCGTAGTAATGGCGTAGGCTACCCAGTAGGCCTAGCACAAACGCGCGGAGTAAAAGTAACAGAATTTCAACCTATCTAAAAATTGAAAATACTCGTTAAGCATGTATTTTTTGTTTAGTCTTAATACTTTATTCATATCTTTGGGTAATACTTTTTGTGCTTCCCTCAAAAAATTTAACCAAAATGCTTTAATATAGTTGTATTTTCGATGTATTTTAAAAATCGTTCGTGTTCACGTTAAGACTGAAATTGTAATGTAACATTTCTGTATATAAATTCTTGCAACCATACAAATCTTTTACATAGCAATACTTAACTAACTATTTAATTAGGTACTCAACAAAATAACAATACCTCTTGACTGCTTGAAGACAACCTTTGGATTTCGATGCTCCAAAGTCAAAACATCTTGTTTCCATTCCGTACTTGGTAAAAAACCAGTACTTTTACGGTAACTGTCAAATGAGATACTTTTAAACTTGATTTATGAGTACACTGATACAAAAATCATTTGAGGCAAATCACATACTTTCAATTTTATATTTAGTGAAGTATTTTAAATCACTACAAATCTGACTCCTGAGTCACCTAGTTTAGGAGTAACAAATTATGTATCATAGTCTTAAGCAATGTCAAAGGTTTTTTTTTTGTATCAATAAAGATTTTTATTTATTATTTATTTATTCACATTTTCTGAATCATGACACGGTTATCGCGCGTTCGTACTAGGGCCTACGATGTTAAACATTTACAGTCGTCCAGAACATTAAAGTTGTACTTCTAACAGCTCTCACAAGTGAACATTAAGCTTTATGTAGCTTTCAATATTAAAACAAACCTTAATGTTGTCAATGCATTTAAACTGGGACATTTTGAAACAAACAAATGATTTATCTTGTTTTTGTTGCTCCTTCGAGTACCGTGTGATGTTGAACGTAAAGAATAGCACTATCTCATTTCTTCCCATAGTTGTCGTAGAAGACGACTAAGGGACTCACTAGAGAATGGACAGCAGCGTTCTCTATGCATTTTACCACCATACTACGATAACTCACACCTCTTGTAAGCGTGGCGATTATGGCACCCCCCTTTGGGGAAGGTCTATGTCCAGCGGTGGATATCATTCGGAGTGATATGCTGAAGGTGATGATAATGACAACGATCAAGGGAACAAGCATCGCTTTAAGCGACTGTTATACAGTCACCAACCGGGTCTAGACATAGGTGACCTTGGTGATTTACAACCGCGTTTATGGTGGTTTACGACCAAATTTCATATGACCTTGGTGTTTAAGAGCTGTGTTAGAGACCAAAGGCGAATAGAGGAGGTTGGGTCGGCGGCCGACCGCATTGACGCGGTTACCAACCGCGAGTACGTCAGTCGGTCGCTGTCAATGAGCGTGAGTGACAGTTGGATCATGTTAGTGCCACTTTTAGGTATTCAAGGTCGCATATCTAACAATACATTAAACAATTCTAGATGATCTAGATGAACAAATTCATTAAATTTTTCATGGCTCCGTATTTTTCTTTCTTCATGTCACAACCACAATCTTTTTAGGGTTCCGTTGCCAAATGGCAAAAAACGGAACCCTTATAGATTCGTCATGTCTGTCTGTCTGTCCGAGTATGTCACAGCCATTTTTTTCCGAAAGTATAAGAGCTATGCTGTTGAAACTTGGTAAGTAGATGTATTCTGTGAACCGCATTAAGGTTTTCACACAAAAATAGAAAACAAAAAAATATTTGGGGTTCCCCATACATAGAACTGAAACTCAAAAAAAATGTTTTCATCGAACCCATACGTGTGGGGTATCTATGGTCTTCAAAAATGATATTGAGGTTTCTAATATCATTTTTTTCTAAATTGAATAGTTTGCGTGAGAGACACTTCCAAAATGGTAAAATGTGTGTCCCCCCGCGTAACGTCTAAAATAAGGGAATGATAAAACTAAAAAAAAATATATGATGTACATTACCATGTAAACTTCTACCGAAAATTGGTTTGAACGAGATCTAGTAAGTAGTTTTTTTTTTAATACGTCATAAATCGTAAACCACAATTTACCTTTCATTCTGTCAACTCAAATATAAAAATTAAAAAAAAAACTTTTAATTTCATAAACATAAACCTTATGCATAAACCGTGAATACCTGCAGGTTTGTACGGAACCCTCGGTGCGCGAGTCCGACTCGCACTTGGTCAGTTTTTTATTTTTTCGAGCGAGAAAATTGTCGATATTGGCGGTGTGTTAGGTGCTTTAGGAAGATTTGCCATGCTAAACAGTTGAGAAAATATTTAGAGGAAAATAAAACGATCGCTTCGTTTTCTGAAGTTTTCAGAAATAAGCATATTCATAAAATGGTCACGTAACTACTACATTGAAATTCATTCTCCACTCAATAACCCAAAACTAAAAAACTCGAGTTCTATTTCGCAATCGTTATGTATTTAAAGTATAATACCTTTTTTTAATAAAACTTTTTTTAAATAGACACAATGAGTCTGTTTCTAACTAGAATCAGTATACAGATCATGATTTTGAGAAACTTTTAAACATTCATTCGTATACGTTTCATTTGCATATCGCTCTCTACATTTAATTTGATTGCTACCATAATCTGTTTGAAAACCAGATTATATAGGTACTGACTACGAATAGAGACAAACGTGATACGTTTTCTCTCCTTCACATTATATAAACAAAATAAAAAGGCACGTATGAAAACTAGACTAAGAATCAGTTCTTTCATTCTTGACATGAGAGGGTCCCCTAAAATGCTCGCCCTTTATCAGTTCCTAATGATTTAGTTGAGACGAAGAAGTGGCGCAACGAACTTCCCAACAGCAAAGCTGTTTATTCAGTTAGGATAACTTGATTCTGTGCTAAGTAATTAAGATTACGAAACCCTGTCTTCGGACGTTTCATAAGTGCCCATGTACATTTATGTTATTTGTTTTTTATTCAATCACAAAACATAAAGTTAAATCACAGTTGTATGTGAGCTGGCACACGCCAATAAACCAATTACGCTTTATTATATTTTTTAATTATATATCTACATATTATGATTTGTCTATCTAAATATTATCATCATCCGTTGTTATGAATGCTAAATTATTATATAAATTAGACCACCTACACATATTTTGATATTAGATCTATGTTAGATACACATACCTATATGTATATTTTAAGTCATTTTTTTTTTAATTTAATAGATTGGTTGTCATATGTAGCTATATATTTCTAGTCTAAGCTGACTTCTCATTTTACGAAAATGAAAAGCCTTTATATCACGAGGTCAGCAAAAACTGGAAATAAATAACTTGATACCTATATCACCGTGTGTATATACTTTTAGGCAACGGAAATGATTTCGTTGAAATGTTTGTCTAACAATAAACTACAATAATATAACAATTTCGCTACATAATGAAATCATATTAAATGTTCTGCTTTTCATAGCCAATATAATTAACTTACGCCAATTTCAATTGTTCTCAGGTACGGTCCCATGTTACCATGCTGGACGACCTAGTGCCCACACTAGCAACCAACAGATCCACTGCACCAGGCCATGATCATAACTTCTACGTTACCTTTTTTGATGATGTCAACAACAGATATATCAACGATACCCACAATGCGACTGAGGTAAGCAAAATTTGCTTTTGATTTATTTTTATGTGGCAACCCAAACCGAAAAATGTTGAAACAGTTTGAAAGGATTGGGTCATGTTTACCAGTAGCGGGGTTAAGGAAGTCAGCAGTTTTTCTCCAGGTTAAATACTGGTATTCTGGTTAGACTGAACGGTGACCCTATTTTTTTTTAAGACTAGGCCAATCCTGTCCAACGCTGCATCTAGTAAGCAGCCCATCCATCATCATAGATGTATTGCTTTCTTGGTACAGCGTTTGTATTTTAGGATGCATTTTGGATAAGCAAAATGTATCGCAGCATTTAAACCTTGTTTTTGACGATGTACCTATTTGCACACACATTTAGGTCCGTAAACGATCATCATCGGGCAAAAAGGATCCCAATATATGGTTTTTCGGACTTTCTGCCTAACCTCATGTATTTACGTTACTCATATCTACATTGAAAAAGTCAACTGTGCTTTCAAAATGTTTCCGATGTGCCACCCAAGTCCCTTACAAGGCAGCAATCAACTCTTATCTGTCGGTTTTATCTATGCTGACGCGGGAAAGTGTAAAAAAGCGCTGAATGGATGAAAGTGGCTCACACCGAGCCTAGTTTATTCTTAGCGTTTTCTGCACTTCCACTTTCAGGTCTATGTGCCTCTGCCAAGGTCGCGTATTAATTCGAACGAGCTACCGTGACCCTGGCAACTGAAGGAACGCGGCTGGGTTTTATAGTCAGTAAAAGTCCGACAGGCCCTCCCGCTCCGCCCAGAGCGGGGGAAGTACTGCCAGCTAATTTGATTTGACCCTGTATATCTGTAAGGTACTTCATTTGTCACTACTACACAGAATGGATTGATCCCATACAAAGGACAGAATTTCCTGTCACAATTTTACTGCCACCTTTAGAAATATTTATTTTATTCAATTTGTGATTGCCCCGGTAATCAAGAGACCTATCATTTTGTCATTTTGTAATTTGTATGGTTATAGTTATTTAGTAATAAAATGAACAATTTATCTGTGATCAGCAATTTAATAAAAGACTGACCAGCACCCTTATTGCGAAACGCACGATTTATCAGAATCTGAATGGGATTGAAGATTATTTCTAAACCATTGCGTCATTTGTTCGAATAAATTGTCGGCTCAGCAACATAAATAACGCAATGAATATTGTTTAACTATGAATATTAAACCAATTCCTACCGATAAAAAGTTCCGCAATTACCCCTCTGACTTGACTAGCTTGTTAGTCTAGTGGTTACTGACCCTAACTGCTAAGACTGAGGTCGTGGGTTCGATTCCCACCCAGGACAAATGTTTGTGTGATGAGCACAATCATTTGTTCTGTGTCTGGGTGTAAGTTATCTATAATATGTATGTATTATATTTAGAAATATTTAAGTATGTTTATCAGTTGTCTGGTTGCCATAGTACAGGCTCTGCCTAGTTAGTTGCCCATCAGATAACGTTGTGTTGATTGTTCTAAGATATTATTATTATTACTGAAGTAAAATAATACGATATTGACTTATAATGTCAAAATTATGCAAAACTCCGCCGTACGTAGGTATTTCTCTTCAAGTCTTTTAAAAACAATGCCAAAAATTACAAATCTGTCACTATTTTCGCTTCAACATTAAAACGAACAAAATTATACAGAAGCAACAACCTACCCGATTCGCAATTCGTTCAGAAAATACATTTTGTGAGAAACTTTTATTTTTCGAATTTAATTGTTCTGTTTTGATTGTTGCCGAACAAAATATCTCACACTACCGCCTGTCCGCGGCTTTAGCTTGACAGCAATTTTAATAACAGAATCGGAATCAAAACAATACGAAAACTGACAAATAAATTTTGAAAGAGAAATGAAAATAATAACTTTCAAACGTTAGCGTTGCTGTCAGAGTTTTATGAATTTGAAACAATAATATTTATGGCCTTTTCCATCACCTCTAGACAAATACTAGTGAACTTATCTAGCAGTTTATTTTATTCAACTCTTCATTTATTTAATTATTGATTGAGGATCCCCAAAAATAGATTTACACAATACTTGACATATAAATAAAGGGCAACATCACATATTCAGTAGGTGTACTCCTTCGCTTGTAGGAGACCACAGCATGGAACATAGAGTTAACAACTAAGTTAAAATTTCAACTATGTATAGATAAAATTTTATATAGTTAATTGACAAATGTGGGCCCTGACTCCACAGGTCCAATCAAATCAGCATGGTTCTTTCCTCAAACGAAAACTTCAGACATCAATCTGCAATGTCCTTATTTTGACTAAGATTGTGTCTTGAATTTAAAAGACCGTGACATCTGACTTTCTCAAGACCTCTAACTGAGTGTGTGTAGAAACTTTCTTACAAAATAAAATCATAATCATTTCGATAGTTCATGTCTACCTTCTAATATCTCAGCTTCTTGACTTCAATCCATAGAAATCTCAAACCACCTTTGTCATTATCATAATTTTTCTTTTTCGCCAAACACCATGGTAACGCTGCCAGCCTTTTTGGCACTCTTCGCATTGACAGCGATGCGGACGAGGTTTTGATGCCCAGTGATTATTTTCCCTCTGTATTATTTAATGTTTAAGCCTAACGCCTACATATCATGTAAATCATCAACATCATTTCAGCCGATAGACGTCCACTGCTGAACATAGGCCTCCCCCAAGCTCCGCCACTTCGACTGATTTTGTGCTTCCCGCATCCAGCGGATTCCTGCGGCTTTCACAAGGTCATCGGTCCACCTTGTTGGAGGCCTTCCAACTCTACGTCTTCCGGTGCGCGGTCGCCACTCCAGAACCTTTCGGCCCCATCGGCCATCTGTTCTGCGAGCAATGTGCCCTGCCCACTGCCACTTCAGTTTAGCAATTCTTTGGGCTATGTCGGTTATCTTGGTTCTCCTACGGATCATGTAAATATTCCAGTATAAATATATCAGAACGTTTATATATTAATAATAGTTTCAATTACGTTATCCAGGCATACCAGTCCTTCATCCTGCCGTGGTGGCGGCAGGTGCTCTGGACGGTGCTGTTCGCAGGCATGGTGGTGGTGGCCACCGTGGGCAACCTCGTCGTCATCTGGATAGTACTCGCTAACAAACGTATGAGAAGCGTCACCAATTACTTCCTAGGTAAGTACCGCAACGTTATTACTTATATCTGAATTCATAAGTTAATCTAACATGAGGACTGTCTCTGAATTCTACTTCCTACTATAATATTATAAACGCGAAAGTTTGTATGTATGGATGTGTGGATGTTTGTTCCTCTTTCACGCAAAAACAACTGAACGGATTTAGGTGAAATTTAGCACACAGATAGTTTATAACCTGGATTAACATATAGGGTACTTTTTATCCCGGTAGTACGTTCGGGATATTTTCCGACCTCCACGCGGACGAAGCCGCTAGCAAAAGCTAGTATCAAATATGTACAGTTCTACTTAGTGACCATGTGAGAGGTTTAATATTAATTAACTTCTACCCAGGACTTCATGAAATATTACCCCCGACTCCTCGCGTCTTTTCCCTTTCGCCCGCCTACGTCATTACTTCGTTCACACTTAGCATGCTTTCTTACTTTTTTTCATTCTGCCCGTATCCTAAGGGTCGTAGGGTGATGTTAATAGCCAATAACTTTCCTCAAAAACTGGGCTATCAAATGCAAAAGTTTTTTTCCAAACCGACTGGTCGTTTCAGAAATTACTTGTAACAAACTCACAAACTTTACCTCTATATAAGACAAACCGAACAAGTTATTTATTAGACAGATTTCAAAGTCACTAACCCTTGTGACCCTTCCATTTACATTTTTGTGCAGTACAAAAGTATAAGAGCAATATCTCCAAAGACAATAAATTCATGACTCGGATTTCCTGCAAAATTTTTGTCGAAATAACGAACGAAAATACAGCAAAACTTGGTTTAAAACCCTGTATGCAAAATCTGGGCGCCGCTCTCATAATGTGTAAATGTGAAGGCTGCATTCCCGCGCATCGCTTTTAATTACGGAAGCCCCTTCCCGGCTTTCAGTCACAAATAAAACGAAGACAACGTTAAAGCGACATTTTATTTATACTATTATGTTGGTAATTTTAGAATTTCTTCAGAAAATGTAGGAGAGATTATACGCTCACGTTATTACGTAGCTGATCTCGTTTTTGTCAACATTACTCTTGATTGGATTTCTATTCTTAAACCCAAGGCTTAAATCGTTAGATTTACCCTCAGTATACCAAGTCGAGCGAAAAGTGCCAATACTGAGAAATGTGAAAAAAAAGTAAAAGCAGCACCCCATTTCTGCCCGTGCCCGTATAAAGCGACTAAGAGACTTACTAGAGAATGGCTCATTGCATTTTATCACCATACATTGATCGCCAACCCACCTACCAAACGTGGCAGTTATGGAAAAGCCCAGCAAATTCGGGGACGCCTATGTCAAGCAGAAGACATCTTATGGCTGAAAAGATGATGAATGCAGAAACTTGCATTGGTTGTCATGGAAACACCATTATTATTCCATGACAACCAAGGCAAGTTTCTGCAAAATTCACGTTTCTGTTTCGTTTAGACACCTCTGACACACATGTCAAAGCAGAAACGCGACAACCTTTTGACGTGGCGGCATGCAGGCTGAATCTACAATTTTTTTTTTTGTTTTAAACATGTTTAATCTACTACGAAATCTAACACGAACCCTTGTTTATGTTCACCAGTGAACCTGTCAGTGGCAGACGCGATGGTATCAACCCTCAACGTGACGTTCAACTTCACTTACATGCTGAACTCTGATTGGCCGTTTGGACACTTCTACTGCAAGTTCTGCCAGTTTATAGCGGTGCTCAGCATATCTGCGTCTGTGTTCACGTTACTGGCCATCAGTGTGGACAGGTGAGTTATCAGTACCTACCTATTTTATAACATTAGTGACGGTTACTCAAAAAAATATGTGCGTTCAGGGTACCCCTGTCAAGAACCTTTGTTCCTGTCGCGTGTCATCCGAATAGGAGGCGGGGGGGGGACGCTAGGTATGTTAAATGTCTCAGGCTAGCGACAAACATTTAGAATGTAGCTAAATGAAATTAATTCTATTTCCGTCTCATTTATTTCCGCCATCACAACAAAAATAATTAAAGACAAATTGAAACAAATGAAATGTCCTATATCAACAAGAGCATGTCTTAATCTTAATACAAAATGTTCATTCTTTTTTTACTTTTATCTACAAAGCGTAAAATCGTCAAAGAAAAGAAATATAATTTGCCCATTTTCATAGGTATTTACATATAAAATCACCGCGTTAGGAGAATAAAATTGAGCAAACATACAGGGCCTTTTTTCTGTCAACAATAATAATTTTGCAATAAGTCACAGCTCTCGTGAGATATTTTTTTATTATGTGACGTTGTGAGTTTTTCAATCTCAAATACCTGCTTAGAAATGGAAAATCAGCCTTCTAGATACACATTATAAAATAAATGTCGCTATAATAACTTACAATATTCGACTTACAAGTCAGTCTATCGGTCTGTCTGTGTGACCGCTTTGTTCCTGTTCCTCTATACTTTACACCGGATTTTGATGCGGTTTTTATCATCGTTTAATAACAAAATTCCGGATCATTTAGGTGTAGTAATAATAAATAAATTACCAATCAAATATCTTGACTTAGCACTCAAAGTTGTCGACATGTGGGACGTGGACTCTGCAATCATTGTACCGATAATCGTAACAGTATATGGCCTAATAGTGAAGAGCCTCTACCATCACCTCAAGAGGCTCTCATTGCGTGGCTGCGGCACGTTTAGTGAGGAGGTTCCTCTCTTTAGATCCCTGACCACCAGCAATTTGGACCCTGTTCCCGATACCGACGGGCCATTTTTATTTTTTTAAGTTGATAATACTTATTTTTATATGTTAGTAAATATTTTAAAATTTGAAAGATATGAAAATAAATTTATTTTATACTAATGTTAAAATGGCATATTATAGTAAAGATATCTCGATATTTTATCAAGTCGTCAAAACTGTGCGAGCAAAGGCGGGGTCACTAGTAGTATTTGAAATGTATTTTTTGCTTTTCTGTCACTGTTTATAGGTAAGTATTAAACCTACGGAGTGAAGACACACTAGGCTCTGTACAAAATAGCACAACATCTACTACATATCATAGTTAATTTCAAATTAAAAATTCGTGTTGCTAAAGTTAAGTAGACGAAAATGACGCAGTTTTAATTTTCCCGTCTGTTTCCCTAACTTTCCAATAAACTGCTTATATCACACATTTTCAGTAAAAACGCCGGCAACATAAAATATTTTTCTGACAACTATAAAAACTTAATGTCGCTGATACACGGTGTTCAAAGAATGAGCCCTAACATAGAAAGTCCATTACCTACATTTATCGCTGGGGCTTTTACCGGCCCCCTCCTTGTCACCACACCCCGATAGCTTCTTCCTTCACTTAATATCTCTATAATCAGCACTATTAAATTCACGTCTAAAAGAAGTTATTACAAACCTCTATAGGACGGAAAGGTTCCGTGTGTGTCACCGTTCTCTATGCATTTTACCACCATACTGCGATCGCCAATCCGCCTGCCAAGCGTGGCGATTATGGAACACCCCCCCCCCCCCCAATCGTGGCCGTCTTACGGTTGAAATGATGAAGATAATAACACCTCTATTTTTAAGGAAGCTTAATAAAATACAACGGTATCAACTACTAAATTTCATTATCATAATAATCGGCTTATAATGTTCCCACTGCTGGGACACAGGCCTTCGCTCTGTGAGACGGAGTCGGCTATCAAATCAAATCAAATCAAAACAATTTATTTCGGGCTACAAAGACCCATATCATAAATACCTTACAGACTAACATACATACAAATAAAAACAATGTAAACATAAAACTATTGTACACGAAGTGACGGCGTCGTGTTGCGCTGCGTGGTGTCGCGTAGCCTTCCGCGGAATCGCCGATACACGACACCCTTCGGCCAAAACTCTTCCTTGAGGAAGGTCTCGATTTGAAGAGTTGGAACTCGCACTACGAAAGACTTGAAGTTCGTGTTATGGCGTGGTTCCAACTTCTCGACCCTCAAGGTCCAGTTAGTCTTCACTCGTACATACTCCACGATTTCCTCAACCTTCGTGGTATAATGTAGACGGGACACATATAGCTGCGTCGTCGGTGTAGCTGGACGCAGCAGCATATTGGGTCCTGCAAGCGCGGTCCCGCACTGGTTCCGACTAGGAGGCTTCCTCCTCTTCTTCCTCTCCACCTTCACGAAGCCATCCTTGTCACACGTGTCTGAAGCCAGGCCTAACTGTTTGGAACCCCTGTTGTCAGGTTCACAGCAGCTCTTCTCATCCCCCTTCCTGGTTCGCGACAAAGGTTTGTGCGTGGCAACGATAGCAGCGTAGGCACGTTTAGGGGTCGACGTACCTACACGAGTCACTACCTCGACCGGTGTCGAGTCAGCGACGGCGGCGGCGCATGTTGCTACGCGCGCAATATCAGCAGCGGGTGACGCAGTTGAGCTCGTCGACTCGAAACTGCCGATGCTAGCGTTACTAGCTCCGCGACGTGTGCCCACGTTGGAGGCAACAGGCGACCTATTTACCTTGACAGAGTTGCGTAACAACTCTACTTCGGCACGTAGATCACCAATGGTGTTATTCGACACCTCCAATGTTGACTTTACCTCGGCCAGGCTTGCCTTGAGAGTTGTAATGTCCTTCAGCAACCTGGTGACATCGACGTGGTCAAACGTGACTGGGGGCAACTTATGTAGCTCCTTCGCCACAAAAGCGGGAACGTCGTCCGGGTCGGTGCTCTTCAACATCGTGATGATGTCTTGCACACACTTCTGGCCACCATCCCTGCGGCGGGACTGCATCTGCTCGACTTTGCCGAGCGATTGGAACAGCAGCAGCTTGGCACTACTGATCTCCTCCTCCTTGAAGCTGGATTTGCAGATCTGCAAGATGCTGACTTCGTCCATATAATCGATGGCATGATTGATAAATGCCAAGACCTCGTTGGCTATGAGCGGTTGTGAACTCATAGTGACGTTAAACGGGCAACGGCTAAAGCCGCGCGACACGCGAATATAATATTCGTATCGAGCAGCGCGAGCCCAATGAGGGTTGCTAGTGTTCACTTCGAATTTTAAATTCAAGGACATGCCGATTTCCTTATAATGTTTTCCTTCATCGTTTTAAGAACAGTAGTGATGAAATTATTAACCCTAAGTAAAGCACCTGCCTGGGTTCGAACCCACGACCTACAACTCGTTAATAGGAGCCGTCACCTACTACTAATTTCGCGATCTTCAAATTCCAATATTTTTATTTGTAGAATTTTTTACCGGTAAATAAAAAGTAACTACAGACGTTATTAAAATCTTTCCTAAAAATATATAAAGTAAAAGTAATTCGAAATACTTGATATTACATGTGTTTTCAATTGTGAGTTGTATAATTATATTTTGTATGTAAATCATAGAAGCACTCAACGTAGCAATATATAAGATTTACTTCATCGCTCTATAGTCGTTTGAATCAAGTATTAAAAATCATTGCTTTGAGTAGCTCTGAGATTTTCAACGCGAGTTCTGAATCTCTGGTATTAGGTATTGAAATTTTCATACAAAGTACCTACTCATCTGAGAAAATATTAAGCATACCTACTATGTATAATGTCACAATGACACACTAGGCCTAAGTTCCCACGAACGTAATATAGAATAGAATATTTTTATTTCAGACCGGATTCCATAGGGTTAGTAACAAATATAACCGCGGCGGGATTTTTTTCACGCACTGGGTCCTGAATGCATTGCTTGGCGTCGAGTGTTGGAATCGAACACTCTGCTTTTTCGACGTACCAGACTCCCCGAGAATCCTTTCCCTCTCTCTCTCTCCCTCTCTTTGCCTAGCCTTATCCCATTTCATTTGGGGTAGGGTCTCCTCTTCACTCTTCGCCAGATGTTTCGGTTCTGGGTAATTGAAAATCCAATACTAGAAACAATCCCGCTGCGATTCTATTACGTCCGCGTGAACTTAGGCCTAGTGTGACTTTGACTTAGCTTTGTTGTACAAAATTGTAGACTTAGATAAACCTAGGTCCCTAATCATAATGCTGACTTTTAAGGTAACCTACCTACTATCTTAAAATGGCGAAAGATTTCATAAATGATAATGTACAGACGCCAGCACATCAAGCTACTCGAAACTGACCAATTTTGCCAACCAACCTTGAACCTAATGCTTTAGCGATAAAGTTGAAAATCTATTAAAGAAATTTGACAGATTGTAGTAGCTTGATGTGCTGGCGTCTGTACATAGTAATGCGTAGATATGTAGGTACTTTATTTTGTCTCCTGTATCTTCCTCACTTATTTATTAAACTACAACTTCTCTTCCCATAGATACGTGGCCATCATGAGTCCGCTGCAACCGAGGCTGGGCAAGCGAGCCACCCTGGGCATCACAGCTGCCATATGGTTGTGGAGTTCCGTCCTCAGCGCTCCCAACCTGATCTATTTCACCACAGACATGGACTATCTACCTGATGGCACGATAAGGTAAGTGCAGAGTCTTAGGAATATACCATATTACCACAATCCACACATAACCCGTATGCCTTCAAATGTGGACAGGCATCTCCTGGCCACGCTCGTTTCAATCGTAGACTCCTCCATCGCTTTCTATCAGGCGACATGGAGAGAGCAGCCCCGTTTCGCGATTTTTTTAATATAATAAACTAGCTTCCGCCAGCGGCTTCGCCCGCGTGAAAATTCAACCCCCCAATTCACCCTCTTAGGGATGGAATTTCAAAAAACCCTTTCTAAGTGGATACTTACTCTTCACAAAGAATACACCCTCCAAATTTCATGTCTCTAGGACCAGCAGTTTAGGCTGTGCGTTGATATATCAGTCAGTCAGTCAGTCAGTCACTCACTCAGGACTTTGAATTTTATATATATAATAAATAAAAATATTGTCAAATAAATCTCGACAGAAGTATTGGTAAATCTAATAATGAACTCATGTTTGCAGATCAAGTTATAACAATACGCAATGAAATACTAAAGCATAACAAAAAAGTCTGAAAACTTAAAGAATTTACAACAAAAGTCTGTAGTAGCTGTACATCAATTTAGAAAACACGATTGCTACAAAACAAGCCAATTTCCAAAGAGCTCTTCAATTTCTTGCCAATCATAAAATGTTTGACATAATTCAAAATAATAAGTTCAATACAAGTACAAAGTTTTGAGGCCTCAACTTGAAAGTACAAAAGAACTTCCCTGAAAGCTTTTAGTAAAATTTCACAATTAAACTCCCTGTCGCTGAATTCCGTCTAAAATGGTAGCACTCACAAAAACTATTATCTGGAAGACTGTAAAATGTTAGGCAGTAACTTCGTCGACTTTAATGCTATGTTTTACAGGCGGGTGTGCTTCTCTGAATGGCCTGACGGCATCACCACAAGGTCTCAGCTGGAATATTGGTAAGTGCCTCTCAAAATGCTGAATTCATTTTATTTATACGAATTATATGCAAGTATTGTCCTGCCTATCTAAGTATATGTTTTGTAACATTACCACAATTTACAGGTACAACGTAGCATTCATGGTGCTAACCTACTTCCTGCCCATCATGTCAATGACTTACACATACTCAAGAGTTGGCATAGAACTATGGGGCTCGCAGTCCATCGGAGAATGCACGCAGAGGCAACTGGACAACGTTAAAAGTAAACGCAGGGTAAGATCATATTTATGAAACTGCCAATATTTATCAATCTGTTGAGCCTTTTGCATCTGTTGGGGTCGATTTCCAGTCCTCGCAAATAAATAGTGGTATAAGCCGCGCAGATAGAGAATAGATCTGAAAATGGCGGCAAGTACGCATGGTACGGTTGGCAAAACAAGTACTCAAACATCGAATTTTATTTTTTATTGACTTTTTTTGTTATAAATTATTCTTTTTTAATATTATTAATTATACGAAATAATGTCAAAAAATATTAATAAAATAAATAAGGAGCAAGGGTACATATGACACTGTATTTGTGGTAGGATACTGCATACTGTGATAGGATGCATTATCCATGACGAGAATGAAGTTTTCAGGCAAATTTGGTATTAGTTTTTCTGTTTTTCAAACGTAACGCAAACAAATAACAATCAACTCAACAAAAACAACAATGAATATCAACGCAAAAAACAAAATAACGGAACGAATTTAACAATAACTCGGAGTGCGTCAAGTAGCGTGAAAAGCAAATCCTGACTGACAATTTTTTTGTAGCGCGTATTTCACTGTGTGAGTATAGACAGCGATAGAGAGTGAGCGAGAACGCATGCGAGCGGACGCCATTTTCAGATCTATTTTCTATCTGCGCGGGTTATACTCACCTTCATGACTCAGTTACAGGGCAATAAGATACCCCTTGGTAAGTCTTGTTGTCTGACTTTCGAGCTCTTGATGACCCGTAACGACTGTCAAAGTTCCATGAAAGTCAGCCGTCACTAACGGCTTAACGTGCTTTCTGAGGCACGAAGTCTTTTAATATGTAAAGATGGTCACCCATCCACGGTTCAACAGTGGATGTGTGACCATGTGTAACTGATAACATAAATACTAGTAAATCTTGTCAAATTTGGTAGAGCTACAAATGTAAGAAACGTAATCATTTACGGTAATTACACTAGAATAGCAATAATTGCAAACTTTATTGGGTTTTAATACTTTGATCATAAACAAGATTTTCTTATGTCATAAAGAACCAATTTTCTCACGAATAAATTTCCTTACACTTTCTTCTAAAACATATAGGAAAAGGAACTTGGTTTCGATTTACAAGTCTCTCATTTTACAAACAAGTTAACTTTGTTGGAAATGCATGGGAATTTCATGAAAGCAATCTTGTCTAAGCTCACGATACGGACCCATATTCACCGCAATATTTCCATGTGTTTGACATGTAAATTAATAATTTGGTTGTATTAAAGAAAATGTCACAAGCTTAAATAAATATCACCAACAGAGTAAGAGCGAGATGTCAAACGAAATAACTGTTTTAACGAAGCTGTTACAAACCCACATTTAATTCTCTATGATTATTTAACATTTAAGTAATCAATCTAACTTAAAAACTTTCTAAGTTTATAATTTATAAATAAACCCCAGTTTTCAATACTCATCAACAGTTCTCGTAATACTGAAAACTTTCAAAGCTTATTAAAATGTATTCACATTTCATCCTCGTTTTAATAAAATCTCTTCTAAACTCCTAAGCGGTTTTGAAGACCGGATTTCGAGGGTCCAGTAGGAACTCATTTAAAGCCGCATTGAGATATTACATCCCGGGTAAATTAAACATTCTATCTTTATCTATTGTCTTGCCTTCTTAATAATGGTTTCCGGATTCGTAATGGTTTCGAGATCCTTTTTAAAGAAATTGATTTCCCTCGGGTTGCCTGACCTAAACTTGGCCAATATGTGCCAGCCTAAACATGTAATTCAAATGATTTGTTTATGTTTATGCTAAAACAAACTTGGCAGCATATTGTAGAATAATCGCTGTATATCGAATACTTATACAACTATTTGGAATAATATGTGTTTCAGAATATTATTATTGAAGTTAAAATACATATCTACTCTTATCATGCACTTACAGACACAAACTAATATTTAACAGACAGATGAATGCAATTGACTGGATATTGGAATTACCTAGTTATATTTACACGTGATGTAGGAACTGGGTAGGTACCGACGTAATTAGGATCAGCTGACTTACAGATATCTAGTTATCCATCAACAAATAAGCGCAAGCTGACAAGAAAACCAATAATACTTTTGTAAAAATGATTATTTTTAACCGACGAATAAAACGGAGGAGGTTATCAATTCGACGCGTATATTTTTCATTTTTTTGTTTTAATTCTTTTTTTATTGGATAGGATATACCTTGCCAAGTATTATTAGCACATTAAAGCCACAAACAAATTATAAAATAAAAAACTTTTTAACAAAAAATTAAACCGCCGAAAAAACTTAAAAGCAAAAAATAATAAACCTTAAAATTTGAGACGGCGCTGAAAAATCAATGAACAAAGATCACTCAAAGCACCGACTCATAATTTTAAGGTTTATTATTTTTTGCTTTTAAGTTTTTTCGGCGGTTTAATTTTTTGTTAAAAAGTTTTTGGAAGTCATAAATTGAAATATTTACATTATTTAAAACCTAAAAATCTTGAAGTAATAGTATGTATGTACAATTACATAAATAGAAAATAGTGGTACGACATCAAACAATCCATCTGCAGCGGTGTCAACAGGAAGAATGCTCCAAACACTGGCAGCATAGCCAAGTTGTATGGTAATGCTGATTATTTGTCCAAAACATGAAGAGTATAGATCAACCACCGGACAATGTCTTGGAAAACTAAGTGTTTCAACCCCAAACAGCTAGAACATATTATAAGTTAGAATAAAAATGAAATATTTGCGCCATTTGAGTTTTTCCGCACCTGCAGCATCCGCCCCAGCACAACCCACCGTGCTAAAAAGATGGAATGACGCAATGATGTCGTCAAATCTTGTATCCTATACACCAAAGGCGGACCTAAGTTCCACGGCTTTATGGTCATTCCGTCACTAATACTTTTGATTCAAGTTCAAAAGAAAAACTTTTGGGAGACACTATCAAATTGTATGTTCCTTCAACAGGTCGTCAAAATGATGATTGTAGTGGTGGTCATATTCGCCGTCTGCTGGCTGCCATTCCACGTGTACTTCCTGGTGACGTCATACTACCCAGACGTGGTCAACTACCCTCACATCCAAGAAATTTACCTGGGCATCTACTGGCTGGCCATGAGTAACTCCATGTACAATCCCATCATTTACTGTTGGATGAATTCCAAGTAAGTTTTCGGAGCTGTAAAACTTTTATTGCGTAAGAACGATTATACTTCCTCGACCGTGAATATACGTCTTGTGATCTCTCGAACTTATTGCGCGAGACATTTATTGATATTCCTTTATAAATGCTAGATTCTACCCTCAATTTACTATCTATTCTTGTGTCAGCAGAATTCATTGGCCTGAAAATAAATCTATTTGAATCACCCGGTATCAGTCAATTAGGTAGATACCTTAGAAAAATTACGTAAGATTTTTTTCCACGAAACTTTTGTAAAAAGGGTCCAATTGTCAAAGTTTTCCAATAAAGATGCCTGCAAACCAGATTATATTGGAGACTCTTATAACGTTAATTAAAGCAAACAAACATTTTTATTAGATTTCTTTTTCCAATGAATCTTCTTAAATGGCATAATGTCATAAAAAGTTCTTACGCAGATTTAGAAGAGGATTCAAACAATTCTTCTGGTGTTGCGGTGCGTTCGGAGGAGGAGGGCTGGATCGACGCAGAGGATTTGGAACTGAACGACTGGACAGATCAGTTCGATCCTTATCACCAAGCAGGAAGAATGGTACCAGTAAGCTGATAAAACCTTTTTCTTTGGTCGTTCTAGAGAATAGCTTGCTGTAGATGCTTCTCATTGAAATTTTGGTTGAATTGAAGATTTTTTTTAACTTTTCCTATTTTGGATTTAAGTTACAACTACCTATGATCATCATTACATGAACATAATTCATATTATCTTGATGAATCTGATCAAAAACACCATTCAACAACAAAAAAACATTACGATCTAATACTTTCGAAGTCAACTCATTAATTTCTCTAGTCATCCAACTCATTAATTTATTGGTTCAGTTTTGCACTACCCTCAACCCGAATACTAGTTTTCTCCATTTCTTCTCTAGCTAGAACGATTAATTATTCAATGAATATAAAGTACAATTCATGGACGAGAATTTCTTCTTCTTAGGTTTATTCAAGACGACAAAATTCATCAAAAATCCACCTGGCTCTGCCCACTTGCTCCATGCAAATAAAATACACAAGTAAGAAATACTGAGGAGCCAAGTTCAGTTATTTTATATCTGACCTTATCGATGTTATAATAGAACGATCTAACATGACACACTCGTGATAGCTTTGAAATCGACAGTAGTTAAGCTCTTTTCTTTCGGTTGGTCATACCCTTTTATCTTTATTTGCTTTCCCATAGCTTTCTTCCTAAGATGTTTCACACGTTCCAGCGGCTTCATCATCTACAACTTGACTGTCATTTTGTTACTAACACTTGTCAAAAATTGCGTGCGTGCGAAAAAAAAACGAACTTTAAGATATTAATTTCAAAACATTTCCAACAGGCACTATCCGAATTTCGATGCATAGCACTTACAACCAGACGCTGGTGAGCACCGCCTGACAGCGGCGCGGCGCGGGTGGTGCGCACGACGCGGCCACTGACGCGCACGCCGCGCACGCCGCGCACCACGCGCCACACGCGCCGCACGCGCCGCACGCGCAGCACGCGCAGCACGCCACCGAGCGCACGTGGATATGACGCGAGTGCCGCGCTCCGCGGGCGCCTCGCACGCCCCACGACCTCTACGCCTGAACTACATACGGCGCGTGAGGTATCTGTCTCTTCACACTTGAGCGTTAAAAACGTTTCCAAGTCAGTACAATTATGTGTAAAAGTTTATCTTAATAATAATATAAGTGGTATACTAGTCAAAACTAAGTATTGCGTAGAAAATATTGAGAATGATGATAACATACACGTAAATGTTTTGTACATTTATAAAAATGTGGACAGTCAACTGCAAAGCTTATAAGAGAAATGGCGCAATCTTTCTACTGCAATTCCCTTGATTTGAATGTTAAATGGGATTTCAACGCTACGATTGGTTCATAAAACATACATGGGTCCTGAAGGCTTGAGGGATTTGTTTCCATTTTCAGTTGGTTCCCCATTTAAATTCAATATTTTGAAGCGAATTCCACAAGTAAGTGTGCGTATTAGGTGTACTTTTATAGCAAAGACGATTTCTATACAATTTTCTGAGTTAATAGTTATTGGAAAGAGTTTTTATGCTTCGTCGTTGACGACGACAACCTCAGGGTTTTGATTCGATTGCATTTTAATATCAAAGTCACAATTTATTGTTAGTTTAATAAGTATTTTATCAACGAGTATATTTTCTAATCACTCTAGGGTAACGCTATTAATTTTATATGAAAAGGCCCGTCAGACTTGATACTGAATAATTGCGTTACCAACTTTGTAGCTTGATTTATCTTGATTAAATAAAAATTTAACAAAGATAAAAGGGTTTGAGGCTGGTGTTAAAGTGAACGAAAGGGTAAGATTTTTTTAAGGAAAGATTGTATATTGTAAATAAAATATAACATGATATTATGTATGAGTAGATAATTACTTGAATGTACATAATTTATTTCTAAATCATATAATGTAGTTATAAATCTATGTTTATGTTTGTAATATCAATGGTATTAAATTTTAAGACTTCAGACAGCCAGGATTAAAAATAGATTCTGTTTAAATGTGCATTTGATGACACGTTACATATAAGCATAAGTACTTACAATGATAAGTTTATATCAATCAATTATTCGATCATGATCAACAGTAAACTTTTGTTTATTTTGAACGTCGAATTCAGTTCTAAAGCCTTTTACGTCATTCCATGATGATACAAGTGTTCCACAATTTATTCGACTTTCCAATACTAACTCAATAGAAAAGCTATGTGATCAAATCATTTCAGTTAAAATAATATTACTTCAAGACGAGGTGGCCCAGTGGTAAAGGCCGCAAGTTACGAATTGTAGGTCGTAGGTTCGAACCTGAACTGACGCTTCGTGTTGAACAAACTATTTCATCTCCACTGCTCTCAACGGTGATGAAAAACATCGTGAAGAATGCGGCATAACCCACATGCAAGAATTCGAAGATATGTGAACTCTACCAACACGCACTGGGGTCGCAAGTTACATAACAGCCCACACCCTCTCACCGAGAGAAGCCCGGTTCCCCAGCATTTATTATACTATGATTACTTCAGAATTACCATCAATGGTCTCACATAACTCCCTCATAGTCTCTCATGTCACTTTTCAACTACCAAAAATGATTTTTGTTTAAATCCAAAATTTAAATGACTTACCTACAACATTAAGCCGTACCTATGCACGCGACAAAACTATGTCACCATAATTACGTCTCAAGATGCTTTTACACTAAGAGTAATACCACTATTACTCTGAAAGTCATACCGGTATGCAGCTGCACAATTTATCGGAAAAAGTAAAAACTTTTAGCTCGTCGCTCCGTCAGTATAAAGAATAAAATGTTGGGAGCAAAGAATCTCGAATTTAAATAGACAGTTTAAAAATTTTCTAAATGGTACCGTCACTTAGCTTCTAGTGCGCTTGCCTGAAATGCTGCTGAATTCTTGTTTGGAACTTTTACCTTCATACGTAAAATGTATATTTTTTTATAAATTTAATCAATTTTTCGAGCTTAACAACAAAACTACCGAAACAAGCAAAGCAGATTTATATTTTCTTAACGTAGAATTGTCTGTAACATCTGACGCTGTGTTAGAGAAAATACTTCTGAAAATATAAAAACGCATAAAAACGCAACGCAACCCTTTCGCATTCAGACAAAAAAATATTGAAACGCTGTTGACATTTCCTTTGAACAAATAATACACGCTTTTCAAACGCTCAAACTTACTACAGCCAAGCACTTGACGTCGTCGCGTCAGTGCAAAACTCCGTGTGCATACGACCTTATGCAATATATGAAACGAATCGAAACCCGAGCACTGCAACGTGGACCGGCGATATTAAAACGATCTAATATCTGATCTCTATTCATTGTATTCCGATACATTTTTCCCTCAACGTTCGGAAAACTCTGTTTTCAATTTTAAACTACAGTTCCGTCAATTTATGTCATGGAAATGATTTTTTAATCAAACTTATATATGCCAACTTAAATTGCCCGTCTTGTTGCCCGTATATTCAACTCACAACTGTCATTCTTTGACAGATGCATAACACGGCAATTGACGTAGGGCGTTCATATTCTTAGCAACAAACCTGACTCTTCATTATAGATTTGTGTATCCGAAAAGTCACACATAGTATTAAAAAAACATAGTAGACTATTCGTAAAATAAAATGGAAATATGAAACTGATACTCAACAATTGAAGTCCGTACGCAAATAAAAGTACGAGTAGGTACTTGTTACGTTACGCGGGCCACATAGCTTCACAATATGTAAGCCCTAGCCTCACTGTATTTCGGATGTTGGTGAAAGAGGGACGTTACACGTTACACAACGACACGCTTTGTTTCCCCCCGAAGCATTGGGCAGATGTGTACTTATAATTAAACACACCTATAGTTGGTAACTCCGCACACATTTTGAAATAATCGTAAATGTGTTACGAATAGAAAAGCCCAAGGTAAAATGATGTTTTCCTAGCTCATAATAAGCCCAAAGTTTGTACAACTTTTAACGATTCAACTTCAAATACTTTCTGGGGTTTCATACTTGTCATAAAAAACGACTTAGGTACTTGACAAGCTGTCTTTATGTTCATAGCAGAGGTTTTTGTTTCGAATATCATTATTTTTTCCTGAGATTTACCATCGTGCCACAGTTTCGATATTTTCGTAAGACTGCATTGTTACCGTAACTTCACAGCGTATTTCATAGTTATCACCTATCTACTTAGTAAAAATTAAAAACTGATGCAATTTTACCATACCAGTAATAGTAATATCTACGCTATTATAATTGTAATATTATAATAATATCATAAGTTACTCGTATACGTACATTATATAATTATAACTATGTAAATAATACAACTATGTGTAAATATATTTTTTATGTAAATGTAACAATATCTTGTATTTATTGAACGTTTAGAAACTCTATGTGAAATTGAAAAATAAAATTAATGAATATTTTATTTTGTGTTTTAATTCTCACCAGCCACCAGCACCACCATTGTTTTTGTGTCTTTGATGACGTGATGAGCTTTCAAGCTAATCACGTCATTCTCAAACACCAAGTCACTTACATAAGAAAAATGCTTCAAAGCTAAATTAAGAATCAGGCTGGCACGGACCCGTGGCCCTGGCATATGGGCAACTGAAGGAACACGGGTGGGTTTTTTTGTCAGTAAAAGTCTGACACGCCCTTCCGCTCCACCCTAGAGCGGAGGACGTCATTCGATGCCAGCGACCATATAACCCATGTATAACCCATGGGTTATAATTATGGTCGCTGTTTGATGCCATGAACCACAAAAAAAAACGGATGGCACGGACATTGAGACGCAACCTGTTACTATGGATTAAATCCTTGATTCTGAAGCTCCCTGAATTGAGATTTTTAGTAAAGTACTTATCTTAAAAAAAAAACAATGTATGAAACAGTTTTTTTATACGTGACAAAACCTTTCGACGCTAGATAGTCTACAATTATGTGCTGAATTCATGATTACAGTTTGCACATCAATGTCAGCCCGTGTAAAGTTCGTCACAATCGTCACTGCATCGTTTATGATACCCCCATATTAAGTATTTAATTTTCAGGAAGGGGGATGTTTATTTATTTATTTATTTATTTATTTAACCATTTATGTACACACATATAGAAACAGACAAGAAGAAAAGAACAGAAAAAAATGTACAAAGGTGATGCTTATTTCTAAAGAAATCTCTTCCAGCACACCATAAAATATTCCGCTAATTGAGTCTTGAATGCATTAAATGAGAGTAATTTTATTTACTGCAGGAATAGCTTTCATTTCGACAGTTCAACAACATTCATTGCGTTATTTACGTTGTTCAGCAGACACATTTTTCTAACATATGAAGCAATAATCTTCAAAATTATTAAGAATCTGATTAATAGCATGTTGCAGTTAGGTTGCAGGATCAAAAACACTGGAAGTCATGGGGGACGTCTTTGCCCTGCAATGGGATGAAATATAAGTGAAGGAGTACACCTACTGAATACCCGATGTTGCCCTTTATTTATGTGTCAATGTATTATGTACATCTTTGTTGGAGATCCTAAATAAATAAATAAATATCTTACACAGGCTTGAGAATTCCCACCTAATAATTCATTTCCAATCCCTACTTTACAATGGTCCTCTTGAAGGGTGATCTATAGAAGAAGGGGCCTACTAAACCTCTTGGAGGCCCAAGTTGTTTATGTAAAGTACCGTGAGAAAACTCACATGGTTACATCTAACTCATACCGACTAAGAACATCCTCGAAGGAAAATTGCTAATGTCTTCCAAACGGCAAAGGACTCCATTTCTCGCATCTGGTCAATCCACTTTACGTTATGTCGGGTTTCCAGTGTCTCGGACATGTGGGCAATCAGTTTTAACATAATGTCAATGTTACTCGCATTTTGTATTAGACAGTTTTAAGAAGATAGAAGCCTACTTTGTATTTTTCATGGGCATTTAAACTAATATTATAAAGAGAAAGGATTTTATTCTATGTATCTTTGTTTGTTACGCTTTTACGATAAAACAGCGAACGGATTTGGATAAAATATGGCACATGGGTAGGTCATGACCCTTTTTATAGTGCTATTCTCACGGGATCGAGACTTGTACGGACGAAACCATGGGGCACAGCTAGTTCTTTATATTGAGGCTCGTTTTCTATTAATCTCATGATGATGAAATGGAGCATGTAAATTCAAGCACATATAGGAGGCCCGCGTAATAAATGAATAACCCTTGAATTAACGTATATAAAAGCTTTTTTATGTAAAAGAATATAATTTAAAGTTATATAGTTTATCCATCAGCACTACTTGACTTCTTATAATAACTAAAACAAAACCGACTAAGTAAATAGGTACATTAATTTGTGACCAGTGGCGTATTCATTATAACGAAAGATAATAAATCGTGTATTTCAGTTAAATCTTCCAGAGATAATTATTTTTTGTAATTTTTAACAGTCATAAGTCTTTCTATTTTCGTTTCAAGGTTACATTAACGTTTTAGGTTAAGGTTATAAAGGTTAAGGCTTAAGGCTCTATTCATTATCGGGCACCCTGTATTTAAATTGGAAGAAATCTTAACACGACATGCAGCTTTAAAAAATAAACAAATCAATAATAAGTTATCAGCATTAACATTTTAGATAAACCTGTAAATAGGCCGTAAGTAGGTACTCACCTATCTGTGGTGGGTAATTACCTTATCATAATCGTAAGTGGCATAATTTCCCGCAACCAGTTAGTTATCTCAGCGATGATTCCGCCATCTATGGCTCGTTAAATCAGTAGGCCGTGGGGTGCACCGCTAGCAATTTCAGTAGCAACTGCAAAAATACTTCAGATGTTCGACTAGTAAAATCTGCAAAATTAAGTGTTAATATCTGTAATTTAGTTGAGTAGAATTCTGGATATTGTGGGAGCTTCTAAAGTTTTGCAAAACAATTAGTAGCACATTAGAATACATCAAAAGACCTTAGGGAAATTACATGCCGAAAATGCTTGCGATGGTGGTCGCTATCTGGATACCTCGATATCGATACTCGCAATTATTACATAGATGGCGGTACGAACACGTCGGTTCAGTCTCACCTGAAAGCTAAGTTGCTCAGTCTTGTGTTTGTGCTATGCTCTACCAATTCCAAAAGAAGAAGATGAACCGATTTGACCAAGCCATATGAGATCGACGCTTGCCGTCGGCCGCGATGTAAAAACAAAATATTTTGTTTTCACGTAGATATCGATGCAAACCACAAAGAGCCCGCGATATATTGCAGTGTGGAATACTTCGGTATGTGCATGCGTGTCATTGAGGTAGTGAGCAAAACTGCGATCGCAAGGTATCAGTAAGACATCTTTGGCATATAATGACGTCCTCCACAGATTAATCCAAGTTTTTATAGCAAGGTAAACAGATCAAGTAAAGAAAGATACTTGTATGTTTATTCTTTATTGTGTAATATTTACATGTTATTTAGGCTAACAGATTTCAAATTATATGAATAATATGTACAAGTATATAAAAACAGATATTAAAGAATCACAGGACATCTAAAAACTCGTCCTCATCGCTGTCAATGGGTAAAGTGCCCTCTAGGCTGGTAGCATTGCCACGTTGCTTGGCGATGCTGATTCTTTGGCCAAAAAATAGGCCAGCCCTCTGGTTACGTGAAGAATCGACCAACCGCTTGGCTATGTCTCGAAAAACCAAGTGGACACTCGGACCCCATGGCCCTAGTATTTCAACCCCAAACGGCTCAAATATATAACTTCCAAGGAGATTGGAATATTTTCGCCGTTTGAGGTTTTCCGCACCTGCCGCAGCTGCCCCGGCACTGCCCATCGTACAGGGAAGATAGGATTGTGCAAGGGTATCGACGCATGTTGCGTCCCACACCAGTGCCCTGCCTACCTTCCAGGGCATTATGGTAATTCCGCCTGGTCTCTTCCCATCGTCGCGTGCCAAGCCGTTGGGTTCTAAAACAGCTGGCACGCCGATGATGTTAATAATACTGGCGTGCCGAGCCATACGGCCTGCGCTCTTACTGCAAGATAGGCCATGGTGTCCGAAGCAGTCGACAGCTTCACTGCACTGGCAGCGATGCAGAGCCCCGCAAGGAGCGCCCAAACGCAGACAGGTAGCGAGCCGGAAAGTGGTGTCACACAGCATAGTGCCGTTGTTGGGTGAAGGTAGTACCTGAAGCCAGAGGCCCGACTTCTCCCAAAAGCAACAAGCGGGCACGCTCAGCAGTATTGGTGGACGTATTAATTAAATTATTCTGTAGCAACTTGCAGACCGGCTCATCCCACTGTCTCTGGGAAAACGGATTCACGGGCCGATTTGTATCCGGGCAAGTCGTTTTCCGGGCGTTCACAGCATCAGTCAAAGACGGCATTTCGAAGTCATCCAGGCAGGGTGCTAAAATTTTCCTGGTCAGCTTCTCAGTGCTGTGGACAGAGAACAGGAACGCCGGTAAGCTAATACTGGTAATATTGCGGACGCCGAGGCCGTCAAAACGGATGGGTAATGTGGGTTGAAGCCACGCTTGGTCGTCCAAAGCCACATTTAAAATGGTTGTTAATGTGCCGCAAATAATTTGGTAAATTTTCAACGGATCTGGCTGCTTCCATAAAGGAGAAGAACGCAGATTTATAAATTTTGGGAAATTTCAGAAAGTATGAAATAAAGTAAGGACTTAAGCGTACTACAAAAACCGAAGATCAAGAATCGAAGCGACCTTGATAACTTTGTCTCTAAAGCTACGGTTTTCAAAAACTTTATCAATCGTCCTCAATTTACCGTCGAATGACGTCATTGAACCGATATTTAAGAAAGTAAATTGGGTGGTGGACCCTAGAGGGTGTTTTTTGACACAGCCAAACCTTAATTTTCTTGACATCTGCCACTTTTTAACCGACTTCAAAAAGGAGGAGGTTCTCAATTCGGATGTTTATATTTTTTAGGCCTTAAAATCATGCAAAACGTCAGCCACATTGTTAGAAATAAATCTTCACACTTTTCTACTAGATCATATTTCTGTATCAATTTGTAGAACATTTTTGTAGCACGTAGTCTAGTAGTACCTACTTGGGCGCGATATCTGAGCGCAGTCAACTTGTTAAGTTGTTAACAATGATAAATGCGATTGTTGGATGGCGGTGGAAACTTTTCTATCTGTACTTGTTCCCGTTGCTAGCTCGAATTCATCTGAATACTTTTATAGAATAATAGTTTCTATTATTTTTCTTTGTGCTCCATAATTCGTGTTGTTTGCTCCGATTTTGCTACGAAATAATGGCTTCGACTGTGTTTCGTACAAAGTATTTTAGATACGAAATTTTGCTAGCTGTATAGAAAAATACAATACTAGCTTCTGCCCGCGACTTCTTCCGCGTTAAACTACTTGTTTCCCCGACCCTTCCCGTCGCGTTGAATCGCCTACCTGTGCGATTTTCCCCGTTTTTGCAACATTTTTCATTACTGCTCCGCTCCTCTTAGTTGTAGCGTGATGTTACATAGCCTATAGCCTTCCTCGATAAATAGGCTACCCAACACAAAAATATTTTTTCAATTCAGACCAGTAGTTCCTGAGATTAGCGCGTTCAATCAAACAAACAAACTCTTCAGCTCTATAATAGTAGTAAAGATATACTTATTATAATGTACATACCTACATTTAGCTTACTACTACAACTATCTACGAGCAATTATCTGCCTAGCCTTTGCCCAACTTTGTTGGTATCAGCTTCCAGTCTAATCAGATGCTATTAATATACAAGTATTTGCCATGGTACTGTGGTATACTGTGTGGTGCCGGACGTAAAGAATAACACCACCCCATTTCTTCCTGTGGGTGTCGTAAAAGGTGAGTAAGGAACTTACTAGACAATGGGCAGCAGCGTTCTCTATGCATTTTACCACCATAGTGCGATCGCCAACCCGCCTGCCAAGCGTGGCGATTATGGCAAAGCCCCCCAAATTGGGGGAGGCCAAAGTCTAGCAGTGGACGTCTTACGGCTGAAATGATGATGATGATGATGAGTTGCCATGGAGCGACTGCCTGTTGAGCCACCACAACCCAGTTACTGGGTAATAAATACGAACCTTAAGTAAAGTAAGACTGGTTGTCAGAGTTTCAGTCTTCTGACGACCTGCACCCTAATTGCGAAACGCACAATTTATCAGAATCTGAATGGGATTGAAGATTATTTCTAAACCATTGCGTCATTTGTTCGAATAAGTTCAGGCTCAGCAACGTAAATAACTCAATGAATGTTGTTAAACTATGAATATTAAACCAATTCCTACCGATAAAAAGTTCCGCAATTACCCCTCTGTAATTACTGTCAAAATTCCACAAACGACAGCACCATGAAAGATCCACTAACGCTCTAACGTGCTTTCCGAAGCACGAAATCACCCATCCACGGATTAACCGCGACAAGTGTAGCTGAACGTGATTTATCGCGCTGTGCGGCAGTTAAAACTTACCACGAGCACTTCCACTAGCTACGAGCATCTACGAGAAAAATGTCTTGCAAATCTATACATCTATACAAATAAATAAAATAGGAGTGTCTGTTTTTAATATTAAAATAACTACTTTTTACTAAGTGTATATGGATGTATACACGGTACATATACCAAAACAATTTTTTTTTACAATTTTTGTCTGTCTGTCTGTCTGTTCGTTCCGGCTAATCTCTGAAATGGCTGGATCGATTTTGACGGAACTTTCACTGGCAGATAGCTGATGTAACAAGGAGTAACTTAGGCTACTTTTATTTTAGAAAAAATAAATAATAGTTTAAAACAACTAAAATAAATAAAATTGGAGTGTCTGTTTTTAATATTAAAATAACTACTTTTTACTAAGTGTATATGGATGTATACCACGAGATGAAATAGAATGAAATGGTGCTACTCTTGACGTCCGGCATCAGACGGAATACCAAACGTTTCATAGATAACGAATACGTAATAGGTTGGGGAAAAAGTTTCTTCGCATTTTTTAAGAAAATTCAAAACATTTTTTAATAAAGTTTATTTACATTTAACTAAAGTATGTAGGTACCATTTTGTTCGATAACTTTTTGCCATCTTGTAGGTAGGGACATGATCCCATTGCTATAGAAATTTTGGGCCTTCTAGTCAAAATACCGCGACAAGTGGTTTTGGCAGTCCTCTCGTGATGTTAACCTGACACTGCCTAAAGAATTCTGAAGAGACCGAAACAGGTGGAAATCTGAAGGTGCAAGGTCAGGACTATACGGCGGATGCATTAACACCTCCCAGCCAAACTCTCTTAATTTTTGTTGGGTGGCTAAAGATGTGTGAGGTCTAGCGTTATCATGATGAAAAACCACACCCCTTCTGTTGATTAATTCCGGCCGCTTTCTCTCAACTTCTTGCTTTAATCTCATCAGTTGTTCGCACTAGAGTTCAGAATCGATGGTCCTGCCTGGTGGTAACAGCTCATAATGAATAATGCCCTTCCAATCCCACCACACACACAGCATCACCTTGTTGCGAGTTAACCCGGGTTTCGCCACAGTCTGTGAAGCCTGACCGGCCTTTGACCACGACCTTTTTCGCACGTTCTTGTCATACGTGATCCACTTTTCATCACCAGTTATCAGCTTCTTCAAAAATGGTTCGGTTTCATTACGTCGTAATAAAGAATCACAAATGAGTACACGGTTCATTAGGTTTCTTTCAGTGAGCTCGTGAGGTACCCAAATGTCGAGCTTTTTTGTGTACCCAGTTTTTTTCAAATGCGCCAAAACTGTTTTGTGGTCAATTTCCAGTTCTTCAGCTACGTCGTAACTACTGGTATGCCGATCTTGCTCCACTTTTTCAAAAATGGCATCCATTTTATCCGTAATAGGGCGACCAGAGCGACGTGCATCTTTGACATCAAAATTTCCGGATTGAAAACGCTTAAACCAAATTTGTGCTACTCTCACAGACACTACACTAGGTCCATAAACATCGCAAATTTTTTTCGCGGCTTGCGTTGCATTTTTACCTTTTTTGTAGTAAAATTTTAAAATGTATCGAATTTCTTCATTAGATTCACTCATCTTGACGGTACGAAAAACAAATGAAAATCACACATTTTCCTAATTTGAATTTGGAATTATGTTCTTTAAAATTTAAACTTTCAATGATACCAAAACCAGCCAGATACAAATAGTATAGCCATAGAAATTTTATTACAAGTTCATACATACTATAATGCGAAAAGACTTTTTCCCCAACCTAATATACCAAAACAACATTTTTTTACAATTTTTGTCTGTCTGTCTGTTCGTTCCGGCTAATCTCTGAAATGGCTGGATCGATTTTGACGGAACTTTCACTGGCAGATAGCTGATGTAACAAGGAGTAACTTAGGCTAGTTTTATTTTAGAAAAAATAAATAATAGTTTAAAACAACTAAAAACACGCTGAATTTTGAGACGTATGTCAGCGTAGTTTTCAAAGACAGTTTTTATGAAAAACTTTTTGTTAAATACCACGCGGACGAAGTCGCGGGTAACAGCTATTATCTTATAATATAACCTGAATTAACACATCTTACCGCGGTAGTACGTCCTCATGCGTTAATTTCCGACATCCACGCGGGCGAAGCCGCGGGCAAAAGCTAGTATGTAATAAATAAGGTACCCTTGCTCTAAAACAACTTATTGAATACCTACCTAATATATTTAACATCAAAGTAGAAACTTATGGATGGGTACCCAAATGCGTCTAATCGTCATTACTCGAAAATCTCAAACTATAAACTAACTTGTAGGTATTACAGGGTAAGGAAAATAACACGTAACACATTGTATTATTTAAAGGTACACCACACACCTCATTTATTTCAAATAGGCACACTTTTAAATAGAATTGACTCTAGTTGTCCGTTCCAAAGAGTAATGGCGGTTGGAGAAGAAGGACAAGAAACTGCATCGCTACTCTTTAATAAATATAATAATAATTAATATATAATTTCAGGTTTGATTGAATAGGAAAATATTAGTGGCACATGCACTTCAGCCGTAAGACGTCCACTGCTGGACTTAGGCCTTCCCCAATTTGGGGGGCGTTGCCATAAAGACCACGCTTGGCAGGCGGGTTGGCGATCGCAGTATGGTGGTAAAATGCATAGAAAACGCTGCTGCCCATTCTCTAGTAAGTCCCTTAATCGCCTTTTACGACACCCACAGGAAGAACTGGGGTGGTGAAGTGAGTGGCACATGCATTAATTTTGTAAGATAATTATTATACTTTACAACTCTTATGGGTTATTTTTTTGGGAATGACAACTCTCCTGTCAACCTAAGAGATTGTCAGCTGCTTAACCGGACTTGCCTGTTACTGCCTCAATAAATTAACTGCACGCTAAGGTTATTTCCTGTGGGATACGGACTTCGGCTTGGAGCGTCGCTGGAAGAAGGCAGCAAAGAACGTGCTGGATCGAAATTATAAGTATGGTTAATGAGGTGAATTAGTTGATAAGGAACACGAATTTATTTTAATAACAAGGAGACCGCCAGTATTGTCCGCCTCCGATTTCAATGATTTTTATATATGTTCTTATGTTTGAGTAAGTGAGTAATTACCCAAAAGGAATTTACGCAACGCTCAACAGTTTCAGAGATGCTTCTACCGAGCAACTTAAGGGGCACACCTAGTGTAACGGCCTAAAAAAAAGGTGAGTTTTGGGATTTTTTATTAAAAAAACTAATTTATTAATTGTTTCAAAACTTTAAGAGTATATTTATACATGTTTTAAGAATATACAGCAAAAGTTTTGAAACATTTTTTAAGTTATACACGATCTCCGACGGCACGAAAAAAAAGGTCCTCCACTGCTGCAGTAATTCCGGCCTTCTTCGTGGATGAAATCTAAAAAAAAAAACTCGTTAAACTAGAAGATATTGTCCGTACAATGACCTACGATCAAAAAAAAATCAAAAATCGACAAAATGGCGGCATTTTTTAATAAAAGTTCTCAAAAATCACCTTTTTTTTAGGCCGTTACACTAGGTGTGCCCCTTAAGTTGCTCGGTAGAAGCAACTCTGAAACTTTTGAGCGTTGCGTGAATTCCTTTTGGGTAGGTAATTGCTCACTTACTCAAATATAACAACATATATGAAAATCATTGAAATCGGAGGCGGCCAATCTTGGCGGTCTTCTTGTAATTAAGTATTAATAATACATTTAAATACAAAATACTTCTGCGAAATGCCAGTATAGGACCTGCATTTTCCAAGACTGTTTTCCGTGTCCATCTTTTAAAATAAAGTTATAACTTAATCCCCTTAATGACACCGCCACGAGGATGTCCTGGCACGTTATCTCCATGATATTTCAGGCATGTGCCTGAAATATCATGGAGATAACGTGCCAGTAAGCCATTCAGAAAATAAAACAAGTAGGTTAATGACCACAAAGATACTTAGCCCGATTTTTGACGCAGATTTTTACACGGATAAGTAAACTTTGGTACTTGGCTTACCGCAAGTCGGAAAGTTCAATATTCTTATCTTCTGCTGACTAAACTTTACCGCGAGTTTGGCAGGTAAGGTAAATACTTCGGAATATCTCCCTAACTGATACCGTTTATTTAGGTTTTTTTTTTTTGACATAAACAGAATTTATGTAAGAGAGAAAGCTCCAAAAATATCATGTTTGATTTCGGTTTAGTAAAATAATATTCTAATAAAATAATATTCTCTAATATAATAATATTCTCACATCTAGTGGCGGTGCTTGGGGGAGGCCTATGTCCAGCAGTGGACGTGTTTGACGTGTTGAACGTGACGTGTCGGAAATTGAAAGGAAGGGAAGGAGAAATATTCTGTAACTACCCCTTTTATGTACTTTTCATATTATTATTATTATTTTAAGACTGAGCTTTTAAATTATGGATATATTTTCATCCACACTTGTTACTAGAAGATACTTGGGCACATCGTAAGTAAAATATTTTTCCGAATTTCAAATACCTATAAGCTGCAAATGGCATAGAAAATAAATATAAATTACAGGAATAAATCATCATAAAATCGTCTCATTTTTTCTCATTATTATTATTACATCTACTGAACAAAACACTTCTAATTATTCTTAATAAAACGTTCCTTTACCTTAACGTTAATTTAGCAGTCCATCACTTGTTTCCTTAGCCAAATTGTCAGTCAATGTATGCTCGACATACGATGGTGTATCAACATCACACAAACGATCGTTTCTGCTCAATCGACCTAATGATCACCTATCACTGATTAATGAGCTATGTCGATTGAATCTCCCATAATATTCAAGCTTCATTGGGTTCGTAGAAGACGTATTAACGAGGAAGCCCATTAGGTCTGTAATAGCACTAAGTTACGAGCTTTGGAGCAAGGTTCCGATTTACAATCTCTGACTGTATTTCATTATTTAAAATGTTCAATAATTCTATTGATAATTCCTCTACAAAATTAATTTACAGCGTTTTCCAGAAGGTCGAAGCGATGGAACGCACCGTTGCGTGTTTCATTTACGTCTATGAATTACAGACAAAATTCATTTATAGTGCGTGCAAGTATCAACTTTAATACGATGTGTAAACAGCAAAATTTTGATACTTTCAAAACAAGTGCCTGATCCTTGGCTTGTGTGTTCTTGTTTTAATTCTTGTATTGAATATGAAATGTTAAATTAGTTTAGGCTTGAATGTTATACTGCTTTCTTTCTCTTCTTCTTTTGGTAACTGTGTTGTGCTGTTCACACTCTTTTATAACAATCTCTTTTTAAAACTGATTACTTTTAATTGGCTGTCAGTCTGACATACCATTTTTCTTTATTTGTTTTACCTGTAAGTCATCCATCTATATATTTAAAAATGAACCCTATTTCCCTTGGGCACGCCATCACGCGTGAACGACTGGACCGATTTCACTTTTTTTTTTGTTGTATTTGTATTTGTCAGGAGAAGGTTCTTATGAAACTTACTGACTGAGACTTTTACTGAGTAAAACGTAAAACCCCCCGTGTTCCTTGACTTGCCTATGCCAGGACCACGGTAACTCTTTCGAACTAATCTTAAGACCCTGGCAGGTTGCTTTTACCTTTGGCTTCACCTGCGTTGAGGTTGGAAATTGCCCCGCAGAATAAAAAGTACGCAAAGTGCCTTTTATCTAAATCCAGCAATTAATGCGTGAAAGCTAATAGTCAGACAAATACCTAGAGTAAAATACATAGGTACGTATATAACATGATATCTGAAGGGCCACTCTCGTAATTTTAAGAACGTTCACAGTCTGATCTCAATCTCAATCTGTTAAAAATACCTCGAGTTTCCATAAATTTTTGAATACTTTGTGACATTTGATTGTCGCTGAGATGAGACTGCGACTAGATTTTGAACGTTTTTAAATACGAGAATTGGCCTTCTATAGTCCTCGATAGGTTTGGCAGTCGTGTACCTAGATTTATTTTTAGATTTCAGTTTCTATCGTTACCCATCTAGATAAAAACATTCCTTACCTTATTAGACAGACTCTAATACAATAATAATATCTTAGGACAGCCAACACAACGTTATTTGATCCCAAACTAGGCAGAGCTTGTACTATGGCAACCAGACAACTGATAAACATACTTATATATTTCTAAATACATACTTATTATAGATAAATTACACCCCGACTAGTTTATTCCCAAACGTACTGAGGTTGAATTCCAGTGTAATCAGATACAAAATTGATTTGGCTCGGTACGGCTACCATATTATGTCCTCTAGATCCTTACGACTCGGTTATAATATCGATATTAGATATTTATAATAATATTTTGGGGTCACTGAGTCGGTTTTTTTTTACAATAACTTTATCATCCCTTATTTTGCAAACTACTAAGGCAGCATGTACATTGGTCCTATTATATAATTTTACAACTTATTTTATCTTCCTACATTCTAAGCAAATAAAGAACAATTCTATTCTATTCAAAACAGGTTGGCGATTTCAGACTTTTGTTAAATATACGAAAGTAACTATGTATGTGTGTCTTCTATTTTTTCACGCCGACGAAATTTAACAAACAGGTAGACTACCTATATTACTGTACTTAACCTCGTGCATGAGAGGCAAGGTCTTAACTTCTGCCACATCGCGCTTTTATATAATAAAAAGGCAAGAACATAAACACGAAATATTATTCATCAGATTCTGAATATCTGATATTGGTTTATTATGTTCAGTCAAGCCTTCCAAATAATATTCGAAACGTAGTTACATTTTGGCTAGCAGAGACACAGAAAACCAATTTCTTTTCAGCATTTGCATACCTCGGTACCTACAACACCTAAAAGTATCAGGAACCAATATAATAAGTAGGTTGGGAAGTAGTACCTACTTTTTATTTCGAAAGAATAGCGTATCATGTTAGACACTGTTAAGAAATAAATCATAGAAATCCAAACGACATGATTTTATAATTGTACACGTTTTACAACGTGTTTCTATTAATATCCCATAACTCTTTAATATTCTAGACTCTAGAGTTATGTGATATCAAAATGAACACCTTTACAATAAGGAAATATTTTACTGACTTTAATTAGGTACTTTACGCTGTTCTCGTCATGCACACTGACTTTGATATACTTAAAAAAGAACGGTTCTCACATTACTAAAGTATTTATAAACGTTATTATAAATTACACTAGTTAGAAAGAAACCTAAATAAGGTAATTCTCACAGAGTCAGCCTACAGGTGATAAATCATTCAACGTCATCGCTTCCAAATAGATAACTTGGTACAAGCCACAACGGCAAAAAAATTGGCCGCCACAAATATAAAATAAGCTGACTGGCGATTTTATAAACCAGTTAGGAAAACTTTTCAAACTGTTCCCGAAACCCGAAGTGCCGAAGCCAATAGAAAAATGTGAAAATCTTAACTTATGCTGATGGAATATTCACTAGATAGATAAGAACTTGTCGAAGTTTGTCAATTTATTTGTACAGCCGTTTGTCCACCGTCACCATCAACGCCACGTCCACGAGTATGAGGTGATGGCGCCAAAGGAGCGATAGAGACCTACATTTACTATAGCCACATGTCCGCTACCTGAGCAACGTCATCCCAGCCACCGAAGTTTCGAGTACTTGGAGCCATCGCTAGAACTCGGCCCGAAAATGTGACGGGTGAATTTGCCGGCACTACAAAACACGTTTGATCTGGTCGAGCAACACACACTGTTCCGGCCGGTGCTGGCCGGCGCCCGGTGACTTTTGTTTTGTCTATCATTACATATTGAACCCCCGAAATCGGGCGCGGTGGCCAAACGATCGCCGTCACCGGGACGTCAGACTAAGTTCAAATAATCTCGTTTCTCGTAGACGTCCTGTTGACGGCGGCGATGGACGAACGTCCTAAGTCTGGCGGATAGATCGTCCTAGTCAGGTGTGAAATAAGAAATTAAAACGGAAGTGCGTAAACAGTAGGTACTCGCAACCAGCGCGCGTGTATTTTCAGATGTATGAACGTCGAAAAAGTAAAAATTATAGTTTAAAAAAAACCGGCCAAGTGCGAGTCGGACTCGCGCACCGAGGGTTCCGTACAAACCTGCAGGTCATCATCATCATCATTCGTCATCATCGTCTATGAAATTAAATGTTTTTTTTTTAATTTTTATATTTGAGTTGACTGAATGAAAGGTAAATTGTGGTTTACGATTTATGACGTATTAAAAAAAAAACTACTTACTAGATCTCGTTCAAACCAATTTTCGTTGGTAGTTTTCATGGTAATGTACATCATATATTTTTTTTAGTTTTATCATTCCCTTATTTTAGAAGTTACGGGGGGGGGGACACACATTTTACCACTTTGGAAGTGTCTCTCGCGCAAACTATTCAGTTTAGAAAAAAATGATATTAGAAACCTCAATTTCATTTTTAAAGACCTATCCATAGATACCCCACACGTAAGGGTTTGATTAAAAATTTTTTTTGTGTTTCAGTTCTATGTATGGGGAACCCCAAATATTATTGTTTAAAAAAAAAATGATATTAGAAACCTCAATATCATTTTTAAAGACCTATCCATAGATACCCCACACGTATGGGTTTGATGAAAAAAAAATTTTTGAGTTTCAATTCTATGTATGGGGAACCCCAAATATTATTGCTTTTTTTCTATTTTTGTGTGAAAATCTTAATGCGGTTCACTGAATACATCCACTTACCAAGTTTCAATAGCACAGCTCTTATAGTTTCGGAGAAAAGTGGCTGTGACATACTCGGACAGACAGACAGACAGACAGACAGACAGACATGGCGAATCTATAAGGGTTCCGTTTTTTGCCATTTGGCAACGGAACCCTAAAAACACGTATCCATAGAAAACCAAACTAAAAAGTAGAAAATAATGGAAAAAAGCGTGGGGTGATTTTTGAGGTATTTTTAATTGATATCAAACACCCCACGCTTTTTTCCATTATTTTCTACTTTTTAGCTTGGTTTTCTTTGGAAGCGTGTTTTTTAGTTTTTTTCTAAACATTATTTATTTTCAATCTTTTAAGGTGTTTCGAAATTTAAAAATGTCAGCGTAGTTTGTGACGTATGTCAGCGTAGTTTGTAACGTATGTCAGCGTAGTTTCTGAAGACAGTTTTTTTGCTATCCTGGTAACCCCGGCAAGGATAATGGCACAACTTTATAAAATTATTATATTGTCATCGCTCCTTGATAAGTATGCCAAATTTTAAGTTAATCATGTTCAAAGTTTCCGTTACATACTAACATACGTATGAAGGCAATAAAAGCGCGTTAAAAAACGTAGCAGGTGGCATCCTGCAGTATCTGCGTAGGTACCACAACTTTCATTTTGACAGTTCAACAACATTCTTTTCATTATTTACGTTGTTGATCAGACAAATTTTTCGAACATACGAAGAAATGAATGACCAATATCCTTCAAAATGATACAGATTATGAGCAATTAGTTTGTCTTTGGAAGAATGGAGCAAAAGTCTAGAGACCTATATTCAGCAGTGGATGGAACAACTCTGCAGTGGTGGTTAAAATAATGGAAGTTTTACTGAACACAACCATGCGACGAATCAAATAATAATAACTAATTGGCACTTTAAATTACACCTCCCGGAGGGCACAAAGATTCGTGAGTTTAAAAAGAGGTATTCCGGTTAATTACCGGTTGACTATCGCGGCGTAACAGCGTAATGGTCGCCATATCAGAAAAGCAAGATGCTATATTTACTTTTCAGACCAATAAAATTGGGCCCTGTGGAGTTCATAGCACTAAAGGTCAACTTCCGAACGATCCAACTCTCCGACTCCGAAGGCACGTGGAAATCCGATTATTCAATGTCAAACTGGATGTCGATTAAAGGCTTCAGAAGACTGATATTTATAGCTGAACATTTTTAAAGCTAATGGTAACAGACATTCTCTTAATGAACTACAGTTGACTGTACCTACTTAGAAGTTTAAAGATCTAATGAAATACCTTAGAAAAGGGGGGGTCATAAATTAGTTCGTCCTTTTCCTAATAGCTATCAAAATGTATTCCTTTATAGTAGAATTAAGTAGTTACGTAAAAAAAAAGCTGCACGGATCAATGATCAGGTTAAGCTACGCTTGTCGCGACCAGTCCGTGGATGGGTGCCATCTTTAAACACCGAAACCCATCCGTGCCCTGGAAAGCACGTTCAGCCGTTGGTCTCCGCTGTCATTCGTGAATCTCTCACAGTATCGTAACGGGTCGCCAGAAGCCCGGAAGTTTGCCTACCAGTCTTACCAGGAACTGGGTTGTGGAGGTCAGACAGGCATTCGCTTCTCGTAAAATACATAGTGATATTCAGCTGCATCCAGTTAGACTAAAAGCTGACCACAAAAATTGTTGGGAAAAAGCTAGAGAGATGATGGTGATGAGTATTATTTTGAACTAGCTTTTGCCCGTGGCTTCGCCCGCGTGGATGTCGGAAATTAACGCAGGAGGACGTACTACCGCGGTAAGGTGTGTTAATTCAGGTTATATTATAGGTAATAGCTGTTACCCGCGACTTCGTCCGCGTGGTATTTAACTAAAAGTTTTTCATAAAAACTGTCTTTGAAAACTACGCTGACATACGTCACAAACTACGCTGACATACGTCTCAAAATTCAGCGTGTTTTTAGTTTTTTATTATTATTATTTATTTTTTCTAAAATAAAAGTAGCCTAAGTTACTCCTTGTTACATCAGCTATCTGCCAGTGAAAGTTCCGTCAAAATCGGTCCAGCCATTTCAGAGATTAGCCGGAACAAACAGACAAACAGACAAAAATTGTAAAAAATGTTGTTTTGGTATATGTACCGTGTATACATCCATATACACTTACCAAGTCATAAACAAAGTAGATAAAGAAAAATATTTAGGGCTAATTTTAGATAGTAAACTGACGTGGCTTCCACATATTCAAAAAATTAAATCAAAATTACAAAGACTCACGGGTTCTTTACGGGGTATCGTTCGTTGCTTACCACGCCAAATTCGTTATACAATCTACTTTTCCCTTGTTAAGCCACATATTGACTACCTAGTGGAAATATGGGGTACCGCTGCCAAAACACACACTAACCTACTACAAACTGCTCAAAACAAACTTTTAAAAACATTATTTAATTATGACTACCTAACTCCAACAGAAACCCTATACAAAGAAATTAAAGTAATGAATATAACACAAACATACATATATAATACATGCATACTAATTCGAAAAATACTTCATAAAAATATACACACAAACATAGCCTTCACCAAAAATATAAAAAAACACGAAATGAAGCTGAGACGCGAACACGACTTTTTAAAACTACACCCAACCCGCACAAACTACGGAAGAAAAACTATTGTATATGAAGGATCCAAAATATTTAATAAATTACCAAGAGACCTCATAGAATCTAAATCCATAACCACTTTTAAAAAACTACTAAAACACTTTATAGTAAAAAAATCATCTCCCCTACACTAGTGACGAGCCACATCCAGCTACCGCTGATCTGTGTTTCACGGAAACTTGTTTTGTTTACTTATTTTGAGTTGACAGTTGTGCCTGTGTATCGAACTAACACTTGTTCATATTTTTTTAAACTACCTTCAAAACATTTTATTAGACGCCCTGTTATTTGTAAAACGTCCAACATCTAGCTTATTTAATGATATGTCTAGTTTTAGTTATTCTCATGTTAAGTGAATGTAATTCTTAAGAGAATAAATGATCTCAAACCTCATATACACTTAGTAAAAAGTAGTTATCTTAATATTAAAAACAGACACTCCAATTCTATTTATTTGTATAGATGTATAGATTATGACAGAAAACACATACATGGCCTGCGATTTGAGAGGCCTCAAACCAACAGTGGACTTCTATAAGCTGTTGAGGACGATTTGGGTGTATTTCTAGAAGACAAACATTAAATTGTGTATGTTATTGTATTTTATCCCTTAACTTGCTTCACCAAGTTCAAGGAGAACCGAAAGGCTTTACACAACCATTTCCTGTTGTTGCAGTAAACTAATTCGAGCAGAAACCCAAATTTGGGGAAACTTTACGGATTCATTATGTTTACCTAACTGTTGATATCCAGTTAAAATTTTGTCATGTTTAGATAAGTGAAAGATTTTGTAAGTAAATTAATAAATTATCATATTTACTAGCATTAGTAACTCTACAGTGAGATAACTGTCTAATCTAAATATATAAAATTCAAAGTCCCGAGTAACTGACAGATATATCAACGCACAGCCTAAACTGCTGGTCATAGAGACGTGAAATTTGGAGTGTGTGTTCTTTGTAAAGAGTAGGTATCTACTAAGAAAGGGTTTTTTGAAATTCAAATGGGGGTTGAATTTTCTGTGAAACTTTTATTTTTTGGGTCGATTGACACGCGGCCGAAGTCGCGGGCAGAAGCTAGTTATATATATAATTGTGGGAATTAGTTTAATAGAATAAGGGTTGAATAAGGGCTGGCTCCAATGGTTAAAGATTTACTTGGTATTCAATTATAGAAGGAAGAGACAGTACGTTACAAAAAAGAAGTCATGATTATAAAGATTTTAGAGCTCTAACTTTAAAAATATATATAACATAACAGCATGCCTATATATCCCAAAGGGTAAGGCAGAAGTGTGGTATAGTACACCCACATTTCGCCTGTAATGTTTAAATTCCAAATAATAGGGGCGAACTTAAGATCATTAAGCGGCCACAAATTCACACTCCGGACTACTACCGAGAAATCCCAGATTGAAAAAGCCAACAACACATTGCCCGACCAGGAATAGAATCCAGGGCCTCATCCTCAGCAGGAACGCTTAAGACCACTAGGCCAACGAGTAAAAAATCAACCTGCTAATTTTATTAATTACCTCGTAGTTAGATCCCAAAAAGACACCAATTTTTTTTCAAACATATTTGACGTCTAACATTCCTTTGTATGAAACACCGTATCCTTAAAATTTCATAAATCATGAAGTCAGCTTAATTACAGTATCAATTTCACATATTCATTTTAAATACATAAAGAAGGACGAGACAATGTATGTGACTTGCCAAGTCTGAGTTGCAAGTATCGCGCTGTCGCTTGCACATGTTGCAGAGCATTTGCAGACTAATGTCCATCGCATACATAGTCTGGAGAGTAGATTTATACGGTAATAAAATTGCAGCAAGAACTCTTGAAATTAAAATTTGTAGCCACTATTCCATTTGTAGAACGTGCAACGATACAGCGCTCATTGTCCTGAACAAACACCTCTTGGATTCCACGTTAATATTTAAATGGAATCAAGATAAAATTGTCGAGCTGTGTGATTTTATCTCAAACCTGAGACTTGTTCTCGCAATTAAAAACATTCAAAATCTAGTCGCAGTCTCATCTCGGCGACAATCAAATGTCAAAAACTGTCAAAAATGTATGAAAACTTGAAGTATTATAGATATATAGATGGATAGATTGACACTGAGATCAGACTGAACGTTCTTAAAATTACGAGAATTGCCTCTCAAGTTTTCAAGAAAGTTTGCACGTGGAACAATGCTTTTATGGCAGAATTCAAAACAAACAAAGCCATCGCATTCTTATTAGTTTTTTAGCTGAATTGAACTTGTTGTTTCAACGATGACATAGTTGCAAAGGTTGCCTTGTGTAACCTAGATAACCGAATCGAAAGCCGAAACACGTGCTAGTCATTTCGGGTTACAACAACATGAATTTTTATCATTCTAAAAATGGTTCACACGAATGAAAAGCAAATAAAGATCGGTGAAATATTCTGAAGTTTCAATATTTAGTTACTTTTTAGAATAAATAATAGTAATTTTTTTGAATAGTTTTCGTTTTCAACAATAAAACATGTAAGCGAAACATGTAGATATATTATTTAACCCCTTACCGCATACAACGCCATATAGGGCTTAAAAAGTTAATTATTTTTTTCAATTTATTAAAATATTGTTTTTTCGCAACCAACGTTGAATCCGTATACATAATATCTTCGTTTAACGGAAGATATTTTTTGTTGCCTATGGTAAGTAAAATCAGTCAAAATATTGGAGGATATGTGCAGCGTGCACTCTTCGGACCGTTAGAGTGCAATTAATTATTGTTCGGTTTATAAATGGGAAAATAGCAATAAAACGGTAAGTAAAAATCCTTAGAATTTCAAAATACAATGTTTACATATACTTTAATAAGAAATAGTTCTCGTTTTGGCATTTTTTGTGTTTTTGGTTTGTTTTTGAGCTTACTTTTGATATTGCCATATTTGGCTTCGTATGCATTTTTGTCAAAACATTTTGGGTCATATATGGCTTCGCATGCATTCAGATGCTTTTTCTTTCCTTTGCAGCAATGAACCCCTCTCGCTTCTATGGTACTTCCAAGCATGTAAATCTTATTCCGGGCGATGGTTTCTTGAGTGACGACGATCTGGCTTCTGACTCTGATCCTGGCTATGAACCATACTCACTCCGTGCTCGTCGTATCCAAGTTGGTACCCCAACAAGCCGAGGCGCCGCTGAAACCAGCTTGCCGGACTCGCCCGTACCCAATAAAAAGCACGAATAACTCCATCCAGGCATCAAGACCTACCACTAGATTCTGTACGTTCAAATAACGTGGACAATTTCCCCGAGTGGATGAAATCAAGTCGAGAAATTTGTCAGAACTGTTCGAAATTCCGTTCTTTTACCATATATGGGAAATATAAAGTTAATTTATGTTACAATGATAAAATAAATTGTTTCAAAGATTTCCATAAAACATAAATTCATTTTTTAATTACTGCATACGAAGCCATATATGGCTTCGAGTAGTAATTTCTAAAATAAGTACACAAATTTTTTTTTTTCCTATTCAGACTGTTTATATATTCAAAATAAAAGATGTTTTTAGTAAAGAAAATTTTTTTCTTCATCTCCTTCATAATTCATGCAATAAGGGGTTAACAAAAATTTAAAAGACAAAAAAGGAACATAAAAACAAATAATGAAAGAAAACACCTTTTAAAAGGTCCATAATGTAAAATAATGGCAGCTTGATTGATCTGCAGCGTAGGTTGTTTATTTGGCGCCGACTCAAAGTTAGTAACGTACATTAATTTATGAGATTAGTTAGACTAAAGGGTTAATGGTCTTCTGTTCCATTTTTCGTCGGATTTATTTTTGTGTTAAAAAGTTGTACCTAACCTAGTGTGTCACTGTTAGTTCGTAAATTGTTCAGTACAACGCCTTGGGATGCAATTCTGTAATGTTGTGCATGAAAACTTACATAAATACCTACATACATACATTGATACATTGTTTCCGGAACTAAAACAACTTTGTTTCCTAAGATCGCTTAAAAGTTGCAACTATTATACCGTGAAGATACACTATGCCTTTTTCTCACATTCATCTCTGCCAGCCTTCATATGTTTCCTTTCATTCTAGCCATGTCATCTTTCACATAATTCATCAGTCTTACGTTTTCCTTCCTCTCCTCTATAGCCAAGTACTTTATTCACTCTTTTGACTAGTTGAAAGACAATAGACGTTATCTTTCGTTGAAGCAACAATGTACATTTCATTAACCATTGAATAATTGACTTATTGACTTATTAGTCGATACCCACATATTTACTAGCCCGAGTCGGGTGAAGCGGCACTTTTTAATAATATTTTGTTTTCTATAGGCGACTCGCACAAAGCTAATTTATTTGTGGACAAATGGACAACTCCAGAATTACGTATTAGGCAAATAGTATGTTTGATTTTATGCACTTTATTGCATGTATATACTTACAATGACCTTTTCTCATAACTTTGCTGCATAAAATCCAAACGCATCACCATAATCATTTACATGAGACATTGCGGAGTACGTACGCCAGAAGATGAATTACATGCCGAGGGTGCAGTTACTGGAGTCACACCGCAACGTCAACTTCATGGCGTTTGTAGTGCGTGTACCAAATTGTTATCTGCCCGTCGTCATGGATGAAGACTTTTGGCCACAGAATGTGGTGTTCCGTCGCTTCCGCTGACAAGTGTCACAGGACAGCTCACGGGCAAGCTAGTGAAGTGAAGTGCTACTAACATAGTTTAAGGTACTATTATTAACACAAGTTTATTTTGTTTTATGTATGTTAGTTTGTAAGGTATATGTCTATGGGTCATTGTAACCTGAAAATAAAATGATTATTATAATAATTTTTTTTATTATTTCAGCCAAAAGACGTCCACTGCTGGACATAGGCCTCTTCCAATTTTGGGGGATTTTGCCATAATCGCCACGCTTAGCAGGCGGGTTGGCGATCGCAGTATGGTGGTAAAATGCATAGAAAACGTCGCTGCCCATTCTCTAGAAACCCGCCATTCCCTTACCCGCCTCTTAAGACTCCCACGAGATGAAATAGAATGAAATGGTGCTACTCTTGACGTCCGGCATCAGACGGAATACCAAACGTTTCATAGATAACGAATACGTAATAGGTTGGGGAAAAAGTTTCTTCGCATTTGTTAAGAAAATTCAAAACATTTTTTAATAAAGTTTATTTACATATAACTAAAGTATGTAGGTACCATTTTGTTCGATAACTTTTTGCCATCTTGTAGGTAGGGACATGATCCCATTGCTATAGAAATTTTGGGACTTCTGGTCAAAATACCGCGACAAGTGGTTTTGGCAGTCCTCTCGTGATATTAACCTGACACTGCCTAAAGAATTCTGAAGAGACCGAAACAGGTGGAAATCTGAAGGTGCAAGGTCAGGACTATACGGCGGATGCATTAACACCTCCCAGCCAAACTCTCTTAATTTTTGTTGGGTGGCTAAAGATGTGTGAGGTCTAGCGTTATCATGATGAAAATCCACACCCCTTCTGTTGATTAATTCCGGCCGCTTTCTCTCAACTTCTTGCTTTAATCTCATCAGTTGTTCGCACTAGAGTTCAGAATCGATGGTCCTGCCTGGTGGTAACAGCTCATAATGAATAATGCCCTTCCAATCCCACCACACACACAGCATCACCTTGTTGCGAGTTAAACCGGGTTTCGCCACAGTCTGTGAAGCCTGACCGGCCTTTGACCACGACCTTTTTCGCACGTTCTTGTCATACGTGATCCACTTTTCATCACCAGTTATCAGCTTCTTCAAAAATGGTTCGGTTTCATTACGTCGTAATAAAGAATCAAAAATGAGTACACGGTTCATTAGGTTTCTTTCAGTGAGCTCGTGAGGTACCCAAATGTCGAGCTTTTTTGTGTCCCCAGTTTTATTCAAATGCGCCAAAACTGTTTTGTGGTCAATTTCCAGTTCTTCAGCTACATCGTAACTACTGGTATGCCGATCTTGCTCCACTTTTTCAAAAATGGCATCCATTTTATCCGTAATAGGGTGACCAGAGCGACGTGCATCTTTGACATCAAAATTTCCGGGTTGAAAACGCTTAAACCAAATTTGTGCTACTCTCACAGACACTACACTAGGTCCATAAACATCGCAAATTTTTTTCGCGGCTTGCGTTGCATTTTTACCTTTTTTGTAGTAAAATTTTAAAATGTATCGAATTTCTTCATTAGATTCACTCATCTTGACGGTACGAAAAACAAATGAAAATCACACATTTTCCTAATTTGAATTTGGAATTATGTTCTTTAAAATTTAAACTTTCAATGATACCAAAACCAGCCAGATACAAATAGTATAGCCAAATAGATTTTATTACAAGTTCATACATACTATAATGCGAAAAGACTTTTTCCCCAACCTAATATTACTGGAGTCGTAGATTCACCCGCAAATAAATTGACTTCATGTGAGTCGCTTATAGAAAATAATACATTATTTAAAAATGTCGATTCGCCTTTGAATAAATGTGCGAGTCAAATAATAAAACGAAGTGACTAGGAATAAGATAAAAACGCTTAGAATTTTATTTTAATAACGACCAAATCCATGTTTTTCATGCATGAGCGTGTAGCTTGCATGTACCTAAATCTGGTTGAAAGCATCAGAGCACTTTGTTTAATTTACAATCGGGTTTTTACGTACATACCTACATACGTATTTAACACAATTTAAGTTCACGAGTTGTGTTAATCCTCGTCTACTGGTCTCAAGCGCTACATCTGTGCATGAGGCATCCTGGGTTGGATTCGCGGGTCGGGAAAATAGTTATTGGGTTTTTCATCTGGTTTTCATCGGGAATCTGGATTCGTGCCCGGATGAGGCTCGCCGCCTATTACAACATTACTGGCGAAATATATTATAGGTGGACATCATCATCCCTTCGGGGAAAACAGGTGTGATATAAGTTTATGTTCTTATATGATAATCCTTGCTTAGGACAAGGGTTAAAATAAGGTTACTTTAAGAAACAAAACCAGTTTCTCCAAAAATTGGTATTTCAAAAAAACAATTAACTTAGAATACCCTTGAAGTTAATCCAAATATGTGTAAGTTTGCCAAACATCATGAACATGAGTGGTTTACTTATACAAATATAGTACCACTTGGGCGCCAATTGACTACCCGCATTACTGACTAATTTAGATGGAGCTTTATTCAACCAATTGAGTCAAGGTCAGGGAATGCCAACTTAAGCTATGCGGGCCGATTATAAGAATCCAGCTAGATCTACTGATTGTATCTATATCTTTCTAAATGAAAGAATAAGGTTTAATTAGATAAATACGAGAAACACTGATACTTTTATATCATTTATGTAGAAAGTAAGAGTACATTTTTAAAAAATTGTGAATTTTTACACAATAATTAAGATTAAAAAGAACTGAAGTGTTAATCGATTTTTGTTTTATGTTTGATTAGCTGCATTATTTGTATATAATTTTATAAGCAATCATTGCAAATGTAGGAAGATACCTAGTTACAATACATCCACTCCCAAATCCAATAAGCATTCAACACACTTTATTTCTAACAGTTCCTACTACCGTCCAATCTCATTACAAAAACAAAGCCCACTTTAAAATGGCGTCGGTATTTCGAAGCGGTCCTAACATTACGCTTAGTGCCTAGTAACGGGATACGGTAGGGGCGGTCTACTTCCTGTTCAATATTGACACCGGCGCAATTGACGCTGCCGGCAATTTGCATTTGTATTATTGGACCTGTCCACTCGGCACCGATCGCTGAATAATTGTTTATTTACAGAACAGTACAGATTACGTTTTGTTGCTTACGAATTTAGATAAATTAATACTATTGAACTCTCTGGGAAATAAATAAATATATTTACAGTTTGGTAATAAAATTTCAAAAATATAGTGGCACTAAGATAGCCAGACGCTACAAGGTTTTAAATTCGGCAAAACATCGCTATGAACAAGAAAAAACACATTTTCCTACTAATATTATAAGCGTGAAAGTTTGTAAATGTTTGTTACTCAATCAAGGTAAAACGCCCAAATAGATTTGGATGAAGTTTGGCACATATGAAGTTTATAACCCGGATTAACGCATAGAAGAATGTTTATCCCGGTAGTACGTTCTCATGCGATAATTTCCGACCTCCAGCCGGGTCAAGACGCTGACAAAAGCTAATGAAAATAATAAAATTGATCTCCATTAGGTACTTATTTCCTTTCAAAATTCCATTGAAATTACCTTCCGCATACCTCAACACCTAACAAAAACAACACCTATTATGATACTCCCCTTTAAACTTCACGCATACAACTTTGAGGTACGTATGAATGGCTCTTCCAACAAAGAATTCTTTTACCAATGGGAACAAAACTTTTGTATTTTTTTTATGTATTCGTTACCCTTCAGGGTTTGTATAAAAATTCTAATATCCTTACAACTGCTGTAGGTAACAAGAATAAAATGAGAAACGCAATAATGCTGCTCCTTTCCAGCAATCGGATTGAGAGACTCAAATGGATTCAACAGGGTTCAGATTGCCTGTTCGCTACTACGAATGTAAAACCGTCAGTATATACTTACCTACCTATGCATCTACTAGTAACCCTCAGCCAAAGCCATAGAAGATGAAAACATGTTTGGAAAAATAGTTGATAAGATTTCGATGTTTAGAATGAAGGAAAATAGTACATGTAAAGTTTTCTTTTTTATCTTCTTCTTTCATCTTTTCAGCCGAAAGCCGTCCACTGCTGAACATTTGCCTCCCCTAAAGGCATAGAGATCGTTACTGCCCATTCTCTAGTAAGTCCCTTAGTCTACGGCACCCACGGGAAGAAATGAAATGGTGCTATTCGCACATTCGGTGCAAACAGAACGCTTTACGATAGCGAATGTTTCGAAAAATATCTCTGTAAAGAGGCAACAAGAGTTTGAATTTGTTGGTTTACGAAGTCACTGCAACAGATAATACTAACTTTTTATTTTACGAAAGGAAAAAAAACTATTTTCAGTGGTTGAAATTCGACGATGCCATGCTTTTTATTCATGTATTTCTAATGCAATATTGTATAAATATTAGCATTCTGCACTCTTCCGCCATATAAACTTTAATCATGCCAAATTTCATACCTCGTAATATTCGTAAAAAAATGGTTGCTGCTTCACGTATAATAAATACTACTTAAATATGTACGTAGTTCCCACAAGTGTGGACCACCACATGCTAAAAATATTATTTCGCAAGAAAAACTGCACGATCATTTGATTAATGGCACTTTCAGGAAAACTACTGCTGAAAAAATAATTAATCAAGTAGGTTCTTGTAATTAGATTGTACACAAAATCTTTGCTCACACATTTCTTACCCTCATTGCACTATTGTATTACTTATATAACAATAAAAATCGAAGCGAAAAGAGTATGCAAGGATCGCAGGCAGGCAGGGCAAGGCAGGTAGCGCTCAATAGTTTCTACCTACCCCCATGGGAAGAGGGCGTGAGCTTACATTATTCTCTGCCTACAAATTCGAATAATTACATGTAAATGGTTAACAACGTGAAAGCTTAGTTTATAGGTTACGGATAACGCTACAATGAGCGACCCCTAGGGAATATTACCCTAATCACAACGCTTCCTTGACAGACAGACAGATGGGTTTTCGCAGTAAGTTAGTATACCTAACACTTTACTGTATGTTACATTGTATTCGTATTCGTCTATAACGACACACACACCGACATTGCCAATGTTCTATCCCAAAGAATATTTAAGAAGCCGTATACGATTTGTTGAATTCGCTGATTTACGTGATTACCGACGTACTTTACACTTAAAATACTGCATTTCCACAAGTTTAAATGCACAACATAAAAGTTCTTTTCAATTATTAAATTATCTAATGAATGAGCTCCTTTTTATTTTTGTCGAGAATTATTGTTTGAAATTTAAGTTCTTTTGAAAAATTATTTACTGGCAATTCTTTATCATTTTTTGCATTTTGTTTTCGGAAAATGGATTTTCCTTGTACTGAAGTTTATAACCGTTGTTTTAATTTGAAAAGATAGTTTTGAGTAACCGAAATCGAAACCAATTCTTTGCCGATTTTCTCTAAAAATTGACTACGTTAAATATTTTTTAACAATTTTTTTAAACATGAGAGTGTAAATAGGGCTACATACATTGTATAGACGACTTTCACAAGAATACATTATATTTTTTTTATACCGTAAAGACGTTAAAATGATTCGTAAATATGTGATATTCTAAAGTCTAAACCATACAACAAAATTCAAAATAGATCGTAGTAATAGTCGATTATTATATCTTCTCGTCCCACATACCGCAGTGTCTCAAGACGAAAGTCTTTGACCAGTGTGTGTTGCCAGTGATGACATATGGAACCGAAACGTGGTCGCTCACAATGGGCCTTATTAGAAGGCTGAAAGTCACCCAAAGGGCGATGGAGAGGCCTATGCTTGGAGTTTCCCTACGTGATCGAATCAGAAATGAAGAGATCCGTAGGAGAACCAAGGTAACCGACATAGCCCGAAGAATTGCTAAACTGAAGTGGCAGTGGGCAGGGCACATTGCTCGCAGAACAGATGGCCGATGGGGCCGAAAGGTTCTGGAGTGGCGACCGCGTACCGGAAGACGTAGAGTTGGAAGGCCTCCAACAAGGTGGACCGATGACCTTGTGAAGGCCGCAGGAACCCGCTGGATGCGGGAAGCACAAAACCGGTCGAAGTGGCGGAGCTTGGGGGAGGCCTATGTCCAGCAGTGGACGTCTTTCGGCTGAAATGATGATGATGATGAATAGTCGATTAATCAAAATCAAATAAAAGTTTCTCATTCATTAGATCATAACTGAAATGAGTTTTCATGTGGTGCTTTAAAACTTAGTATTTTATCTGAAAAATCACGTCAATTAAATCACGTAAGAAATCGTATACTGCCTCACAATGTTTATAAATACATAATTAATTCTAAGCCCTTGGTAATGCAATACAGACGATACCACTCATTAGGCCGCCGGCTTCACGTAGTTAGGTACCCACCTACGTACTCCTACATACATACATTTGACTTTCTAATCTAGGTAACACAAGATAATGGAAATTAATGACCCGGCCGACTAAAATTGTTGCTAAGGATGTTAACAAATCTAAAGAATTTACTTTAGCTTTGTAAAGGTATCTACTGCCTAAAAATACGTGTCCTTAACTGTTTCCCACGGAACACAGTAAGTATACTTGTCAGACATTTACAGCGTAGCAGAAATATCATCTATACTAATATACTAATCTATACTTATATTATAAAGCTGAAGAGTTTGTTTGTTTGAACGCGCTAATCTCAGGAACTACTGGTCCGAATTGAAAAATTATTTTTTGTTGGGTAGCCTATTTATCGAGGAAGGCTATAGGCTATATAACATCACGCTACAACTAAGAGGAGCGGAGCAGTAATGAAAAAGGTTGCAAAAACGGGGAAAATCGCACGGGTAGGCGATTCGACGCGACGGGAAGGGTCGGGCGAACAAGAAATTTAACGCGGACGACGTCACGGACAGAAGCTAGTATAATAGTTGTAACTTGGGTCGTAACAGCTATGTGAACGTGATTCAGCATTGCATATGTAAGCTGTCACGCCCTTTATGCCAGGAGGCTATTATTTTGGTACCTATATATTTACATTATATAAATACTTTTTTGCTTTTGCTTGAGTATAGATTTCATTTTATTTGTTGGAATATTGGGTTGGCTAGCTGACATATGGCAAATCATTTAATTTAATTTTTTGTGTTTCTTAATGTTTACTACTTACAATTGTATAGAATCAAGTTCTTCTAACTTAACAGACAGCTGTGCTGCTGGGGAGTTTGTTCCACCACTTCTTCTTCCCAGCTAAAGCACTAGGAAGTGTCGAAGGGCGGGCGTTTTGGGGGGACTGTCTTATGTAGCTTTGACGTTCAAAAAGTGCTGACTCTCAGCCTAGTTTGAATAAATGACTTTTGATTTTGATTTTTTGATAAAGCTGAAGAGTTTGTTTGTTTGGTTGAACGCGGTAATCTCAGCAACTACTGGTCCAAATTGAAAAAATCTTATTGTGTTGCGTAGCCTATTTATTGAGGAAGGCTATAGGCTATATTACATCATGCTACAATCAAAAGGAGCGGAACAGCAACGAAAAATGGACGAAAACTGGCAAACAATTTGATGCGGCGGGACCAAAGAGAATATAACCACTAGAGAGCGTATACGCCGATTTCTTCTAAGCACACGACTCACCACTGCGGGCCGGGGGACGAGGAAGAATGCGCGGCTGCAATTGGTCAGTTCAAGGTCAAGTTTTGTGGGTATGCCCATCGTGGGGCTGGTTTACTTCATTAAGGGAAAATAGTCGATATCGATAAAATGGATTTTAAAATTGTGATAAATACTCAATTAAAATCAAAGAAATCATATTTAATCAAAATCAATCACTAATAAAATTAAAGTTAGAGAATCCAAGAACAAAATTTATGCCACTATCATATTTGGTGTAGAAACGGAGTCGAATATCATCCCCAAGGCAGAAGTTACTATGGCCACGTGAGTTTTGGCGCCAGTTTACAAACGGATTGTCAAGACGAAGCTAAACAAGCCACAGTATTCGAATTGAATAAAACTTACATTAATTTTTGTTTTTATTTTCGATATAGACTTTCAGCTATTAAAGGTAACAGCACTAATTTTTACGATAAAAATACAAAGGGAAAGTAAGGGATAGATGCATTAGAATTGTCTAATGAAAGAACGAGACTTTTCCAAAAGACATCAAAGCGGGTCTCAACAGTGTGCTGGTTTATCCAACCACCATTTTAAATAGACCTCTACGGTGGATAATAATCTGATTAAATCAAAATTATTTTTCGTACTGTTTACGTACCGATGAAAAGTTATGCGATCCTTTTTATAACTAGAAGTTTTGGAATGTTTCCCACACCACTTCACCGCACATGAAGGCATTTTGATGCGTTATAATTGCAGATGAAGTTATATTATTTGCATTAATTTAGCGTGCACAGAGGTCTAACAATTGGTCACAACTAAAATGGTTACTAGAACCGTAGCCTATGCATAGGCGACAAAATACTAATACCTAGTTTTCGAGCGGCGGGGCACTGTATGCGCAGTCAAGTGGTTATATAGTCTTTGGGCGGGACTGACCCTTCCGGTTCCGTTCCCGGAGCACAAATTTGACGCGGACGAAGTCGCGGGCAGAAACTAGTACAAAATAAAATTACCAGTTCCATACATTTCGACCGCGTCGGTGTTGCAACTTTTCTATGAAACAGCATTTTTTTTTTTAATATATTAATCGAAAAATCTCTACGCTAGGAGGCCTGGAATCGCGTGCTGAATTCATAGTTTCAATTTGCGCATCGATGTCCCAGCCTGTAATAATATTACCTTCCTACTTATTATTCCACTAACAACCTTCAATTAGGATTTACACGCCAGATAACTGGTAGAAAATGACAGTAAGTTATTATGTTCGTACCTATATTTGTCCACCTATTGTAGGCTATATCTGCCTCTTGTATTCACTCACTTGTATTATTGTATAACTATACTACCTAATAATACAGGGTGTCCAATAAATAGCACGACATACTGCAGGGGGTGATAGCTTGGGTCACTACCTATCAATACAACACAATATTATGTTCAGCAAAATCTTACTTATTGTTTTTTCACCACTGTAGGTTAAACTTAAGTGATAAGAAAATAGTTCTGTGCAAATTTAAACAAAAAATAGTATTTCTTGAAAACATTCTTGTCTTTCATAGAAAAAAGACTTATCAATGAGTAAAGTAACTATTCACGAATAATTTGATATAAAAAAAGTACTAGAAAAGGATTTTTTCATTACGAGATGCTTAAAAATCTGTTTCAAGGTAGAAATTTTTCGGTATTTCGGAAAATTTTGTAAAACTGTAAATCCGTAAGATTTTGCTGAACATATATTGTGTTGTATTGATAGGTAGTGACCCAAGCTATCACCCCCTGCAGTATGTCGTGCTATTTACTGGACACTCTGTATACGGGCTGACGAGTTTGGTTGAACGCGCTCATCTCAGGAACTACTGGTTATAATTGTAATACATCTTCTTCGATCCTCATTTATCATTGTCATTTACCTCGCACAGGCAGGCGATTCGATGCGACGCGCGACGGGGTGGGTCGGGGGAGAAAAAAATTTAACGCGGTCAAAGTCGCGGGCAGAAGCTAGTAAATAATTATATTATTCCTGCCAATTTTATTCCTATCAATTGGCTAAACGAAGAGAAGCGTAATTTTATGTTTTGTACAATGGGTAATGAACACAATTTTTTGCAACAACTAGTGACCATTCACAAAATTCTCTACGAACCAAAAAAACCTACAAAATTCGATCGGATGCCAGATGGCACAGTTGGGACACAGTCCTAACGAAACATTTCCATACAATCAATAAATGCACAACGATTTCCGGACGGATTGCGAACAAAATTCTCAAGGGGCAGATTTGTAATGCCGAACTGCTTTGTAAACAAGTTTGAAGTTAGGTTCGCCTTCCGTCTTCATCATCTACCTACATCACTAACAATTCAACAAGGATTTACAACCTCAATTTAGGGTTGGAAAATCTCTTTTTAATTGCGTAGCAGCCCTCCTTCGTGGCTGTCGTAAATTTCGAAGATGCTCGCGTCTCTTTGTTCTACATTCAGGGGAACAATCACAATAATGATCCCTTGCAAATGGGGTTGAAGCCATTAAGGCCGACGAAAAATTATAAAGCAGATACTCACCTACTTAGTTATGGTTTTTATTGTAAGTTCACTGAATGACTGCTTCTTTTGTTGTGTCTAAAAAAAATCTTTAAAATTTGAGATAGGTAGGTATAGCATTTCTTTTATAAGAACCGCCCATTGGTGCCGATTCTGTTGTACACCGAACTAAACTAACTAAACTATCTCTAATTCCTTACTTTTGGCTATGAGAATTTTAACGCTATCCTGCACGAAAAAATCTCTAAATTTAAAAATTATTTTGACACGACCAAAAACGAATTTGACAATCAACGTGGTTTTTTTTTTGGTTTAGCAACGTGGTACTTGTACGCGCTACGCAATTATTTTTTTAGAGACGAAGGCGCGCGCAAGGGAGCAGCCTGGACATGTTTTATATGGAATTTTTCACTTTTTGTTTAAAAATATAAAAAAAATATTACCCACGTGGTGAGATTTATATGTTCCAAGGCTAACAAAGGGGTTCGAAAATTTCATTATTTTTGCGATAGGACACGCCATTATCGAGATAAAAGAAAAAATAAAAAATACAGCACTGTTTTTGCACGTGAAGGCGAGGCGTTGTTGGTGTGAATTTTTGTTCATGACCACTAGTTTTATTCCACACCTTTTTAATCGCGATTAAAAATAGTCAGATTTAGTCAAAATAAATTATTATAGTCTAAATTTTTGGTGAAAACCGGCAAACTCAGAATAGCAAAATTGTCATTTTCATTATATTAATAAACTCAGTGCAATCTTAGTGCTGTCAAGCTAAAATATAGTTAAGTTGTGTCACTTTAGTCTATTTCAGAATAGGAAATCGTCGTTTGACAGGAATAAAACCAAATTTTAGTACTTTTTAGTTTCGTTTAGAGAATTTTGTACAACAGAATCGGCACCATTGACGAATTGACTAAGACGACTCACTGGCCGAAAAAGCTAGTAAATCGCTAATTTTGCTAAAGTAGGTAATTCAATTGTTCACCTCTGCGTTTTTATGGTAAACAAACTGCAGTTAATTTGTTTCAACTTCTGACCTCGGTTCAAGGTTCAGCTACTTAAAAAAGTGGGACTCTGGTTAAAGAATGATTTGGATGTTTTTTTACTTACTAGTTTATACAGTCTTGCACTACATAAGCTAAAAAAATCTAGGTATACGGCAGCTGAAATATGATTAAAATTTGTCTTGCCAGTGGAAGGGATAATTTATTGAAAATACAATCAGAATTGAAAATTCCCGCCCGCCAAATCAACCAGAAACTATATACTTTATATCCGGCAGGCAAAAGTCACTAATTCATTAGTATTTTGCAAAGATATTAAATTTTATAGGTATTTTGCAAAAAACATATTAGACATAATTTATCTACAGTCACATTTCATTATTTTGGAATTTTAGTTTTTAAACAAGAAATATTTGGCTTTTCGGAGATAACTGATTCTGTAATTTCAACGCACTCTCCATCTATGTTGTCTATGTTATGCAGTGTTACCAGGTACACGGTAATTACCGTAGATGCACGGTATTTTTGACCAATACACGGTCTACGGTAGTGATTCACTACCGTGTAATTTTCTACGATAATTTTAAATATTACTACCGTGTAATTTAATAAACTAATGAATGCCGGTAAAAAACGTAGGTCAAATTTTTTCGATATTTTCCCCCGTATAAGTCCAATAGAATTGACTGACCAACAAATACTCAAAGATGAATGGAGAAATTTCCCGATTATTATGTCTCAAATGCAGTGTTCACCGACAAGTGATAATGTTGACATATTTTGGCATGGGGTAGTCTATAATTTTTTATTAAACTACTTATTTTTTTGTTTTTTCTTATGTAGTAAATATTATATTAAATATTTTACCTTTACCTTCACCGACATCGAAACAGCTGTGTTGATTTTGTACTTACTAAGAATATGTTGTCAAAAATGACTGCAGCTATATATGATCAAGAATTTCTTGTTTTAGTTAGATTATTACGAAAGTGGTTTAGATGATTAAGAGGTGGTTAATTATTTATGAATACAAATATTGAATATAATATGATATTTTTTACACGATAATTTACACGGTATTTTTCAAATTTGATTACGGTATTTTGAGTCATATACACGTTATTTTTAGTACACGGTAGTTAATTTTTTTCATCTGGTAACACTGATGTTATGTCACATAGTGCATAGATAACCAACTGACCAACTCTAAAGATAAAAATATTATCTATAACATTTTGTGTAAGTAATGCTATTATTTACGACGAGATTATTATCACAATTTTAATTAATTTTCATAATGAAGCCTTATGTTTTTCTACAAGATTGTTCAAAAACAAACCTGTCAAATCCATAAACAAAATAGAACTAGGAAATCGAAGGACAGACCAGTGGGACAGAGGGACGTCGATCATCAATCAAATAAACCAATATGGCTGACTGTTTCCAATGGGGCTGTTCGCGGTTAAATTTTACGAATTTGCAGTTATAATTAAACAGTTTCAAAATACAATACATTGTCTTACATTATAATGTAAGTCAATGTACCTAATGAAGACGTATACGTAAGTAAATCTAATGAGAAAGTGACATTTTGGACGTTATCCTTGACATGCCATGGGAAAGTTGCGAAGTGGCCTCCGTAGTTTACATCTAATTGATACTTACAATCTCAATTTGCAGGTATGCTGAAGATGCCAGTTAACTCTGTGACTGAAACGAAAAAAGGAGTAGACAAATCCAGATTTTCCCTGTCATTAAATAGGAATAATGCATATTTGAGCAACGAAAATAATAAACCGACAGAGAACTTGAAGGAGAACACTGACCGTTTATGGCAGTCTACTAATAGTAATAAAGAGAATAAACCTTTAAAAAGGCCACTGAAGAGTGTGTATTCAAATACTTTATCAGCGGCAAAGCGATTGAAGCCTCTTTCTGAGACAGCAAACCCAGGTATTGTGTAACTTACCGGTACTTGAGGCCGCCGATGTGCAATACTTCAATGATTTACTACAGTTGTGCTCGGTGCTATCGAGGAAAATCCTATGTCGTGTAGTGTTTGTGCCTTAACATTTTAATTTAAATCGTTTTCTATCGGTGTGGTGAGAAGAGAAAGTTTTATTTTGCTTTGATCCCAATGTATTCCATGAAAAAGCGTCAACACTTTATTTTGACCTAGAAACTATCTCAAAATATGAAACTGAGACCTAATTTGTGTAGAAAGTGCTACAACAGCCATCAAAGTATAAATCCAACATTTGGTGATATGAATTTAAGGATAGATTCAAGTAACTCCCATCACTGTAGACCACTGCTCAGATATCCTCTATGGCACTTTCCAATAAAGTAATCACTAACTGTTTTTATATTAATCTTTTATCCTGAGACTCATATCAGAAAATATTCCAGCAAAATCATCTGAGCTAAAGCTGATATTCTCGGAGCCTCCCTCAGCCAGCACTGCCATGTTGAATGGCCACCATACAACGGACACTCAATATGCAGGGAGCACACAACAACGCAAGACTCCCATTGCCACCTTATCCAACTTGGGGAACACTTGCTTCCTCAACAGTGTGCTCTATACTCTACGGTAATTGTTTTTAATTATTTATTTATTCCTATAGTCTTGTGATAATATTCAATTACTATGTTTTGCCTGCAGCTTCGCTCGCGTTAAAAATAACAATAAATTATTATTCATAAAATGTATCCTATGTTACTTCTAAAACCTCCAAGAATATGTGTACAAAGTTTCATGATGATCGGTTAAGTTGTTTTCGGGTGAAAGCATTACAAACAAACTTACATTCACATTTATATTATTAGTATGAATGTTAAAAATCATAATCATACCTAGTTGTTGATGTACATGCGATGCAAATGATACAAAGAAAAATTGATTTTAAACTGTAATGTGTCACATTCCAACTGATATTTTGATTAAATAATAGGTAATAGTCAGCTAACTAATAAAGCCTTGATAGATCAGGTTCAGCTATGTCTATGTATGTGTAATGATGCCATGGTTGGAGACCATGCCATGTTAGATGAGCGACTATTTATACAGACCAAGACCTCTCTGTGCCTCTGAAAGCATGTAAAGTTGTTGGTCCTGTTACAAATTGCCAAAAGCTCGACAGTTGTTACATCTTTGGTAGTTGTTACGGATCGCCAGAAGCCTGAAAGTCTGATAAAGCAGTCTAACCAAAGGGTATTTGTATTACCCAGTAACTGGTTTGTTGACGTCCGATAGCCAGTTGCTCCAATTACTAATATTCAGCTGCATCCTGTTAGACTGGAAGCTAACCCCAATAGTTGAGAAGAGGCCGAGCAGATAGATTTAGTTAAAATGCCATGCGATGCCAAATGCATGCCATGCAATGGTTGCCATGTGTGAATTTTTTGTTTTGATTTTGATTTTTCAACTGTCATTTTTTGTAGTAGATTAAAATTCTCAAATCATACTAAATAGGCATGATGTCTCTTGATTGATTATCTTTCTTATGTTGGTTGAATAATACAACTGATACATAAAATAATAGGTTGCAATAGTCAAAATCAGTTGCAATTTCATGAACTGTCGGATAGGATTACCAAATCTTTCTTATTAGACAGGCTTGACTTCTCCATTATTTTCCTATATTATTGTTACAGATATGCACCACGTTTCCTCCACAACCTACACCACCTAGTGTCTGACCTAGCAAGTGTGGAACAGAAGCTGGGCAGCATCAGGCTAAAGAGTTCCTCTCTGGGCCGCAGTGCAGCTGGTTTGGCATCTTCAGGGACCAGGTCATGGAGCAGTAAAGACCTACTGTCTTTGGGTCAGTCTGATAGCAGTGCCGGGAAGAGTAAAATACAGGTAATACAATTTTTTATGACTTATTTTTATTCATATAAATTCTTTAGCCTCTAAACTCATCTACACTGGTGATTTTGCTTTGCTATGCATGCATTTTTGTGATTGGTTTTAAACCATTCTAACTATGGAAATTAAAAAATGGTGCTTTGGAAGACCAACAGATGATTTTATCTTGGATTTGGGATTTCTATCATATCAATATTTTAAAATGGATGAAAGAAAGATAAGCAGACACAAATATTTCAGCCATTATAATATTGCCAAAAAAATAACAATGTTTACTGATTCCTTGGGCTTTGATATCACAATGTATGCCTATCATTTTCCTCTACTTGTTCCGAGAACTGTTTTCTTAATCATATATTTGTTTCGTTTATCATGTAAGATGATGGTCACAATTTATCTGATAAGAACATATTGATAATGATAATACAATCAAGTAGATCCAATTTGTGAATACAGAATTTTTAGGTCAATATTGATTACTTGATTACAATATTTACTTGTATTGCATAGATAATGTTTAATCACTATGCTAAATTAAGATATTAATTTTTAAAACCAAAATTAATAAAAGCCAGTGACACTTTGTTTAATATAGCTATAATTCAGGCCCCCTGGAAAGTGTTTAACTGTTTCAATTAAGAACATAAAAATTGATAGATATTTTTCAGTCAGGAGTAGTGATATAGAGAGAATACCATACAGGCCCCAATGTGGATGGGTAGATGAGACTTCGAATTTTTAACCCTTTAAAGCATAAAGTTGACTAGAAATTTATCTCACACAGAAGCTCTTTGTCTACCTCATAACTGCAAGCAGAACTTTCCTAAGACAGCCATTGCCATTACAAAAAGACTAATGCTTGATGTCAGCCAAGAATATGTTGTCACATACCAATTTAAACTAAGTCTTTGTTTTATTGAAGTAAATAAATGAAATTTCTCCCATCAGATAGCAACTGAGAAGCTCCACGAGACATACTTCAACCTTCGGGCAGCAGAAAGCAAGTGCATCAACAGCAGCTCTGCAGACGCCACCCCGGAGCCCTACGCCGCTGACGCCTTCTTAGCCGCCCTTAGAGATGTCAACTCTACTTTCGAAGGTATAGTGTCATCAGAATAAGAATAAATTTATTTTGTCAACTGTTCATAGATGACATTACAGCTATTACGAGGATGTCGGAAACTATTACACTAAAACGTGCTACCCGGATAAAACCTAACCTATGATCTTCCCCAGGATGGAATGGATTGATTCCCGATCTATCTTGTTGCTAAATTTCATAGATATCCATTGAGTACTTGCTTGAAAAGGTAACATACAAACAGAGTTCCTTTCGTATTTATAATGTGAGTATGGATTCTTTTATATGTATCTATCTTGACAAGCAGTTTGTTTGGATGGTAAAACCAAACTACGTACCTACCTATATGTTAGGCAACTGCGTCGTGATAGCATTAAATATGATTCACACTGGTGTGTGGAAACTGATTGTATTGGTTAAAAATATGCATTACATGCGCCTTGCCTACCATTTTATATCATTACAAAAACTTGTTATTTCCTTTCGTATCATTTCCATTTATAGCAAGTTCCACAAACCTTGAGAAAAACCTTCTAGTACACTTTAATCGTTAAACCTACAATGCATAAGAAAATTACTTTTATGGAACAGTCATGGTTTCACAAATTGCTATTTCTATGTAGACTTATTCTTAGATATCATCCGTGAAATTGATGTCATCTCTTTTCAACACCTTGATCTTGTAAATCAGCCTTTCCCAAAGTGAAAAATGGGGGCGTTGTGTAGACTCTATACAACGCCCTAATTTTTTTTCTGGGTCTCTTACCTGGGCAACAGCCTTTCTCAAAGTGGGCGTTATCGCCCACTTTGGGAAAGGCTGTTGTAAATGATGACGTTGCCATCAGCAACAGCATCATCACAGGGTCGCCCCCTATTACGTGGGACAGAAACATACCTGGCGAAATGTGGTTGTACTGAAGGTTCACCTATGCCCAACCCTTCAGGGTAACAAAGCGTTATGTTATGAGATCTTGTACATCTTAATATCATCAACATTCTATGTCACAAGCGTAAGTGTAATGCAGATATCGTAATACAATACTACCGATAGTCTCTGTAAAATCGTAAAAAATAAAATCTCGATAGTATCTGCAAAAAGCTCATTTACATGACGTTTTGCTCGAAATAAAATGTAAATGCATGTATTGATTGTTTTAAAAATAGTTTGCGGCAGTTTGCCTAGTATGACTCATGGATTCGTAACCTTCCTACCTACCCACACTACGAAACTGTTAGAAAGTGGTGCTTGACTAACTTCATCGATCATTTTATATTGCGCCAGAGAACCAACCTTTTCGATTTGTTTTTTTTTTTTTTCTTTTGTAGTTACATCTAAACAACTCAGAACATCACGCCTTATTTCCCTGAATGGTTAGATAGAGGAGTACCTATAGTACACCCACATTTCGTAATTTATGCAAAAAAATCAACATGACATACATACAAATATTGAAACCTATTTTCATGCATACAACAAAATGTAAGAAAATGTTCACTGTATGCTAAAAAATATTTATTTATTGAAAAATATGATTTAGAAATAAAAGTGCCACTTGTGGATAAGATTTTGCTAAAAATGACAGTAAAAATAAGTTCATATAGAAACTTTCTCTCTGGTCAGTGTATGTAACCTTACATACTGCGATATCTTACATAGCTACATAACAGACCCTAAACACATTCATTTACCTTTTATAACAAGCTTCCCTCTGCTTTGCTAGATTTGCAGTTAAATGAGTTTAAAGCTAAAGTAAAATCCAATCTTTGTTCAAAGGCATACTATCCTATTAACGACTACTTAAACTATAAGAATAGTTGGTCGCTGTGATCAACTCAAGACAATGTTTATGTTCTTTCAATTCAGAATTAGTCTTCCTACTGACAGTTTATATGGTTAGTCCATATAATTGTTTTTTTTTTATTTAGCTGCTTTTGTTAATTTATTTATTATTTTCTTTTAATTTCATTTATTGTGTATATGTATCATTTGCATCGTTGTATATGTAAGCGGGCACGCCCTTTATGCCTGGAGGCTTTATTAAGATTTTAAGTTCTGTTTACGATTTTGTTTTATTATTTATTTCAGCTTGAGTTTAGTTTTCAATGTTGAGACAATGTTGGGACTATCTTATGTAACTTTGACGTTCAAAAAGTGCTGACTCTCAGCCTAGTTTGAATAAATGACTTTTGATTTTGATTTCAGACACCAATCTACATGGTCCTTACATAATCTGACCAAGAATATGTCTAAACTTTAAAAGATTTATTTCAGAGTAATCAGATAGGATAAAATAATTTCATCACCAGTGCTCTCAAAACGGTGAACGAATGGCATGTCCTAGAAAAAAATCTAAGACATGATATCCATCACCCTGCCGTGGCCCCACGTGGTAGATTACGGTCGACTCCCTCTGGAAGAATGGAGGCCTGTAATAATAATAAGTTTATTTGTTTCATGATCAACAGGTTTTTATAAATAAGTTGTAGAGGCCTTCTTTTAAGTATGGAGATACCAGTAGCAGAAGACATCCCTCTTCAATATTTATGTGAACAACAGTGGGAAAATTATTGGCTGATTATGTATCATTTGTATGTAAATTAATCAGTACGGAAACTTTATGCGATGCAAATTAAAATAATAATGCAATTTTTGTCATTTAGCTTTGTTAAAACCAAAAGTCTACATACGTTTTTTTATAACTTTATATAGGGAACAGACAACAAGATGCCCATGAGCTGCTGGTCTGCATATTGGACAACATCCGAGAGACGTGCAGAGCTCTCAGTGCGCGCGCCAGTAGGTTGCAGATTCATGAAAATGGTGACAGGTAACATAACTCTTCTTATTTTATCTAATTAATTTTAATCTGCACTACAATTTATAATTATAGCAATATAACTAGCAAACGAAATTATTAAATTATTTTCTTATCAGAGAAAAAAAGCACATGCATGAGAATGAATATGTAACACAACTCCTCTTTCTTGTAAAATTAACTGTAATCCACACTAGAATTAGCAAATACAGGATTTTTTTTAACCAGTACGCAAATTTTTTTTGGTGGTTCTGGTTTTTTTTTTTTTCAATATTTATCCGACCCTAATTCAGTAAACTGTGGACACTTTACATATTTCGTAATATGATATTGACAATAGTAATCGGTCACTAACCGCGCGCGTAGGTAGGTACTTCGAACTTCTTATAATTTTGACCGATCGAACAGCTGATCACCTTCGCCGTGAAAATGAAAGTGTGAATGATTGATGAAGTGAATGATTAACTTAATTTTTTTGTACTAATCTTAAACTTAAACGAGTTATAATAACCATGCAATTTTTATTTTTAAACATCAGTATAAAAATAAAAATTGCATGGTTATTATAACTCGTTTAAGTTTAATTTGTTAAAATTTGCGCACTGGATAAGAACTTATCCTGTATAGTAGCGAAAGAAACAAATTAAATAAATAAATATCATAGGACAACCAACACACTGTTATCTGATCCCAAACTAGGCAGAGCCTGTACTATGGTAACCAGACAACTGATAAATATACTTATATATTTCTAAATACATATTATTTAAGAAACGGCTAAAATACTTACTGGTAAACAAAGCATATTACAGTATTTCGGAATTTTTAACGGACAAAAATTTAATAATAGAATTTTGACATGTCAATAAAATAAATGAACTGTTTTCCTTGATATAATTTTTTTGTATATTGATATTAGTATTTCATATTGACATAGGTATTGTATATTGACATAAGTATTTCATATTGACATTAGTATTGTACATTTATTGTGACATTTGTGTTGTATTGTATTTGGACTTATTCTGTGTGAGGACATGCAAAGTATTGACTTTAATTTTAATTGCTATTTATTTTTTTATTTTTGTATTGTGTATAATGTAATTCTTTATTATTGTTCGGGTTTATTGTATTTATTTTATCATTGAGGCTTGGCTGGCTTTATACTTCATACAAACATTTGTATGCCCAATGGCATGACATAGCGCACTTTTTATTTTCTTTAAATATCATCGTTATTGTACCTGTGTTAAACAAATTAATAAATGACTTATGAATTACATACATTACATATTATAGATAAATTACACCCAGGCACAGAACAAATGATCGTGCTCATCACACAAAGATTTGTCGTGGGTGGGAATCGAACCCACAACATCAGTCTTTGCAGTCAGGGTCACTAACCACTAGACTAACAGGCCAGTCAAATTATAGTGCCACACAGTAAAAAAAAAATTGCTTCCATTTAATAGATGCAGAGCGCCATCATAAATATACCCCATCTCAGCTCAAGACTCGAGCTTCAACATTACAATTTTACTGGCCTGATACATGCAACTGATTCTAGTTTACAAGTTACCAGATTCAAGGAAGGATTTGAAAAATGTATCTTGAAATTTATACAAATTATAAATGGTATAATTCTAGCAACGGTCGCCAACCTAGTTTAGAAGCAGACAGCGGGAAACCAACTTTGGGAAACCTGCGCAAGTCGTGGAAGAAACGCAAAGAGGTGAAGGCTCCTGACAAGAGTCGAGCGTCGCCTACTGATGACCGTCCTCCTTCGCCGGCTGACCCTGAGAGAGATGAGAAATCCAAGCCTGGATGGGACTTCGTCGCTGATGACTTTGAAGGTAATATTATAGGACTTTATCCTTTCTACTTAAATTGTTATGGGTGCCAGAGAAAATTATAGTACACATTTTAGTTGGAAAAGTCAAACTTCTTGGTGTTGAACATTGATCAAAGGACATCATTTAAGTTTCCACTAAAAAAAAAACGGTTTTCTCATGAAAAACACTCTCATGTTTACCTTCACAACGAGAGTATAAAAATGAATGCTTAAGCTTCTACTTAAGCTTGAAAATATTAAAAAATGACTTTATTAATAATATTATCATGTCCATTTATACCACGGGCAAAAATGTTTTTTGGTAGTTTCAAACTCAAACAGCAAATAGACAGTTCAATTTAGACTTTCAATGTAGTAGGTATTAAAACATTTCCAAGATGTCATTTTCTTTAGGAACACAGTTTTTCTTTTCAGGCTGAATATAATTTTTTTGTATGAAATTAAAGATGTCCTTTGTCAATATTAAACCTATTTAACACACGAAATAGTGTGAATGGGAATATCAGGTATTGTAAACACTCCGTAGCGTATGCGGACTCTACTTAAAAAAAACTTTTTTACAAAAAAAAAACAACCGACTTCCTTAAAATCACTACAAAGTGAAAAATAACTTTAATTTCGGAAGTCGGTGTCTTAGGATCTGTATTTATGGTTTTTTGCCACCGACTTCCGAAATTAAAGTTATTTTTCACTTTGTAGTGATTTTAAGGAAGTCGGTTGTTTTTTTTTTTGTAAAAAAGTTTTTAATTTTAAATTTTTAGTTGTGGTATTCACCCTGCACTAATTCCAAACAAACAATGTATATTTATGCGATAGCAGAAATCGCGGTTGATTTGCTGTCATTTTTTAAAGAGTTCCGGTGTCTGTCTCCCGAACTCATCATCAGATCTATATGAAAATTATATGGGACCATTTCGGAATAAACCCCTTTCGAACAAAAAAAGAATTTTGCAAATCCGTCTATATATGACGGAGTTATGGCCGAACATACATAAAAAAAAAACATATAAACATCCGAATTGAGAACCTCCTCCTTTTTGAAGTCGGTTAAAAACTAAAGGCAATCAGAAGTAATGTGCATTTTCAGAATATACGCCTGACAAGGCGTAAATTAACACTTGACAAAGTGGATTAGTCATAGTATTTAATTTATGAAGCGTGAAGTAATTTTTTTTATATAATTCCTGAGTCAAGTTTTTATGACCTCGTAAAACATTGTAGTTGTCATATACATAAATCTCCACAAATTTCTTTTTTATTTTACAGGCACAATGGTGGTCCGCACGATGTGCTTAGAATGCGAGGCGGTGACGGAGAAGGCGCAAGCAGTATGTGAGTTGTGTGTGCCGGTTACTGATGATGATGCGGAAGAAGAACCATTCCGAGCTGCTTGCCTCTCTACTGAATACCTGCGTGATCAGAACAAGGTGCATACATGACATATAGTCGCAATGTCATCTCAGCGACAATCAGTGTCAAAAATTTATAAAATCATTGGGTTCTTTTTTTAATTTATTTGCTCAGAATGTAGATATTTGAAAGATTGAAACCGTGATTACAATATGATAGCTTAAAAAATCAATCAAGTCAAATAGAAATTAATTTTGTTTTTCCTGGTGCAAAAAGAGACTAGTGTTTATTTGTACAATTTTATTTTAAATGCTTGTCATTTGAGGTCAACCATATGAAATTAGCGTGTTCACAAAGTTATTCTATTTTACTACAGGCATGTAACATAGTAATACCTACTTAATTTATCTTTTTTTTTTCTTCCCACTCTGGGTGGAACAGAAGACCGAGTCAGACTCACTGACTAAAACCCACCTGTGTTCCTTCAGTTGCCTATATGCTAGGGCCACTGTATATATTTCGAACAAATCTCGCGATCCTGGCAGACTTATCTTAGGTTCATATTGTATTTTACCAATTTAGATTGTGTATAAAGATGTATGTATCAAGTAGTGCGGCCTGTCCCTCAGTACTGGTGCTCGCGCTGCCTGCGCTACAACGAGGCGCGGCGCAGCGTGGCGTACTCGCGCCTGCCGCGCCTGCTGGTGCTGCAGCTGAAGCGCTTCAGCGGCGGCATGGAGAAGATCACGCGCCACGCGCCCACGCCGCTGCGCATGCCGTGCTTCTGTCAGCCCTGCGCCGCGCGCGCGCCCGACCAGGCGCCGCACCACCGGTACCTACTGCCCAGGCTTTAACATCTCTACACATTGAATTTGCATTCCCTAAAATTATGGGCAATTTTTTTAAAGAAAAAGCCCTTGAATCATTTCTTGTCTGTTGTAACAGTATGGAATAGGTTCCATCATCTCCAAACTTTTTGATGCATTCGCATCAGCTTATTAGTTGCCGGTGTGTAATTAACATTATAACAGAATCGAATTCTATTTACGAACCATTATGTCTCATTAATTATTTCTACTTCTGAAAAACGCTAGCAGCAGAAACAAAACAATAAGAGAGATAGGGAGAAGATATTACTAAATTCCGTACGAACTTTCATCCCGTATTATTTCCTTCAAGAGTAGAATGAAAAAAAAAAATCTTCCTTTTTTTTCAATATTTCATGCCCAGTGGGGCTGTCCATTGTCTGTCAATGTAAGGAGTAAATAAATGGTTACTAGTGGCTTTTAAAGTTCTACTCATGGCAAAGCCACATAATGCTTTCAGTACCAGTAAAAATGAACGTGTACATTTCAGGTACACGCTATGGGGTGTGATCATGCACCTGGGCCAGACGCTGACGGGCGGCCACTACGTGGCGTACGCGCGCTCTCGCGGCGGGAGTACGCCCTCGCCCGCCTGCGCGCGCGGCTCGACTGACGCGCCGCCCGGCTTCATGCGCGCGCTGTTCTCCCGGCCGCGCGCGCCGCCCGCCTGCTCGGCGCCGCACTGCTGCCAGCCGCGCGCCGCGCCGCCCGCCTGGCTGGCCTGCGACGACGACCTCGTCAAGCCCATCTCCGACGACGAGTTCGAGGACCTGCTGTCGGCCGAGCCCGAGATGCGCTCCGCCGCCACACCCTACCTGCTCTTCTATGTCAAGAGCGAAGTCGGCTAGTACCCCGCCTCGGTGTTCGGTACTATACGCGAGTCCCGTTGTAGGTTTACTTACCTTCTGATCCAACAATTGCATAGTGTGACCACTTCAAATAGGATACTCGTAGTGTTGGAAGGTGTGTAGAATCGTTTCGTTTACTAGTTCCGCTTCGGTCGCCGGCCGCCCGGAAGTCGTCCGACGCGTCTTGTGAATGTGCCGCGGCGTTTGACTGTCCATTTAGCGATCGACCTGTGCGCCGTTTCTTTTGTTCGTTTAGATGCTTAAAAAGACATAGTATGTAGGTGCGGACCGTGTGTCGGCCTGACGTGATATTATGAGTGTAGCTAAAATATTATATTAGGATGTTATAGAGATCGATCAAAATATATTGTAAAGTATATAAATACATTCACAATATTTTCACTTGTTACAATCTGACAATACGGACTCGATTAAGAATAAAATAGATTGAATGTACCTTCTAATGTATTCATACTGATTGTATATCGACGTTGATGCTATATTATCTGTATTTAAATATAACTGTGCAAATGGCGAAATTATTTATTGGCCTAAAAGTATTGTTCCCAAATTGAATGCCCAGAAGTTGCTATATTCCCTGTAGAAATCATAGAATAAACAATCCATGGTCCAAACTCACCGTGTGCCCGTCAATTATAACGTTACATATTTATTTAAAAACCATTTTACAAATTATACTACTAATACTAAGACAAAGTTCAGAATACGCGTTTTTTGATCGCAGTTTAGTTACAGACCCGAGTAGGGGGCGTGATCAGACCAATGTGATTCCCTAGTTTTCATATAATGTATGTTACAATTTCAATCCCATCATTGATAGTAAAAGAGTAAAGCATGTTAACGAAAGTAGAAAAATATATTTTTATGGCACATTTTTGTTAGTAGTTCACAAAGTAATGTAAGAACGAGTGAAAATGTCCTATGGACTGAAGACATCGTCAATAATACAACATTTTGTCAATAGTTATCATGCAATCCAGTACAAATGGACTTCTTTCAACTATGACTTTGTAAGAAATTAGTTGCAGCTTGGTAATGAAACAATGTCACAAAACGTTGAGTACCTACTTAAGAGTGCCTCAGTAAAGTAGGCGTCAATTGTGGTAGCTAAACGATCATTAGTGAATAGAAAAGCATAGTATACAATTGAGACATTAACAACATTAGTTCATTCCAGAAAATTCTGACAGTTTTAATTGTCTGCTTACTTGTACCATCTTAACTTACGCACACAGTAGTCACCTTTACTTAGGATTACAGTAACTTCGAGACTACAACGACCATAATTGCTTGCTACAAAATACGACTGCTTTCTTTTTACAAACTTTTAAATACTGTGCTATTGTGTTACGGCTAGCTCTTGCTAATACTGCTCTTGATAATACTGTGTAATTTTGTATGGCAGCTACAAATGAATTGTATCTAGTTTTATTTCTCTGTATATTCAAATAATATGTATAGACTGTTCTCGATTTGAAACTGCAGTAGTCTTTGCATGTCTTGAAAGATTCTCAGATCTAAGAAACTAATAAATATAATGCAATAATAATGTAGTTATAATGTTCATTGTAAAGAGGTTTGCAAAGAGTACTGCAGTACATAAACTACTTATGACTGTCTTGTGACTAATGTATGGCTGCAAATTAATACAAATTATATATAAATATTATTTTGATTTACTCATAATCGAGAAAGTCGACTATTGTAGTGGTGAAAAATTATCTTATCTTAAACTAAGCATAAGTTTCAATGTATTTTTGTAACACAGGTCAAATGTTTATAAATATAGTTCATTGCTACAGTCATCGACTTGTCTACCTATGCTCGACTTTTAAGTACTCGACCGATGCTAAATTACTTAATTTTTATGTGTTAATGCGGATGCCATTCCAAAAACCTTTTAAAAAGGTAAAATTCTTGTCAGTAGCTATACGATTTTGTTTTTATTATCGGACAAAATATTAATTATTATCGTTCATTTTCATTGTAAATTCGATTTGGATAATAAAAATAAGTTCAATGACTTTTGTTATTATTTAACATGAATAGAGAAGAGGTGAGAATAACCTTTTCAGGTAGCAGAAATGCTTTCCACAAAACAGCTGTTTATCCCTAACCAATACGCTGCTAAGGTAGTTAGTCGCATTGGTCATCGAGATGAATACAGGTGGAACTGAAAAGAGGCTGAGAGGGCTTTGTCCAAGACTGAACCAGAAAATTCAAATACGCTGTATTATCTTCAAGCTTCATACGACTACGGTGGTGGGAGGGGGTGCTAAGTTAAAACATTAACACCTTTATGGCGTGCTCGATAAATACGATAATCCATTTCCCACGTTCTATTTCCATATTCATTTTCTTTACTTACATCATGTAGTTCATCTTGGGATTAGTTCTTATCTGTATAATGTATACTAAAGAAGATAGGGGCTACTATAAATAATGTAGCAAATACCTAGTAAGGTCTAATTTATTGACAGCTGATGAAGATAAGGGTATAGGTAGAGTTATCATTTCCAAGATAAACCGACGGGTCAACGGGAACAGTTCAGTGACAGATTTCAGTGTGTTAGCGTGTCTCTTAGTTTAATTATTTTCATTTAAAATTACAAAATGAAGGCTGTTGAAACAAGGAGTAGGTTCGCAAAGGTAACTTATATTTATGTACATATTCTTATTATGAAACTGTGTGCAAATTTTTTAGCTTTCTCAGTCATGAGCTACTAACTACGAATACCTTTTTATATGAATACCTATAGAAACATTAAATTGTTACGGTTCTTAGCTTCAAAAACTCTTAACTAAGTATTTAACTTGTAAAGTATTACTTATGATAACTTTTTATTTAGTTTCCTTGAAAAAAGATGAAAAAGCGATTACTTCCGATTTCATTCTTCTATAGGTTGTGTGCACAGGCTGTAAACATTTTGTTGGCATGTTATTCATTTCAATATTAGTTTTTTTTTTTAAATCAAAATACACATTTGAATTATTAATAGTTATTATTTAGCAGATAAGTATAATCAATTTGGGCTCTTACACATATAATGTAGTATATAATCTGTGTTATGACTTTCAAAAGACGTAGCCAAATTTTACCGGCAGTTCTGATATGAAATGACGCTATAATGGCTACCTGATTACCTACTTGTCTATGTCATTGAGTTGACCTCTAAAAGTCCTTGCATTGCCGCTGTCAAACTACAGAAAGTTGTGTGATAGTGATTGCGGAATTACATGTTTGAATATTATAATTTTTAAATCACCATAACAATGGCATTTGTAAGTACAATATATTTCTCACTACTTATTACGCTAGAAAACTAAAGTTAGGTTAGTTTTCAAAGTTTTTAACTTTTTATAACCAAAGGTGCCCAAAGTGACGCACTACGTATAGTTGAATAGATAGTCAAGACTAAATATTTTAGACAGTCTAACCACTGCACACTGGTACAATTAATTTGTAATACACTCAACACTGGCCGCAGGCCAAATAAATTAAAACAATTAAGTTTGTTAATATTTTTCTAATTATGACACCCGGCATTTTTTGTTTCTAAAATTTAATATGTCACTGACGTGTAAGACCTAACATAACCACTTCTATTATTTACAAAAAGAGTATATCTCATAGAAATAATTAATTATTCCTTTTTCGTGGATTTTATAACCTAGAAAATTACATTACCCACCGGTATTGAAATTTTTGTTTTTAAAGGTACCTTCCAAATGTTATGTATTTAATTTCAACGGAAAAGAAAGAAATAACAGGTACTAAGAAGGTATTATGTCAGTTTATTAAGGCTAACATTTTTTTCTCATTTCTGTCCCAAAATAACTTTGGTTATCAACCTACTTACTTACCACAGGTAATTATTTTGTTTTTATACTAATACCTTGGCATGCATTCACATTACTTGAAGAAAATATTAAAAACACAGTTACCTATGCTAGCTATAAATAGTACGATATTAGTGCTGAGTCTACCCACACTAATCTCTAATTACCTATTCTTGTAGCAAATAAATCCGTGCGTTAGGTGGGTAATTTTCTACAAAGTGTAAAATCGCAAGATTCACATATATTACTATTTATCATCATTATGCCTCTTAAACCCCTAGGGACCTATACCTTTTGAAAAAAAAATCAAACACTACGTACTGTATCTAATAATACACAAAAATGGGCAATTATTGTTATTATGTAAATTATGTTAATACGATCAACAAAAATTCCGTTATAAACTCAGAAAAGTATAGCCTGCTTCCTATTTCGACACTGATATCTGTATCACCAACATCATATACTAGGGGTATTTTACTATGCATGTTTCAAAAAGCGGTGTTAAAAACAGTGTAGTCAAATTTTTCTTATCAATCTGTAATTATTGTTATTAGTCTGTTTTGCCACTACAGGGGAAAGGCTTTCCTTCTCTGTTCTATTTCTGTCAATCTGGCGCATTCTCGGGCATTTAAAGACACATACTTTATTTTATATTATGTCTAGACTGACTAGTGGATTGTATGCCTCTGCCAAATCTTTAAGGGAAAACAAGGATGAAGTGTATGTTTTTTATTGTATTATGTTTTCATTTTGTGAAAAATAAATTGGAAAACTATTTGTGATATTTCTAGTACTCTAACCTCATTCTATAGAGTTTTTCAATCCCTATATGAAACAGGATCAATTGGCATCAAAAGTTTTATACAAAAACAACAAAGAACTGAAAAGATTGAGATTTATTGGAACCGGGTTAAACGAGATTTTTCAAAATCTGTGTTAAAAAGGTAATGACAATCTCATAGGAACTGTTTCCTGTAGCTACAGCGGTTAAGGCATAGTCGATCTGGTAATTAATAAACAAATATTATTGTGAATCCATTGTTACAAGAATTTTCTTAATATTTAAGTAATGTCGATTGGAGAATGGTAACAGATCGCGAAGATTTTATAACGCAAGCCGAAGTTGTGATTACATACGTGTTATTAATGTAAGTACAATAAATAATAATTAAGGGGTTACACCACCTGCCAGGGTCCCGAGATTCGTTCGTGGCCCTGGCATATGGGCAACTGAAGGAACACGGGTGGGTTTTAGTCAGTAAAAGTCTGACACGCCCTAAGTCATTTGATGATTTCCCAGCCAAAAAAAAAAGGGGTTACACCATCCCGAAATTTTAAAAATGCGTGTTTCGTTTTTGGATAAGTAAATAAATTGTTTATAAGTACTTTTAAGAATATTTGTAGTGTTAAATATATGTTAGTTTTGGACCCTTGAAACCTGCATTTCGGAAGTATAAATAAAACCGTTGGGTACTCATCTGGAAATGTAAATATATGGTTTTAAAAAGACGTATTTTATTAGCGTGCCAGTAAAATGTTCTTAACCTCTACAAATTTTGACTACGGAAATAAAAATAAGAAAGTTGTTACCATCCGGAAATTGGGGTTGTCAAATTTGACATCAGAGAACAGACGTCAAAAGTGTCAAAAATAATGCGGTAAAAATAAAAACAAGCAGCTTCGAAATACAATGTTGATAATGAAATAACTTTGCTAATTTAACTATAATGATTATTCTAACAACTAGTGCTAACTATTCTAACCAAGAGACAATATTGGCAAGATTTCAAATGTGTAAATATAGAAGAAAACCGATCTTGCTTCTCACTGCACTGAAAGGGTTTCGACAGTTAGTTGCAGCTTGCGCTAAATAATTCACTTTATGAACGAAATATGATGTAAATCAAGTAATAATAGGTTGTCTAGTTGGTTTCGGTGGTTTTACTCACCCCTCGGTGGTCGCGTCGTTGTTCTGCGCGCGCCGCTCGCGTCTCGCTAAGTACGCAACTCCGTTCGCACAGCTCTGCGGGAATCCGATTTTCATTCGGAAGGGCAGTTCAAGATCACGAAAGCCGGCAGTCCGACCTCCCGCGTTGTTCAGTGAAAGATTTCTGCATAAAAACACTATCGCAATGGTTTTTACTACAGTCTACGATGGCAAAGTCGAGGTAATGTCCCTTTGTATGCTTTTATTCTATTTTCGTCCCGTATTACGATTACGTGAGCCCACGACTTGTTACGGCTGTTGCGGTTACCTTGGCGATCATTTTTCACGCCGGTTTTGTCGTTCTAATTAATTTTTTTCTGTAGTTTTCATGTAGGTGTGAAAGGAATGCATATTGTGTAAAAATTGAATGTCCCCCATATGATTTACGAAATCTTCCGTTTAGATAGCTGTGTTATAGATACCTATACCATAGACATAATGTGCAGTTCAGAGTCATTCAAGATTAGCTAGTATCAGGTGTAATCACAATAGCAAGCAATCAACATTATCAGTGCTATGCATGTTTAAATAGTTGCAATATTATTCTATTGATTTCCTGTAACTAATCAGATAGGTACCTATTTTAATTAATAGGTAAGAATGGTAAATTATTTGATGTATTCAATTACCGCAGTACCTATATAATGAATTAAAAATCAACATTGTAACAGATTTTTTGCATAAATGATCAGCCTATAATGTTCCCACTGCTGGGACACAGGCCTCCTCTTGGTGAGAGAGAGTGGGCAGCATTTCACCACGCTGGCCCAGTGCGGGTTGGTAGATGTCACATAATGTCTTCAATTTTTGGGTTCTAGAACATGTCCATTTGTAGGAATTTACATTCTCTATTATTTCATTGTTAATTCATCATCCCATTTCTTCCCATGGGTGTCGCAAAAGGTGACTAAGGGGCTTTTCTAGAGAATGGGCTGCAGCATTCTCTAAGTATTTTACCGTCATACTGTGATTGCCAACCCGCTTGCCAAGCATGGCAAACTCTCTCAAATTGGGGGAGCTCTAAACTCAGTGGTAGTCGTCTTTCGACTGAAATAATAATGTTGATGAAATTGATTAATATAAAAAAGAAATGGTATCACAGTGTACAATTTATTAAAACCATGAATTGAGTTGTTGCATTCTCTGGAATTCTCTTTAAAAATCTAGAACAGATACTAAAAAGCCTCAAGTTCTGATACACAATATTTTAATGGCCATATTGTTGAGTTTGTAATAAGAACCATGCTCTATGGTGACATGATCTCATAAACAACACAATAGTTTGATGCACATGACTACACTTGAATAGATTATGAGTTTATGACTAAAACAATTGAAATCGTTTCCTGTTTGCATATGGAAAAGTAGGTACTTAAAGTTACACTGATTTAAATTGACTATTTTATAGACTATCTATCAGTGGTTAGCATAAAATGAATTTTGATTGGAATGGATAGTTATACAAACCCCCTGTCTCACTGGGCTTTGGAATATTGTGCCTTTAGTCTTCTCTACCTAACACATAAAGGTTATTATGGTATTAACTTTGTTTAAATCAACCATAATTATTTGTTTGGAATATTTGTGTAATAAATTTTTAACATATTGCCACGGCTCCCACCGAAGTATTATGATTTCCAATTGTTTTATTGAAAAATCTCATAGTAGTTATAATTTTAGGTTTACCCCATCTTCCCTCCTCTGGTTTCTGAATTATTGTAATTTGATTGGTTGTTAGTATTTCGTTCAGCCAATCACCAGAGCGAATTTCAGGTCCCACACTTTATCTGGGTTTCCACACCAAAAAAATGGCAAAAATAGCTTTCTGATTTCTTTTTATTACATAAAACAAGGTTTTTTAGCCTAATTAATACTATATCAATTCTAAACACTTGAACATCAAATTAATTTTGGATAGAGTTGTAGAGAAGACCTTAACATATCTACTTTATACTGTACCAACTATTCCATGGAAGACTAGATTATGAGTGAAGAATATCTTCATTTTCTTCATACATTAAGATTGAGTGGAAAATAAGTGCCCCTTAGGTCATTGTCATTACTAGTATGATTGTGCATCAATGTCAATGCATTTAGAACTAGTTAGGGGCCTGTCAGGGTCGCGAGATGGTTCGAAAGAGATACCGTGACTCTGGCACATGGGCAACTGAAGGAACACGGGTGGGTTTTAGTCAGTAAAAGTCTGACACGCCCTCCCGCTCCGCCCAGAGCGGGAGAAGTCATTTGATGCTTTCCCACCCAAAAAAAAAAAAAAACTAGTGAGGGGAGTGGATCTTCACATCACTACTTGTAACTTGCACGTTCTATACTTGTATGTAAATTAAAAAAAAAACATGTCTTGTCTTCCTACTGTAAATATTTATCCATACATACTTAGGTAATCAGTTCATCTCTTGAATTTCCAAATCTATTTTAAGTAGATAGCAATAATGTTTAAACCATTGTTTTTAGCCAAGTAATAATCCCACACTGATATCCCTAAGAATTACGGAAGCCTTTAAAAGGTTTCCGCAAGAAAAAACATTACTTACCGAAAACGTTATGTATTTGGCCTATAACAGTCATATAAAACTTTTTGATATCTCACAGCTTTTACTGACGCACGGGTTTTCAATCGTCAGTTCGTAACATACGGTAGGCATGGCGCTGAGGTACCTAGCTCTTTTAACCTAATAATTAAAGTCGCAATGTTTCGAACACTGGCAGAATTTATATTTGTCTAGACAGGGGCTTTACTTAGTTTAAACATTTCATCACCTTTTTCCAAACACTGTTCTTAAAACGGTGAGGGAAAACATCGTGATGAAACCGTTATCTCGTAAAACCAAAAGTTAGAAGACGGAGACATCCGCCAATCCGAACTTGGCCCGCGTGGTGGATTACGGACCACTTCATATCACAGACAGGAGGTCTGTATCCCAGCAGTGGGAGTATTATAGGCTAATTATGGTTATGCAGGATTCACATAATTCGCTTATGTAATATCTAATATCTTAGGACAACCAACACAACGTTATCTGATCCCAAACTAGGCAGAGCTTGTACTATGGTAACCACACAACTGATAAACATAATTGTATATTTCTAAATACATACATATTATAGATAAATTACACCCAGACACAGAACAAATGATTGATCTCATCACAAAAACATTTGTCCTGGGTGGGAATCGAACCCACGACCTCAGTCTTAGCAGTCAGGGTCACTAACCACTAGACTAACAGGCCAGTCAAAGGCTTATGTAACTGAAGCCTTAGCGTATTATTAACAGTCATCAGCGTTAAAATACCCATACCAATTAGTCAATTAATTTGCCTATAAAATCTAAGGTTTCAAATACATTAATTCAATGCGGCAAGTTATACCTGCAGCCTGCATTACCTCACATGATTCGTAGAAAGTTAGGTAGGTGTATATCGATCGTGAGTCCTACTAGACGTAGTTGGGTAGGTCATACACTGGCTTTTAACGTCCGTCGCGTCGCAGTTAACATCTTTCAGTCCGATAAGGCTTTAATTAGTAAACCATTACTTCCTCACAATTACCGATTGCAACATTTCATTAAGTCGCAATGAAAAAAAAATAGGATTTCTCTAGAGTGTAGACTATCGAAACTGCCTTTTAGGACATACAGGGTAAAAGCGTACCGTGTGGTGCCGGACGTAAAGAATAACACCACCCCATTTCTTCCCGTGGGTGTCGTAAAAGGCGACTAAGGGATTTACTAGAGAATGGGCAGCAGCGTTCTCTATGCATTTTATCAGCAAACTGCGATCGCCAACCCGCCTGCCAAGCGTGGCGATTATGGCAAAGCCTCCCAATTTGGGGGAGGCCTAAGTCCAGCAGTGGACGTCTTACGGCTGAAATGATGATGATGATGATGAGGGTAAAATAAAACAAAAATTAATATCTGGTTCCCGAGAGCGAGTGTGAGCGTGGGGACGCTCACTCTCAGGATATCTTGGAAATGACTTATTTGTTCCTGTATTATTATAAGATATCCATACCCATTACGTCTGCAGTTTTGCTGGTTAATTTAATTTAGTGATAGGTACAAGGCTGGCCGTAAACTTAACGACGGAATATCAGTCCCAGTATTTTTCCTACATATTTGTTTCAAATGCCTTAAATAGCCACTTGCATGACAATCGTGATCCATCTATTTGTGTTCAATAAACAGCGTCACTTTGTACCTACATTTATACCTAGGTAAATACTTCACTCAGTACTTTGAAGCACTCGTAAAGAATTGGTATCCGTCAGAATGGCGGGTGTATGACTTCCAAAAAAATCAAAAATGAACTATATAAATGTACGTAAAATGTACGTTTTTGTACTAAAATAAGTATAAATGTACGTGTCTGTATGCGAAGCAAACATCATTTTAAAGTAATCCGCCATCCTGACGTCAGGTTGGCGGGTGCATTTTAATTCAATTAACTTTTTTCAAATTTGACAATAGGAATTAAATGTACGTCAATTGTACATATAGGAACACTATTTAAAACCTTCTTAAATGTTATACAAGCTCTGATATTGTAAAACGCACGTGAGCCGCCACCCTGACGCCAGAATGGCGGGTTGATTCTAAACCAATCAAACTATTTTGATAAACCAAATAACAAATAAATGTACGTCTTATGTTCTTGTCAGATAGTAAAACAAAACTCGAATAAATAGTTCACAGCGTGATTTAATCAATTTTATAACATTTGACCATAAATAATACAGTGGGCAATCAACATTTCTGGACTTCTATTTAATCCTGGCTTCAGATCATCATAGCACATCCATATACCATCACCCCTATATGAATGCGCTTTATAGTGCCCTATTGCATCATAATCAGAAATTAAGCTTGAAGGTACGTATTCAAGCACTCCTATAATATAATAAGTATTATTATAGTTGAGTGTTATTTCTAACGGAATATTGTCAATACGGACAAATGCCGATTGACTATATTCAAAAAGTATAATGTTTTGGGGTATGTATTCAAAGGTTCGCATGCCTTTACAGCCATTTCGATTGCAAATGACCAAATTGCTGTCGCCCCATAACATGGATTCAGCTGCCTTATTTATTTGGGAAATCTCTTTTGTTGGGTCAATTGAAAGAAATGTCATTTTTCTTCGAACATTGTTGGTCACACAAGTCTCACTTGTACAGGTTTCTATCCTCTCGGCACTCCAGATAATATCAGCAAAGAGCCTTTCAAAAACGTATGTCACGCTACATTCACAATGTATTGTCCTTGTTTCTCCTAATAAATTTGTTCTAAAATAATTCTTTACAACTTGAGCACGAACATTGTAAAGATCGTCGACAGAATTACTTTCATCAAACATACTTTTTATAAATAGACAAATCTCATTTTTACTATGGAGCACTTTGGTATTAAACGCAAATCCATCAACGCAAGCTTTTGCAATCAAGTAACAAGCGGAATCAAATGCGCATGTGTTTGTTACATTGATATTAATTGAAGAAGACTGTGAAAGAATGCCATTAAGTAGTATTGGAATATTTTTAAATGCTTTCTGCTTGTCATCGGTTTCTGTTTCTTTCCGATTTTCCATGTCATTTTCAATTTTATTTAACTTATCTTCCTCGTTCTTTAAATATTCCGTTAAAGTATTTTTATTTCTTATTTCTGACTTACGTCTCTTTCCTTGTAATGCCTTAAATGGTCGTTTTCGTTTTTTTCCTAAGCCTTTCCAATTTTCGATTAATGACGGTTTTTCGACAAAAGTAGATTCGTTCTTGAAGTCTTCTATTATTGATTTTTGCTTACCCAGCATGACAGTTTTACGTGGTTTGTTTTTAATTATTTTTGGTAGTTTTTCTTTCACTAATGCTGTTTTTATTTCTCCTTCTATAAATTGTGTGTGTTTTAAAATAAATTCATCAACTCTCAGACGATGACTCTTAGTTGTTATGTTGCAAAGATACCTTTTTATGTTTCGAAAATTACTTTCAACATTAGATGATGAAGGTCTTTTATTTTCGGAACAATACACTGGTACCATAATGTTAGACCAAAGAGGCAGTTGGCTAACTAATCTTGTTAATGTCGATAAAAGAGATGGCATAAAATATAAATTATCATGATTGTTGATATCTTCGATCTCAGATAACGTGACAATTAATTGTTCTTTTTCTATTAAAGATGTGTACCATTCCGGGATATTAGTCAATTTTTTTTCAGATGATTTATCAAATTCTTTTGTAATTCTCGCAAATATTGAATCATTGGTTTTATCTTTCATTGCGTTTAAGTCTTTATTTTCTTCTGTTTTATGTTCATCTACATTATAATCTCCTGTTTGTTTGATTAGAATTTTTTTAAGTTTTAATATTGATTTTGCACACCTTGATCCATGACAATCATTTTTGTTCAACATTATAGTTACAATGTCTGCAATGACTTCCTTCACAGTATCGTAATCTTCAAGGGACATAATGTGTAGATAGCATCGACAATAAAACGATTTTACTCTTACGTCAATGTTTTTAAAACAGTTTAAGTTGCATATTATTTTAACAAAGTGGCTTACATCAAGACGAATATATGTTTCATTTGGAGTTTGAGCCCGTTCCTCCAATTTATTAAATGATTGTATTATATACATTTTTGTAGAATCGCAATTAGTGAATGCTTTTACTACTGCTCCTATCAAAGCTGCCGAATCATCCAATATTACTTCATTAGGATTTTTTTTGTCTTTAATCCAAGTTTTTATCCATTTCGTAATAGTATCCATGTTATGACTATCAGATAACATCTGAGTAATAGGAACGCTTCGTCCATTGTTCTTATCATACATCATAGCATTATAAAAAAAAATGTGATTTGTCATAAACATTTTATTTGAAGGGCCAACCCCTTTGAACAAACTACCAGTAGCGTCAAAAGCCATAATGACTCTATCGGAAGAATTGTGATAGTTTTTGTAGTGTATTTCCTGAGTTGATGACCAATAATAAATGTAAAATGGATACAGGGATATTTGTCGAATTATATCATTATATGGACGTATATTTGTCATCATCCAAATGGCCAAAACAGGGTTTTGATGATAATATTGACTTTTATTATATTCGTACTTTATTTGCCTTAAACAGCCAGTTGTCGGCAAATGACTAGGTTCGAAATCTCCGGCATTCATCGTAGCATTAGCAAGCTTATTACGAACGACGATTGAAGATTCCTGTTTCAAATCTTCACAAATTTCTTTTCGTTTTAAAGGAGACAATTTTACCTTTTTTTTAGAATTGTGCTGAAATTTTTTATCATAATTCACAATGTTACCGTGACAAACAGCAATTTTTTCCGTTGGCCACATAATTACAATATTCAATTTTGCGGTGCATTGAGTACATGCGCCGTAGCAAGTTATTCGCTCTTGATATTTTACCGAATGAGTTTTAAAAGTCCAACTACATGGTATCTTAGTTTTTGACCAAACCTCTTCACGGAGTAAATGTGCCCATTCGTGTTTTGCCAACACATACTTGTTTTGATATGAAGACGATGGCTTATTTCTAACTATGGTTTTTGCTATTGGTCGTATTTTTTCCCATTTGTATATGTCTAAGCAAAATGTAAACTCAATACTTTCTGAGGTCTGATCCTCAATTTCTTCGAATTCAGTGTCCGATTCAGTTTGAACTTCCGATTCATTTGTTTTGTGTTCACAATTATCAAAAGACGACTGACTTATTGATTCTTCTAAATCAGATTCGTCACAAAGAGAAAAGTTACGATAATTTCTCTTTAGCGATAAATACAATGCCTTTGCTGACATCTTACCTTGTAACTCTTTACTGATTGTTGAATAAATTTCATCAACTGACGGCGGCAAATCACTTTCATGTTTAAAAAAATGTTTGTATTTCTTAAATATGTTTTTTTGTTCTTCTAATGATATTAAACTCTTTTTTCCTCGCTTCATTTCGAATAATATTTAAAGTATTCACTAGCACTGTATTAGCTTCAGACAGTTTCAATCACATTTGACACTGCGCTTGGGTAACAAATTGCTAAAAAATCTCACCTACCTTCGAAAAAGTTAAATCTCAAAACCTCTAACTAAAAGATAAATTGTTTTTTCGTACCACTTGCTCAAAAAAGTGACATTCTATGCCACAAAAAGCGAACATAACGATAGTCATTTTTAATCTGTTAAAAACAGGGAAAGAAAATTGCACTGAATTTCATTCATCCTCTAGGGGGAGAATGTGATTTAAATTTGGAATACTTACCGAAATTTATACTGAACTACATCTGTGTTTACACCATTGAGTTTGTATATAAAGCATTATATATCTTTTTGAAAAAGGAATACGCATTTATTATGCAGTTATGATTATTAAATAAAATTACGAAAACCGACGAGGCCGTATGAGCTTGATTCCTTTGCTTTTCCGACAAAAAAATTTTAGTCTAGGAATTTGCCGCGTTTTTGTTTTCTTGAAATACATAAACGTTATTTTAATTTATTTTTAATTGTCATTATTTTTAATAAATGCTTATCTCATATTATTATTGTATTAATTTTTTCGCAAATGGTACGAAAAGTAGAGTATTTTCCTCGGTTGTCTTAGTCTTGGGTGAACTTAAATCCCTCGCTACACTCAGGACTCATCTTAAAACCCTCGCTTCGCTCGTGATTTAAGTTTTTAACACCCTCGCTACGCTCGGGAGTAAACTTCGAGTCCTTCGTTACGGTCGCGATTTAAATCGTCACCCGCGACAGAAGACACTGCTTTATCCCCTGGTTAATAATCTACTATTGTTCAGAATAATGACACAAACTAAGTCAGTGTCACTAATAGATTCGTAGCTTATAGGTACTGCTTATGAGGAAAATGTGTAATTACTTTAGCTTGATAGGTAGCTTAAAAACCTTATTTATGTTACTACGTTTTTCCTTACGAAAATATAAAAAAATACGCTTGTTAATGTATAGATGAGAGAGGGTTTCTGATGATAAAGTCCAGTCAGTTGCGTCCAAATAGAAGCTTTCATATTTCCAGCCGCACACTGTTACAAGCTATTTGATGATAATGATGTTAATGTATATCAAAGTTACAAGAAATGCATACAGAATACACATATTCAACAACAACTTTCCAAAGACACGTATTCGGAGTTGGGACAACATCATAGCAAATCATTTGAGGCAGCTATATCCATGTGTTATGGGGCGACAGCAATTTGGTCATATGCAGTCGAAATGGCTGTAAAGGCATGCGAACGTTTGAATACATACCCCAAATATAATACTTTTTTAATATAGTCAATCGGCATTTATTTGTATTGACAAGATTCCGTTAGAAATAACATTCAACGGTAATAAATAATAATTCTTATTATATTATAGGAGTGCTTGAATATATGTATCTTCAAGCTTAATTTCTAGGGGTGATGGTATATGGATGTGCTATGATGATCTGAAGCCAGGATTAAATAGAAGTCCAGAAATGTTGATTGCTCACTGTATTCTTTATGGTCAAATGTTATAAAATTGATTAAATCACGCTGTGAACTATTTAATCGAGTTTTGTTTTACTATCTGACAAGAACATAAGACGTACATTTATTTGTTATTTGGTTTATCAAAATAGTTTGATTGGTTTAGAATCAACCCGCCATTCTGGCGTCAGGGTGGCGGCTCACGTGCGTTTTACAATATCAGAGCTTGTATAACATTTAAGAAGGTTTTAAATAGTGTTCCTATATGTACAATTGACGTACATTTAATTCCTATTGTCAAATTTGAAAAAAGTTAATTGAATTAAAATGCACCCGCCAACCTGACGTCAGGATGGCGGATTACTTTAAAATGATGTTTGCTTCGCATACAGACACGTACATTTATACTTATTTTAGTACAAAAACGTACATTTTACGTACATTTATATAGTTCATTTTTGATTTTTTTGGAAGTCATACACCCGCCATTCTGACGGATACAAGAATTGACGGATAATAAAAATGAAAAGGTTTCTTACAAAGCCTCGTAGATTTATTCAAACTATAAACCAGGTACGGTAGCCAAGGACGTAAACATTGGGTAGGTTGATGTTTTTGTAAGCAATACATAGGCTTACCTATGTCTATCCATCTCGATAGTCTCTGTCAGGTGCCAGTAGGTTTAAACCTTGCCATCACGTTTTCATGATGAGTTCAGATGTTTATTAGCGTGATAAAAATTCAGCAGTACTATTGTAGCGACTGAGAAATTAAAAACTTCTTTAAATTAAATTCAAAATTCCTCAAATAAATAAATGACACTTGTTTATGAATTTGGGGGTAACTTTGATGCCTGCTCGAGTTTATTCATTGGTCTGTTGGTAGGAGCCTAGGAGAAGAAAATTCTAGCATTCTGCTGTACCTATTCGGTTAGACAGGAAGCCATAGTTGAAAACAGGCTAGGCAGATGATTGACTGTGGTCGTAGTATCCTCCCGTTTCATTGATGGATCATGAAACCACCTTCATCACTCCTCAGTAGATTAAAGCATTGCTTTTTTTACAGGCGGGTTCCAATGACAAGCCTGCGATGCAGATGGGGGCTGCCAACGCGGCGTCCCACCTGCAGAACATGTGCAGCCTGGACATCGACTCCAAGTCCTCGTACGTGCGTCTGTCCGGCATCATCTGTACCATCGGTAAGTCTACGGTCTATAGAGCCAGTTTCCACGGTATCTTTGACTATATCTGTGGTCCTGACTATAGGTAGTCCTCCTATATTCACTGTCGTGACTTAGTGGTCATTAAACCACGCCACAAATATTACTATCGTCAACTGTTATTTTACTGTGTGATTTGACATACTGCCTTTCGATAAGGATTTCCAATAATAAATTTGTCTTGACACACTGACTCTATGTATAGTAAATATACATTGCTGCATTCATTATCGGATTGTCGTGGCGGCGCTAAAATAGGAAACTTTGGCAGCCGGTAAGACGACTCTGCCAGGTGGTATGGTCGCATGATATCGCCAAGGCAACTAGCAAATAAAAACAAAACAATAGCGCAATCATAATATTTGATTATATCTTATACTAGCTGACCCGACAGACGTTGTCCTGTCTCTTTGATGATATTTGAGCACGCATTCTGTCAATTCTATGTCAAATGCCATAATGTTACATTAAAAAAGTTTACATTGTCCTATTATATGGTTGTTAAGTATTCTTAAATAAGTGTTCTTAAATTTTCTAACTTTCCGCGCAATTTTTTAATTTTTTCTTTCATAAGAACCTTCTCCTGACAATTACAAACACAACAAAAATAAAAAAGTGAAATCGGTGTAGCCGTTCATGCGTGATGGCATGACCAAGGGAAATAGGGATTCATTTTTATATATATAGATTATCCAGAGACTAGGGTGCTTGACTACATTTTAATTTCATCTTGATTGGTGTATCAGACTCACATTATCAATGTAGTTTACGTTTGGGCTTCTTCAGCTTTTTAAGATGAAAATATGAGAGGAGTAATTGCTTAACACACTAACAGGAACACAAGGAGGAATTACTTCAATTTTAACAGTCCAACAATATTCATTGCTTTATTTACTCTGTTGAGCAGACTATTTTCTAGAACATATGAAGCAATAGATTATCTTTGTCCTTCAAAATGATCAAATTCTAATTAATACTGCGTTACGCAATCAGGGTGCTGGTTGTAATTAGTTGAAATAAACTAACAGACTGCGAAATTAACTACAATCGACAGCCACAGCACGACTTTTAACATCGTGCTCACATATAAAATTCAACATGTATTGTGTAACGTACCTCACTCACTTCAGCCGTAAGACGTCCACTGCTGGACTTAGGCCTCCCCCAATTTGAGGGGCTTTGCCATAATCGCCACGCTTGGCAGGCGGGTTGGCGATCGCAGTATGGTGGTAAAATGCATAGAGAACGCTGCTGCCCATTCTCTAGTAAGTCCCTTAGTCGCCTTTTACGACACCCACAGGAAGAAATGGGGTGGTGTTATTCTTTACGTCCGGCACCACACGGTACATGTACCTAAGTAACTTATATTATGTAGTAATATAATTGAAAAGTCCCATGTAATAGGGGGCGTGCTTATTATCATCAACCGGGCACAGATCAAAAATCCAGGCTGCTACTGAGAAATTCCAGCTAGAAAATCCCAATAACTCTGCCCGACCAGGGAATAGACCCCAAGACTTGCTCAGCAGTAGAGCTTGCGACCACTGGACCAACGAGGAAGTAAAACCTCTTCCCACCCCTTCGGGAATACAGTGCATGAAGTTATGCATAATTGAAAAGAGCGTCAATCGAGTTTCTGCCCGTTCTTCTTGAGAACCTGCAACACTATACAATGGGCCACTAGCTTCCGCTTTCTGAGTGACCGAATCTTTTGAATTCAAAAGTAAATAAATATCTTGGGACAACCAACACACCGTTACCTGATCCCAAACTAGGCAGAGCCTGTACTATGGCAACCAGACAACTGATAAATATACTTATATATTTCTAAATACATATACCGGATGACATTTTTTACCGTCTCGACCTTCATATGGTGTGTTGTGTAACTAGAATAGAAGGCAGGAAGGCCTTCAGATTCATCGTAGGTGACTAAAGGAGCGCGGGACACGGGCGGAAAGGGATGCGTGTGCGGCTCGTGCGTCTGCGAAAGATCAATGAGGCCGCCTATTGGCCGGTTTCAAAGGGTAGGACCGTGCTACGAAATCATTGATACATGCCGCGCATTGAGTAGGGTGCGTGTTTCGATAGGTTTTTAATGGTTTTTTTGTTTTTTTTTTGTCCAAATTTCTGTTTTTGTTGTTCCACTATGAAAATGTTACTTTAAATGTGTAATATTTATTGCTAGATCAATTTTATTACATGTTATTCAAAAATAAAAATACCAAAAATTTCTATGCCAAAGGCTTCTACTCCGTTCACCTATTACCCCCATTTTTTTTCAAGACGTTAAAAAATGTCACCCGGTATATTATAGATAAATTACACCCAGACACAGAACAAATAAATGTGCTCATCACACAAAGATTTGTTCTGGGTGGGAATCGAACCCATAACCTCAGTCTTAGCAGTCAAGGTCACTAACCACTAGACTAACAGGCCAGTCAAAAAGTGCAATTAAATGGCACCCAAAAAAAACTTTTTCCTCTTTTCAACATTTTTCTTCCCAACCAGGGCCCGTATCCCGCGACCCAGCCATGCTAGAGCGCATGATGGAGACCGGTATGAACGTAGCCCGCATGAACTTCTCGCACGGCTCTCACGAGTACCATGCCGAGACCATCAAGAACTGTCGCATTGCTGAGAAGAACTACAGCGCCAAGCTCGGCACACCCTTCTCTCTGGCCATCGCTCTTGATACTAAGGGGCCGGAGATCAGGACTGGGCTATTGGAAGGCGTAAGTACCCAACTAGGAGTAAATTGTCAAGCTTATTTTTAACATGTTTGATGGTTTTTACCATACTTTGAGCGATTCAGATGATTTTTAACCGACTTCAAAAAAAGGAGGAGGTTATATGTTCGACTGTATGTATTTTTTTTTTTTTTTATGTATGTTCACCGATTTCTCCGCCAATTGTCGACCGATTTTGAAAATTCTTTTTTTATTCGTAAGGGTATACTCCTGAGGTGGTCCCATATTAATTTTGTGAAGATTTGATGTATACTTTGGGAGATAAACGAAGGAACTCCTCAAAAACAAACAGTACACGTAATGTGATTTGGATATTGTACTAAAGATCAAAAATAATTGCTGGTTCTATCTATCCATCCGTGGTGAACTAATTATAGTCTTCGAAGATACCGCATGGAACTCCTCATCGGTGAACAGTACATATAACTTACAGTGAAAGGTTAGAAGGTTAGGGGATAATTCTTTGAATATTATAGGCACGTTTAGACCGTTACTTGTATTCTTATATTCCGTTGAGCTGATGATGGAAGGTACAACTCCTTATCGATCAGGAGTTAGAAGATATCTTGTCCTAGATAGACATACTCGTTGACATCGAGAATTGATTCCTCAGCAGACACTAGAGTGGGCTCTTACCCACTCTACTGTATGCTTAATAAAAAAAAAGCAGCCTTAATCATTTTGGCCTGGCCATTTATTATATTTTTAACCGCCTTCAAAAAGGAGGTTCTCAATTCGGATGTTTATATGTTTTTTTTTTTTTTTATGTATGTTCGGCCATAACTCCGTCATATGTAGATGGATTTGCAAAATTCTTTTTTTGTTCGAAAGGGGTTTATTTCGAAATGGTCCCATATAATTTTCATATAGATCTGATGATGAGTTCGGGAGACAGACACCGGAACTCTTTAAAAAATGACAGCAAATCAACCGCGATTTCTGCTATCGCATAAATATGCATTGTTTGTTTGGAATTAGTGCAGGGTGAATACCACAACTAAAAATTTAAAAATAAAAACTTTTTTACAAAAAAAAAAACAACCGACTTCCTTAAAAACACTACAAAGTGAAAAATAACTTTAATTTCGGAAGTCGGTGGCAAAAAAACCATAAATATAGATCCTAAGACACCGACTTCCGAAATTAAAGTTATTTTTCACTTTGTAGTGTTTTTAAGGAAGTCGGTTGTTTTTTTTTTGTAAAAAAGTTTTTTTTATAATAGTTTTTAACCGACGAAAAAAAAACGGAGGAGGTTCTCAAGTCGACGCGTATATATATATTTTTTAATGTATGACCACGCGTTACTTTTTACAGAGTGGAACGATTTCGATAATTCTTTTTTTTATTGGAAAGGGTATATCCCGAAGGTAGTCCCATGTTTTGAAAAGGAAATTCCAAACTTAAGGGTACGAAAACAGGGGATGATTGACTGTTCACTTATTGGTTGTAATGCATAAGTTCTTACAGAATAGTCCGATTTTGCAAGCATGTAGTACCTAATTAGTAGTTATAGCCACATTTTTTTAAATAAAATAAAAACTTTTTAACAAAAAAATAAACCGCCGAAAAAACTGAAAAGCAAAAAATAATAAACCTTTCAGTCATTTTGAGAAGGCGGCGCCAAACAATCAATGAACAAAGAACAAAGATCACTCAAAGCAAGTTTTTTTGTCTCATTTTTCGGTAATTTAATATGAGGCCAGTAATAAAGAACATTGTAAAAAAAAACACTTTCAGTACCTATTTAAAAATCTTCTTGTTGCTCCTTATTCCTTTCGAAAGTTTTGGTTCCGTTTCAGGTCTTATATTATTAGTCTCAATTTATTAATCAAATTGTTCTTAGGCAGACTATCATTAGCCGTGTTTAATACGTATCACGTGCACTTTAAGAATCCTTAATATCATAGCAAACAATGTTACTCCTAGGGTGGCTCTGCGGAAGTAGAACTGAAGAAAGGTGACACCATCAAGCTGACCACCGACCCTGCTTACGCTGAGCGCGGAACTGCCTCCGTCATCTTCGTTGATTATAAGAACATTACCAACGTCGTGAAGCCTGGCAACAGGATCTTCATTGATGATGGTCTCATATCCATTATCTGTTCGTCCGCCAGTGTCGATACTCTGGTCTGCACCATTGAGAATGGAGGTTAGTTCATATAATTTTACATTCCACATAGAGTTTATATTAGCGTCATCAAGCCTCGCAACAGGACCTTCATTGATGATGGTTGCATCTCCATCTGCTGTTCGTCCTCCAGTGTGGATACGCTGGTCACATTAGGTACATACACACCTCCCAGCGAAGACAGAGGGCTAGAAATGTCGGAGTTATAGAATGTTACCTAAAATAAGGCTGTTTGAATGCTACTTCAAAGAAGACATGAAAGATAAAATAAATACAATCGGTTGATTGTGTTCAATATTTACAATAATCGAGATTATTCTGTATACGTGTTTATTCTATCGTAACATAACGCACTAGACATTTATCAAGATCTTTACAGCTGGCTTAAAACTCGTAAGGCGTATGATGACTCATTATGAGTCACATTAGGTCGATACTCAGTTCTTTTACGTGCCTAAGTTTGAGTTGATTTCATTTCTCACTTTTAGGCCAGAATCTGCATTAAGCGGACGCCCGCTTGGTTCCATACAAAAGTGGTCTATCACAGAGAACCGCGCGGGCATCCGCGCCGGCCAACGGAGCTCGCCAACGTACGACGAATTTCGTCGCGGGGGCCCTATGAATAATATTAATATCCCGTCGTGTTGGGGTTGCACGCTCCGAACTTTAGGTCTGTGCCGATAGAGTTTATTTTGCTGGACACTACGTTAAATAAAATTTTGGTGTCTACATACGGGACGGATGACTGTCGCGGGCGCCCGCTTAGCGCAGTTTCAGCCCTTAGTAAGCGCATGTGCGCACGCACGTAAAAATATGGCTGCGGGATTTTCAACTTTCGCTGTTAAGAATCTCATCCCACCGCGAAAACTGTTGGATTTTCTACTCGCGACGCCATGCAGAGCGTTGAAAATCCAGTGAAGTGTGTGAAAAGAAATCGCCATGGGATAAACTCGCCCGTGTGTTCTATGAACGTTGTTTAATACTTCGTACGGGTAAAATTAAATAGAAAATAAGTTAATTACATGAATATACGTTATTTACAAACGATGGATGGGTTAGGGGTGTGAAAGATATATGGCTAGAATCAGTGGCGTGCATTGCTTTTCTGTATAGGTAGGCACTAGGCCGTCTGTTCTTGTTAGGCAGACAAACACGGGTTGCTTTTAGGTATGATAATTTTAGTTAGTTTCTTAATATTTTCGGGACACGCATTAAAATGTAATTGACTGACTTACGTGTGATTTTTCGAGGTAGCCACTGCTTATATGCCTATATGCAATGCACGCCACTGGCTAGAGTGGGCGTGACTACAGAGATGGCGACTAATAGAGAAATATGGAAAAGAAACAACAAATAAATTTGCAAAAGGGGCATGAGAGTGATGACTGCTGTAATCTTGACACTGAACAGCTGTTTCATTCTTGAACGGATACCAAATGCGACAAAAAACGAGTTTCAAGGGTCCTTTGAATCAAGTCCATTCAATCAAATCGTTTCCATTCCAGTGCACTATTGTGAACAGATTTCTTTTATGAAGCGAGATGTTGACGAATTCATCTAATAAAGTAGCACATCTGTCGTACACCCGGACTGATGTCTTTGTATTCTTTGGACCTACTTATAATGTATACAGATGAAAAGAGCTACGCCAGTTCTTTAAAAAGTCGCACGATCATGCTGAGTTATAGCTGCTGTCTCGTATAGGACTTTCTGTTTTTTTACTTTCTCATATAATTTTTATGATTGTGTTTAGTATGTGATCTTCCTGTGCGAGTCACAATAAATACTTTTCTTTCTTTTATTTCTTATAGTAACCAAACCTATTAGCTGTATAAATAAGTCTAACTGACTGATTTGTAGATCTACTCTCAAGTAACTCAGTGACTGTTGTTGAGGGTTAAACGAAATAATAATAGTCAATCAAAGTTAAATGGAAGCCTTTCTAGAAGGCATAAAACTGCATTACCATTTAGAATTATCTATTTTATTTATTTATTAATTTATATATGCTTTATTGTACACCAGAAAATACATAACAACAAGAACATTTAACACAAAAAAAAAAACATACAATGGGCGGCCTTATCGCTTCATTTCAAGTCACAAACATCTGGGTAGCCGCAGCTTTTGTACTAGGAATTCATGTATCACAAAAGCCAATTCTCTCATTTTATCGGGAATATGATAAAAAACATAATTTCTTCATAATTCCACCGTTTGCCTGCCATAACCTTTACATAATCAATGATATCTCCCCAGGTATGCTCGGCTCCCGCAAGGGTGTGAACCTGCCCGGTATTCCCGTGGACCTGCCCGCCGTCTCCGAGAAGGACAAGTCTGACCTGCTCTTCGGTGTTGAACAGGGCGTAAGTATCTATAACGTTATATCACATTTCGTCGCCGTGCAGCGGTACCCCAGTGGTAATGGCCTCGACATCCGATTGTAGGTCACAACTGCTGGTATCACAACTGCTCTTAAATCGGTGAAGGAAAACATGTCCAAGAATCAATAACTCGAAGACATTTGACATCTATCAACCCGCATTGGGTCCGCGTGGTTGATTACGGCTTACATCTTAACGAGAGGAGGCCTGTATCCCAGCTGTGGAAACGTTAAAGGAAAGTAAGATGTTTAAGAAAGTATTGTTGTGTTGAAAATCTAGTCTTGCATATCTATACTAATATTATAAAGCTGAAGAGTTTGTTTGGTTGGTTGGTTGAACACGGTAATCTCAGGAACTAATGGTCCAAATTGAAAAAATCATTTTGTGTTGGGTAGCCTATTTATTGAGGAAGGTTATATAACATCACGCTAAAATCAAAAGGAGGTCCAAATATTTGCGGTATTATTTAATTTATATATATTTAAGATTATTAATGTTGTCTATACATAACATAAGAGTACAATTTCAATGGAGGAGAATATCTGTACAAATACGACAAATGTAGGAGGTTAGTATTACATAAAGATATTTAGCGAAACTTCACAGACATCATGGGGTATATCTATCAGAGATATATCTAATCAAAATAATAAAAATTGAACGTTTTCCTATTTTTTTTTAAATACCTACTATATGCAGCTGAGCACGGGGTCAACGCTCGTGGGTCACGTGAACTTCGGTGGCCTTATAAAATTATTATTTGTTACCATGATGATAAGATGGCGATATCCATCAGAGGGGTAATTACGGAACTTTTTATCGGTAGGAATTGGTTTAATCATCATCATCATTTCAGCCGTAAGACGTTCACTGCTGGACTTAGGCCTCCCTCAATTTGGGGGGCTTTGCCATAATCGCCACGCTTGGCAGGCGGGTTGGCGATCGCAGTATGGTGGTAAAATGCATAGAGAACGCTGCTGCCCATTCTCTAGTAAGTCCCTTAGTCGCCTTTGACGACACCCACGGGAAGAAATGGGGTGGTGTTATTCTTTACGTGCGGCACCACACGGTACGATTGGTTTAATATTCATAGTTAAACAACATTCATTGCGTTATTTACGTTCCTGAGCCGACAATTTATTGGAATGACGCAATGGTTTAGAAATAATCTTCAATCCCATTCAGATTCTGATAAATTGTGCGTTTCGCAATAAGGGTGCAGGTCTGCATGGTTTGAAGTCTGTGTGTTCTGGGTAAAACAATTACCTATGTAATAATTATCCCTTGATAACGGACGAATAGAAAATAAAAACATTTAAATGCACTAAGCCTTGTGGTGGATTATGGCCCAATTCCTGTCATCGTCGATCGTTATAGATTTATTGTGTGACACTTAGTCATGTCTATGTTTTAAGTATGAGTTAAACGTATTGATTTATTTAAATTGTGCACCAGGTATTATAATTATTTTTGTAATATCAGAGACTAAATTGGTATTTCAAGTCTTTTGTCTTTGCGTTTTTTATAGGAGTTAGACATGAGTTTGACATTAACCCCATTAAAAAAGGAACTGTAGTTACATACAAATTGTTGTTATTTCACAATGGTAATTGTGCGAATTACAGGTATTTGTATATGAGGTTTTAAATTTCTGTCGTGCCAGTAAAGATACTTCAGTTTCAATGGTGCACTCTGGACAGCCGGACCCAGTTAGGGCGATGCGCTAAGGTTGCCCACTAAATTCAAATGTTCTTTGTTTTTTTTTTTTGAATTCCCTTACAATTCTGCTATTTGACATTTAACTACATTGAATTAATGCGTCATTTGTGGACCATTTTACAAATCTCCATACGAAACTGTCAAACATATGAATTGCGTGCTGTGTACGCAGATAATATTATGAATTGTCAGGTTATGACAATTTTAAATATCAAAAGGGGGTCCAAGAACGCCGCTTTGGCAGAATAATTATCTGCCAAAGCGGCGTTTTTGGGCCTCTTTTTTTGTGGGTGGGAAATCATCAAATGACGTCTCCCTGGGTCCCGTCGTCCACTCTGGGTGGAGCGGAAGGGCGTGTCAGACTTTTACTGACCAAAACCCACCTGTGTTCCTTCAGTTGCCCATATGCCAGGGCCACGGTATCATTCGAACAAGACTCGCAACCCTGGCAGGCATCGGTCCTAGCAGACCCCTTCAGTTTGTTGACATCTCTGTGAGGCGCGCGTGGAACACTACGCGCCGTCGACCCGAGCCTGGTCCTTACCGGGCAGCGAGCTACGCATTGCTCGCCGCCCGCAACCCCGCGCCTACGGTGGCCGGGAGTCCGCAAGCGACTCCCGACGCCCGGGGCGTCTCCTCCTGCTGCTAGGGACGTGAGGAGCAGACTCTGCCTCTCCCTCACGCGCCCCTCGTCCTCCTTCGCGAGCATTATTGCTTCACAGAAGGAGGTGACGGCTTCCCATGCCCTCTCGCTCCATACCATCCATGGCTTGCACCAGGGCCGGACGCGAGAGGTCGCCGCCGCCGATCGCCTCCATGAGGACACAGCGGTGCTCCGCCCAAGCAGGGCACACCTCCACAGTGTCCTCCAGGCGATCCACACAGTGGTAACACCCGGTTTTGGACTCCCTGATAATCATCATCATCATCATTTCAGCCGTAAGACGTCCACTGCTGGACTTAGACCTCCCCCAATTTGGGGGGCTTTGCCATAATCGCCACGCTTGGCAGGCGGGTTGGCGATCGCAGCATGGTGGTAAAATGCATAGAGAACGCTGCTGCCCATTCTCTAGTAAGTCCCTTAGTCGCCTTTTACGACACCCACGGGAAGAAATGGGGTGGTGTTATTCTTTACGTCCGGCACCACACGGTACCCTGATAATACCGCGAATCATATTTCAATCAACATACAGTCTCGTACAAATTGCAACGCCGTCATAATAATAAATGACCGCGATACCTATCTACTGACATCCTTCAGTGTACCTATAGGTATATGGAGTCATAAATCATGATTGGCACGAGCATCCTACCGTGTCGTGGTACCAGCGTGCTGCAGGGAACATGCGATATTAATATTTAATTGATGTTATTTAACAATGTTGAACACTATCGTGCGTGTTCCGATAGGGCCGTTGATGTTATTTATAGTTGTAGATGTCACCAATGAAAGGTCAGGAATGATAGGTATAGGTATGTAAGAAAGATACCTACTTGAGATATTTTAGCTTTGTCTCTGGCATTGTTACTTTTAAATTACCTGTGATACGTCTAGTCGGTATATTATTGTACAATACATACAGGCTGGTACGCGACTCGCTAACTGAAACCATGAATTGTAACATTATTCTAGACCCTCTAGCTAAGATTCTTCTCATCGGTTATCAAAATAATAAAAATCTGTTGTTTCATAGAAAAGTGTAATATCTCCGCGGTCAAAATATTTAGCAGAGCTATTTTTTTCTAAACCGCCGACGAAAATTTCAACGCGGGGGTGTTCAGAATCATATTCTGAATCCATGGCGTCGATGTCCTTTTCACCCTGAATAGCTTCTGCCAGCGACTTCGTCCACGTGAAATTCGCCCTAAAAGATCTAACACAATGAATGGTGGAATATTTTCAAATATAATAATAATATTAAAAATATATATAATAATATAAAATTAAAATTTTATTCGCCCAGTCGCCCGCCCGCGCTGTTACTACGTTTTCGCTTAGACTTCGCTGACCTTTCTAATTTATTTTCTTTTTGCTCGGCTCCTATGGGTCGTAGGCTAGTCTGGTAGTTCCAGAGAAAAGCATTTTCAAACAATAAAAAAAAAACCCTTCAACTTCATTATATAACATAAATAAGTGTACCTATTTAAGATGTCTATTTTCCAATAGCAATTGTAGAACTGTGGCCACTTACTAATAGGTCCGAGGAGGGCCGCTTATTTGTTACCCAATACTAAACATAAAAGCAACTCCATGCATACAAAACGATATTAATAAATAATAATAGGATAAACCGTTTAAAAATGATTGTGTACAGCTTATGGAATCACGCGCCGGTTGGCTGATTTCTCTGTTGCCATACTGTCCTTTTATAGAGATCATTCAAGTTAATCCAGTTTTATAATAGAATTGATGTTATCTTTTACAAATTGTATATTAATAAAAAGTTTTTATCAACAAAGCGTCTAGAAACCTACAATCTGAAACTCGTTTGCCATTCACGTGAATGAAAAAGTAATAATACCCGAAAAAATTATTCACATATCAACTGATAATAATCGTCATCGCACACGTGATCCAAGCGTGGAAATGACGTCATATTTCTCCAAAACTGTTCATTGACTGCCTCGTTGACCTAGTAGTAGCAAGCACTGCCGCTGGTCCTAGATTTGATTCCCGATTTGGACAGTGTTATTGGGGTTTTCCATTCTGGAATTTGTCAGTAGCCCGCGAATATGTATTTGCACCCCGTTGATGGCAACAGGCTTTTCCCATATTACATGGGATTTTAAAATAAAATGGCGAAATGTGAGACTATAATAGGTGTATAGGTATTCTCCAGGCATGATGTTATGTTTTAGACGCTACCTTTAACAAATTTAATAGCAAAATAAAGTCTAGAAGCATATAATCTGGAAGTCGTTTCCTATTCACGTGAATTTAACAATCAAAATGAATAATACCTGTCGACATCAATTGCATATCTACAAAAAATCGTCATCGAACATCCGAGCTAAGCGTGAATATTACGTCACCTTCTCCAAAACAGTTCATTTCACTGTACTCGGAAGACACTCACACTAAAACCGATAAAAAGCCAGACAGTGCAAGATGACGTCAAGAACTCAAGTCAGTGATCGATGAGTGGTCTTGAAAAAACACGTGCGAATGTTGTGATACGTTATCGGAAGTGTCGATAAAAGACGTAAAAATTAAATAACTGTCTGTTGATAAGGATCCCCGCAAACAAAGATATCAGTTAATATTTTATTACTTATTAAAAACAAAATATGGTTTATGGAAATAAACTTGATTAAGACAACATATCAAACATTTTTATTATTGCTATAACCAGCGTGCGTGTATAATTAGATGTATGAATGAAAACGAAGAAAAAAGCCTATGTAGGGTCTTGTAGCACATGGCGTTATTCGGCCTAACGTGCCAAGGGTGGAGCGGAAGGGCGTTTCAGACTTCTACTGACTAAAACCCACCCGTGTTCCTTCAGTTGCCCATATGCCAGGGCCACGGTAAATCTTACGAATAAATCTGCGACCCTGGCAGGACAGTATTCAAAGTTAAGATAATGGTACATTCCAATTCAAGTCGGTAGATCAGGAAAATACACGAGAATAACCCACCTGCTCCATAATATTAGTTGGTATTATTTTCTTCAAGTAAATTCAGTACATCTTCCTTAGGTGTTTTGTTACTATGAGGAATTACCAGTAGGTAACAGTTTACTCGATGTTGCGGCAAATACAATATGTAGAACTGGAGGATTACTGGCCCATCCAACACGCAGTGCGAGTGCGGTGCTTCTGATCAGATCATGTCCCACTTGCTGCATTAAGTGCCCGTTCACTTGTAATATAAAGAACTGATGAACGCCACTAATGCCGCGATCGAGGTGGCCCGCCTACTGAGCTCATACAATTTTAAAACAAAGTTCCATCATCTGCCTAGCCTTTTCCCAACTATATTGGAGTCAGCTTCTAGTCTAATTGGATGCAGCTGAGTAACAGTATTTTACATGGAGCGACTGTTTATCTGACCTCCAAAACCCAGTTACTGGGTGATACCCTTTGGTTAGTTAGACTTTCCAGCTTCTGACGACCCGTAACGACAGTCTGAGATCCACAAACGAACACCCGGAACCAACGGCTAAACGTGCTTTCCGAGCCACGGAAGGGTATGTAAGGATGGTCACCCATCCACGGACCAACCGCGACAAGCGTAGCTTAACCTGAACGATCAACCCGTGCGGCTGTTATTACTTACCCACAAGCCCTTACCAACTTGTTTGTTGGTATGTGTTCATTTTATCATCTCGTTATGACAATGACCATGAAACTGAGGACAATTATTAACATTATCATTAAGCGTAAATATTGTAATAATTAATGAACAGCACAAAGCATATACGTCAAGGATGTCAACAATTATATTATGCACTTAACACGCATTTTTACTATCTTATTGTATCATTGAAGAAAATTGAAAACATATAAATCTTTTTGGTCTCCGGAATAAGTTACATTAAAAAAAATGCTGATGTACCACTGCTGGAAAAAGGCCTCCCTACTCTCTTTCCACGTCTCTCTGCCCAAAGCTCCAAGGAACAAACTTTATTAAAAGAGTCCAGCTCATCCAGCCATCTCCGTCTGGGTCTGCCGCGATGTCTCGCCATTAAGTGGGACCCATTGGGTATGACCCAAATTACATTTGATTTTATCAATAGGAATGTTGCTTAACCACCATATTTTGTATGATCCAGGTGGACATGATCTTCGCCTCTTTCATCCGTAACGGCGCGGCGCTGACAGAGATCCGCGGCATCCTCGGAGACAAGGGCAAGAACATCAAGATTATCTCCAAGATCGAGAACCACCAGGGCATGGTCAACCTTGATGAGATTATTACCGTGAGTACATACAACTTATTTGTTTTAAACCTTTATTTTTCAGCAATGTGTTAGGTACGTAGCAAGTTTATATGAAATAAGCACAACAAATATTAATTCTACAAAATTGTTTAAAAAAAATATTCAATGTGTAATTTACAATAGAACTTAAGTTATGTTGCGAAATACTTAAATAAATTATACGGGATGGCAGACGTACCGACGCGCAACCTGGTACTGCGGATTACAATCAAGGATTCTAGACCCTCTCCCCGTTTTTTTTTGGTTGTGAAATCATTAAATGACTTCTCCCGCTCTGAGCGCAGCGGGAGGGCGTGTCTGACTTTTACTGAAAAAAAAACCCCACCCGTGTCCTTTAAGTTGCCTATGCCAAGGCTACGGTAACTCTTTTGCATTGTTCTTTTTTATATAAACGTCCAAAAATTTCAATGCAGGGAGGTTCAGGAATCCATAGTGACACGTTGTGCGTCGATTACCCTACCTAGCATACCTCATAAATAATTTCTACCATAAGATAGCTTTCCCGTTGAACGAACCTAAGATAAAATCCGACACCGAATCTAATGGTTGTTAGGATTTCTAAACTCCTTTATGACACGGTATCGTTTTTGTCAGATTTATGGTACCCTGAACATAACACAACGTGACCCTAGGATTACGGAAACCTCACGCAATTTCCAAATGTGTCAGGTCAGATTTACAACTCGATGAAATTGGCGGATGGCTGCAATTTGCAGGTCATGCGATTCGTACTCCCACTTCCACTAGGCTACTGAATGGAATGCAGTTATAACTAGATAATATGAAGTGGAAATAGTAGATCAGTGATAGAGGATGACTTTCAAGAAGTTTTGAGGTCAATTTAATGTAGTTTCGACCTTAAAGACACCTCTGAAAGTGCAGTTCGGCAAATATTGTAGTTTGTATGGTCGAGAATAGGCTTTCCCATCTCATACCATGTCCTGAAAAGAGTTAGTAATTCAATGCCTCGTTGATCTAGTGGTGCGCTACTACTGAGCATGATGTCCTGGGTTTAATTCCCAGGTCGGGCAAAGAGTTATTCTATCTGGAATTTCTCAGTAGCAGCCCGGAATCTAGATTTGTGCCCAGGTGATGGCAATGGGCTCTCCTCCTAATACGTGGGACTTAAACATAACTGGCGAAATATGGGTATCCTGCCCAACCCTTCGGGGAATCAGGGCGTGATTTTATACCATGCCAGTAAAAACGGGGTGCCATCTGGTTTTTTTTTTGTGTGGGAAATCATCAAATGACGTTCCCGCTCTGAGTGGAGCGGAAGACCGTGTCAGACTGTTACTGACTAAAACCCATCCGTGTTCCTTCAGTTGCCTATATTCCAGGGCAACGGTAACTCTTTCGAACAATTCTGCGACCCTGGCAGGACGGGGTGCCATCTACATTCCTAAAATGGCAATTGAAAAAGGTTGTGGTAGGGAAACTCTGTCATTAACCTAGAATCAGTAACTTTAATCTAATTTCTAATTTATTTGAGAAAACATACACAATATTGCAAATATAAATCTAAGTTATTGTACGGCTAAATTTCAGTATAAACAGACATATTTGTAATAAGATAGAAATTACAAGAAGAAATCATAAAATGGTCTAATTGTCATTTGTTTCCAGGCTTCGGACGGTATCATGGTCGCCCGTGGTGATCTCGGTATTGAGATCCCGCCAGAAAAGGTGTTCCTCGCACAAAAGACAATGATCGCTCGTTGTAACAGGGTAAGTTCATTATACATATTTATTTATAGAGGTAATACAATCTCCTAGACGGATATTTTAATATGTCTTATGTAACTTGGGCAGTTAGCCTTGGAGTAACTTTGTACAGATTTTATAGAGGGTCGTTCTCTTGGTCACAGACTACTTCCTCTCGTAGAGAGGGGCCTGTATCCCAAAAGTGGGAATGCTATGGGCTGATTATGCTGTTCTCTGATACAACACAAGAGGAGTCTTGTTTTGCTCCATATTATTGTATTTTAATAATATGGAGCAGAACAAAACAAGAACTAGTAACTCAATGTTGTAAGTTTGATTGTGTATACGTGAATATGCAGTTAAAATAATAACGAATATTTAATTTAAAAAATGAGCACAAATAAAAATGGTTTTAGGAAGCACATTAAGAATTGATAGTCCCGTCAACAGAATGCTATGTTGAAGTGTAACATGTTGATACTACACTTAGCACCAAGAAGTATTCTTAACCATCATGATTTTCCAATCCCAGGTCGGCAAACCAGTAATTTGCGCTACCCAGATGTTGGAATCCATGGTAAAGAAGCCGCGTCCGACCCGCGCGGAAATTTCCGACGTCGCTAACGCCATCCTGGACGGCGCCGACTGCGTCATGCTGTCCGGAGAGACGGCCAAGGGAGACTACCCGCAGGAGTGTGTGCTGACCATGGCTAACATCTGTAAGGAGGCCGAGGCTGCCATCTGGCATAGACAGCTGTTTAATGATCTGGCTGTTGAGGTGAGTTCTGTCCATTTTAAGGGGAACCAACCAGGGTAGATCGTGAAATTAATGTTGTCCAAATCTGAGTTTTCATAGTTGTCAGATTTAGGGAAAGCTCTTCATCAGACAGGCAAATCTGATGAAGAAATTGTGGGCTCTCCGCATTTATGTCATTATGGGTTAGACTGCACACGATCATAACAAAATTATGATGATGATGATTAATTGTCTTTATTTTCGATCCAATTTCGAAATCTGAAAGTGAACTCCTGACCGGGGGGCTCCACGGACCTACTCAATTATCAACATTTTGCTCTGCATAAATGCTTGCTCAAAAACACTGGATTTCCCCTTCCAGGATGAAGCGATCATTCTTAATTACATTTTCTTAATTACATTTCATTTATCTATTGTAAGCTTGACATCTATCTAATTATTCATTCATTTATTGATATACTACACTTTTGCTCAAGAGTTACTTATACCGGCTGATATTTTTTACCGTCTGGACAAAAATATGGTGTGTTGTGTGCATTCTATGTATGTACACTAATATTTGCCTGGTACAATTAATTTAACAAAGGTTCCAAATATCCTTAGATTATATGAAAAAAAAATATCGTAAAATTAAAAATAGCTAAAATAGGAGATAGTAATCGGTGAAATTATATGAAATGCATGAAACGCTCTTCATCACTTCAGCATTTTGCGGCTGCGTACAGGCGGATACTGCTAGTTCCCGTTTCACTCACGCACACTCACGTACACATTTGCACGTGTACTATACATCCCTTTACTGTATGCAGTTGTAGTAGGTAGGTTTTTTTTTTTTTTACTTTTCTAAAATATCACATTTGTTGATACTTTATGCACATTACAATCTAGCCTATTAGCTATCTTAAATTACTTACAATTTAAATAAAACTTAATGTGAGGTTTATAGGTCTCACATCTATTTATTTGCTGGATTGGAGGAACTGCTATTCGGTTCACTTATTAAAACTCACTTTAAAACTTGAAGACGTATTTATTCCTTTAATCAGTCGCCCATGGCGTGGTTCTTACAACTAACTTAAAATTCGAACATGCCTATATTTATAGTTAAAACACATAGGTGCAAGTTGCGCCGACTGCGCCGAGTTATCAAATTTTAAATTATCCAATGACATAACTAATTAAGTTTTAGGTTTTTGCGATCGACTCCGAGTCCACCAATCAGAGGCAGGCAAGAGCGTCTCGAGGTTTGGACAGGTTTCGACACGTTCTGATTTGACCAAACTTGACTCCGGAATAGATCGCAATTACAAAGATTCTTAGTTCCTAAATTGAATAGAATCAAACTATATCTAAACTAACTTATAGGTGCTATTATTTACATTGATCATACATAGTTACATATTATTACAGTACATAGAATGTATATTATCACATAAGCGATCTATGCTATGGGTGTCCTGTACAATACACATTATTACTTAATCAATCTATGGGCGTCCTGCACATTCCTCCCGCCGTGCGTCGTCCGCTGCTGGCGTCGCAGTCGTAGCTTCCGGTGCAGGATCGTCGTGGTCTATTGATAGCACCACTATCTTCTTCACTGGACGTCGCAGGATACCTCCTTTCGTCGATACGTCCACTGTGCGCACCACTCCATCAGGGCCGGGGAATGTAGCACAGATGCGTCCTCTGATCCACATGTTTCTTGGGAGGTTGCCATCTACGATGAGCACTAGGTCGTCGACCTTGGGAATTATGCCTTTAGTGTGTGGCTCTCTGCGATTCCTTAGTTCTGGGAGATATTCTTTCAGCCATCTGGCCCAGAATATATCGGCGAGCCTTTGAGCTGCACGCCAACTGGCTCGTAGACGTAAGTCACTGTCGTCGAATTCCCCTGGAGTCGCGATGCGACCTGGACCGCCCAAAATGAAGTGATTGGGCGTCAATGCTTCAGGATCTTCGGGGTTCACTGACACGTGTGTAAGTGGTCGGCTGTTCACTGTGTGTTCGGCTTCGATGAGGAGTGTGTTGAGCACTTCTTCGCTCGGGAACCGCTCGTTCATTGTGGTGGCTAGTGCTGTCTTCACCGACCTCACCATACGTTCCCAGGCGCCCCCCATGAATGGTGCCCCAGGTGGGATGAATCGCCAGTCGATCATCTTCTTCGACGCTTCCTCTGCTGTAGCCGCGAAGATGGCTGCTCGCAGTTCCTTTTCGGCGCCGTGAAAGTTCGTCCCGTTGTCGGACCACAGCTGTGCTGGACATCCTCGACGTGCCATCATACGTCGTAAAGCCATGATCGCTGAATCTGTGTTGAGCGATACCACAAGTTCAAGGTGTATGGCGCGCGTTGTCAGGCACGTGAATAAGGCAACGTACCTCTTCTGATGACTTCGTCCCACTGTGATTGTTAATGGTCCGAAGTAGTCCAAGCCGGTGTAAGTGAATGGCCTCTGATGATGTGCTAATCGACAGGAAGGGAGGTCCCCTGTCATTGGTTGAGGGGGAGAGGCTGCCTTTATACGACATCGCAGACACTTGCTTATAATGTTCTTCACGGTTGGTCGTAGACGTAGCACCCAATGTTGCTGACGACACTCGTTGACTATGGTCTCTGTACCCGCGTGATGTAGTTTACGGTGGACGTGTTCGATCCATAATCGTGTCGTGGCGTGGTTTCCATCTAGGATCATGGGTTTCTTCAGGCGCTCTGTGATGTCCGTCATGGCGGTTATTCTGCTTTTCAGACGAATCTCTCCTTCGATGAATTCTGTGCACAATGGGTGTAGGCGACTGCTTCGTGAGATGGGCTTCTTGTTCTTCAGGGCTTCTATTTCTTCCTGGAAGGATTGTTGTTGTGAAGCTCTCAGGATCAGACTTTCGGCGCGGTGTAAGAGTTCAGCAGCGAGAGGTAGGTGATTATTTGTGACCTGTAGTCTCTCTTTCGGTTTGACCCGCACCATCTGCTCACCCCTTCTCCAATCAGGGTCGTTGCTATTGTTCTTCTTGGTTCTCTTGTAGTTAATATTCTCCCCTGATTGGCCGCAGAGTTGCAGGAACTGTAGAACTCGTGCTGTGGCTCGTAGGTACCTCTCCCAGCGCGAGAATCTATTGACTTTTGGTATAGCCTCGCTGAGCTGCACTTTCTTGTGTACGACGCTGCAGGTTCTTTCTTCTCCTGTGATTATGACAGGGTTCTTCTCATCAGCTGGCCATGTATCTGGGGGTCCTCGGAGGAATTCGGGACCGTGGAACCAGCGGTGATCTGCATCATAGTGTTCGGGTACATCTCTCGTAGCGTCATCTGCTGGGTTCAATTTGGTCGGGATCCAGCGCCATTCGTTGGTGGAGCTATGTTCTTCGATGGCTGCAATGCGGTGAGCGACATATGGTTTGTAAGACCTGGCTCCAGTCCTGATCCATGACAGTGTAGTTCTGCTGTCGCTCCAGAACGTGGTTGATTCTGGTACTCTTTCATGTTCTTCCTTAACCGCTGTCGCCATTCTTGCACCAAGCACTGCTGCTTGCAGCTCTAATCTTGGAATTGACATTAGCTTCAGTGGTGCCACCTTGGCTTTGGCTGTTATCAGGCAGACGTAGGTTCTTTCGTCGCTGGTGACCGTTCGCCAATATAATGCTGCTGAGTATGCAGATTCGCTTGCGTCGGTGAATATGTGCAGCTGTAGTGATTCCGTAGCGCTGAAGCCTGGATAAGTTCGGGGAATGGAGACAAGTTCAAGTGCTCTGAGATGAGCGAGCCATTTCCTCCAGCTTGCGGCTAGGTCACTGTCTAGGGCTTCGTCCCATGCTGTTCCACGACGCCAAACTTCTTGCAGTATTTGCTTGGCTCTGATGGTCACCGGCGATACAAGTCCCAATGGGTCGAATAAGGACATGACTATTCGGAGGGCTTCCCTTTTAGTAGGCGTGTCGTTCTGTAGGACGTTCTGAGGTATGCGTGTTAGGTTTAGATTGAAGGCAAGTGAGTCTACTATTGGTCTCCATATCAGACCGAGAACTCGTTCTGTCTGGATGTCGTCTTCTAGCTTGATGGTGTTTTCAATCTCGGTTATCTCCCCTAGTGCTTCAAGAAGGGCGGTAGAGTTTGATGACCATTTCTTGAGTTCGAAATGTGCTTCGCTGTGAATGCTACGCACTGCTTGTGAGACTCTTACTGCTTCTTCTAACGTGTCGAAGCTGTTCAAATAGTCATCCATGTAATGTTTCCTTTTGATGGCTTCGACTGCCTCTGGTTGGTCATGTTGGAATCTCTCGGCGTTTGTGTTCTTCACATATATCGCTGTAGCTGGCGAGCAAGAGGCTCCGAAGATCAGCGACTTCATACGGTATTTTTCAGGTGGCTGGTTGTCTCTTCGGTCTCCTCGCCATAAGTAGCGGAGAGCGTCCCGGTCTTCTGGTCGAAGTTCTATTTGTAAGAACATCTCAGTAATATCAGCGGTCACGGCGATTGAGTGCTGACGGAAGCGCATTATTACTCCTGGTAATGATTGCAGAAGATCTGGACCAGTGAGCAGTTGATCATTTAGCGATATTCCTCTGGTCTTGGCTGCAGCGTCACAGACAATTCTTAACTTGTCCGGTTTCATTGGATTGAAAACCGCGAAGTGAGGTAGGTACCAAGTCCTATGTTCTGACGTGGTCGATGGAGCTGGTTCGGCGTATCCCTTTGACACTAGTGCTTCCATTTGTTCATAGTACCTCTTCTTTAGTTCTGGATCTTTATCGATTTTCTTTTCCACACTGATGAGCCTGTTCATAGCGCTATCGTAGTTGTCTGGCATTTTTATGTTCTCCTCTCGCCATAATAGAGCAGTTTGGTACCGTCCTTCTGTGGTCCTCCTCGTATGGTGCTGTAGAATACGAAGTGCCTTTTCATCCGGATCATTGATGGGTTTCCTTGGATTGACTTGCATGTTATCCATTGTGATGTATTCCTTCACAAGTTCATGAAGATCGTCGTCTGTGTCAGCATGTCTGATGAAGTTCACTGTGTGGCCAAGCGCTCGTGTGTGGCTGCCGTGCAAGACCCAACCGAGTGGCGTTAGTGATGCCACTGGTTGGTTCTTCTTTCCTGTTTTGATTTCTATTGTGATGAGAAGATCCCAGTTGTCTTGGCCGATCAGGAGTCTGGGTCTTGCATCTTCAGTCACTATATCTTTGGCTATGCCTCGAAGATGTTCACAATCCCTGACTGCTTCTCCAGGTATCCTCTGTGCAGCCAACTCTAGCTGCTTCACCGTTCTTGCCTGTAACTTGCGTTCAACTGTGTGACGTCCCTTGATGCAGAAGTTCACTCGACGAGATGTCACGTCGATTGTGGGTTCGCCATCGAAGGATGATATACGTAGTGGTTCATATGATCCTTCTGCTCCGATCTGACTGGCCAGGCTCTCGTCGATAAGTGTTACCGTGGAGCCATCATCCAAGAGCGCGTAGGTATCCACAGCTCCCGCCGGTCCAGAAAGGTGTACTGGTATTATTTTCAGGAATGACACCTTAGGGGTCCACGCTGAATGTACCTTCTCTTGTTCTTCGTTGGGGCACTCGGGTTCTTCTTTCTTCCTGTCGGCGTGTAACATCTTGTGATGTAGGTGGACACAGTCGTTTATTTCGCATTTCTTTGGTTTACAGCTGTGTTGCTTTGTTCTGTATTTGAGGCAACGAAAACACAACCGATTCTTCTTAGCTATGTCCCACCTAACATCGACAGTTGCTTTCTTGAACTGTTCACATTCCACGATGCTGTGCCCCTGTCGTTCACATAAACCACACTTCGGTTTGTTAGTTTCTTGCGTGGCATGTACCCGTTGCTGGCGTCGCTGCGTGTTCTGTTGAGTAGGTTGTGCGGTTGCAGCGATGTTTTCAGGCAGGGCGTACGGGCTGCATATTTCAGCTTCGATCTTGATGAATCGGGTGAACTTCAGTAGATCAGGTTCAGTTCTGGAGTTCATCGCTGAAAACTGGTACCACTGTCTCTTCAAGGTAGGTGTGAGCTTCTCAACAATAGCTTTAGTTACTTCGGGATTGTAAAGATAATGTCCACAGTTCAGTGCTTGCAGAGTTCCAACTATACTTTCAACTTTAGTAGCGAAGGTGCAAACATCACGCGGAGATTCGGTGAGGCGCGGTAGAGTTCGTAGACGTTCTATCTCAGCCATTGCAATTGAGTCTGAACGTCCGAAGCGTAGCTCGAGTGATTTCATAACTTCACTTGGGTCTGCATTCACTATTAATAGACCCTGTACAGCTTCCTTGGCTAGACCTCGAAGGCTTCTTCTAAGTCTGGACATGTTCTCCCCTGCTGTTAGTCTATGTGCCGTCTCATAGTAGGCGGCGCGAAACGTGAGCCAGTCTTGATGAGCTCCGTTGAAACAGGGTAGTTCGGTGTATCTCGTGGGCTGCTGGTACTGTGTAGATTGCACAGCGTGCGTGATCGCAGCAGCAAGTTCTTTCAAGTCCGTCCTTGGTTCTTGGACGGTCATTGTTGTAGGCTGACGTGCGGTGTGCGTAGATGGCATAGACTGTGGCACCCGGGTCCCGGCGGCGTAGCCCGTCGTGTAGTCGTGATGTGGTGCCGTAGTGTAGATCGGTTGCCATGATGTGTTCGTAGTTACGTACGTCGAGTTCTGTGGCCAAGGAGCGGCGGGTTCCGCCGACGCTGACGTTGGTTGCGGCTGCGCAGGCACATAGTTCGGTTGCCAGGATGCGGTTGTGTACACTGGTTGTAGGTTCGGGTGTGGCTGCATAGGCGCGGTGTTCTGCTGCCAGGCGGCGCTCACTGGCAGCCGGTTCAGGTGCGATTGTTCGAACGCAAGGTTTGACTGCCAGGCGGCGATCACTGGCGGTGGGTTCAGGTGCGGCTGTTCAGTCGCAAGGTTCGGCTGCCAGGCGGCGGCAGTGCTCACTGGCAGCATGTTCTCGGGTTCAGTAGTGCTGACTCCCGCCGGTAAAGTCGCCGGGATGTTCCAGGACACGGCAGCGTTCACTGGAACTGCAGGTTCGGTCGACGACTTTACGTTAGATTCATGTGGTCGATCGGCGATAGCGAGTAGCTGACTTGTTTGTAGCCACGTAGTCACTCGTTGATCATTGCCAGCTTCCGAGGCCACTGAGGATAGATCTTCATCGGTAGATTCAGCTTCGACCTCGGCAAGGCGTGCGGTTGCTAGTTCTACTAACCTTTGTGCTAGCTCCGCCTTGGCTTTAGCTACGCGACGCGATTTCGACACTTTTTCACTCGTAGACTTCATACGGCGACCACTTTCTTTGTTCTTAGGTTCATCGGCGACTCTTTGTTTAGCTGTGCGTTTAACTGTTGACTCGGTCGCGGCGGGGGCCTCCGATGTATCAGCTGTCGTTATCGTAGGCTCCGTAGTGGTCGTCTCAGTCGTAGTCTCAGTAGTGGCTTCTGTAGTGGCTTCCGTAGTGGTTTCAGTCGCTGCTTCATTTGCGTTTTCAGTAGCGGTTTCGGTTCGTTCTGTAGCTGTAGTCGACGGTTGTCTACCCTTTTTCCCTGTAGACCTCGTAACTGGCATTGTTCTTGATGAGTTGTTATAAATATTCTTCAAATAAGTTCACACTGGAGTCTTGTTTAATAGCGTTTTCACTCGAATCCGGCTCGCGAAGGACCAGACAATGTGAGGTTTATAGGTCTCACATCTATTTATTTGCTGGATTGGAGGAACTGCTATTCGGTTCACTTATTAAAACTCACTTTAAAACTTGAAGACGTATTTATTCCTTTAATCAGTCGCCCATGGCGTGGTTCTTACAACTAACTTAAAATTCGAACATGCCTATATTTATAGTTAAAACACATAGGTGCAAGTTGCGCCGACTGCGCCGAGTTATCAAATTTTAAATTATCCAATGACATAACTAATTAAGTTTTAGGTTTTTGCGATCGACTCCGAGTCCACCAATCAGAGGCAGGCAAGAGCGTCTCGAGGTTTGGACAGGTTTCGACACGTTCTGATTTGACCAAACTTGACTCCGGAATAGATCGCAATTACAAAGATTCTTAGTTCCTAAATTGAATAGAATCAAACTATATCTAAACTAACTTATAGGTGCTATTATTTACATTGATCATACATAGTTACATATTATTACAGTACATAGAATGTATATTATCACATAAGCGATCTATGCTATGGGTGTCCTGTACAATACACATTATTACTTAATCAATCTATGGGCGTCCTGCACACTTAAACTGCTAAGCAACTATAAACCTAAGAAATCGTCCAATAATGTCTTTCTTATTGATGATCCGTGAAGTCAATGTGGATAGACTTGCTTTCATTAATTTTGATACGCCATGATGCGGTCCACTCATAAACACGATTTACGGACTCTTGAACCTTTTTATGGCTTCCTCGTGACTATATCTAACAGCCATGATAGTTATGTCGTCAGCAAAGGTTGCAATGACACCATTTTCTAGCTCAGGAATATCACAGGTGTATAGTAGATACAGGACCGGACCTAGTACACTTCCTTGTGGTACTCCAGCTTTTATCTGCTTAAGCTTTGAATAGGCATTTCCTTGACTTATTCTAAACAATCTGTTTGATATATATAGGACTCTATGATATCTGAAAACTGTTGAAGCTGCATTGTTCTTAACTTATAAATTAAGCATTTGTGCCTCACTTTATCGAACGCCTGTGCAACATCAAGGAAATCCGTGGAGCACACCTTCTCCTCTAGTGTCCTTTCAATAATATTAGTGATTGTGTGGTCGAGCGTAGAGTGTTGTTCTCTAAATCCAAACTGTTAATCAGGGATTAGATTTGCAGCTTCAATAAGAGGCTTCAATCTCTTATGTTGTTTAATAGGGTGGTTTCCCATGCTTGGCTATCATGATGACTTCAGCTACTTTCCACATGTCAGGAACTTGTTTCAAACGAAATACAACAATAATGAGCGTGGCAAGCTTAACAATAGCTTTACGTGGAGATTCTGTAAAAGTTCGCCTGTAATTAGGTAATAAACAGGAGATTCTCATTGATTAAAATTACACTTAGTTTCTCTAGATACTTCTTTTGGGGTAACCAACTTAATGCCTGAACTAATTTGTATTCCCTGAATTAGAGGTAGGCAAATAATTTGATATATTTCTGAGCGTCCGTGTCACCAAACCGTTACCGTAAATTGTGTCTCGTAAGGTCGGTTTTACTTTTGTTAGAAATGTAAAAAAAATTGATGTTAAATTCTTAAAACAATCACTCACTAAACAAACACTTTCAAGCTTTAATTTGATGTGTAATGAAAAATAAATAGTAAGTATGTTAATCTAAAACTCAGTTTCACATTTATAATTTCAATATTAATGATATCACCAGTTTTTGCAACAATATTTTATTTTAAAAGAGTGTCCATGTACTTGCCCGTTCTTCTCCATAGGTACCTAGAACGCATTGGAAAGGGCAACTAGCTTTATCTTTCTGACTGCCCCCCTTGACAGATCAAAAGTTACTGTAATTTGAAATAAATGCCTTGAGTTTGAGTTTTGTGATCCGGGGAGCAGGGATACCGGTCCGTCTAAGGGATTGTAGGTGTTCTTCTCGTCGGCGTACATTCGCCTCGCATTATTTAAATTTTTACCAGACTGAAATAATATAATAAATCATCATAGCAAGATACTCTACGTTGGACTTTTCGTACTTCACTATACAACAATCACTGGGCAGCCGATGCACACGCGGAAATGTACGAGCAATCGCAAGTGTCTGGAGCGCGGGACCCGGTACTCGGGTCGGGTGTTCCGTAAGCTTCTACTCAGTTCGCCTTTTGTACCCTGTTTATGTTCAGACGGTATAAAATTTGCGATATAGCGAAAGTGAGTTCTTAAGAAAGTTTTTTGAACACTCTCCCGCTAAAGGGGTCTTCTTTATCCCTAATTACCTACGTTATGCTCGCATCGTTTCAAACGATTCAGAGCCTTATTTTATCATACAAATAAGGTTAAAGTTCGCTGGTACACGGCGAACCAAATGTGGTATCTCAGGGACTTAGAGGTTAATGAAAGCATTAAAGTTCGTCATTATCCATGGCATGGCATGTAGAAAGATAAAAGAAAATAAAACAAAGACTTTACGCAACAAAAATGTGTGCAGGTTAAGCCCCCAATCGAGCCCGCCCACTCCACTGCCATCGCGGCCGTGGAGGCTTCCACCAAGTGTCTGGCGGCTGCCATCGTAGTCGTGACCACCAGCGGCAAGTCAGCGCATCTGCTCAGCAAGTACCGGCCGCGCTGTCCCATCATCGCCGTCACGCGCCACGCGCAGACGGCGCGCCAGGCGCATCTGTACCGGGGCGTGCTGCCCATTGTGTACCAGGGTATGTAATACTGTACAAGTACCGGCCGCGCTGTCCCATCATCGCCGTCACGCGCCACGCGCAGACGGCGCGCCAGGCGCATCTGTACCGGGGCGTGCTGCCCATTGTGTACCAGGGTATGTAATACTGTACAAGTACCGGCCGCGCTGTCCCATCATCGCCGTCACGCGCCACGCGCAGACGGCGCGCCAGGCGCATCTGTACCGGGGCGTGCTGCCCATTGTGTACCAGGGTATGTAATACTGTACAAGTACCGGCCGCGCTGTCCCATCATCGCCGTCACGCGCCACGCGCAGACGGCGCGCAACTTTGTTGAGGTTGGCTTCCAGTCTAATGGGATGCAGCTGAATACTAGTATTTTACATGGAGCGACTGCCTGTCTGACTTCCTCAACCCAGTGACTAAGTAATACCTTCTCCTTGGTAAGACAGGTTGTCAGACTTTCGTGCTTCTGACGACCCGTAAAGACAGATAATGATTGATTTTTCGACTGTGTCGGGAAATAAAAAAAATGAAAAAAAGTATTCCATTTACAAATGATTACTTATCCCCACAGAGAGCGCTGCAGGAGACTGGCTGAAGGACGTCGACAACCGCGTGCAGGCGGGCCTGCAGTTCGGTCGCGCGCGCGGGTTCGTGAAGACCGGCGACAGTGTGGTCGTCGTCACCGGGTGGAAGGCGGGCTCCGGATACACTAACACCATGCGTGTCATGTTAGTATTGTACACTTACTTACGCACACACACACACGCACACGCACGCGCACACACGCACGCGCACACTCACACACACACACACACACACATAAAAAAACAGATTAGATGTCTTCGTTTGAGCAGTTGTGGCCCGTCCGCGACGCTATACTTTGTGTAAAAGATAACATCATCCATTGCTCCAAAAACAGTGAAAGAAAACATCCTGAGGAACTCGGCATTTCCTGGTACTAAAAAAAACGTGTGGTAACGGCTCACTCCCTCCCATAGGGAGGAGGCCTGTGTCCCAGCAGTGGGAATATTATATCCTAATTATGATATTTCGAAACTGTGTTGACTCCAGTTATTATACTCGAAGCGTACAGATATTCTAACATGGCCACCTAAAAGTACCCTTCTCCTGTCATTTTACTTTTCAGCCCATTTTAGTACATGTATTAATAATTTCATTTTTACTTTTCAGCCAAGTGGAATAGAGCTGCAGCACAAAGCTACTGGCGTAACAAAAATACAATAAAAATATGTTTAAGTATTAGCTGAAAAGTGACATTATATATAGCGTGCAACATGGAGTTTCCGATCATAAAAATACCATGCCTCATTTATTTAAATACTGCCATAGATTTAAAAAACGATCAAAGAGGCAAAGAGGTAGATTCTCATTCCAGGGCAGTGCCCAGGTTTTTGTGATAACATGGAGACTCCATTCACGTTAAGTGATATATACATATGTATAAAAGAATGTATCTCGAAATTTATACATTAGCGTTAGGCGTACATATTTATTATAAAATAATTTATATGTTGCATGTTTGTGTAATGAAAATAAAGATTTGAACGTATTTTTAATGATTTTTACTACATTATCATTCCCCAAAACGATTGAATAAAATATATACTTTAAACAAAACGATCGAATAAAATATTTGAATAAATTACTTTAATTAAAATGGCTACACTGTCGCATTAACACGAACTACAAATAACGCTATCTCTGCTGTAAAAAGAGACGTCGAGCTATGTACGAGAGAGCGCACGACGTGTAGTTCGCGACAACGTGACAATGTATCCGTAGCATAAGGCAGCCTGCGGTAGGAGTAAACTTGTAGAAATCGTCACGTAAAGAAAAACGTTCTTCTCAAGCTTCTGCCCGCGACTTCCTCCGCGTTAAATTTCTTGTTCCCCCGAACCTTCCCGTCGCGTCGAATCGCCTACCCCTGCGATTTTCCCCGTTTTTGCAACATTTTTCATTACTGCTCCGCTCCTCTTGGCTGTAGCGTGATGTTATATAGCCTATAGCCCTCCTCGATAATTAGGCTACCCAACACAAAAAGAATATTTCAATTCGGACCAGTAGTTCCTAAGATTAGCGCGTTCAATCAAACAAACAAACAAACTCTTCAGCTTTATAATATTAGTATAGATTATATAAAATAGAAAGACCAGAGTGTGAAATCGTTTTCTGGGTTTTCGAGGGTGCTGAAGCCTCAGGTGAAGTTAAAATGAAAATCCAAGATAGCAGCTGAGTAAATTAAAAAAAAACATCATATCATTCTGCATTGAAGACAATAAAATATACAGAGAGAGAGGGAGAAAGACATAACGATTTTCCTTACGTGACGAAAATCTAAATCTCCGTTTTAAATTACATTCGGTGTTAAATTCAAAACATAAGGAACTTCGCTCCGGACGATGGTTCCCCAACATAATACTTTTTTTATTCCTAGACCTATTTTGTTCCTTCAGAAATGTCAACTAATGGAATTATTCTAACTGATAAATATATCGATGCACTACACCCGAGGTGGTGGTCCAGGACCAAAAGCTGAGGTGTCTCCACTGACGAGGGATTTCGCCGGTGAAGAGTATGCCACCATATTTACGCCACTAGATTCACCGCCCTCCAGACCTCGATTGGGACTGCAGCGGCTCGGCTGCTATCCAATTTTTCATGCGAAAATGACGCTTATCCACCTTCTTCAGGTGTTACCGGCAGAACTAGTCTCTCATTCGGAGGAAGTTCCGGTGACTGCACCTCTTTATGCCGGTTGTGTAACAGCTCGTGATTGTACGAGCCTCCTTCACCGCGAGATCCTCGTATAAACAGGTTGTCGTGAGTCTTTAACACAAAGGCACTTAGATAAATCCTGTGACACTTTGACCCATGAACGTGCCAACTTAAAGATGAGCTTCTACCCCTCAGACGATTCCAACTTGTCGTAGAGTGGTTGTAAGTGGCTCTGACTACGACTGTACTGTACCGTGCTATGACTCTCTTAACGGCACGTCTTCACCCCTGTACGCGTCGCGATCTTGCGGAGATTTGAACACTTGCCACTTTTAAAGAGGCCTTTCTCCACCCTATTCTCCCTCTGGACTATGTCATTTCACCACAACGTCTCTTTGTCACATTTGCGTCCACCTTAGACGTGCCAAGCACTACCTTTGCCACTCCAGTAATACCTGTTTGAATCCTGTCCTACTGGCTCTTGACTGGATCGCTAACAATCCCCATAACATGTAAATAAATAAATAATAATTTTATTATACGAAGAAAAGCACAAGGTTAGACATACCTTTTTTTTTTGGATGGGAAATCATCAAATGACTTCTCCCGCTCTGGGCGGAGCGGGAGGGCATGTCAGACTTTTACTGACTAAAACCCACCCGTGTTCCTTCAGTTGCCCATGTGCCAGGGTCACGGTATCTCTTTCGAACAATCTCGCGACCCTGGCAGGCATTGGTCCTAGCAGACCCCTTCAGTTTTGCTGACATCTCTTTGAGGCGCGCGTGGAACACTACGCGCCGTCGACCCGAGCTTGGTCCTTACCGGGCGGCGAGCTCCTTACCGGGCGGCGAGCTAAGGTTAGACATACCTTAAACGTGATTGTACAAGCAGTGGTCAAAGAGGTGGTTAAACAGCTCCTGAATTAAGTACAAAGATCCTTGTATCTCAAGAGCCAAATTTCCTCATAAGCATTTGATTATAACAGTAACTAAATCTAAAAGTATTGAGAAAAGTTTTCATGACGTGATCGTTAAAATTTGTTTTCAGTATAGTCGTAAGACAAATTCTGCAACAAATAAATAAGCTTTGCTTTCAGTGTAAACTTGGTCAACCCGTAAATACCAATTAACCGATGTACCTTATTATAAAGACAAGCCCTTAGGACTATATAGAAGGATGTTTGAGTCAAGAGGTAGGATGGAGTGACGGTGTCGGCAGAACAGAGTTGCCGTAATGCTCTCTGGGGAGTAACAAGATGACGTCTTGTAGGTGAAGTGCATCAGCGACCGGCTAATGGTCGTAAGTATGCTTATTGATGGGGTTGTGCCCCATTTGATAAGTGCTTATGTACCTCAGGTTGGTTGTAGCGACACGGCGAAGGTTGTATTCTGGGACAAACTTGGTGGAGTGCTGTGTAGCTTCTCGGTATCTCAGGATATAGTTTTGTGGGGTAGAACTGAACGGCGACGTGGGTGAGGCGAGGGTGGTGGTTGAGCACATCCATGATAACATTGGGTATGGTTGGTAGTTGGTAGTTTTGTGGTAGCGCCCTATCCATGGCGTAATTCTTTGTTGTAATTTCCATTATGATTAGGCTTATTTTGGTCTTTATAGAAGCGACTACCGTCCGACCTCCAAAACATGAAGAGAAAAATTTCGCTATCGCCTCGTTCGTCATTCAGCAGGTGCACTGACTTGCAAGTGAGGTTAGCTTGTCCTTAGGTCTTGGACCTCGCGGATGCCCGTAATACGATTTAAATTAAATGTCATGTTATAAACATTTCGACTGCCCTGAATATATATCCATAAAGACGTTGCTTCAATGAGTAACGCTGAAAAAGCACCTACTATATACTTCAGCAGCAGTGGAGTAACAATTAAGTTTCAAAGTGGTGCGATCTCGAGCCTCGCGCATCCAAAGTTTATACAGTGTCACGCAATATGTTGCGTGAGTTAGGCAATTTTACCCCTCAGTTACCAAACAAACAGTACAAGAACCGGAGCATTCTTTACTTGATAGGTACCCCTCATTTAAATCTAACTAGTCTGTTACACAAAAACAATTTGGTAGAATGGTCTTCGCTCGTTGGGTTTAAACTAAAATCTTTAAAATGATGTTCAGGCGTACGAGTACCCATGTATGAGAGGATGTTAAAATCATGTATTGATGATGTTAACTTGCTCCATGCAGTGTGTGTCGCATTGACGGTGTGTCAGGCGGTTATCGACTCGCATGGGAATCTACAACTCATCGTCATCATCTGCCTAGCCTTTTCCCAACTATGTTGGGATCGGCTTCCAGTCTAACCGGATGCAGCTGAGTACCAGTATTTTACATGGAGCGACTGCCTATCTGACCTCCACAACCCAGGTACTGGGTAATACGATACCCCTTGGTAAGACTGGTTGTCAGAATTTCGGGCTTCTGACGACCCGTAACGACTGTCTACGATACGACAGCCGGGACCAACGGCTTAACGTGCTTTCCGAGGCATGGAAATCTACAAATATCGTTTATAAATATCCTGTTTACGCATCGATATAATGATTTGTTTATTAGCTACAAGTTGAGTCAAACCACGACAATACACCATGTTATGTGCACTCCTGTATTTAGCGCCATCTAGTAGCAATTTTCGTTTTAGTTCTCTATTCTCCTCTAGATGGCAGTAGTAGTTTCATATTTGTTTGTAGGGTAGTTTCGTTTTCTCAATCTCAATGTGATCACTGATCACTATTGTAATTTTTCTTGTGATTGACTGTTCTCTAATCTAGGTGACCAAATGTTTCGTGATTATAATTTCGGGAATCATTGACAGATTTTCTGGCTTTAGCTAATTACTGGCTATTTGGCTACGTTCGTACCCACACCCACCTAAACAGCTGACTTTTGATAAAGTGAACATCTTATTATAAACTGTTATCTAAAAAGATATTCTACTTCTCTGAAAATCTGGCTGTTCGCCGGCAAACGCCGGTTAATAATGAAGTCGTGAGTGGAACATCAGCGAACCAAATGATTTCAGTATGAAGCCGTTTTAATGAGACAATAAACATTGTGTGTAGCGTCATCGAGGCTCTTTGTCTGGAGGGGCTTAACGTGTGCAGCGTCACAACAGACGTGCCTGCGCGTCAGTGGCGGCGCCCCTAGCCGCCACCGCCTGCCTCGGGCAGTATCGCGCAGCCCGCCATCGGCATCGCCACCCCGATTCCCGAGTGCCAGTTACACCACTGTGAGCAACTGTGAGGCGGTCGAACCACGCCGCTGACTAAAAATAACCGCGCGCCGCTCAGTACCGGCGCAACTACCGCGCGCGTCGCCCGCTGCGCCCGCGACTCGCAACCATGGCGGAGACTATCGAGGAGACATACGAGAGCGCGGTCACCCGCAAGGTGGTCCGCACCAACCTCAAGATAGAGGAGGTGAGGATCGACACACGACAGTTTTATGTAATGACGCCCGCGCGACACAAATATAGCCGGCGCGCGCGCACGCCGCGACGCCAGCGCCACGCACCTGCTCACATAACAGATAACACGTTTGACAGTGAACACAACGTAAACACCAGATCCTGCCGTGGCGCGCACTCCGCCCGCCGCGGCGTCGCTCCTTCGGGACGTCGCGTGCCATTCACGAACCACCAAACACCTCTGTCATAGCGCTCTTTCTCTCTTTGTACGGCCGATGACAGACTGCCGGATATCCAAAAGTATCCCGGGAACACATAAGACCAGGAGGCTCTGCCGGCTCGTACCTTAGTATCTGTTATGGTGCGAGTGTATGGCACGCGAAGGTCCGATGCTACCTACGTCAGTGTGGAGGAAGTGCGCGCGCGATGCGCCACTTACAATATTTGTGGCAATCGACGATGTAAATAGAACAGGCGGTTGAATGAAAATTTCCGTGCCCACCTTGACGCGTGTGCATCGACCTGTCTCGTACATGACCACTCCACGTGTGACCTTGCAAGATATACACAAACATGGGACACTGTACACAATGAACACACAGATAGGTACATACGCTTTCTATAACTCATTACACACCACACCCTCAGTCCTCACCCGTTATCGACCGACACAAAGTAGAACTTAGAACAACAACAAGGCGACCAGTGTGCAGCGTTCTCTTTTAGAAGAAAGTGTCGTCATTAGAGATGTATTCTGGTACATGTAATGAATCTCAAGCGTGACTAATATATTATTCTGTATACGTGCAGCATCCGACACCAGCATAAGTGATAGCAGTCACTTGCTGTTATCACATTCCATCAGAGTAACAATGAATGTCTGTCGGTTCTGTCGCGACTACTGTTCGTTTCCAAAGCGCAAAATCCAATGGAAAAACGCGCCGTGGCATATTTTCGTCTTGGCTCCCATCCTAGTTTATCTGCTACATTACGATGTTTATTCACAATACGAATGCGAGCATTAATGTGTGCGTCCGAACCACTTGTGTTTAGGTCTTTACGGTTACTTTGGGTACAAAACCTATGTTCAGTAGGTACCTACCTGCACGCATACACTTGTAAACAATTAATGGGACACTTTTAGAAACGAACTTTGGGACACCACGATTGGGAACAGCATCCCTGATGTACTACTTTTTAAAGTGTTAAACAGATTTTATATGATCGGTTGTTAAACAGTGGTCTGGCAGAGTATCGTGCGTGTGTTTATTTGACATCACTGTCCTTGCATACCTGACTCAAGACATCGAAAATATTTGGATGAATCTTTTTGGCAAATGGTTTTGTTTTTTTTTCTTGAAGATCAATTTTGTTTAAGCGCATCAAAGGGACTCGGTATTAAACTGTAATGATGAATGACGAACAGCTGCGGCGTTGTCCAAAACCATCTCGTAGGCTACATAAGTAAAGCCACACATGTTGCAGCTAATTCTGGTGAGCTCATTAGTGTATCAGCCTTAATAGTTCTCTTATCTTCGCGAACGCCCTACGATTGTTGTTAGGAATGTGGAAAAGTGGAATAGCTTCTAAAATTCCGAATGCACTCAACATGCCAAAATATTTGCTGCTATATTTTCTCAGTATTTCTATAGAACGCAAAACATGCGCCTGCGTCACAGCAGAAGTAGCTCCAGATATCCAAAACAATGTCGAAAAAATCTAGTTATCTACCAAAATATTTACTGGAAAACCCATTTTACCCAAGAATTTAATGCTTGCGTTTCTTGCACTTAGTAAATTCGTAGAACTCTATTCGCTTGAATGAAATCTATTTTCTTTTAAAATATTGGATTCAAAATATTGCTTCTCTTACTAGGTTACCCTAGCCTTATCCAGAATATTCTACATATTATAGGACACAGACTAGGATGGAAATAACCTCGCACAAAAACAAGTTAACGAATAACATCTGCGTTGAAAAATAACAATGGGACCGCCAAACGTGGTTTTGGCTCTAAAACAATATGGAGTTCCGTAGTAAATCTTACAGCAACCTTTTGATTCACATATTATGTGGAGTGTATGACTGGACCTAGCATTGACCCTTGTGATAAGCCTATTTAATAAGCAATTAGTTATTTAACTTTAGTTACACATATCAGTTGTGATTTTCTCTAAATAAAAGACAAAAATATAAATGAAGAAAGATATCGGTATAAGTGAAATATTAAATTGCTCATATCACAATAAACAACTGTCTACGGTACGGCGGCACTTAATTTAATGTCTCAATATTACATTTAATCCTATTGAATTCCTTTCCATGAAATTCTCATCAATGGATTAATTTGCACTTGTATATAATTATTTATAATTATACAAGAATTATAACATTAAAGTCATCCGACTTAATGTTATAATTCTTGCCCGTTCAAAATTCGAACTATATTTTGTTCAAAATACAGCCTGACACTGACCTGCAAATTGCAGAGAACGTAACAAAATTTGAATTTCGAGCGTTAACCAGGCGCTTCCCCCATATGTTCTTAACCCTTTAAAAATAATAGCAGCAATATAAAAGATTGCTTATCGAATCATTAAATCGATTATAATATCGAGTTCAAACTAAAAGTTGAGCAACATACGACACGTATATTGAGTATTTTGAATTTGTAACGTTTAATTAGTGCTGCACGGTCGAATTGCGTTTCTGAGAACACAGTGGGCGTTTATGAAAACATGTGGGTAATTATTTGGGGCCCGGCCGCCATGTTTTGGTACCTACTCGTCGTATAAACCACAAGGCCTTAGTAGTTACTAGAGTACACACATCGCTAAAAATGTTGGTTACGTATTTGCAATATATTAGATAGGTATCTATATTGTTCGGATTAATTAATATAACAAACAAAACTGAAGAAGCAATACCTAGTTAAAGTTTTATACTTTCTCTATGTATTTTACTTTGTATACATAAATAATAAAATTTTAGCTTTAAATCTCGAAGAAACAGATTCGCTTTCGCCTTTAAAAATGGATTTGCAAGATAGGAAGCACTCAGATCACGTAGTGTGACGCTTCAGACGAAATCAGTGGATATAGTATAGATAACATAAAAAATAACATTGACGTATAAAAGTGTTTGTTACAGAACCTACCTACTTACAGAAATAAAGTCATTCATAACACAATCAGTCATTAAATAGACTAGAAGATAATTAACGATAAAACATAGAAAACTGAATTCCTAGCCTCCAAGGCCGATTTCTATAAAGTCGCGCACTTAGAAATGTTCCCAACCCCGTTTCTATCTTATCTACTGTTGTAGTTTGACAGTTAGTGCGACAGTGACAGCAATACCGCGTAGCCTGAGCTAATTCAGACGTTACATACTTATTACTTTTTAGCCCCCCCATTCTAGTTTAACGTCAGATGCAGACGTTTTGTGTCTATTATTTAGTTAAAATGGGACATATTCGTTATACAAAGTCCATGATCATCGCAATGCTTTCAGTAATTTTATCCTGAAACTCTTAAATGTATGTAAAAACAACCCAATTTTTTCAACAAATTAACAGTAGTAGTAACACGGTATGCGTATATATATTATGATACCTGACGATTTCGCGACACGTCTATTTTTTTCTGTGGGGTTATCTAAAAGGACGTGTCGTGGACTCGTGGGCAAGCTTGAATACTAAAAGCAGAATAACTGTGACTTTGTTAGTGAGATATACAATACCCCTGTATAATAAAGTATGCGAACATTTAATAATAAACACGATGTAAAGCAATCGCATTTTTAATTGAAAAAAGGAGGAGATTAGGAATACCTTGTTTACCTTATTAAATTGCCAAGCTTGAACAATGTTGTATAATTACAGAAAAAGATCTAGCAATTTCCGTATATAAAAAAAAATACTTATCTTAATTCAAAGTTGTATACTTCCTATACCAACTTCCGAATTAGCCACTCTGTAGACAACGTTTATAGATCTTGGTCTAAGTTAAAACTACTAAGCACTACAGTACAGTCTACATCTCTATCTTCTTTCCTAACGTAGGTATGCTGAAAGTGGTTTCTTTAGAAATAAGCATAATCTCTGTACCAATTCTTCTGTTTTTTTCTTCTTGACCATTTATATAGGTATGTGTGTGTGTTCTTGTGTGTATAAATGGTTAAATAATAATAAACTAGTAATGTTAACCCAGTGTCACAAAGCCTCAATCATTTACTCGTTCGTCATGCCCCATTACTCGCCAAGTTGCTACCATATCACCCAGTTATCAACTTGTCACGGTAAATGATTGCTGATGACTGGATTGTTAGTGTGTTACCCTCTAATGAGCAAATTAGTTAATAAGTGTGCTACGTTAAGAACAAAACACACATATTAAATAGGTTTCTAATTCAAGTTCCCTACATAATTAGGTGGTTGGTATGGGTTGTTTTTTAGGGTAATCTTCAAATAACGTCTCCTGCTCTGGGCGGAGCGGGAGGGCGTGTCAGACTTTTCCTGACTAAAACCCACCCGTGTTCCTTCAATTGTCTATATGCCAGGGCCACGGTACCTCTTTCGGTATTTATTTAATTAATGTTATCAATTACTTTGCATGCTAGGTTTAGCGAATTATATTAGATACTGTAAAATAACCCGACCATCTGTAAGTACTAATATTCTTGCAAAATAAATTTCATTTAATTACAAACAAATCTCGCGACCCTGGTCCTTACCGGGCGGCGAGCTACCCATTGCGCGCCACCCACAAGCTCGCGCCTACGGCGGCCGGGAGTCCGCGACAGAATACTGAATCCCGGGGCTACCACAAAAAATAATGTTTGGGTTGATGACAATAGTGAATTTGGATTCAATGGGAGACAGAAGGCAATGCACGTTAGAGAAATACTTCGTAAAATGGCTATCATGCAAGAAAGAAGGCTTGGTCTACATCCACATAAACGTAGTAAAATCGCAACGGGATTTTTCGCTCCTTGTATTTTCAACGTATTGCATAGCGTCGAAGGTTGAAAATCGAACAGCAAAACACACTGTTTGATTTTCGATGGACTGAGATGCATTTTGTTTAAATGATACATGAACATGACTTTATTTTTGCAAGTAGGTTTGTACAAACACTTTTACACGTCAATCATATTTTTTTAAACTAGATGAGGTCGGCGTTTCCTATCTGACTACTACAGAAGAAAGGCAACAAACAAACTCAGAGGTCACAGTCTCTTTTAAAGTCCAGACATAATCTTGGTCCGATCATGTGAAGACCAAGTGGATTGATGTTTGAAGTGGTCTTTTAAGGAAAGAACCACACAGATTAAGTGGACCTGTCCACTGTGTGTTTGATTCTCAATGCTCGGTTCAGGACCGAGAGTGGAAAATCCAGTGTGCAAAAAAAAAATCCGACGCGTAAACGTTGTGTTACTGCATAAAAACCAATGCACAGCTTTTGCACCAAAAATGCCTGATATTTTTACACAATTTAAGTTCTCGTGTGTTTCGTGTTCTCGTTCTCGTCATGTAAAAAATAAAGGGAAGCTTTAGTGATAAATAGCGTAAAAGTAATCATAAAAATGCTCATTCAAAGTAAATAAACACTGGAACATACTCATATACTGCAATACACCATCTATAGATGGAGTAACCTACGTTACGACAGTAGCACAGTTTATTCCAGAACAAACATCTAACGCGTTGAGTCTCATACTGAATGGTACATAACAATTCTTCGAAATTTGATCAAATTGTATGTTTTTCCTGGCAATTTCCCCAAAAGAATAACATAGCAAAGTATAAGTAAACAATAGCGCGCGTGGTACATCAATTTTTTACTAGCTTCTACACGCGACTTCGTCCACGTCAAATATTTGCTCCCCTGACTCTTCCCGTCGCATCGCAGCCTGCCAGTATTCGTCCATTTTTTTGTTGCTGCTCCACTCCTTTTGATCGTAGCGTGATGTTATATAGCGTATTCCTCAATAAAGAGGCTACCCGACTCAAAAAGAATTATTCAATTCGAACCAGTAGTTCCTGAGATTAGCGCGTTCCACCCCCCATTTTAGGAAAGACAAAAAGTAGCCTATGTCAGTCTCCATCTGTTCAACTATCTCCACTTAAAAAAAATTGTCAATTCGTCACTCCGTTTTGCCGTGAAAGACGGACAAACAGACACACACACTTTCCAATTTATAATATTAAGTATGGATGTAACAATTTTGCATTGAAGCTTTGGAAGTAGATACCAATCCATATATTAGTAGGTACCTACGGTCACGAGCGTAAACATCTTATACACAGTTACGCAAAATGCATATATCTTTTTTCGTGAAATAACAACTGCAACTTTGAGAAAACGTCTATTTCATAATAGTTTGATTTCGAAAATACTTTTGTAACACCATCAATAATTTGTTAACAGGTTGTATACCTTAAAAGCTTGTAAAATTACACTCATTCAATGCTTTCAAAACACAATTAGCTGCATATTTAATGACAAATACCCAGGGCTGTAGCTAGACTCGAATTTGAGGTAGGGCAGCATTGGCTACAGGTAGGGCGGAAGTATAAAATACACTAGTCACAAAAATTAAGGGATATTTAAAAAAATCTAAATAAATTTTTGGGTGATTTTCAACAAGCTGTAACTCCGAGGTAAATAATCGTACAGCAAAAAATAAAAAAGCACGTTGTAGCTCCATGTATCTTGTTTTTAGATACGGCCATGAATTTTTTTATCATGTTTGGGTCTGGAGAAATAATAAGGAAACAACCAAAAAAAATTTTTACAAATTTTTCTCGTCTTAAAAAAGGCTTCTAAAAAATTTTTCCATCGTTTTACTCATAAGTTATTTTAGAAAATTTAATGCCCTTTAATTTGACGTATCCAGAATGCCAAAAACGATGATGCTGCGGAGTTTTCGTCAGTCAAAGTAAACAAGTACTTTTTAACTTTGACAATTAATAACTCTGGAAATAATGATTGTATAGAAAATCGAAGGAGGGTTTTGGAAACTGCACAACATTTTCTTTAAGATACTTTGAATGGCTTTTGTCGAAAGTTTTTTTTTGACTTGAAAGCTTTGACTGAAAAAAAAGACAAAAATTCGCATAATAATTAGATATAAGGCATAAAAATATATTTGGATAACTTGGTATAACTTTGGATAAAATGGATGAACGAAAGATATCGTGGGTAATTTTTCAACCTCAAAGTGTCCCCTAAAATCCCTGAAAAATTCAAAGCGCCACGATTTTTTTTTTTCATAGTGCCCCGAAGCTTCAAATTCTTTGTTTTTGCAAAAATCACCATTATGAACAAATTTTATTCGTTTTTTCGATGCAAAAAATTTTCTTTTTCAAAAATCTTTATTTTTTCGATCAAAGAGATTGATTTTTCAAGAAATTTAAAAAGAAGTAATTTTTTTAATTTTTTTTTCATGGTCTTATAATGCTCCATTATTGTCAAAAAATTAACTCGATTTTTTCTGACCGCTGCAACTGTCTTAGTTTCAAATCTCATTTAAAAAAATCGATATACCCCCCGCGGATATCGGCTTTTCTTCACACAAAAGGGTTACAGTCAGGTGGAAGTACCAGTTTCTATGGGAGTGAGCCAGTCCTTTGTCAGTCGTGCTTATGCCCGATTTAACGCGACTCAAAGTTACGAGCGTCGTCCGGGTCAAGGCAGACAACGAATCACTACCGATTGTGATGATCAAGCTATTCGGGAAGTGAGGATCGTCTAGAGGACACGGTGGAGCATACGGTGGAGGTGTCCCCTGCCTGGGCGGAGCACCGCCATGTTCTCGTAGAGGCGATCGGTGGCGGCGACCTCTCGCGTCCGGCCCTGGTGCGAGCCATGGTACGGAGCGAGAGGGCATGGGAAGCCGTCACCTCCTTCTGCGAAGCAGTAATGCTCGCGAAGGAGGAGGCGGGGTGCGTGAGGGAGTGGCAGTCTCCGCGCCCTCGCGTCCCTAGCCGCCACAGGAGGAGACGCTCTGGGCGTCGGGAGACGATAGCTGACTCCCGGCCACCGTAGGCGCGAGCTTGCGGGCGGTGAGCAATGGATAGCTCGCCGCCCGGTAAGGACCAAGCTCGGGTCGACGGCGCGTAATGTTCCACGCGTGCCTCACAGAGATGTCAGCAAAACTGAAGGGGTCTGCTAGGACCGATGCCTGCTAGGGTCGCGAGATTGTTCGAAAGAGATACCATGACCCTGGCACATGGGCAACTGAAGGAACACGGGTGGGTTTTAGTCAGTAAAAGTCCGACATGCCCTTCCGCTCCGCCCAGAGCGGGAGAAGTCATTTGATGACTTCCCATCCAAAAAAAAAAAAAAAAGAATTTGAAGCTTCAGGGCACTGTGAAAAAAAAAATCGCAGCGCTTTGAATTTTTCAGAGAGATTTTAGGGAACACTTCGTGGTTGAAAAATTACCGACTATATTCTTCGTTCATCCATTTTATCCAAAGTTATACCAAGTTATCCAATTAATATCCTTAACTATGCGAATTTTTGTCTTTTTTTTTCAGTCGAAGCTTTCAATTAAAAAAAATTTTTTTGACAAAAGTCATTCACGGTATAGAAAAATTTGTGTTGTTTCCAAAACCCTCCTTCGATTTCCTATACAATCATTATTTCCAGAGTTATTGATTGTCAAAGTTTAAAAGTACTTTTTTGCTTTGACTCACGATAACTCCGCGGCAAATCATCGTAGAGGCATTCTGGATACGTTCAATTAAAGGGCATTAAATTTTCTAAAAGAACTCCTGAGTGAAACAGTGGAAAAAAAAATTTGAAACCCGTAGACATTTTTAAGACGAGAAAAGATTTGGAAAAATTTTTTTTTGGTTGTTTCCTTGTTATTTCTCCAGACCCAAACATGATAAAAAAAAAAACATGAAAATTAGATACATGGTGCTACAATGTGCTTTTTTGTTTTTTGCTGTATGATCATTTTCTTCGGAGATACAGCTTGTTAAAAATTATATATCCCTTTTTATATCCCTTCATTTTTGTGACTAAGTATATCATAATTAATCTGCTCTGGAGCACGGGCTACTAAATCAGTCAACATCACCTCTAGGTCAGTGATGTACATTCAATAGCTATTCATAAACAAATAATTTCTGTGACAGAACATGAGCATGGATCTAAGGACAGCTATTAAATCCTCAATGATGAAGAACAAGCGAACAAGACGGTTGAAATTTTTCTCTGCATCGGCATATTATAATTAAATAGACCCATTGCTTCATGTGATGGCGCTTCAAATGCCATCTATACACAGAGAAAATAATTATTATAATATGAAATGAATGTCCCAAACTATGGTATGTTCGGAAAAGTTTAGATACCTATTGCTACATTTTTTTTATCTAAAATTATAAACATACAATCCAATTCTAATAGGTTCTCTTCGTTTTTGGTATTTTTAAGGTAGGGCATTGTGATTTCAAGGTAGGGCATTGCCCCACAATGCCCCCCCCTAGCTACGGCCCTGCAAATACCACCTTTCCTAAAAGCTGAATGTATTGGATGGGTGTATAATTAAAGATAGGCTCAATGACACCGACGGTGATGAGACTGATAAAAAGATAATGACTAACTTTTGAGACTCTTTCAATTTAACCGTAGGCTTTCTATTAAGGAAGAAGTTCATTTGTTTTTTTTTTTTATTGTTTAATGATTACTATTTACATAAGAAGACTGATTTGTTGATTTTGTTTATTTTTTAAGTGAATTTTATTTTTCTTTTGGGACAATGAGTCTAATTTTAGTAAGCCAAAATAGCTATTTTTTATTGTGATTTAAAACAGAATTTAATAATGTTATACTTAACATAATTTACGAGAGTACCTAAATTGCGATTAAAAAAGAGGATTAGTGAGCACAAATAAAAGTTTTGATCTATTTTATTCGTTTATTTTTCATCCATCATATGGCATAGGCATAGTAGGTCAAGAATGTATAAAATTCTATTTTTTATATTTGTTAACAGCATTAACAATATAGAGTGTACCGTTAAGAGACCTTTACTTTGAAAAACTCTAAATGTTTATTTCCTTAAATGTCCCATACATCAATGCCGTTTATTTACATCTAAAATTTTGTAAACGTATATCACTCGTATTTATTCTCGCATTATTATTTAACGTAAGGGACATGCTATCTTTGAAACTGTAGGCTTTATTGATTTTTTACTATTTTAGCTTCAAAGAAACTTTTTCTTAGACACTTTTTTCATAAAACATATAGTTAAAAAATTATAGCCAGTTTTGTAAGAAAAATATCTTATTTTTGCTCTCCTGAAAACCTTAGTTTTGTCCTTTACATTATTTCATATTTCCAGTATCGATATGTATATGTGCTCGCATCTGGTATATCTACTAGTATCCCCACAAATATGAACTGGGCGTCAATTCCACTAACGAGTGGAAGATACCCCTGAGTCACCAGGACGCAGTCTGTCATATTGATCGCGGGCGTAGAGCCAGTCAACATGTACACTTGCACTGGTGACGCGTTGTCTGTCTGAATTACAGAGTGCATCGTGTGATCTTTCCAAGGATTATTTGAAAAAGCCTGAAGCTTTCCTCTTAGGAAACGGTACGTTGGGTATTACAAATGTTGTACTTAAAATTGCTCCTGAAAACGGTTACTATGTTGTTATTTTTTGGCACGTTATGATTAAAATATCGCATGTTAATTTGATGAATACAAAAAATATAGGTAAGATTACTAAGATTTGATTTTCATTAATAGACAATAGTAATAATTTTATTAAAAAGTAGGTACGTTTAACTTCTTTTATTCTGAACAACAAGAATGTTACCGTGTCCGTAGCTACATAATAGTGAAAAAATATGCCTTTTGTATTCCGTTCCTGTAAAGAGAACTTAGGTTTACAAACAGACAGCTATTTCAGGTATTGGTATTTGTTTTTAATCGTTGAGGTTAAATTGAAGACAAGCTTCCGGCGATATCCACTCTAAGCCATCAAGGCGTCTATTTATTTTATTTATGCCATCAAATTTTCTGACTCTCCGAACAAATGGCAATCCTCTCCAGTTTTCCGGATTTTTGTCTGAATATTTTCTTTTCCACATATCTTGACGACGTCATTTATCGATTCTATTTCGATTCGTGAAGTTATTTGAGTTGCTCGGCAAGACATTTGTTTATTGGCTTTTGTATTTCTTTAAAAGGATCATATATTTGTAGGATTTATTCTTCTGTTGATGGGAGAACGGATGTAGTAAACATTAAATATTAGTAGGCTTGTCATACAGCAAAAATACCTACATGGTAAACGGTTCCGTAGTCCAAGATCACAAAGTACGTAAGTAAAGTAATATTCACGAATGCAATATTATACCATGATTATAGTAAATATCTTCATCAACAAACAGGTTTGCATAAAGAATAGTGCGACGTTTTCTATTAAATAGGTTTCAGTATTAGTAGTATACATTTTCTTCCCATAGTTATGTACTTACAATTAGAAGTAATGGTACTGTCAATCTGATTATCTTCTTTCTTCATTCGATCTATTAACTTGCAAAATGTTCTTCAGCTGCCATAAAACATATATTATTAACTAGCTTCTGCCCGCGACTTCGTCTGCGTTAAATTTCGTGTTCCCCCGACCCTTCCCGTCGCGTCGAATCACCTACCCGTGCGATTTTCCCCGTTTTTGCAACATTTTTCATTACTGCTCCGCTCTTCTTAGTTGTAGCGTGATGTTATATAGCCTATATTACTCGAAAATAATGTAGCTTTCTAGTGGTGAAAGAATTTTTAAAATCGGTCCTGTAGTTTTTGAGTTTATCCATGACAAACAAACAAACAAAAATACAAATTTTTCCTCTTTATAATATTAGTGTAGACATACAATTAATTTAACACCGTAAAGCGTCATCATCAATAGTATAAATATTGAATTTACTTTTCCTTGTTAAACGATAGATTTAATGAACGTTGTTCAACAGATGAAGATCTCCACTTTCGGAGCGGGCGCGTTCACTGTTGCGATTTCAATGATTTAATGATGATTTTAATTTAGAATGCCGACTGCCAATAATTTCTGAGGTACTTTTGTTCGCAGTGAGAGTATTTTTCCTCATAAACGAAGTGACTGCTTGCATTACGTACGAACAACGGGAATCATTAGGAAAGTGGTGGTTTCATTTCTAGAGAAGCGATATATCCATCTAATTTACCGCTCGTTCATTAAAGAATACGTCAAAGTCAATCTGCTTGTAGGACATCGTTACTAATTAAAAGTGAACAGTTTTTTTTGACAAAAGCAATAAATCCCGCTTCGTTACGCCTAGCGTGATCTGTATCATCGTTTGCTACTTCACAAGAATATTTTTTTTCTGTGTTCGTTTTACAAACAACACAATCACCTAAAAATGTCTTAGCAAATGATCCAAATAAAAATCTACGAGATTTACAACTCTCGTGACACACATTTCTTGTGGCTAGTTTTTGCGAGTTCTCGTTTTAGGTCGCTCGACTCGGAAACTGTGCAAGTGTGCAATACCACCATAATTGGACATGGGCGCTCCTCGTTTCGAATCAAACGCTAAAATCTCGAGAGTGGAACAACTGTTCGGGAACATTGCCAAATGTGCGATTTTGCTTAATTGACGAGCACGGAACATCCCGTTCGTTTGATCGCGCTCCAGCGCACGCTTGTCCGCCATTACACCGGGTATAAAACATGCTTTACTGCGAAAACAAAATGTATGGCTTGTCATTGTGCATTACTGGACGCTCTAGAAGATTTTGATCGCAAGTTAGGGTTGTTGAGCGTAAATTGGCGTGGTGAGTTTAATTTTATCCGTGCGTCCATCATGCATTCGACGGGCGATCGTCGATCGGGTCAACGTCAAGTCGCGGAAGCCGTTGCGGCACGGTTGGGTCGCGAAGCGCGAAAATGGAACGCAGCGGATATAATTAAAACTGTACGGACAAATCGTTGGCGGGGGATTAACGCTCGAATTCGGTCAGCCATTGCTCGGCCGGCGATGTTTTTAACGCTTGTTGTTGTTCAAGTGACACTAAATACAGCTGACTGGACGCAAAAAAGTCCACTGTAACGTGACACAGATTTTTGTATTCAAAAACCGGAATTTTACACAACGAATCTAGTAATAGTACCTACATACACACTAAACTAACCTAAAAACACGATAACCATATTTCTGCGTATGGTGAAATGTTGTTGTTTTGCCACTAACAGCAACACGAAGTCTAGTTGTTTTTCGAATACATTTAAAAATTGCTTATTCAACATGCGCATATACGTCCAATGGAATCAGTGCGTGCACGGAATTACTTATGCGCGCACGCACAAATCTATTGCTGTCACTTGGGAACAACATCATATTACCAAATTACAAGTTAATTTACACACTTTTACTAATCTCGCAATCTATTAGGCGTCAACTACACGAGAAAATGAAGAGAGAACTGAACGTAATTTGTCAAATTATTTTGCTCTAATAAACCGCTCTACTTTCGTTAAGGTCGACGCGGTTGTTAATAATCTGAAGTGCACACGATTTATTAGAAAAACTCCTGAAAGAGCTGACATTTGCTTGATATAAAAGAAAATATCATGAGTATCTTGACACATTTATACAAACACGTTTTCCTCATGGTCAGTGGTAGCTTTGAAGAGTATTTACAAACATTATGATTTGATACCTAGATTAATTCAATTATATTGAACTAGCTTCTGCCCGTAAATAAAAAGCATCCTAGCAACACTATAATGATGATAAAAAGTATCCTTACACCTGGATCACCATCCAGGGCATAAACAGCCTGTGTGCTAATTTCATCCAAATCCATTCAACCGCTTTAGTTTGATTGAGTAACATCAATCTAAACATCCAAACTTTTACATTTATATTATTTGTAGGAAAGTAAGAATTAGTAGGATGATCCTGAGAAAGAAAGAGACGTGGAAAAAGAATAGGAAGGCTTTTACCCTGCAATGGGACATGACAGGAATATAAATATGTAATTGTGCTGTTGTCTCCAATTTACCGACATTAAACATTGTGTTAGCTTCTATCAAGATAACGCAAGTGTCTTAGTTTCCGAGTAATGTCCGTTAAAGCTCTATAAAACTCATTAGACCCATGTTTTCAAGTAGTACCTTGTCAGCCACATTACAAATGTGGCTTCTATGGCAGCCTGGTTTTAATATTCTATGTTTGTACAGCAAAACTCTACTGGATGTGTTTTTTCCCAAAACTTCGTTATCAACATCAACGTCTTGTGACCCAAATATAAAAGAATTAATAGATCCAAAGCTCACCGACACGCAATTTTCGCTAAAATGTTAATAGGTTCTTTGACACCGATAAAACTTAATTCAATGTCAACATAGTGTCGGGCGAAGTCAGGACGCTTCTATTTCGAATTTTCTCACAGACACTAGGTATTTATAAATACAATGCGTTATCTATATTTGTGATCATCATCTTTATCCAAAGCCGATCTTCACCTATTGTTGGATATAGGCCTCTCTTTTCTTGTGCCAATCCCCATGCTCCTGTGCTATCCTAACCCAGGTTTTGCCCTCGACGGCAAAGAAAAATTCTCCGTCCATAATGCCGCTGGACGATCGACATCCCATCTTAAAGTCCTTGGATGCCATTCGGTCACAGACTTACTTCAGATATCATTATGCCTTGCAGGGTGTTCTTCTTAAGTCCACTTGAGCTTCTTTACGTTTTCCGATATCGAATACCTTCGTACGTCTTCGGATCTCGACATGGACCGACGACGACGTGGAACTCAGTCTATTAGCCTTATGCCAAGCATGAAACGCTTCATGGCCATATTTGCAATACACGTGTGCAATTTCTATAGAATATTGATATACATAAACTATTACATCGGCATGTGATTTTTCCAGTCTTGCATTTGATGCCAAGTCGGAGTCAATGATATTTCATACAATTATTTAGTCGTCTATTACCAACAAACAAAAATGAAGTTGATTTCATGTTTCTCAATTATTGAAATCAAGCGCTGCCAGCACCATAATTGCACAACACACTATCAATCAACATCTGATTCAAATTGAAGGATTATGGCTAATACACTGCTTCGTGTGTTCGAGAAATTGGTCTGCTCAACAACGTAAATAACGCAATGAATGTTGTTGAACTGCCAAAATGATAACCGTCCCTACTGTTAGTGAGTTACGCAATTACCCCGCAGATTAGTTGCTCCAAATAAATCCCATTTGGATATAGCAATTGGATGATGAAAGCAACGTCATTGTATGAAGGTGGCGATGAATGATGACCATCATTGCTCACAAAAACTAGGTAGGTAACTGAAATAAATTCACTATTCATGATGCACAATCCATACAGAATTGAGTCATAAACACCCAAATCTTCCGCGTGGGATGCATTCAGTATTTGGTTCCTATTGTTTTTAGTTTATGTTTAGTCGATCGACATTATGTTCGACATACATAAGTAAAAGTGTTTGTAAATAACAAATCATCACTAACTGTCAATAAATTATTTTTGCACTTTCTATTGTGATGTTGGCCATTGTAGCCCATGCTTTGTCGTTATAAAACAATTTTAAATTGATTTAAACAGTTAATTTGAAGAACAATTGAATCATCATCTGTCTAGCCCTTTCCCAACCATGTTGGGGTCAGCTTCCAGTCTAACCGTACGCAGCTGAATCTCAGTATTTTATATGGAACGACCTACCTGATCTGACCTCCACAACCCTGTTACTGGGTAATACGCTACCACTATGATGGGTGTGACTGGTTTTCAGACTTTCGGGTGTTCATCTGACGACCCGTAACCACTGCCATAGATTCACGAATAAAGGCCGAGACCAACGAATGATTGAATGAATATTATGATAAAAACTCTTGCTGTCAAAAGCGAATTCCTAACGAAATTGGTTGGAATAGTTTCCGTCCATCCGTTTATTTTCACGCGGTCAACACATGCTATTATGGCGTACTAAAATATTTGTCTAATAGAATTTATTAATGTTTTTATGTTCGTTATTACTTCATGACGAAGCCTGGTTGTCTCAAAATAATAATTTTGGCATGGAAATAAAACAAGATTGAGGATCGAAAGGTATTTGCCAAGAAGAGACACTTATCAGATGCTCGTAAAAAATACATATAGTTTTTGGTTTGCACAATGAGTGAGTCGAGTCCCATGAGAAAAAAAATAGCTAGGAAGTATTATCTATGGCACAAGTTGCTTAGAATTTCATATACATAATCAGCCTACCTGCACCCTAATTGCGAAACGCTCAATTTATCAGAATCTGAATGGGATTGAAGATTATTTCTAAACCATTGCGTCATTTGTTCGAATAAATTGTCGGCTCAGCAACGTAAATAACGCAATGAATGTTGTTTAACTATGAATTTTAAACCAATTCCTACCGATACAAAGTTCGCAATTACCCCTCTGTTCATGTTTCCAATGCTGGGACACAGACATCCTCGTGATGTGAGGGTGTGCATTATCCACCATGCAGGCAAATTGCGGGTTAGTAAGTACATGTCACATTTCTTCGATTTTTTGGTTCTGGGACATGCCTTCACCATTTGAGAGCAGTGGTGATGAAATAATTTACATAAAGCAATTCGAACCTTTACGACCTACATCTCGGTACCACTGCGCCACCACTGCCTCTTAAACTTTAATTTTATAAGAGCAAACAAAATTCATAACCATATATCCTTTTTTCACCACAATCCCGGTTTTAACAACATGGCAACCACTATAAAATATCGTTGATGGCAACACATATGTTTTTCTAGCATCCTGCAATTCAATACTTCTCTCGTATTCATAATAAATATGGGTCCTAAACTCCTTTTTTAAACTTTGCTCACATTAGTTTATTTCAGACGACTAGAAAGTTAAATTTAGAAAAGTACATTGACTTGGTTCATTTATCAATCTATTTTGATTTTTTTCCGTTCAAATCCGCACGCCAGTACCGAAGCAAAGTCTTTACAGCTGAAAATCATATGATTTGTGTCTTCTACTGACACAATCACAGAAACATAACAGTTGTTTATCTGTTTCGTGTATTGCAATACGTTCACAATGTACGAAGATGAAAAACGAGCTCGGAGGGGTACAGAAATAGCCGCGCGTCGCCCGACGCCGCTCCAATGTCGAGGTGATATGCATTGTGCGTACGATCACGAGTCAAAGAGTATTTAGTTTGCGAAATACTAAATATTCTTTCTTAACGACCTTAGAAAGTTCATTACGTGATTTTTACATGATTTTCAGCGGCTAGGTTTGAAGTTCATGGGGATTTGTGAGCTTTGAAAGCTTTTTGGGCGGAGATTTATTTTGTTATATAATTTTTAGATTTGAACTGTGGTATGTGGCATTTAGGCTAGTTTTTTTTTTAGCAAAACTGACTACATTACGTACGGCCATTTTGTTATAAAAATTTACAACATCTCAACAAACACTGGTGAACTCAAAGATTCACTAGCGCTTTTCCGGCCTTATAGATGTTCTTCTAGCCTTTGTTAATTTATTTTATAGTATATATATAGTCCTACAGACCGAATTTCGGCCACGGCGGCCAATCTCAACGGAGACTAGCCATCGGCGCGGGAGATATTATAGTGCTCAAGTGTGTGCGCAGACACAGGAGCACTCACTCTTCCCTCACTCTCATAGTCCGATGGGACGGCAATCCGACACGACCGGAGAGAGATCAGGCGTAGGAACTACTGCCAACTGTTTAACGTGCTTTCCGAGGCACGGGGGTATCACACCGCCAACTTCCAAACTCCGGGCTGCTACTAAGAAATTCCTAATGGAAAAACCCAGTAACACTTTGCCCGACCCGGGAATCGAACCCAGGACCCCACGCTCAGCGGTCGCGCTTGCGACCACGAGACCAACGGGGCAGTTTTATAGTACACAGTTTTCCTCATGTTTGAAAATATTACGACACCGTTAAATAAAGAGCTAAGTATGTACACTACCACTTATCTCGAGACACGCCCGAACGCTTCCAAGCTTTATTTATTACAAAGTTTCTGTTCGCACGGTAAGGTCATTGGCACGCGTGTTATATGCAGCCATCCATATATCGGTTTTTAAATCTTTATTGCTCATTTCCACTAAAAAGTCTAAAAGCTAAACGTAGAATGGTCATAATCTTTGAAATATTGAAGCGTTATCGAGAAATGCCATCGAGGTAAACGTTTTCGGGTTTTCGTTGCTCACGTTCAAATTAAATTAATGTATGTGCTTTGGATTATAACCAGAAGTTTAAATAATGTCAATAAATATTCATTACAGATCGTCAGTCACCCCTAAGGTCATTGGCACGTGAGCAACGCTAGCCCGAATACTTCCTCGCTTCCTTTAAAGTGATCTAAACCGTTCAGATATATAAATAGTTCAGCAATTCCGTACAAAAATAGTCTTAAACGTTAGTGTTGGTAATAAACAGTCTTTTTTTCTTTTGTTGTGTTCAGAAACTGGGACGTTGACTTTAGAATATTTACGTTAAACTACTAGTTCGATAGTCGATTGATGACAAACATTTCGGGGAATATACAGAAATGTTCTACTGGGTGATGTTGTTTCTGGCTGTTGTCAAGGGATCGTAGAATATTTAAATGATTTATTGACAGATTCTCATAAAGAATTTGAAAATCGAACGTTAAGGCAATTTGTGTGAAAAATGCCATTTTGCATAGCGCAGGCAGACTGCACATAAAAGTTGTAAGAGTCAAATATGGGCTATATTATATCATCACTAGCTTCTGTCCCCGGTTTCGCTCGCGTGGATGTCGAAAATTATCCCGCAGGAACGTGCTACCGGGACCAAAGGTAGCCTATGTCCTGTCCCAAGGTCTAGTCTATCTCTGTGCCAAATCTCATCAAAATCGGTTCATTGATTAAGGCGAGAAAGCGTAACAGACAGACAAAGTTATTTTTGCATTTATGTATAAAATTCCCTCAAGCACCGCCACTTCAACCAGTATGCTTCTCGTATCTCTCGGATTCCTTCAAATAACGACTATTTGCTTGCAAGCATAGATTTGAAATATATCAATTAATGACCATCGAAAATAACTGTCCTTTGGGTAGTGGATGGATTAAACTTTTTGGAAACGAGAAAATAAATGATTTAAAAACTTAAAAGTATAGGTATTCCTTTCTTTTTCAAAAAAAAAAAAAAAAACGAATGGCACATTCAAGATTATTAGTATCGTGTGAATGTTCATTACTATCCGCTTCTCAATAAACGGAGAAAGTACCACAGACCACAGAACAAGTTTTCTTAAAACACGTCGTTTGTTCTCATCCATTGTCTGTGGTTTGAAACAATAATAAAACATGATGGCTCTTTTATGGTTTCCGTTTATTCGATGGGATTGATATTCTTTAACTTTCCTTATTATTAGGATGTGATTTTCTTTGATATTGCCCATAAATATACATAGGCGTGATTGGTACCTAGGACTTATAAAGGAAAACAAGTCTATATTATTGTTTATTTTTTGCTGACTGTATCTCAGTAAATAAGGTGGACACTAGAGTACGACCGAAAATGATTTTATCTGGCGGAAAACGAAATATTAAAAATGGTTAATTTACTAAACAATCTGAAATTAGATTGTTTATTAAATTAAGCTATGCCTTTGAGAAAATCAAATTCATAACAAACAATTTTTTCAATCAATCAGGCGAGCAAAAGGAAGTAAGTAACAAGTAGTAGTAGTAAGTTTTTCTCATTATTGTGATGCTCTTTTTTCGAAAAGATGGATTTTCTTTAAACATTAAAATTAATTCCAAATAGGTATTGATTTTCAGGAACGTTTCTTTTTGGCCGCTGCCGAAAATAATATTTATTTCGTCCGAAAATGGATGCCAGCCGAAAATTTACGAAAACTACAATCTGTCGAATTTTAATGAATACCTAAGAACTATTTAAATAAAAGAACTTGTAGGTCTAAGCATTTCATAAAGAAAAGAAGTCATGATGATGACAGGTCATTAGAATTAAAGAATACGTAGGAAAAATATTTCGGATGAAAGCAAAATTTTTAAGTCGAGAGTAAAAAATCTAGAACAACATTAACATATATTTTGTTCACTGTCTGAGGAAAAATACGTAACGCTCCAATTGAATCCCATTTATATTATAAATGTGTTTTATTTATAACTTATTTTATTTATCAACCTCGTTTATTTATATTTTTACCCTAGTCTGATATTGTTGGAAAATAATATCTATTAATAAGCTGTTGATGTCTATTTTACTTTAAACAATGCTTACATATCTATTGTTTAATATCCTGTGCAACCTGCGTATGTACTATCCTTAACGCTATAGGTCAGCCTTTCCCAAAGTGGGCGATAACGCCCCCTTGTGGGCGCTGCACACACGGGGGCGTTATCGCCCACTTTGAGAAAGGCTGCTATAGGTACTTGTTAATTAATTACTGCAAAGTAAGTAAATACCAATCAATTAAATCGCTTATTAGTTACTGATTTAGGTACTTACGCTATACATATAAGCAGTCTCAAAACTCTAAGAGCTGTATTGATAATATGCAGCTTCTCAATATATTGAAATTCTTCTTAACTATTTATGTCGCTGTGAAATGTATTCAACATATGTGTGAACATCACGCCTTGGTTCCCGGAACGTTTCGGTACAGATGTACCTATAGTACTCCCAGACACGTTTAAGTGTCATGCAATAGGGGACGAGCCTATTGCCATCAGCTCGGCACAAATGCAGACTCCGGGTTGCCACTAAGAAATTTTAAATAGAAAAACCCAGTAACTCTTTGCCCGACGTGGGAATCGAACTGAGTACCCAATTCAATTCACTTCGCCTGATAATGTTTCAATCACACGAACATATTTTCACTGTCTTCGACATATTTCTGTAGTGTTCCAAAGAGTACCCCTTAAAATTCAAGTACAAAACTTGCTATTGCAAATCATAAATGCTTAGTGCTTAATCGAAGTAACAAACAATTATTTTGTTACTTAGATTAAGGCCCTCTTGTAGTTGAAGACGTTTCGGCGAACATTGGCCGGTCGTTGCGAGCGCTTGAGCTGCTAGATTTTGTGTATAATTGTTTCGTGGAGACAAAATGATAAGGAAATTATAAAATATTTTCTCAGCATGCCCTAAAAAACAATAAAACCTATCTTTTGGTATGAGTTTTACATGGTTTAATGATGGAATCTCTTCAAGGTACACGTTTTAAATGGCGATTTAGTGTCAACTTTATGATTATTTTTTATCGAGCCAATTGTTTTAATTCACGTTTCTATCTTCACACAGCGCTTAACAGTATATTCAATTTTCCAAATTTTTTTTTTTTTTACTAAAACTAGCCATTTTGCTAAATTTACAGAGGTTTAAAAAAGTTAAAAAGTACTGCAACCTCGCCTTAAGCCCTAAGTACATATTAGCCGTACCCACCTAAACGCTTCAATTAAAGTCGCTGCTAATGAACGCTTAAAAGTCTCGTGCGCATAAAGTTTACGTGCGACCTAATTGTGACAAGCATCGTGACTCGTGTGTGAGGTGTGAGGTGACGTGACTCACCCAGGTCGTTGGACTGCTCGTAAACGTATTAGGGGAAAGTGTGGTAACGCCGTAATAACCCATTAGAACTACCTGCAAGGAGGAATGGAGCTATATGTGCACCTACGTACACGCGCGGTTTTTCAATATGGCCGTTGCATTGGTATAAGCCATAGTAAATTGATTTAAAAACACTATTTGCCAAGTACGGTTATGCTTGACGAATAGTTTTGTAATTGCAATTTGTTCATTAGTTGGAAGGACGCTGCTTTCTAACTTATCAACCTAGGGTTTCTCCTACAAAATACCTTACAGAAAAAGAAACATTTAATATAGAGAGCATATCTCTCTACAATAAATGTTTTTTTTTTTATGTAAGTAGGTTTATTTGAAAACTAGATGAGGTCGTCGTTTCGTATCTGACTACTCTGAAAATAAAGGCCGAAACAAAGTCAGATGCCACCGTCTCATTCGAAGTCCCAAACTTAATTTTGGTCGGTTCATGTGAAGACAGAAAGAACCACACAAATTGAGAGGACCTGTCCAGTCTGTGCATGCATTTGTCGGTAATCATGCAGTTCAAGGACGGTGTAAGTCCCTACTTACAGGAATCTGTTTGCTTAGAGAAGCATCATACTTAGCATCTTATCTAGCTCTTTAGTTAGAGAAGCCAAATTCGACATTTGAAAAATTGACCTTTATTTGATTTAGGACATTAGCACCAATTAAAGAATAACGTCTCATATCAAAATAACGTTTCCTTATTCTGTCTATCTTATATACATTCAAGTGGTTACTTGAATGTATAATGTTCTCATTCTTGCATTTAGATGTGTGTTAGATTTCAGCTACCTTATAGCCCGCGGAAATCCAAATTTTCGTACGTTTTGTGACTTTTTTATGAAATATATAGTCGAATTGATCAGATGATTATAATTCTGTAAAGCAAGATGGCTTTACAGAATTATAATCAAAGCGAGATGGTTTTGGGATGGTGGAAGTGCCAGGGACCCTGGCACTTCCGCCTTATTTGAAAACAACTGATAGATTCACACGTTTAATAATACAAAAACAAGAATATGTATTTGGTTCGCGTGATTTACTGGAAACTAGCTAGACTTAGGCGTTCGAGGTAGATATTTTTGGCAGTGTTGTCTAGATTGGTGCATATTTCATAACGTTAAAATTAATCACACTGCGACAGGTGACACTAGTTTCTTAATGACCCGACGACAATATTATCGGTGCTATTTCAAAATAAAAATATTTTACAGAATATTTCGACTTGGTTTTCAGTTCCGAAACCAAGCGGAGTAACTGCGTAACAGACTAAGTGTAGAAAAGACTTTCATTTTGACAATTCAACAAAATTCATTGCGTAATTTACATTGTTGAGCAGACAAATTTTTTGAACATATGCGGCAATGGATTAGCAATCAATTCCTTGAAGATTATTCATATTGTGATTGATAATGTGTTCGCAATGAAATTATAGAGCGCGCCTTTAGTTAGTGTACATTATTCATAACAGTGATATAGATTAATACAAATAAAAATAATAATTCTACCATTTAATGGGATTCATATTCATATCTTTATTTGCATTCCATGACGTTAAAAGTTCTTTCAAATGAAAAAAAAGCTAATGTAGAATTACAGACCCTGTAGGGCTCAGCAAAAAGTATTACAATTAATTGTAATAAATTAAATAAGACCTCAGCTTTACCAGTTCTCAATGAAGACGTCAAAATGAAGTTAAAAAAAAGCATCACTCTATAATATTTCAATCTAACGGCAAAATTAGATTCATTGCTCTTCTTACAGACTTTTAAGGTAAAACATAAATCATTTCAATAGCATGTTACAGTTAAAATGAATTCAGAACAATATATCATGCTCGAATATGGGCATTGGGCAAACCGAATCGGGCAACGAAATAAAGTGCATTCGGTCCAAGTCGGTCACTACACTCACGCGACCATAACGGTTTTATATAGAAACTTTTAAACATTATATTTTTTCATTACCTTGTTACATTTAACACTTGTCTAATTTTCTACCGTTAGTCTGTATTTTATTTATCGATCCTTTATAGACAGTAGCACCGTATTCAATAGTTTCTCGGTATAATATCTATACTTTTTTCTTTGCTGCCTTTTGCTATTGTCTCTCTTATTGGTCTAGTGGTCGCAAGCACTGCTGCTGAGCATGAGGTACTGGGTTCACTGCGGGTCGGGCAGTGTTATTGGGTTTTTCCATCAGGAAACTTTCAGTAGCAGCCCGGAGTCTGTATTTGTCCCTGGTTGATGGCAATAGGCTCTCCCTATTACATGGGACTTACAACATAACTAGCGAAATGCTACCACTGCTGCACGCGTAGCATGACCACCATAGAAAGAACTTTATCTATTCTTGGTAGAATAGATAAAGAATCTCTGGTAGAATTTCTGGTGTACAATAAAGCATATATAAATAAATAAATAATAGAGATAGAACTGTCATGCTACGCCAGCATAAACGGTACAAATCTTTCTACAATCTTTAATTCTGTCTTCAATCTTTCTACAATCTGTAATTTTGTCTATTCTTCCGTCGACAAAACCCCTTTCTACGGTGGTCATGCTACGCGTGCTGGGACAGAGGCCTCTTCGAGAGGGCTGTCATCAACTACACGGGCCTAGTGCTTGTTGGTAGATGTTACAAGTCTTCGAATTTTTAGTGCCGGTTTCCTCGCGATGTTTCATTCACCGTTAAGAGAATATTGGTGATGAAATTTTTTACACAAAGTAATGCGCCTGCCTGGGTTCGAACCGACGACCTACAAGTCCTCGTAAGTCGTGGCCGTTACTACTGGTCTGGCTCCCACTGGTCTTCTGATCATGGAACCTAGTAACTAGTGCATTAGTAGTCAACTGTAGAGTTATTCTGTAAAAATCTCAGCGTGGTCTGGAACTGTCATTACAATTAATGCTTAGGATTGACAGCTCACTTCAAGCTCACTTCACTTCACCGAAACTTTCAGTATGAGATTTTTCCAGCGTAGATTTGGTGGTCTTTGAAAATTTCCAAAAGCTATTCGCGCAGCTTTAATTACGTTAGCACTCTTTGTGTTATGTCCCAAAAATTATTTATCTCGTAGGCGGGCCCTAAACCTTATAAATAAGATAGCCATCGTCTCCTACTGTTTTCACGATCTATTTTCATCTGGCTATCACTTGCATAATGTGGCAACGAGACCAATTAACGATTAAATATGAGACAACGCCCACTGGCCGTCCGTCACAGGGCCCAGTTGCGAAACGGGCGGAGATGGGCGCAATACTATATCAAAACGACTTTAGGAGATTACTTTTATTAGCTCACCGTGCTGGCGTGTCGAAAGTTAATTGTAGATCTATATATTAATTAGTTAATTGTGGTCCTTTGAGTCGGTGTTATTTGATATTTGATTTATTTGCGGCTATGAGTTTTATGATTTAGCTATATAGCAAGTATATGCCAGAAAAAGAAATGTATTTATGTATATGTCGTGAGAAGGTGCTTTTCGAGAGGGAGAGGTAGACCGCAAACTACCTGGATGATAAATGTCCGGGAGGACATGCAAAAGCTTGGTCTCACAGATGGCGATGCTTACCACCGAAATGAATGGCGCCGTATGATTACGAAAACCCACCCCGCGTAACGGGAAAAAGTGAGGGCAAAGAAGAAGATATGCCAGTAATTGAACCTAAAATACAGGTTTCTCAGAATCTAGTCGAAACACGTTCAAGCCACTAATAACCGTAATAATAAATAATAAATAAATACCGTAGTCACACAGTCAAAATACGTTTTATGCCCGATTCAATAAAGCTAATAGATATTTGTAGATAGCGCACAACGCAGCTGTAAGACTAGACACATAGACAAACATTGGGTCATAAGCACGTACCTTGAGATCTTTATCATTAGCTAATTTTCTGAATGTAATTGATGAACGCAGTACTAGCAACGCTAGAACGTAGCACTACCTGTGTTGAAATTACCATGTCATAAGACACGCAAAATGCAAAGAAAATACACGAAGATATTCAAAAACGACACACGACATAACGTTTACAAAACAGACTAATACCATTCTGGCATTTACTAGCCTCACCTCGTCTAGTGTTGTGACGAGCTACAAAATAAATGAATAGAATATCAAATGGTGACAATATGACTTGCAAGCCACTCAAGCATTCCGCTCCCACATGGCCGAGGTTGCATACTACCCTCCATTTTAAAGATGTTCATATAAATAAACACCTGGCGAGTACTGTTTCCTTGAACCTTGGCACAGTGAACTTGTACAAGGTATTACTAAGATTATTGTTTATTTATTTTAGCAGTATGTTTTCCCACTACGAGACATTAGGGTCAAATTTTCTCCTTCCCGCTCATCTCTGTCTTGAGCTAGTGCCCTCTCCTGTCCTGTATCCTGTCTGTAGGAGTAAAGCTCGTCTTATCATCTTCTCCTGGGTCTGCCAGAATCTCGCTGGACGGATATGAGTCAAAGAAAACGACTTGCCATGCTTTCGTAACCGCTATATCACTTGTGGCTGTGATAGAAAATACAGCTATGAGAGTAATGTTAATTCTAACTGTCTCAATAAAACGCTGATTGCCGATGCGTGAAACTACCTCGGTTGTGGTGATCTCGACTTTAACTTACTGTAGAGTTTTACGACGAAAATCGATTTGGAAATTCGGTAAGTTTATACTGGCTTAGCTTTATAAGTAAATCACATTTGTGATCGTATTTTAAAACAATTATTTATGCGCTTTCATTAAGATTGAGTTAAAATGCTGTATCTGTGTCTTCATGTGCATTCTACTGCCGAGATACGAGTACATATAGCTTTTCGCAATTGTCACTAATCTTAATTACGACCTTTATCAGTATAGATAAGTTTAATGGTTCTACTTCCAAATCATTTTAAGTTCCTGCATTCCACGTATGCAGCAGTTGAAAAAACCCATTTTATAAAAGAAATACTTGGTTCAATCGTTTCAAACAGTAGAACGAATTTTGTTTAATAACATTAACTTAATTAACTCAACATAACTGAATTAGTTTTCACTTTTTAGCGTATCGTATCGTCACGAACGGTAACAAAACATCTTATTTTGAAACGAATGTCAATCTTTTTGCTAGAGCCTGTTCATGAAATCGATTTGAATCGGTTGAATGTCTCGATTTTCCCAGTCCGTGCGTAAATCGATAAGAACAAGAGTGAAACTGTTGCCGCGCAAAAACTGACAGATGACAGCTGTTGTCAATCGGTCGTCTAGACACAGTGGTCTTGTTAGACAACTAACGGTTTTTTGGATGAATTTTGCTCACTTTCTCTTGATTATAAAGGGTTATATCTCTTTTATCGTGTGATTTTCCGACACTGTTATTTGAAACGTTCTTTCGAGCAGATTAACTATTTCCAGTATCGACTTTCGAGTCTTCGTTTCCAAGTTTTTTTTAATTTTTTATTTGGCATGCAGCATTTGCTTCTCTAAACAAATTCATTAAAATGAATGTTCTTGCCAGGAGCATCACTTTCAATATTTTCATGAAAAAAGAGCAGATTTTCATCTTTTAGCCTTTTTTTCGTGCTACTTCGCACAAAATATATACTTACAGCACAATACCGACCTAATTTCATAATTGAAATGTTCATGTTGATCTGAATGGTACACATTGGCATGCAAAATTAAATAGAGTAATACATAGTACACACAATGATTTATTTTTAAAGCCGACAGTCGATCAAACTCATTGACAGCCAGTTGTCTGTCATAGTTGTTTGTATTGACAAATCGGATTTGATTCTAGCTGATTGATTTAGAAGATCAATATCATGGACGCTCTATTTGTGTGCAGAGGGTTAATGGTTTAATTAATAGAATAATGAACGTGGATGATTTTATTTTAGACTAGCTTCTGACCGCGACTTCGTCCGCGTCAAATTTTTGCTCCCCTGACCCTTTCCGTCACATAAAATTGCCTGCCAGTTTTCGTCTATTTTTCGTTACTGCTCCTCTCCTTTTTATCGTAGCGTGATATTATATAGCCTATCACGTTTCTCAATAAATAGGCCACCCAACACAAAAATGATTTTTCAATTCGAATCAGTAGTTCCTGAGATTATCGCGTTCAACCAAACAAACAAACTCTTCAGCTTTATAATATTGGTAATATCTATCTTAAGACTTGGTTGGTCTTATACAGGTTGGCGATGTACTAACCTGCATCCATCAAGGGGGTGATTTTAGCCGTCATACCAAACAATTTCACTTTCGCTATGAGAAATATCCGGTTCGTGAAAAATTAAAGCACATATTGTTGTATAGGTTTCATAGCGAAATTTGTTCAATATGACAGGTAAAATCACTTCCTTGACGGATGCAGGTGAGTTAATCGTCACCCTGTTTATACAAGATAAACATGTCATATTGAGAATCATGAGCGCAGTACCCATGGTCCTCTCAGCCGCTATAATATTTAAGACGCACAGTATAACAGATTCCTCTGGACATACGACCCTGGTAATGAGTCTCAGTCGAATACCTGTCTACTTGGTCTTTGTTTAAACTTTGAACGACGACAACTTCTGTCACAGTTAGAGAGTAGTAGTAGACTTGCCTACTTTTACCACCTATGGTGTTTGTATCTTTCTTTTTGCAAGATTGTGTTGGGTTCCAATAAGTTCTTAAAAACGGACTTAGGTCCATAAATATTAAACTAGCATCATTTGTTTCTTTTATCTTTTCATTTAGCTTTCATTGAATTAAGGCAGTGAAATGAGATCAAATAAAATCAGAGTCCTCTGTCATGATGACTAAGCTCAAAAGAAACCCTTTGGAGTTTGTCATGATGCATTGTGCACATTTCACAAGAACAGTATGAGTCAACAAAGAAAGAAAGAAATGATACAGTGTACACTAGAAACTTTATGACGATACTAAATAAAAAACAAGGAGAGTTTCTTAGGAAACATTAAAACTACACTAATTCAGAATCAGGTCATTGCACATTGGGAAGTTTAACTCGATCGATGAATGTCTATAAAGACTATTAAGTTTTAAACTATAAAGCGAGATGACGAAGACTTCTAAATATATCTATCAACTAATGTGTTGTGTGTCTCGGGTATTTATAAGCTTTTTTGTCTTAACGAGACGTAGCTTCCTTTCTAGTTCTGTTCATTGTTAGAAGTACTGATGGTCTTTTGTGCACGATGTGTCTTTGTTAGAATTAGCTTCTGTCCCTTACAAAATAATTATTCTAGGTCAATTATAACAATGAACTGTACAAATAAGACTGTTTACGATGATGCGGTTTGATCGAAAGAAGTTAATGTAGGTATCATTCTTTGGTGTTCTTCTGATCATATTCGACTTTACATGCGTACACGACCCTGAAATAATTGTGAAATTAGTTATTCTGCTTAACTAACACTTCGTCACATGACTCTTATTTTTGTGATGATAGACTGGTAAATGAAATAAGCTATCCCTAACTACACTGTTTCTCCAAAAGGCTGGGTACGTCCATAGTACACCCATATTTCGCCGGGGGCGTGTCTAGTGCCATTAACCGGGCAAAAATCCAGACTCGCGGCTGCTACTAATAAAATCCATATAGAAAAATCCAATAACACTTTACCCGACGGCCGACCCGGTAATAAAACCCAGGACCTCATGCTTCACAGTAGTGCGTGCCATCACCAGACCAACGAGGATGTCGAGTAGTCTTTCCCTACCTATGATACCACATCGTGTCATTGTTTTCTCTATCTTTTCTTTCCCTCTAGCAATATTGATTCCTTCTCGTCCTCCACGAAATATTACTTTCAAACGACGTAATACGTTTCGTCATATATTTCTTCGAAACAGCCGACGTTTAGTCGACGTCTATCATCGCATCTTTGTTGAAACAGCACATGGCTTTTAGCGGTTATATCTACATGAATCTATATGTGGTGTCTGTCGATACATTTAGATATCTACATATAGCTTTTGCAATGCCTTGGAACATTTCTTCAAGGTCTCAATTAAATAGCAAGCAAGAGATATAGAAGTCCTTTGTCAATGTTTATTCCTGGTTGTCGACAAGATTCCAAGATGTCATGAGTCAGCTTCACTTGGTCCTTTTACTTAGGATTTCTAAATAAGGATCTACCCGAATGACAAATTAAATTTATATTGGTTCCCTTCTGTAAGTCTGCTTGGTCATTTAAGTCTTATTCATCTGAAGGACTGCAAAACCAAATATAGGAATGTAAACTTAGAGCTAGGCATTTGAAACGAAAGAAAAATCTTTCAGCTGTAAAACTACATAGCGAAATTTCTTCCAGAAGACGTAGACGCTGAAACTGGCAAACGCCACACTTTGTTACGTAGGCAGCCGTCGGAAACGCTAGTTCATTCCCCGTCGGATAGATGTCGCTGCCTGCATTAACCTACATCGATGAGTAGACACGCGTCACTTGCAGCTGTCCGAATATAATTTACCGGACAACAGCACAGTGAGACGACGCGTGGACAAAAATGTATTAATAGTTAGGTTTATATTCCCTTTAGGGCAAACAAAGAATTTTCGGGGTTAGTCACTTGGTTGAATGTGAGCCAAAGATATGTGGTACATTGCTGTATTTTGGGCAAAAAACTTTGTAGAGAAAATGGTCTGCAAAGGAATAACATAATACATATTCCATTCCTTGTTCCATAAAACAAAGCAGGAAAGCGTCTTATTACACAGATTCGTTTTAAAAGCCGGAAAAATTATCAAAATGCTCAAAAGAATAAACCTAGGAAAAATCCTTTGCCCTTCATGGAACCTCATGAAGAAAAAAATTATATAGGTTAGTTGTAGTTTTCTTTAAACAAAATTAAACCTGCAAATATATATTGAAAACAAAATTCCTTTAAGTTCAATAATCTGAAATATTTTTGTGTCTTGTTTTACTCATGAAAGTGTGAACTTCGAGAATGTTGAAAAAAACTTATTGACGTGGAAGGTGATGTGTCTCGTTTTGGCAGAGTGTGGGTGCGCCAGAGCAATCCCCTTTGCAACGTATTATGTACTGTTCGACAATCATATGAACTTGTCTACTGACTCTTTTTTTAAAGAATTGGAGTATCTAAATCTTATAACGATTTTATAATGAATTGCTTATTCTGTTACATTCCTAATATGGAGTAACTAAATATTGAAAATGTTTACGCGTGAATAATTTATCAATGTTTTTTTTTGTTGTTGTTGTTTTGATTAGTTGCCAAAAATGCAAGCACTACATTAATGCATATGCATTGTACGCAATACATTCGCGTCTTAGCTGTATTTCTTTATTTATAATACGCTTTAAGTAATAAAGCGTAAATAATTACCATTAAAATAACTCAGAGCTCGAGTTCACGACCGCAAAACAACTCAAAAAATTTGACGAGAAGGCGGTGAAAGTTATTTCAGTAATGATGGTATTATTTATAATTTCTGACGTTGAGTTTGTACTTGCATTGGAGTTATGAGGAATATAATTTATTTTATTATAAGTAAATAAAGCGATAAACGAGGTGCCATGAAGAGACATATTATTCGTATCCAAGGCATAAAGAGCCAAGGGCAATTTGTTCGTCATTTATTTTATAAATTTATGTTTTTGTTTACATTTATATCTTACTAGCTTCTGTCCGCAACATCAACCGCATCACCGCATGCAATTTTTTGTTCCCCTATCCATGCCGTTGCATCGCATCGCCTGCCCGCGCGGGCATATTACTTTGTTTTCGCTTAGCGTTCTTTCTGACTTTTTACTTTGTACTCGGATCTTAATGGTAATAGCATGATAGTAAATAACCCACAACTTCTCTCAAGAATTGCGCTATCAAATGTATTTTTTTAAATCCGTTGAGTACTTCCAGAGATTGGCGCAGTCAATCAAGCAAAACACAAACAAACTTTTCAGCTTTATACTTATAATATAGATTTAATCAAGGGTCCCGTTTCCCAGAGTCAGCGTTTCTGAAGACCTTCAATTATAAAGCATGAATTATTTTACCTTCTGAAGTTCGCAGCAGTAACGCAATCGCTTATAAAGTATGATAGTTCGTTTATAATTACACCCGGTTTATTCTGTTAAATCTTACCGTGACAACTCTGGTGACGTGAGCTGTCATTCCACCTGAAGTTAAGGATTATTGACAGTTCACTTCAAGTTCGCCTTACTTAAGCTGTCACGGTAAGATTTTTTTTACAGAATATCATTTCTTTATAATGGGATTTATGTCTTATCGTTTTTATGTTTCCCTAACAATTTTGTGCTATGCTAACATTAAAAAATAAAGATTTTTTTTTAAATATTGCATTTGGCCAAAGACAATAAAAAACACTGCACATATCTGAGTCATATGTTTATGAAACTAATTTTAACTGTACCTGATATTTAAACGTTTTATTATCTCTTCATTTTTTAAACAAAACTACAGCTTTATGTTTATATTTTTATAACATTAAATCTAAAGCGAACAAAAATAAAAAGACATCAAATTTTGTCCACATTATGTTTTCATGAGCCCACTGTGCGCCCAGTGATTCATTCACGCCTACGATTGCCAAAACCGCTCCAGTGTTGCCTGTAAATACAATTATGAGATACAAGGAAACATTAATTATTTCATTTCGATGATAACTAACCAGCTTACTTCCTATTCGTCGTATTTTCCGTGACGTAGGAGCATGCAGTTTATAATCTCAGATTACTAATATTGAGATCATTTCGTGAATTAGTGACGTCTGTATTGCATTTATGTAATTAGAATAGAGATAATTATGGATCTATGGGCTTATTATACATTACGTAAGCCAACGCCTCAATAAGTACTTTTTAACCGAGTTCAAAAAAAGGAGGAGTTTATCAATTCGACTGTATTTTTTTTTAATGTTTGTTACCTCATAACTTTTGACTGGGTGAACTGATTTTAATTATTCTTTTTTATTTAAAAGCTGGTGCTTCCCAAATGGTCCCATTTTAATTTGGTTCCATTCGGACAATGGGATCCATGTGAAAACCATATAAGTAAGTAATTTGCATTAAGTATTTGCGCGACAAATGAACGAATAACGCGATTAGATTAGTGATTAGGGGGTATCTGCCATAACTAAAAAGTTAAAAATAAAAACTTTTCACAAAAAAATAACAACCGACTTCCTTAAAAAACACTACAAAGTCAAAAATAACCTTAATTTCGGAAGTCGGTGGGAAAAAACCTTAAAAAGTTATTTTTGACTTTGTAGTTTTTTTTTGTTTGCGATAATTTAGCCCGCGAAATTCAAATTTTCCCGCATTTTTTGGAAGCTATTTCATGAATTAGTCATTCCATTGGATTAAACGAATTTAGGGTTAAGGATTGTATTGATGATTTCAAAGAGTTTTTAAACTCAAGTATTAAAAAAAATATCTTATTATAATTTACGACAACTTATAATGTACGATAGTACGGAAGCCATCTTGTTCGAGCCTGACTCGCACATGGCCGCTCTTCAAAATAAATAAGGCAGTTAGTTTTAATTTGTATAACAAATTAACTGTAAATTTCACTGGCTGTATTTACGGATGGATAGAAAGAAGTGAGAACGATTTCCGTGTTACATAATGAAATGCATAACTGTTAACACTAAACGTTCCCCGCGATATTATGTATTCATTAGAATTTATTAACACTGCTTCAACAGTGTTAATAAATTCTAATGAATATGTCGACTAGAGCTAAATATATTTAGTTATCTGTAGGTAGATGCGAGTCCTACGAGAAGATCGTTGAACTGGAGGAAGAATTGAGCAGGTGACAATGGGATATAGTAGGGTTATCTGAAGTCCGAAGAGAGGGGGAGGACTCTATACTCCTCAAATCGGGAAACCTGCTGTATTTCCGGGAGATGACCTTGTGAAGGCCGCAGGAATCCGCTGGATGCGGGAAGCACAAAACCGGTCGAAGTGGCGGAGCTTGGGGGAGGCCTATGTCCAGCAGTGGACGTCTTTCGGCTGAAATGATGATGATGATGAGGTAGATGCGGTCTTCTTACAGATTGAATTGCCAACGTCGAAAAGGACGTGACAAAAATCACAATCATAGCATTTATTTCAAATAAGTAAACCAATAACAGGCATTTTTGAAATACCTAGGGGTCGTCGGTCAGTCAAAAATATGAAACAACTCTCCATCCCAAAGCGTGGTAGGTTCCAGACGAGAAGAACGCGCAAGAAACTCCAAAAGCAAACTTATAAAATATACACTTTATAAAATATACACTTTATAAAATATACACTTTATAAAATATACACTTTATTCTCTACCTAGCACTTCGTCCGCATGAAATTTATAGCTCATGTTACTCCGAAACAATATAGTTTTCCATAAATCATCATCATCATCATCATCATTTCAGCCGTAAGACGTCCACTGCTGGACTTAGGCCTCCCCCAATTTGGGGGGCTTTGCCATAATCGCCACGCTTGGCAGACGGGTTGGCGATCGCAGTATGGTGGTAAAATGCATAGAGAACGCTGCTGCCCATTCTCTAGTAAGTCCTTTCGTCGCCTTTTACGACACCCACGCCACGGGAAGAAATGGGGTGATGTTATTCTTTACGTCCGGCACCACACGGTACTTTTTGCATAAATGAAAGAATTTTAAAAATCGGTTAAGTGGTTTTTGAGTTAATCGATTACAAACAATTTTACAAACAATCAAATATTTCCTCTTTATTAGTGTAGATTTGTCAGATATTTATTGAAGAATATTAAAATTAAATGGTAAAATACATAAATCTTCAGTAATGTTGTGTTAAAAGTTGAACAACTCTGCAAATTTGTCGTCGTGCGTTGACCTGGATTGGATGACACGTCTTTTGCTTCCTGGTAACTAGGCTAAAAATGTAGGAAATTATTATTATGAGTCTGGAGTTGAATGAAAGAGCAGGAAAAGTTTTCTTGTTGAGTACTATTTCATCTCAAAAAGAAAACGTATTTCTTTATAAAAAGTAGTCAACTGACATGGCATAAATGTTGTTTCAATGGGAGACGCAAGCAAAAATAAAAACAACCTGTAGAAAACGTCTGTCGTCATTTAGGATTCGCATTTTCAAATTTCGAATTTGATTAATAAACTCATTACGTGAAACACTTGTAACACCGCTTGGTGACGCCACCTGTGTAGCGACTATTCAACGTCTAAACTCTTCATAATAAAACCTTTTCGCTCCACTTCTTTTTAAACTTGAACCCTTTTATGCAAGTGGGTGTCTACTAAACGCCTTTGTAAGTCGTCTTGCATCACCCTGCACCGTTGTTGCCTACAAAGCCGTTCTGAATACATCCATTGATGAAACTACTGAATATGTAGGAGCCATTTGAGCAGACGCAGCCACGCACGACGAGAAATGCTGATAAATATTCATTGGAATATCGTTATTGTAAACAGAGGACGTCATAACTTGCTTGTATCCGCGTTGATTACTTGATTAACTTATTAAGTTAAGTTATTATGGGATGTGGTAGGTACATGATTCTGAACCCCACGGTGGCATTTTTCGTCGATTATTTAAAAAAATTGCTGTTCCATACATTTCGACACCGTGGGTACTTTTTTATGTAACAGCTGATTTCTTCTTTGGTAACCGACAAGCAATGTCTGCGCGGAGGTCATGAATCGTGTGTTGAATTTATGGTTACAGTATGTGCCCTACCCTCCCGTATGTATAGCAAACCAATATAACATTACAACCCGTCTATTCTGTGTAAATACCTACCAAAGAAAAAATGTAAGTGAACTGAGCTTGTAATGTAAGCTGAAATTTCACCTGACGCTAGGGATTTACACTATTTACTAGCTTACTTCAACTAATTTTTCACGGTGATATTTTAACAAAATAAATCAGCAGCAGTTCTAATGTGCACCACTGCCCGTTTTCTCGAACACGAAGCGACACAAATGAATGGCTAAATAAAAAAGCGTTATTGGATTTTCAACTTTAGACGTAAATCCGAGCCTTGCAAATCCAACAACGCGCTCTTATTTAGGCATTCATTAATGTATCGCCTAGTATAAGTGAGAACAGGCATGTTGAGTAGGTATTTACCGAACGTAAAAGCACAATGGTGCAGTGGTAGCCCAGTGGTAACGGCCGCGACTTACGAGTAGTCGTGAGTTCGAGCCCAAGCAGGTGCTTTACTTTGTGTAAATTATTTCATCACCACTACTCTCAAAACGGTGAAGGAAAACATCGTGAGGAAACCAGCATGTCTTAGAACCAAAAATTCGAAGACATGTGACATCTACCAACCCGCACTGGGCCCGCGTGGTGGAGTATGGCCCACTCCCTCTCACAGAGAGGAGGCTTACGTCCCAGCAGTGGGAACATTATAGGCTGCCGATGAAAAGCACACCCTAAAATGTATCCACTGCTGGGACACAGCACAGGTCTCTAATTTTCGAGAGAGGCCGTAATTTGCTACGCGGGCCCATTGCGGGTTGGTCAACGATATCGTCTTAGAATTTTTGGTTCTCGGTTTCCTCACGATGATTTCCTTCATCGTTTTGAGAACAATGGTGATCAAATCATTTACACAAAGTAGGTAAAGCGCCTGTCCCGGTACCAACCCGGACAGGCGCTTTACCTACATACCTAAACTCGTACGTTGCAACCGATGGGCCACCACGGCCACAGTTTGCTAAAGTAGTTTGCTGTTAGTAAATAGTGATCAATCTTATAGACAGAAGAACTCGAACCAATTTGCACTCGATTCACACAGACTAAACACACATACTGTATAGTTAGGATAAAGAGCGCTTTGTTCTCTAATGGAACATTCAGTGTTCAGGACTGAAGCGTAAATGCGTCATAGAACGTCACTTCTTTCGTTACCGATCGTGTATAGTTTGTGTAAACAGATACATACAGACAGACATTTCGATCGCGTAAATGTAAACTTCAAATTTTACTTAGAGCGCACACAACAACACTACTTATTACTTATTAACACTATTTATTTTTATTATTTTTGAAGTGAAAACTTCTTTAGCGGCGTTGAGCACTTTTTCTGTAATGGGTATAAAATCTTAAACTCGCGTCAGGACACGTGACCTGATCGAAAAAGCGTAGGACGGATGGAGAGTAGACAGCTATCCCCTCTCTACGGCGCGGCGAAAATGTATGCCTGGGCCTACTGTTTCGTTTAGGCGGCGCAGGGCGCTTGCGCGAATGTTCGTCTATGTTACAGCGTGCCACGCGCATCCATGGATGGTGACAGCTGATGGCTCGACCGTCTGTGTAGTGATCACATTGTTGTGTATTCGTAAAATTCGTGAATATAAAGTGCTTAAAATATGGAAATTGAACAACAAATTATTCCCTAACCATTCCAAAATATCAAACATGCTCAACGTTAATAATCAAGTTTTCACTTCTGCCGGCACTCCCGGAGTGCAATTTTTTTAATAGTGGGAAGCAAAATATTATTCCATACAAAATGACGTCTTTGAGGCCACAGTTATTCTGACGCATGAATCATTTAGGGATCGTAAAGTGCAATTTTTTCATCCAGTTAGGTACCTCCTGTTGAATAATTAAAACATAGGAATGTCTAAAATCCTAAATCTCAATTTTATATAGTATTAGCGTCTTTTGAACTACCAAACAGTAGTACAAATTATAATTAAATGCCCGTGTAGAAAAATCCTATAATGTACTGCAATTCCATTGCACGGACCGTAGGTCCTTCTACGATTTTGCGTAGTCGTTTTGCCTACGGCGTAGCACAGAATAGACCATACATTTCGAGAATAAGAAACTCGCGTAGTACCTCTACGATAAGGCTACGAATTAATTATAGTTTGGGAAAATGTCGATACTGTGTTCGTTTTCTTTTATCTAACTAATAGTTTTCGAAACTATTTTATTATGACAATGAAAATATTTTTGTAATGGTTATATAATTTTTAAAAATGTACGTGTGTGTAGCAGCTAGCCACACAGCTAGTACACCCCCCATTCATAAGCTGTTTAAAAACAAACTTCCAAGAAATTCATGTTTACACTTCTGAGTTCACCTGAACAATCAGACAGCTGACGAAAGCTTAGAAATTGTGACGTCAGGCTATAAAGAGACGCGAATGTGCAAGTAGCCTTGAGTGACGCAAATGTCATTATATAACGGGCTTAAAACGGATGTGTCCCGGTATTTATAGTGCGGGTCACGGGCGACGCCAGGTGAGGCGCTAGTGTCCTCGCCCAATGACAGGGACGTTTGCCGCGCTTTCTTTATCACCTGTCACTTTTATTTGTAGCTGTCTGGACTTTCCGGTGTCTATGATTTCGCGTTTTACTTTTTTAATTTGAAAAGCGAATGAAAAGAGCTGCGAGTTCTTCTTTTGTTTTTCTTGAGATAAAATTACGAATAAATTACTGGTTGCCAAGTTTTCTACGTCGTACCGTTTGAAGCTACAAACGCTTTTATGTACATATCTTTCATTGTTAGTCACAGTAATCACAGTGGAACTGACAACGAGACGTTCTTAATACAAAATTGTAATTTATTAAAGAATGATGTGCTGAAATCGGAACATAAGTACGACAATTTATTTTCTGAGAAAGTCAATGTCCAGTTCAGACATTAACGGGCTGATTATGACAAAAATGATAAATGTACCAACAAACGTCAAAAACACACCAACATTGGTCCAATATGTGAGCCAAATAATCACATGTCACCTCACGAGATTTTAATGACCCTTTTGACAATCCTAGCCATACATTACATTTAATTTGGACTGTAATTGCAGGTAAGTGACATTGGCTGGCGTCGCCATGATGGAGCGGGCGACATCACGTGAGTACCTACTTCCTCTTGGGAATGAAAATGTAAGTCATCATGAGATTATCACCTTCAGAGAATACTGCAGTGTCACTAAATTATACCAAGGTGGTGATAACACTACTGTAAAGTTGTGTATTCAAGGTAAACAAAAACTGTGCAAAAGGACATAATTTAGGTTGCGAATATTTTTTTTACAGTTTTCTTTTAATAACACACTCATTTTTTTACCATTATTGCAGTGAGGTTTCCAAAACCCTTCCGCTCTATAACCCACTGGGATTGTAGAATTTCCTTGTGACATATGGAAACATTATTAAAATGTTATTTCCCATAAAAAAACAGCATTTTTTACTCTGCTGAAGTATGATTTTTGAGTATGAAATGAATAACTTTCTAAATTATCCGTTCCCCCCTACTATGACTTTTGATTGTTTTATATTAAACAGCATCAGGTTGTTGTTGTTGTTGGAATCATCATTTCGTTACACTACAGCAAGTAGGTACATATACAATGTTTATGCAACGTTTCATGCAACTCTAGAATATTATGATGCACAGTTTTCGTTTATCATGAATACGAAAGCGGATTTCAGAATAGAATAGAATAGAATAGAATATACTTTATTTGCTTTGAATGCAGGTACATACAAATAGGATCGTAAATAACATAATAAAGAACCGTGTACATTCTGCCTTGTTGGCATGCAAACACAATAATTATTATACAAGTTATCAAAATAGGTTATTAAGATGTATCATTTAGGAAATCCTGAACAGAATAATAACATTTATCTAGAAGTAATTCAGTAAAACATTTTTTAAATTTCATCAAGGGCAAGGTTTTCATATGATCGGGAATTTTATTAAAGACAACAGGAGCCATACAAATAACATTTTTTTTTAATAAACTCGTTTTAAATGTGCCTGTGTGAAGTAAATTCTGATATTGTGATCTTAATGATGTACTCCGTTTTCTGGTTTCTGTTAATGTGGCAAATAAATTACGGTTTGTTTTAACAAATATTGCTAATTCGAGGATATAGAGGCATGGGAAAGTTAATAGTTTCTGAGACTTAAATATAGGCACACAACTGTCAGTAACTTTGAGGCCAAATATAGCTCTCAAACAGCGCTTTTGAGCTTTAAAAATGCTTTCTCGTTCGCTACAATAACCCCAAAATATAACACCAAATCTTAAAATAGAAATTACAAGACCATGGTAGGCCACTAGTATTGTTGACCGATTTACTTTTTTGGATAGGTTGTATAACATAAACGCGGCTGTGCTCAGACGTTTACAGATATCTTCTGCTTGCGGCTTCCATGTTAACTGGCTATCAATTAAGATTCCTAGAAATTTTGTGCTATTCACTTTATCGATAGTTTGGCCATTGTAGTTGATATCCATGTCACCTGTAGATATACGTTGGTGAAAATGCATAGTTTTAGTTTTTTGTAGATTAATAACTAGGTTATGTGTTACAGAAAACTTAATTAATTTTCTTTTATTTTTGTATTCTTCGTTGAAGTTTCGTGATTGATTCATTATACTGTATGTCAATGTGTTGTATGCAAAATATAGTTTTTGTTTTAAATACGTTTAATTTATAAAAATAATTTATTTTTATGCACCAGCGTCACAAGCGTTATTTTTGAAATCTCAAGCGTTTACAGTAGGTAATTATTGTTCACCTGCCTAATTAGGTCCGTCTGTATAAGTCATATTTACCCATCCATGCATGATTGATATCTATTCTTCTTCGTCCGTCGTGTCGATGGTACCACAGAGTATTAAATTGTGAGGTCCAAAACGTCACCGGTTTGTCGTCGGTGGCAGCGCAGAGGTCGAATATATCGTAAAACTTATGATGAATTACGTCGATACACATAGAAATCAAAACCTCACTGCAATTTTGAAAAACTATCTGAGTACGCAAATCGAAGTGATCTTTGTTTTCATAGCTATAAAGTTGCTTTTGGATGGCTGCCACTAACAAGCATGCCAATATCACAGTGATCTTTATTCTCGTTGCAATAAGGTTGATGTTGGCTTGCAGCTGACAGAGGTAAAATAACTGTCAACGGACTGCATCCTGATCTTGAAATTCATAGTTTCATACCCTTCCTTTGATACTTTACAAGTGTTAACAGAAAAACAGTTTACCTCGTAGTAGGGAGACATACACATGAATGTTACCGTAATTCCGTGTTGGCATTCTGTCAAAGTATTATATTGGTCAATGAGTAGTATCTACTTATGTAGTAGAAAAGGTATGCAATAATGTAACCTTTTGTCCTTTTTAATTGTATTGTATTTAGTTTTAGTCAACAAAACGCACGTGGAAAAGGTAGAGACGGCAATAAAATAGACAGTATTACATTTCTAAACTAGCTGTGTCCGCGGCTGCGCCCGCGCTGCTGTCGGAAATTCAACGAGAACGTGCTACCAGGACAAAAAGCCTATACTTTTTAAGATTACCCATCTGCCAGTGAAACTCCCGTCAGTCGGTCCAGCCGTTACGGAGATTAGCCAGAACAAACAGACATCAGAACAAAAAAAAAAGATTTTGTTATAAGCACCTATATATATGTATACCTTCATATACATTTAGAAAAAAGCTGTTGTTTTGACAATACAAACAGACACTTCAATATTAGTTTATTTGTAGAAGAATGTAGATGTAGATTGTGTACGTAGATATCGAAGATAGTTACATTATACAAGACATTACAAATACACACTTCTATTTTATTTATTTGTATAAGTAGGTTAAAGAAGCTGAACATAGGAAAGTACAAAAGCACAAAAAAACATTTTGCACCAGATTTCTTACATCGACAACACACAGTTGTCAGTGCCACGTTATGTAGAGGCTTTGAGAGAGCTTTTGTGTTACAATGATATCGTGACCTTTATTTACTATAAAGAAATATCTATCAAATATACAGGAAGGCAGGGATATCAACTCACAATATGTTACCATGGAATCAGTGCATAATTTTGGACCTCCGTTCAAGTTTTTTGCTGTATCTCACAAAACTGGGTCAAAATGATTTGAACCAATTTTCTTTAATAACCGGCAAAAATTTATAGGCAGGGGTTTAGAATCATGTACTATACTACTATCCATAGTAATAGAATTTGCATCGATGTCCCTGCCACACGTATGGCTAACTAAAAAGTCGATTAAACAGTAACGTGATGTTGGGCCAAAATCACGTTACGGATAAATGACATCAAATAATCAGAAAATTAACGAAAACTGTACGTGGTTATACTTGTAATCCATACTCATATAAAAAATGGGAAAGTGTGTGTTTGTCCGTCTTTCACTAAACGGAGCGACGAATTGACGTGATTTTTTAAGTGGAGATAGTTGAAGGGATGGAGAGTGACTTAGGCTACTTTTTTTTCTTCTTTAGGTGGCTGGAGTACACTTAGAAAAGCCGTGCTTTTCCAATGGACAGTTGTATGTAGCATGTTCGCGTGTGTCCAATGCCCAGAATCGTTACATTCTATCCCCAAAAGGAAAGACATATAATACCGTTTACAGTAGCGTATTAAAATAACATTTTGTTCCGAGTTCTCTACTGTGTTCTAAATCAGGAAAGGGGAACCGTGTTACCCCGAATTTAACGCGAGCGAAGCCGCGGGCAAAAGCTAGTTCATTATAAGTATACATTTTTGTCGACCGTACTCATGTAGGTAATTAATGTTCAGTATGTAGGTTATGTTAATTATTCTAAATACTCTGTTTCGGAAGTATTCTTTTATCCAATTGACAAATAGTACCGTGTGTATTGTTGGTGTGACAACATCGACCCATTGTAGGATCCTGTAGTACGTACATACCTGTTGAAAGGCCAAAAGGGGGTCGTTATGAAGAATTATGTTTATTACGCCACGCGTATGTCAGGGGCCATAAAATTAACTAGCTAACAATAGAGATGAATGCTATTCGTGCCACAAGACCATCCCAGAGTATAAGCGTGGAGAGACAGCGTAAAATGTAGGTATTGATGTTTGTGGCGGGGTCTGTATGTAAGGGGCCAATACCTGCAGGGCTATTCTGTGAAAAGACGTGAAATTATCTGTCATTCCACCTGATGCTAGAGATTTACACTTTGACAGCTTGCTTCACTTAGTTATTCACGGTGACATTTTTTAGAATAACGCGGTTTTGGATCGGATACCGGAGGAGCGTGACATATTACGCAGGTACTCCAGCGTCATAACCAAAACTAGTGAAAGTGAGTTGATCCCCTTTTAGCTAAGGAGACCGACTCGTACGCCTGGGAGGTTCCCGGGGAACCCCAGTGTGGAAAACATCCAGGAGAAATTCCGTGCCGTGGGTAAAATTGAATTGAAAATGTAAATTGGAAATACATACATAGGTGTGCTGCGTATAAATGTAAACATATTTGCATTGTTTTTCTACAAGAAAAAAGCTCAACATAGATAAGGACTTTTCTTAACGCATAATTTAGTAGGATGTAGAGCACCAGGCTTCGTCTATTTAGCCTTTGGAATATCTCAACAAGTTTCATCATACATATTTTACATATTAAAGAAACATAAATTGCCACCTATCATCATGACTGAGTTCAGCGTTAAAAAAAAGCATGGACTGTGTGAAAGGTGATATACTTAATGAAAGGGTGACTACCGAGATCTGAAAAATTAGGAATATATTTCAGATAGACATCAAGACACAGGTACAAAAATGAACTACATAGATATAGTAGTGGTCGCATACCATTACAGTTTTGTACCACCCTCGTGGCATACAGGCATGAAGGGTTTTTTCCTTCCTTTTAGGTTGTCCGTAGTGGAGTGGAAAACAAGTTGAGCTACCCCCAAATAGATTAGGATAAGGGCAATAGTTGATATAGAGCACCAGGGTACATGTAATTAGCTTTTGAAATCTGTCGAAAACTATAATTCTAAATAGAAATATACTAAAGAAATTTAAATTTCTATCACCATGACTTTGTTACGCCTTCATTAATGAAACATCGTAAAAAAGCAAGTATTCAAGGAATTCGCAATAAAACGTTTTATGTAATAATTCATTTTATATATCCACACGCCTATTCTTGGTTATTAAAACTTCAGTTCTAATCAAATAATTGTATAACTGTGAGAGCTTTGCAATAAATAAGTTTTCGCTCGCACAATACTTCTAGTCGTAACGACGAACAACCAAAAAAGGTTTCATGTTTAAGTGAAACTCATAAAAACTTTTCATAGCCAATCAATCCTGAAAACAGGAAATGGTTTATTTCACAATGGATTTCTCTCTTTATGCGAATTTAATTTATAGTGACACGTCTTTCAGTCCTTAGACCTTGGCCACAGAATTTAATATCTTTTCACGTTCCCAAGCGACAAGCAATGTTTCTTGGCACAAAAATTCACAATACGATTAATTCTTCACATTTTCTCATTAACGTCTTAAGTTTCCGAACTGTTACCATCTGTTACAACGAATTCGCAAATCACCGAGTGATCACTTCACATGAAAGAGAATTCGGTCCAATTACCAGTTCATGCATAAAAACCTGGAATATTTGTGGGATGACCCATAATTTATCGCTGCATTCGATTCTGAGCCATATTCTAATATATGTAGAGTCTACATTGTTGTATCATGTTGAGTCTAGTGATGCGACTACATTGGATAAAGGACTTTATCGATAACGATATAGCTGCTAAAGTATCGTGTCGGGCGTTAATCCCCGAAGCATGCTACAGATTTATCGCGCGCTGTTAGGAGAACCGCGTATTTATATTAAGTGGAGGAGCTGTCAGCGCCTACGCCGACGGCGCTCTGGATGGCTACATACAATAATGTATCCCACCACCAAACTCTAGATTTTATCAACTTTTCGGAATTTAATTACATGGAAATATTCACTAGAAATAACAGTCAGTTTGCAATTCTGTAGTATTTTTCCTCGACTGGGAATTACACATAAAGCTTGTTATCCAAGTTTAAATCAAACTGGCACAGGTTTTAAACAAAATTTAAAAAATACGCTACGCACAAGTAGTTTACAACCTAAAATATCTAGGGGTTTAAAAAAAGCTGAATATAACGAACTGCAGACATTTGGTTTGATATAAATACTTGTTTTTAATTTAGATATCATAAAAACTCTGATGTTGAGCCAATTCTCGTAATGTGTCGGAATCGCAATCGGAATTCCACCATAAAATACAATTACGACAAATAAGACAAAACCTGCAAGTATGATATTTGTTTCGAAAATTAACCAGTTAGTGAGCTTAACAAAGCGTTTAGAAGTGACATTAAGAGGCAGTTTATGTCAAAGTAAATTCTGTGAAGCGTGCGCAGGCAACCGCGGTACATTAAATAGGTGGTATTTCACGTTGCAAAATAATAAATGCGTAAAATACCAATATCAATCTGGAATAATTGTAGCGGAGACCGCCGCGACACTTAACTCTTTCGACTAGATCGTCCAACTAATAATACGCCCGCACGTGAAATGTTTTGGCTGGTGCTTTTTGTTCGCGCCGGTTATTTCAGTTTTCCAGTAGGATTTTATACAACATCAACTCTGGCCGTCTCCGCAGTGCAGCGCCAGAAAACGCTCCTGTCGACGCTTTCCTTATATCGGTCCGTGATTAAAGTTTATCACCGCTATGGGCACACCACACAACGAACCTGAATTACACGACAATATCGAAGTTTAAAACGGTCCTCATAAGATAATCATTTTTGGATTAATGTGTGATAGCGACCACTTATTTGTGAACGTTCTGTGAAGTGCAGTGAATGTGTGTCAAAGGTCTTTCGGAGTTCAGTGCAGTGGGTGTAGACGAATATAACGGCAACCATGTCGGAGTTCTTTGGACCATGGACCGACAAGGAAGAGGGCGATCACGAGTCGACTATCGTGGAGGAGACTGTGGAGACGTTCACCACGACCACCACGAGGAGACAGATACCTTCAGTAAGTGGATAGGATCCTCAACTAATTGGCCTTGCTCTAGACCCGCACCGCGGTTATCTTTTTGCCACAAAAACGTAATTAGCAACTGACGACAGTTGCATTTAGGATCAGGTGAAACGTGGTGTGTCACTGGAGCATGACATCTTTTAATTCCAATATCACCTTGTTAACAAATGAGGGAGACGGCGAATGGCGACACATATATTTTTATTGCGTCTCGCCTGTATCATTGTTAGAGGTGTTTATTTTGGACAAGTCCAGAGCGCGGGTGTCACGGGCGCTGTCAATGTAGAATCCCCTTGATATAAACCAGCTCCCGCACCAAGGTGAAGGCGAGTTCCACCGTCAACTGTCACCGCTCTTATAAATCAAGTGACGCACAAGTCTAAAATTACATCATTTTCGCTTCACGACCTGTAAAAAAGAAATTTGGAGTCACTCTTAATTTTGCATCGTTAAGTGCAAATTAATTATTTCTGGGAAAACTGAAAAACAACGTAATACAGCGAAAGACCTATTAGTCCCCGTCAGTAGGACGTCAATCCAAAAAATTAAGGTGAACATAAAATGAAGAAGCTTTTGATCTCCACAGGTTTATGACAAGTAGTGTCAAAAATTATCTTTTACTTGGTTCATAAATTGTCGTGCATTCAGCTCCAACCATCGATAACAAAATTGTCTGCACTATATCTTTCTGCACATTTTTGTATAAAGTCAAAAATATTATTTTATTTTATACTACTTACGTAGTATTTGTTTTTGGCTCTGGCCTCTAACAAAACTATTGCTGTATTTTAATGTTTTCATGTTTATGGCCCATGTAGCGCAAGTGTTTCGTGAACAGCTAATTAGGATGGCCGGAGTCGACCTTTTGTGTTGACACTAATTTATATACGTTACGCAAACGTCTTTTTATCTAAAGTCTGGCGACTAAGGACCCCGTTCTAGTCTATTTTCCTGGTGTTAAATGGGTCGTGTAATGCCACATTGATGATGCGGAGAAAGCTACGACAAGATTTCTAAACTGTTGGTATCCACCTCTATTTTGAAAAAAGAAATGTTGAATGTTGTTGTTGTTTGTAATCAACAAAAAAAAATTGTGAATAAGCGTAGTAGTGAAGTGCTTCTGAGAACGACCAAAACATCGATAAAGTGGTTCCTATTCTGACTTAACCACTATCTACAGAAATTGTAAGTTAAGAATGTCGTAACACAAACCGCGACTTCTATAACGTCGAACCGTGGAACCAAAGTCGTGTGTCGAGACAATGTGATACCCATCAACATAATGCGCCTGCGCAGTGAATGGTCTTTTGTTTGCGAACAATGGATCATTTTGTAATTGGAAATGCTCGTGTCTTCACAGAAATGAAGAAATTATGATGCTCCTTGCCTTTTTGTCGCGACAATGTAAACTAATGTGTAATTGATGTATTGTCTGCAGTTTCAAATGATGGATTTGTTTGATGACAATAGAAAAGTCTTGAAAACTTTGCTTTCTGTTAAATATAAACATTTTCGTTCCTACTCAAAAAATATTTGCTTCCTAAAATTACTTCATACGCAGTTTTGACGTGGCTTCAAAATGAACCACTCCTAAACGCACTCAAAATTATTTCACATTTTCTAATTTTGGTCGGCGTACTAACAATGTTTAATTTAGAAAACACAGTGTAAACAATTGGCATGATTCATTGCATCCAGTGCTCCACATACTGAAATATTAGTTTCCTTGAGACAATGTAGGAGCCTGCAACTGTAAATCAGGTAGGCTGTAACATGTAATTTTGGTTATTACGACTTATCGTATGGAATTAGCATACAAAAAATAGTCTGTCTGGCCTTTACGCAACTATGTTAGGTTGGCTTCCAGTCTAACTAGATGCAGTGAATATCATTATTTTTCATGAAGCAACTACCTATCTAACCACAACAACTGACTAACTGGTACTAGGATACCCTTTGGTAAGAGTGGTTGTCAGACTATCGGGCTTCTGACGTCCCATAACGTCTGCCAAAGATCGACGAATGGCAGCTAAACAACGGCCTCCGTGCCTGGGAAAACACGTTAACGTGTTTTCCCAGGCACGGAGGATGTAAAGATGGTCACCCATACTTGGACCAACCGCGGCAAGTGCTACGTAACCTGCACCCTAATTGCGAAACGCACAATTTATCACAATCTGAATGGGATTGAAGATTATTTCTAAACCATTGCGTCATTTGTTCGTATAAATTGTCGGCTCAGCAGAGTAAATGACGCAATGAATGTTGTTTAACTATGAATATTAACCAATTCCTACCGATAAAAAGTTTCGCAATTACCCCTCTGATCTATGGAACCTGTGACTGTTAATAATGGCCTAGTATAAAAGCAAGGAAAAATCGACATCATCCTTTTTGCTTTTTTTCGACTCATTAATCTTCTTCTTCTTCTTCTTAGTGTGTCGATAGCAATCTAAATGGAGTTAGCCCAGAATTTGGCTACGAGCTTAGCACTTCAGTAGAGTCTATCAACTCCTGTAGCGTGCATACAACAGGACACGCTGGACAAGATATCAAGTGCCGCATTGTTTGTGATACTGCAACATATTTTCACTCCAGAGCGGAGTCATCTGTGAATCTCCACTTGAGCAGATTTTCTGCACTTCGGCCTACCTGAGTCTGGAGTATATTTAAAGACTTCCAGGAAAGCCAAGGCAACTCGTGTCCAGGTTCTCACCTGATTTTCTGCAGGTGGAACGAATGGGTTAGGTAGGGAAGTGCCATGTCACCACAGGCTTAGTCACTAATCTTAGGGCTTCTGTGGTTACTGTTATTGTATAGAACATTTTCCTCCATCTCTCTATTCATTATTAATTGGTAGTCTATCTGTAAGTAGTCATTCATTCGCTGAAGTAAAAAGGTAAACAAAGACAGAGCATTATGTATGGACACAAAATGAATATGAGGTTCTCATATAACAAGCAGTAATAGATCACAATGAGAGTGTATGAGATGAGAAAGTCCATTGTGTAATTGATATAATTAAATATCTAAACAATGGATTCTCATAAGAAACATCATCTTGCAGACTTGAATCGGTGTCCAGTATTTTGTAGGAGCTAAATGAATTAATAGAGGGCAAATTTATGAACGCACACGCTCTTCGAAACATAGGTCATACGCAAACAAACTGACCTATTGTAGAACCTACAAAATATATGGAGGGAACGAACACGTTCACCTACTATTAAATTTTGCTAAAACTCCCAAAGATTGAATTAAGATTTCCCAGACTTTATTGAGGTTGATCCGCTGTAAATGTTTAGTTAACCTACTATTTGGTAAACAAACGATCAATAAGGCATTTGCACAAATTCGCAATACAATCGAGACGTTGAAAAGTTTTGTACAAACACGCAGGGCCGTAAGTGACCCGGATAGATTTTTCCACGTCCAATAAATGTTGGACGTGACTGTGAACTGGAGATAAGCTAATATCAAAACAGTGAGAAAGTAGTTTGTGGTATGTTATAAAAATCTGGGAAGTATCCGGTCATTGAACTCGGCCGGGTGAATTGTGTTTGTATTCGATTTAGGGATGACGTGACTCACTGGCTTATCCTGAAGCTAGATGAATTCAGAGCTGAATATCTTGTATCTTGTTAGTCTTGGATGTATCTTCTTGTTAGTTCATTCGTGTATGTGTGGAAGTCTTTGTTTATGGTTTCTTCAGACGCGTGTCGCTCTAGGATCATCTTTGAATTTCTTACAAATCACTGCTCATAGGTTTGAATCGAGATCCATGTTTAAGAATCCTTTAGAATAGTGACGGGCCAAGAGGTCTTTGAACTTTGAAAGAAGTATTTGTGTGACGTAGACTATTTAAAACTTAATGTTGAACATTTATAATATGTCGATGTTTAATGTTGTAAATATAATGTTTTAGTTATAATTACGTCATTTAATAGCAGCGTAGGATTTCGAAGCCTATTTGGATAAACAGTTGCTACGCTGATTTAAAAAGCATTGCAAGATTTTAAATGATGGTAATTAACCATTTAGAATCCGTGTTTATGCAACAAAAAAAGCTTAAAACGATAATGGATTCATCAGTTTTAAAGCGTGTTGTTCCCGTAAGCGTAAGTGACTGGGTATTGCGAAACCCTAAGGTAAAATTGGCTGTTAGACTATCGGGCTTCTGACGACTACATTCGCCATAACTATAGAAAAGACAAAAGTGCAGATATAAATGCGAAATTTTACAAAGGTGCGATCTTATCGCTGAAAGCGATATTTTGAAGACAACTTAGCGTACAGGCTGTATACAAACTATCGACCAATAAAAATGTGTGAATGGAAAATGTCTAGCAATTTGAACGTAAAAGTGGCTAAATAAACTGTTGTGTACCGTCTGTACCTACGTCCTTTGTCTGGTCTGCACCGATTCGTCGATTCAGTGTGAGTGATGGTTAATTATTATTGTAGGGGGATTCGTACATGTTTCAAGGGTATTTCTGTTGATATGTTGTGTTCTAAATTGGGATTAATCAATGTTAGCTCGTGCACTGGCAAGGCTTTTTTAAAGAAGAAAGAAAAATAGTTTATTCTGCACAAACAAAACGCACAACATGAAATAAAAAATAGTTAGAAAAAGAAAAATGCACACGTACAAGGTAGCCAAAAGCCCCGTTTTCAAGATAAAAAACGTTGTACAATGTTATCTATGGCTCATTGATTTCACAGCTACGGACCAAAGACAATACAAATCATTTATGCGGTATGACACTGACAGTCATTATATAATAAAAAACAAAACAAAAACAAAATTGCCACCTAGCTACTATAGCTATTTTGCAACCTAGTTTTAAAGCGTGACTTTTATTTTGTTGAAAATTTTACGTTGCCATTTACGACGCCAGGTAAAACTTAAAGAAAGAATATAGGTACATTTATTTCGCACATACTGGAAGATAAACCTACACAGTATAAACACGGGACAGTCAAACAAATATAACAATAAAAATGAAAGTTTTCAACACCGGCAGAAACAAATAGGCAAAGAAGTGAATCATCATCATCATCATCATCATTTCAGCCGTAAGACGTCCACTGCTGGACTTAGGCCTCCCCCAATTTGGGGGGCTTTGCCATAATCGCCACGCTTGGCAGGCAGGTTGGCGATCGCAGTATGGTGGTCAAATGCATAGAGAACGCTGCTGCCCATTCTCTAGTGGGGAAGAAATGGGGAAAAAAGTGAATACCAAAAATTAAAGAATAGAAGGTAGATACTATTAGAGGTTTTTTCTGTTAGTTAAGCCCACTATAAACAGCCTCTTGCCTTTATGTCAATTAATTTGATGTCGGCGTAGCAGTAGCGTAGCGGTGGCGTAGCGGTGGCGTAGCAGTGGCGTAGCAGTGGCGTAGCGGTGGGATATTCGAGACGTTATACGTGTTTTCCCACCTTGCAGCTCTACTACCCGTCATCGAAAAGTTCATTTCCTTGTCGGCCATCTTCCGCAGAGTTATCTATATTTTCTTTGCTCTACCTCTTATCTTACAGCCATCTTTGTTTGTCCAGCCAAAACCGATTTTTCTAGCTTATTATGAACAATTTCGTAACAAAATGCACGTCCGGCATTGTAAACAGTTTCATCAGCCATCACGCGGGTTCGATGACAGCCGCCGAAAAGTGCTAATTGCCCGACAGAACGAACTGAACCATCGCTAAATGAGCCAAATGCTAAACGCGAACAATACGAACAACCACATTACGAACTGCCTACGTATTGTCGATCTGCGCGAACATGTAAAAAATCTTTGACAGTTTTTTTGAAGAATATCGTGTTAGAATGGAAGCTGAAAAAGTAAAGAGAAGGGTTTGATTAAGATTTCTACACTCTTTGGTTTAAAACAATTAATTTATGAATATATAAAACCATTTTATAGCTCATTTTTGTCTCATAAACAAGGGTACAGCGAAATGTAAAATTAAAAGTAAAACTTTTTTGTTTACATCCAACTGAAAACAAACAAAAGAGCGTCGTAACAGTCTGAAAATAAAGATGAAATTCGTTTGACGGAAATATTTCAGCATACGACGTTGTTGAATTGCGTGCAGACGAATCTAAAATAGATCCAACTGCTTCGCTCCGTCGAGATACGTACATTTTTGGAAATCAAATAAAAGCAAAGCGTTTAAAAATAAAATTAAAGCAAGGTTGTGTGTAAATAGAAAGCGCGGATGCGAAACGTATGAATCACAAAGGTCAACTTTACGTTTGTTTAGTGATAGAGCGGTACAAGGGTTAATAATCTCGTTTGACCGAGTCGAACGTGTCGAACTCACAATGAACGATCGAAATAGACGCGTGAACGGAACGCTTCCAGACCACTCCGGTGTACGCCGAACTAAACAAAATCCACAGTCCGATGACAACATGATATCACCCAAAATCACAACAACACAATATAAAAATCTCGTAGTAACCCACACGTAATGTCTATTTGTAATGATACGTCACTAAGAAATGTCACAGAATTTTTGAAATAATCTCTTCTAAACGAACGTAGGCAGGTTTGTTGTCATTTCAAGGAGAACAGACTTGTATGAATCAGTCATGGCGTTATAGGGAGTACAGTGAGAACAAAGATTGCTAATGATATTGCGCATACCGTTAGTGGATGAGCAAGCACACGTCATGGCCACTAATCCTGGGCTAATTTTGCATTTCGAACGGCGTTTATGAAGTACATATATGCAGACCATAAACAATTTTACTGCAGTGAAGTTGTAATGACAGCTGTATTACGGTTCTTTTTAACTGACTTTACGTTTTAAATTCATGTCGGTTTAGAAATGGGGACAGTAAATAGCTCATAGTGGCAACTTACTTTAAAAAGCTGTAATGTCAACCTACCTAGAAATGGAAAAGCAACTAACTATAAGTCGAAATGACACGGACGGAATAAAATGGCGGTGGAATTTTCGACCACTGGGAATTAAGTGTGCCGGTCAGCGCGTCGAAAATCGAACAGAGTTATTGTTTGAGTCTCAATCCTCGGCTCCAAGCAGTGCGCGGCATAATTCCACCACGATGTTATTATGTCCGTGGGAACGTGGGCTAAAACAATTATGAAACTGTCCCCGTCCACACAGCAGTTAACGTGATATAAATTCCATACGGATTTTAGTAAGATATCGCTCAAGGATAGTGAAAGTTGACGAGAAATGCAGCTTTACCGTGGTTTTTATTAGTTTTGGAGTTGATAATAGCTCATCAGCTGAACATTGATTACGTAACGGTGTTTATAGCACTTTAATTTTTTTGCTAGCGAAAACTTTTCAGAATTATTTCTATACCTATAAATAGTAGCAGTCTCCTGTCAACACTTCGCATCGATTTTTTATTTTGGTCAGATCATTAACCTAGTGTGCATGAATGTGGAATCATGTGGATGCACATCGGTAGCTCGCGAAATTCAAATTGCACTGACTACCTTATGTCAGTTAATCCCATATAATAACTCTTTTATAAAATAATAATTGAATGGAATTAATAGTAGATTATCAACCAAGGGGATAAAGCAGTGTCTCGCAAAGGACTCGAGGTTTACTCCCGAGCGTAGCGAGGGTGTTAAAAACTTAAATGACGAGTCCTGAGTGTAGCGAGGGATTTAAGTTCACCCAAGACTAAGACAGCTTTACCACCTAGGAAAATACTCTACTTATCGTACCATTTGCAAAAAAATTAACACAATAATAATATGAGATAAGCATTTATTGAAAATAATGACAATTAAAAATAAATTAAAAATAAATTAAAATAAACTTAACGTTTATGTATTTGAAGAAAACAAAAACGCGGCAAATTCCTAGACTAATATTTTTTGTCGGAAAAGCAAGGGCATCAAGCTCATACGGCCTCGTCGGTTTTCGTAATTTTATTTAATAATCATAACTGCATAATAAATGCGTATTCCTTTTTCAAAAAGATGTATAATGCTTTATATACAAACTCAATGGTGTAAACACAGATGTAGTTCAGTATAAATTTCGGTAAGCATTCTCCTCCTAGAGGATGAATGAAATTCAGTACATACAATTCTTTCCCTGTTTTTAACAGATTAAAAATGACTATTGTTATGTTCGCTTTTTGTGGCATAGAATGTCACTTTTTGGAGCAAGTGGTACTAATGATTCTAATTACCTAATGTGTGTTCGGTGTTGTGCCGGACGTAAAGAATAGAAGAAATGTTACTTCCCGTGGGTGTCATAAAAGGCGAATAAGGGACATACTAGAGAATGAGCAGCAGCGTACTCTATGCGTTCTTCCACCGTACTGAGAAATACACCATAATACATTTGTGAGTCCATTGCGAATCATATTTTACCTGACACTGACCTGCAGAATTTCAAAAACCGTAGGAAAAAATAAATTTTGCCAGCTGCTTTGTTTCCCCCTTATTTAACTAAGTCTGTCTTTGGTCCCGGAATATTAAAAAAACTTTTTTGCAAAAAAAAACAACCGACTTCCTTAAAAACACTACAAAGTGAAAAATAACTTTAATTTCGGTAGTCGGTGTCTTGGGATCTGTATTTATGGTTTTTTTGCCACCGACTTCCGAAATTAAAGTTATTTTTCACTTTGTAGTGTTTTTAAGGAAGTCGGTTGTTTTTTTTTGCAAAAAAGTTTTTATTTTTAAATTTTTAGTTGTGGTATTCACCCTGCACTAATTCCAAACAAACAATGCATATTTATGCGATAGCAGAAATCGCGGTTGATTTCCTGTCATTTTTTAAAGAGTTCCGGTGTCTGTCTCCCGAACTCATCATCAGATCTATATGAAAATTATATGGGACCATTTCGGAATAAACCCCTTTCGGACAAAAAAAGAATTTTGCAAATCCGTCTATATATGACGGAGTTATGGCCGAACATACATAAAAAAAAAAAACATATAAACATCCGAATTGATAACCTCCTCCTTTTTGAAGTCGGTTAAAAACACAACACGCACACCCGAGCCGTGGGAATATAAAGACTAAAAAACGATTATATAGATTCACCCTCGACATGTCATGACTTCCAACCTCGCATGACATTTCCTACTCCTGTTACAACAAATCCAAACAAACAATGAAGGGAATCCTCTCAAGAAGTTCACATGATAATCATAAATTCTAAGCTTGCCCTGGGAACGGTGACAGAAATGGACAGATAGTGCCTTCCGTCACGTCACGTGTGACATGTCTGCACGACTCACGACTAGTCCGTCGGGCCCGCTACGATGAGCTCTACATATTCAGTATCACGATGTCTGATACCCAATAAAGCATGTCTGTTTACCATATATGTTACTGCATATTGATATTATTGAAATTCGTGATTGTTCTTTAGGGAAACGTGAGCTAAGTAGGTACTTCGGATTTGGTGGCGACGCTAAAGTAGCCCGCGAAATTTTAATTGCCTTCCGTTTTATTCAAATATGGATGTATAGCATTATTTACTCATATTATAAATGTGAATGTTTGTGAGGATGTATGTTTGTTACTCTTTCACGCAAGAAGTACTGAAAGGATTATACACATGCACACAGACAGTCGATAGTCTGAATTGACAGATAAGGTACATTGTTTCCCGGTAGTACATTCCCGCGGGATAATTTCCGACCTGACCGCGGGCGAAGCCGCTGGCGGCTAGTCAAAGCCAGTCATAATATATAATATAAGTGTTACGGTGGTCAATCATATTTGGTTCAACATAAGACACTGATAAATTGCAAAAAACGTAAGAAAATTTTAATTTCACGGGCTACTTTGGCGCTTTCAATTTAAATCTTTTTTTACTTCGATAACTTTTACTTTAACACTGCCCCTGGACATCTCTAAGGTGTAGACTGGTAGGAGAATAAGAATAATTTATTTACAGAAAATAAATTATTCATTCCTTAAAGTTGGTCGTATCATGTATAGTCTATATTTTGCCTGTTTAGGGCGTGCAAGTTAATTTTACATAATACCTAATAGGTTCTTATTTTAGTCTTTATCTCAACCTCAGTCAGGAATTATCCTCTACGGTTCCGTGCGTGTCCAGCGTGTCTCATCCAGGTGTTTCCCGTGACTAAGACGATTTCGTCAACCCAACGCACTTTTACCCTTTAACCTTGGCCACCATTCGGTCACTGTTTTACTTCATCGGCCATCTCCTCGTCGAACTAGATGTCCTACCCAACTCCACTTGAGGCGCATCGCCCTGCCCCGACGCCGAAAACTTTTGACAGACGACGGATTTCGGTGTAACGCACTTGGTCTAGTAGAGTTTGTCAAGCATGACTCCCTCTATGGCCCTTTGTGCCATTCGTTTGCGGTGTACAGTCTCCTTTGTGAGCGTCCATGTCTCAGGTTGTTGTTTGGCATTGTTGGCAGGAAACATTAGTTTGATTTTCCTCTTCGATCATATTTTAGTGAACCTACAAATACCTGTGTTCTAAAAGAAAACCAAAAAGAGTTGCCCTATGTTAGTCATATTATCATTTCTTTTTATCGTGTCAATACATTCCTGCTGCGGGGTAATTGCGTAACACATTAACTCTAAGGATGTCTTTCATTTTGACAGTTCAACATCATTCATTGCGTTATTTACGTTGTAAAGTAGACAATTTTTTTGAACATATGAAGCAATGGATTGTGCTTGATAGTGTTACGTCACTAGGGGACTGCTCCAGTGAATTAAGTACAATATAGTTATAAATTGTTCCGTGTCTAAGAAAGCACATGACTGTTTCTCGCGACCTTGTAAATTGTAAGCTTGTTCATATAAATCCAAACTAAGTGCAAATTATTCATAATTAATTACTAATGAATTATAGAAGTACATGTTTGCCAGAATGGCTACTAATGCGGTGTGAGCTAAGTACTGGAGAAACAAGGCTAGAATATAAATCATGCGCAGGAAGGAGATATGAATAAGTACTAAATAAAGTCACGTGCCCCGGCTTTTATTAGAAATTATGATTGTCAGGAAATGCCAAGTTCGTGCGACTTATCCGGATTACGTACGTGTCTTTGTGCGTTTTTCCGGTTCAATGCCAGAACGGAATGGAAATGAAACCGTATGATCTTGCTTTGGTCAATTTAATGTTCATTCCCAATGATATTAAATTAAAGAAGCGAGAGATGACAGGCTTCAAGTTGGTTAATTGGCCAAGTTTTCTGAGTTTTGTCTCATTTTCGCTACCAATAATTGCCACATCGTCCTATTTCCACGAAACTTCTAATAATGTGACATTATGCCGTTTCTGAAGATCGAATGTTGGGTAGGTAGCCTATTTCCTTTTACTTAAAATTAATGTCGTTGTTTATTCCCTCACTTCCGTTCTTGCGCTCTGTCCTTTGTTTATCTTATTGTCAAATCTCTAGCAGTCATAGAGAAAAGAGCTGGACTGTTTTTACTTTTTAAAGAAAAGACGAAGGAAGCACTGTAAGACTCAAATTGCGTTTGATACTTCTATCACTTTGTTCTCACGAAGTCCGTTGTCTGACTTCCGCACCACAGCAGCCAAGTTTCGCAGCAGATTACATTATTAGCGCAGATATGCATGTTTTTCATAGAAGAGAAGTAATTAATTTAAATGAACATTGTACGTGTTTTAGTTTACAAATAAACAATGCCGACAATTTAATGTATTAAATTATTCGAGATTAGATTTATGCTCGGAGAGAAACAGTGCCAAGCAAAATTAATTAGAAGCAATGACTTCCTGTCTACAGAAGACATTATAGGGCTTCTTAAAAAAATAATTAAGGTACGGAAACGACAGAAGAAACGTTTTGTTATCTCTAAAACGCGTTCTGGCAGGTCTTCTCAACTTTGAAAATAGAGTACAAAATAGGATACCCTATGACCTTGGGTACCGTTAACGCAAACGTTTACGTTTGCATCGCTGTAATAAAGTCGCGGCTTTACAGGTTTCTCAGAACTTCCAAATGTTTAATGATTCAAATGATCACTAAATTTTGGCAGCGAATATATCTATGACTAAAGTTATGTCATATTTTCACACTTTTCTTTGGCATCGCTAATAGAGAGAGTTGAGAGTTCTGTCCTGTCATTAGTCTTGCTATGAAATATTGTGTGAAATTATACACCACGTACCACTTAGTTCCTAAATATAAATGTTGCAATAGTTAATCATCTCCATAGTTAGCACACTGTTAGGTGTTAGCAGTTTAGAACGGCATTTCCAATTTCCAATCAAATTTCCATTCATTAGTAATCGAAGTTTTTACCGAACGTTTTAAAAAAATTCTGCCTTCGACTACCTTCCAAATTCAAACCGCGAACGCAGTAAGTCGCTAAAAATTCAATATTACAACTTTCTTTCGTCTGATTTTTTTGTAACTTTCCCAAGATATCTTTTGAATATAATGCTTGATCGTCCACGTAAAAATTGTAAAATTCTGCATCGACAAACGCACTCCAAGGGCGGTGCGATGTGATGGCATGATTGCGTCAATAGGAATATTAGAATTTATGGGCCAAACCTACGTATGCTGCCATTGACGCCGGATATCGAATATTTCGTAGTTTGAATTTCATACGTTCGGTGCGTTCTGTTAGATTTACGAAATACGAGTTTAAATGCGTTCAAATTGTTTGTGTTATGAACTGAATTCTAAAAGAAATGTGCACTGGTTACATGCGAAACGCACTTTGGTTGTTCATTTAGATCAGTGGGTCAGCGAAACACGATACTTTTTGTTGGTTGAGATGGTGATCAAAACTTATCTAATGCAATATCAGTGATGTTTTATTTTTGCTCTACAATCCAGCACAATTTAAATAAACATTTATCTGCACCACCTGCACGTACTCTTTCATACCTAGAAAAATTAAATATGTTGAAAGTAAAGATATAGCATCAACGCATTTTTTAATTATGTTGAAAGTTTTCGTGCCTATTTTGTATTTTGTGCTTTCCTACATTCGTGCAATAATTCCAAGTGATGATACACAAAATCTTATGTTTCCGGCACATAGTTATAAACCCGCCTAGATCTACTCGCATCTAGGAAATGAGTCAAAATATTATTGTTCAGGTGTGGGCGTATCATACGACCTTCGTCAGTAACGCGACCAAGGCAAGGAATGTCCACAGTCCGGTTCATCCTATTTATTATATTGCAGATAGAAATATCCCAACACCTCAAAATAGATTAACTACTTGGAATTCGTTCTAGAGGATGATTTATTTATTGTTTAGATTCACGATATTTCTAGACACAACCTGTTAAAAGAAAGGAAAAACAATAAAAACAGGAAATAAAACTGTTGTAAAACGCCCGATATTTTACAATTCATTTTATTGACTCTTTAATCTATTGGGCTTAAAGCTATTTTTTAAATTGTTTATATTTGTTTTTGTGCGTTGCCAAATTCATTGCAGAAATCACAAAACAAACAGAGCTTACGTCATGCCACGTGTGTATGACGTTTTGACGTGTTCTGTTTATATTGGTAGATTCCTATTACCTATTACTATAAAGTATTTGGATTGGTACAATATGTCACGGCGATATTTATTTTTTAACCATCATAGTGCCACAAATTTGTAGCTTAGTAGCATGTGTGTGTATTTATAAAATGTAGAGATTTTTGTAAAGAATTTATAACAACTCACTGTAGGTACTTACCTATTTTCGTATCTCGATAACCTACAATGTTGTTGATACGTTGCTAAGTAGTAACTATAACTGAAGTAAATAAGCCAAACTATGCCACTGGGTGCGATAAGCGTGTTTGAAGATTTAGTTCAGATTGCATGGTCCTCTACAGACTTAACAACCATTACTACCTACATCTGTAAGTGCAACTAATTATTTGAGTAATTTCCGAGTAATTATAAAGTATTACAACTCAAAAACTTTATTACGAAAAGTACTTTAGTTACTATTTGACTATTGATAAAGAATAAAACTGTAGAGACAATATAACTATGCTTCTAACTCTGCTCTTGGTTTAGATGTGTAATACAATATGCCATGACCCCGAGAATTTTGTTACAGAGGACTAATTTAACATGACCAATTTCTAATTAGGACACCGCCCATGGAATTATGGGGTCAATGCTGCTGACGTCAGTGAAATACGATACAATAACATGTGTACACCGTTATAAAAGCATGAATTGTTAGGAAAAGCAGAAAAATATAGAATATATGTATATATACACTCCCGAACTACAAAATCGAGAATACATGCATTTCCATGTTAGGTTAGAACGTCAAAATAGTGGTAAATTAAAGTGAAAATCTTGAAGCCGATTTCAACAAGTCAACATACTTACCATAATTTTGGTGTCCACAATATTCCAAAGGATTCAGAGCCATGTAATTACATATGTCGGTTGTTTTATTTTAAATCAACTTTTTATCGTTCACTTTTTAGTTGTGTTTGCTATCCCGCACAAATTTGTAAACATTCACTTGCTAAGTAAATAACAATGATAGGCAATTATTATAACATCATCAACGTAAGTGATGATGGACATAAGTGAGGATGATAAATGGAAAAAATACATATTATTGAAGCTAATCAGAACTTAACCAAAGTTATATGGGACAACTATAAATTACTATACCTATACCCCTAACCTGTCTAAATCTATTAATCTATACTCTTTCAAACAATAGGAGGATTTTCAATTAGGTTTATAAACGACGGTAGTTCTGAGGTAACAAACATTTACAAATATAACGGAATTGAGAATCTCCATTATGAAGTTGGTTAAAAAGTGTGATGGCTAGATTTAAGAGTCCTGGAATGTATAGAAGCTTCCAGTTTTGCAATAACAATAAAAAAAATCGCCACGGAACGGTAAATTAAGGAAACACAGCAACAAAATATTGGCAGGTCAAATCTTTCATTCACCTACCTACTTCTAAATATAGGAGTCTCTCACGCAATTGTTCACGGCGCTAAGCCGATAAAACTTTTCATTTCTACCAATAATGTTCAGTTATAGGAGCAAAATGAACCATGAGAGCGTATCGTGAACTGTATCGAATCGATTTGACACATTTGATCGATTTACGATGGTCGCTTGTTCTAACTAAGGCCATTGTTATCGATTTTTATACTCTGCTAATATCGTTACTGGAGAATTTAAAGTGTTTTGAAAAAATCTGAGTGTCATTAATTTATTACTCTAAATTCTGATTGCCTTTATCATTTTAGTCCAGCAAATTAAAAATCAGCGTTACATATTTTGCGGCTTTAGCTTCCCTTCGCTAATCTGATAAACCAGTAAAATATACAGCAAATATTTTACATTAGCAGCTGGTATCTCATAATTTTACTGTTCACTAATAATGAAGTCATTATACAAAAGTTACATTAAAATCTTAACGAGCGTCAAAGTTGAATGGCTTTTAAATTTATAACCGCTGCGCAAGCGCGGAGGTTAGACGCCAAACTCTAGAATAATGTTGCGTTTATAAATAGAAACTGGGAATGTTTAGGTATCAGGAAACGCTTGTAAATCATAAGATTTGTTAGTGTAGGTTGAGACTTTCAGGTAGCTATATTTATAAAACTTTATACTCGTGCGACTCTGGTCGTTATAAAATAGATATATACCTAATGAAGACTGCATCAGCTGGTCATTATCATACGCAAGTTGTAAAGATCCTAGTAAATGAGGGAAGTGGTTTATATCGGATTTATTGAAATAGCAACAGCCTGTCGTTTATCTATATGTATTTAGATGAATGTATAGTTTATTGTGATCGCGTGAATTCGCGATCGCGAGCCAAAAGATTACAGCTGAAACTATCAGGGATTCGTTTTAGATTTTGGTTGGTTAGGTAATACAGTTTCATAAATTATAAATATTTTAAGTGTGTAAATGACTATAGTATTGTCTATGAATTCTTGATAAAAAGGGGTATTATAAGTTTATGTCCAAATAATTCATTAGGAACTGAAACTGCTAGAAGCTGTTTTTGTAATTCAAGTAAAATGTGATGTGTTCTAGAGCTTGACACATTTGCACAGAGTACGTTATAATATACTGTAACACACTTGCTGCGTGCACTTGCACTCGCTTGCTTGTACTTGATTTTATTGTACACAGATATTCTGAAACGTTGTTTTCTAAAATACTAAACCCTGTAAGTAGTCAATTTACAAAAATAAGTGTTGACAAACGGTAGTCACTAGTGGTACCTATATATTGAGATTATATAACAATAAGTATTGCGAAATATACATTTCGTTATTATCACGAAACTAGTACACCATGTCAACTACATCATATTTACTTAAGACGCAACAGTGCGTTGATTAATATTTGTTAAGTTATAAATAGCCGATGATTATATTATTTTTGTACAATAGTTTTACTGTTCTATATACGGTAAATCAGACATGATTCAGAGTATTTTATTCAGAAAATCATATATCCAATACTCAATCCTATGAATCCATTTTAAAACAGAGCTTTCAGTGTAATAAAATGCATATTCTCCAGAGGTTAATGTATTCCTGAACTCTGAAAGCTAGTCATATAAGAAATACCTACTTAGAAAATGTGTTATGTATGAGAACCTATTCAAATAAAATTGTTTAGACTAGACATTCACTCGGGCTCATACTCTCAATAAGAATATCTGTTATATTACAATATTCCATGCTCTATTATTATCATTTCCGTTATATTCATCCCATCCAAGATACACATAAATGTTCTGCACACGCTATATTGCTAACACATTGAGTTACATTTAATTCGAAAACAACAAACTGTTGCAATCAGTGGCCTCGATATCCACTCCAGCTGACGTTCTGTATTATCTGATATCATAAAATTGTGACGTTTGTTGCAACTAGTGTTCAGCGGAGGTACTTATGGAACCGTAAATTGTGACAATGTAAAATGGCGGAGCGTATACTAAGTATATTTTGATTGTGTACAGGTCTTTATTATTTTAAGATAGGTACGTAAATTACGGTTTATTTGAATGAATTTAGTGAATCGAAGTAGAATTATCTCCATGATTAAATTTATTAATATATAAGCATTGTTCTGTAAATAAATAAGAAACACGTAATAATTGAATGCCATTCAGTCAGTTTCCCAATATCTAACTGTCGATTACAACCGAATTAACACGTTAAACTATTTCCGTTAAAGTAATTACTTTTTGTGACACATTTTTCAAATGTGCAAAAAGCTGTAAATAATGGCCCACAGTGGAACAAAACCGGCTGCAAGTAACGGGACACCAAGTTGGTCATGCAAAAAATTGCAGCTTTGCAAGCAGATAGCAGATTAAAGACATCGCCGCCTGCGCACAATTAAAACTTTATTTCAGTTGAATGCAGTAAATGTTATAAGTACATTATAATGGTATGCAAACGAATTACTTACTTTTTATTTATTGAAGAAAGTTACGCGTTCAGGTCACAGTTTTACAAAGATATTTTTTTATTTTTTATAACCCATCCCGTACCTATATTTATATTCCGATACCTACATGATGACCTGGTGAAGGCCGCAGGAATCCGCTAGATACGAGAAGCACAGAACCGTTCGAAGTGGCGGTGCTTGAGGGAGGCCTATGTCCAGCAGTGGACGTCTTTCGGCTGAAATGATGATGATATGACTCACTTATGCTCGAGAAAGTGCAGAAAACTTTTCTGAGATATTATTTTAAAAGACTTTTCAATTTCTACCCTAACATGTACCCCACAAACTATCTCCTAGGAACTTTGGGTTTCAACTCGTTGGAGGTTAGAAGAGGCCTTGATCAGCTTACGGTAGCTTGTAAGACCCTTAACGGTCGTATTGACTGTCCTGCACCCTAATTGCGAAACGCACAATTTATCAAAATCTGAATGGAATTGAAGATTATTTCTAAACCATTGCGTCATTTGTTCGAATAAATTGTTGGCTCAGCAACGTAAATAACGCAGTGAATGTTGTTTAACTATGAATATTAAACCAACTCCTACCGATAAAAAGTTCCGCAATTACCCCTCTGAGCTCCATGGCCTTTTCTGTCGACTATTTGTGCCCGACAAATACATCGGCCACCGCCTAAGTCGCCGACACAATTTGTTCGCGCAACTGCCTTGCAGAACGGTCGCCAGAGCTGAATCGCCTGTATGTCGTACATTGAGGATGCTGAATGCCCTGAATGTGATGTGTTTGCGGACGAATGGAGTAGAATTATGCGCGTATGTCTGATGTTCTGTGAGAAACAGTATGCTAGGGTGTCCACTGTTCCATGTTAGTAAGTAGATTGTTAATTGTATAATTTTGTTTCTATGGTAATTAATGTAATTGGTATTGTACCGTGTTAATTAACTATAAATAATAAATAACAAACTGTAACTATAAATAATAAATAACAAACTTTAACTATAAATAATAAATAACAAACTTTAACTATAAATAATAAATAACAAACTTTAACTATAAATAATAAATAACAAACTTTAACTATAAATAATAAACTACAATTACGGTACAACGTAAGTGTCATCATAATTTCAGCCGAAAGACGTCCACTGCTGGACATAGACTGGGGGTTTGCAATAATCACCACTTTTGGCAGTCAGGGTGGCGATCGCAGTACGGTGGTAAAATGCATAGAGAGCGCTGCGGCACATTCTCTTGTAAGTACCTTAGTCGCCCCTTACGACACCCACGAAGAAATGGGTTGGTGCTATTCTGTACGATCGGCTCCACACGGAACAACACACAACATGCTGTGTGCAAGTCAGCAGTCAATTGTCTATGTACCATACAAGTCATGAAATACGTACTTGGTGGTACTGGGCGACAGGTGCGGTGTAGTTTTAACCCTAGATTACTAAACTATCCTACAAGTAACGTTGTAACTAAACATTCGTAAAAAAAATACGACAGGAAAATAAAACAATGAATCTACGTGTTGTGTTGTTAATAAATGAAAGATACTGTTTAATACACTTGGTTTATTGAGACTAGGATCACAGTTTATACAGAGACATATTTCAGACGAGACCAGACATAGCAGTGCCGGAGTGCCAGGTATCAACCGGAACCATAGATTACATCTAGTGGTGTACACATTAATAACATACTAAATAGTGATGTTACAACATCCCCCTTGTTGAGTTCAAATTAAACCCCTGACAAACAATTAATAAGTTATACAATGACAAGCGACTTTATCTACCAGACAACATGCTCTATGTTACTTATAGTTATATTAAAACTAGACAACATTCTTATTAATTTACTTTGTTACATTTAATCTAGACAACCTTCTTATTACTACTTACTTAATAGTTACATGGTTAATCTATTTCGTCTATTAACCTTCTTGGTGGTTTTACAATACGACCTGACCTGGTTGTTACGCTTGAGGATTTATGAGATGAGGATTCTTGAAGTCTTGACTCCTGTCTGTCACCTTCCTCTCTCCCCTGCGACGAGTTGGATTGCATAGGAGGGTTTGCATAGTTATGTGAATACTTATGTCTTAAGTGTATTCTATTTCTCCTATACTGTACACCATTGACATCCTCAACTACGTACGACCTATTGTTCATCAATCTTTGTTTGACAATAGCTTGTTCCCAGTTACTTTTGGGATTTCTTTTAAAATAGACATGGTCATTGTAATGTAACATTGACATTGACTTAGTATTTTTATCATAATACCTTGACTTATTGTCATCATTTTTCTTGACTGACACTTTGTAATCCTGAAATGTTACTACTTTTGGCTTTAATCTCTTATATGATACTGGAATATTATCTCTCAAGTTTCTTGACATTAACAATTGAGCTGGTGATGACAAATTATTTTTTGGTGTATTTCTATACTGTAATAAAGCTATGTATGGATCTGTTTTGTTTTCTTTACATTTCCGTAACATGTTTTTTATTATTTTTACTGAACTTTCAGCTTGACCATTTGACTGTGAATGATATGGGCTAGTAACAACATGTTCTATGTCCCATTCTTGTATGAAATTTTTGAAATCAATTGACTGAAAAGGAGGTCCACCATCTGACACCAATGACAATGGTATTCCATGACGAGCAAAAATAGATTTTAAATGAGTAATTACATTTTGAGCAGTACTGTTTTTATTTAATAATGCTATCTCTATGTATTTTGAGTAATAATCTGTGACAATTAAATAAACTAAACTTTCAAAATGCATTAAATCGATACCGACTTGTTGCCATGGATATTTACATATTTCAAAATTTTGTAGTGGTTCCTTTTGATTACATGGTTTGTATTTTGCACATACAAGACATTGTTCGACTAAATTCTTAATTTCACTTGACATATTTGGCCAATACAAAGATTCTCTTGCTAATTTCTGACATTTATTTATACCTTGGTGACCTTGATGTATTTTTTCTAGCATTTCTTTATACATTGACTGTGGTACTATTAATTTTGAACCTTTGAAAACTAAATCTTTAATTACATGTATTTCACCTTGAATATTCCAATATGGTTTGACTATTGAACTGACATTGTTCTTATTTTTGGGCCATCCTTCCTTATAATATTTTTTTAATAATTGTAAGGATTCATCATTTTTGGTTTCCTGTGCCAATTTTGTGCTGTATTCTTTTGTTATGGCTAAATTGGCATACATTAAATTGACATGACAAGACATTTCTGACTCATTTTCAGGTGTGTAATGGTCTTTCAAAGCTGCCCTTGACAAAGTGTCTGATATATACATTTCTTTACCTGGTACATGTATGACTTCTAAATCATACTTTTGTACTGTTAACATCATACGCTGTAATCTAGCGGGGACATCATGCAATGGCTTTTTGAATAAATAGACTAATGGCTTGTGATCAGTATGTACTGTGACTCTATGACCATATACATATTGGTGAAATTTTTCACAACCAAATTGAATTGCTAGTAGCTCTTTTTCTATCTGCGCGTATCTTTCCTGGGTTTCAGTTAAAGTTTTTGAACTATATGCAATTGGTTTGTTTTTCTGTAAAATGACTGCACCTAATGCTGATTTTGACGAATCTACTGACAAGACTAATGGAATCTTAGGATTGTAATGTGCTAAAACTGGTGAGTTTGTAATCTCATCTTTTAATTTTTTGAGACATTGACTCTGATTCTCATCCCAAGTCCAGACTGAATCTTTTTTCAAAAGATTTCTTAATACTTGTGTTTTTTCTGACAAGTTACTAATAAAAGGTCCTAGATAATTAATCATACCTAATATTCTCTGTAACTCTTTGACATTTTTTGGTGTGGGCATATTGACAATGGCTTTGACTTTTTCTTGATCTGCCCTGGCACCATCTTTACTGAAGACATAACCCAAAAAACATACTTCTGTGACTAAAAATTTACATTTTGACTTGTTAAATTTTAAATTGACTTGACGAGCTCTTTGCATGACTTTGTGTAATCTTTCATTATGAACCGACTCATTTGGACCATAAACTAAAATATCATCTATGAATATTAAGACTCCTTCGATATCACCGAATAGATTCATCATGACTCTTTGAAAGATTTCAGACGAGGCATTTATGCCATATGGTAATCTTAAATACTTATATCTACCAAATGGTGTTTGAAAGGTACATAATTCAGAACTATATTCATCCAGACGTAGCATCCAAAAACCTGAGAATGCATCTAAATGAGAAAAACATACAGCCCCTTCGAGCTGAGACCTAATCTCATCAATTGACTTAAGTGGATAAAATTCTCTCATTATGTTTTTATTCAAATTTCTAGGGTCTAGACAAATTCTTAACTGACCTGAACTTTTTAAGGTTATGACGACTGAGTTAACCCACTCTGTTGGTTTTGTAACCTTTTCAATAACTTGCATCTCCATCATGCGATCCAACTCCTCGTGTAATCTCCCTTGTAATGCAAATGGAACTTTCCTGGGCGGATCCACACATGGTACTGCATCAGGCTTGAGTTTAAGATGACAGACTGGAGGTAGACATCCAAGTCCCTGAAAAACATCATTATATTGTGTAAGAATTTGTTTACTAAAATCTTGTTTTGATACTGAAAAGACACGTTTTATTATTCCTAACCTTTCACATGTTGGTAGACCAAGAACATTTGGACAATCTAAATCTGCTATTATAAACATTATAGATTCGACGACGTCATCATTATTGATGCACAATTTACAATTTATGTTCACCTTGCCTAAAATCGGAATGGATTTTCCACCAAATCCTGTGACATTTATTTGACATTTGGCAAGTGACACTTTTGACAGGTTATGAAATGTCTGCTTTGACATTATGTTGACATCTGCACCAGAGTCTATGATGCATTTAACTTGTTTATTTCCTATTAACAAGTTAATTTCCCATGACTGTTTTGTATGATTACTTTCTACAGTGTTGACATTCTTTACTGTACGACTTATATCTGAGTGACTGACTAATGATCCGTTGTGTGTCTGTGTAAACTGTGAATACTGACGACTGTTTCTAAGTTGATGACATTGTGTATTGTGTAATCCCTCAGACTTGTGACTTTTTTCATCATTGAGATGTGAATATGGACTTTGACCTTTTCTCTTTTGACTATTTGACTGGACAATGGATCTCTCAGATATGTGACTATTTTCATCATTGTGATGAAAATATGGACTCTGACATTTCCTATTTTGACTGTTTGACTGGACAATGGACGTCTCAGATATGTGACTATTTTCATAACTGAGATAATAGGAATGGGGACGTTGACTTTTGGACTTGACGTTGGATTTCTCCGACTTGTCACTGTTCTCATCATTGGGATACGGTGACTGTGACTGACTGACTACTAATGTGTTTTTGTGTCCGTGTCTACTGTCCTGACTGTGTGAGTTAGACTGACTATGTGTCACTGTGTGTTGACTGTTTGACTGACTACTATGTTTAGTATGATCCACATAATTATCTGAATGACTTTTACTCGACTTTAATTGACTGTTCAACATGCCAACAAAATATTCTTGACTACTGTTATCTGAATTAAACGATTGCAACTGACTTACTTTTTTATTCTTAAGACAATATTTAGCAAAATGACCAAAAGATTTACATGACCTGCATTGAGCGCCTTTCGCTGGGCATTTGTAGCGATGAGACTGCCCACAGCGGCTGCATTTCTTCGAGTTGCTGGTGTGGTCGCTGTTTGAAGCTGATGCTAACTTGCGACTGCTCGAAGCTGACTGGCGACTGCTCGACCTGCGACTGGAAGCTCGCTGTTGACCGTCTTGTCGACCGCGGCTCCTCCGACTGAGATGCATGACGTTTTCACTGGCGACACTGGTACCTTTGACGATTTTTTCAGCATCCTGCTGAGCGATTATAAGTGTCCTTGCCAGCTCTTGCATTCTCTGATATGATAAATCAGGTTCTTGCAGTAACCTCTGACGTACATGTGACAAATCTATGTTGAGGTTTGCTATAAAAATATCTTTAATTAATGACTCCCTGAGCGTGCCAAACTCGCATTCTCTGCTTTTATTCTCCAAATCCGTGAGGAATTCGTCGATGTTTTCGGATTTTTCCTGTCTACGTGTGAAGAATAGGTATCTACACATCGTCACATTTCTTCTTGGCTCAAAAAATCTGTCGAATTTGGACTTGACTTCGTGGAGTGTGCTTTCATCTATCTTTAGGTTGAAAGTATTAAATATATTAAGACCACGTTCTCCAATTAAATGTAGTAGAATGGCAATTTTACGTTTTTCAGTTGACTTGTCTAGGCCTGTGGCTAGCAAATATAATTCCAGCTGCTGCCACCATCTCTTCCACGCCTCCGCATTATTGTTCGCTGGATCCGACGAAATGTGGAGTTGTTTTAAGTTCGTACGTAAAGCTTCTTGTCCGCCATTTTCGGCGTCACGCGTGGCTTGGTTTGGCATTTTCTTGACCGATCTTCTTTATTTTTATTACACGACTTCTGACACCATGTTGTGTTGTTAATAAATGAAAGATACTGTTTAATACACTTGGTTTATTGAGACTAGGATCACAGTTTATACAGAGACATATTTCAGACGAGACCAGACATAGCAGTGCCGGAGTGCCAGGCAGTGTTGCCAACTCAGTTTTTTAAAGAGAGCTAGAGTACCTTCGAAAAAGAGCTAAAATAGAGCTAAATTTTTGGGAAAAAAAGAGCTAAAATAAAAGAAAGTTTAAAAATCAACATTTTAATTATTAATATAGAAAAACATAACATGATATTATTTTTTGTTAGATTAATGAGAGTTTTTTTTTATTCGTCGTCAGAACTATCGAAATTGTGGGTTACTAATTGTAATCCACTTGTGCTTGGTCCTGAGTTTTCCACATCATATGTTGCCATGGTACCAATTTTATTTATGACTTCTTTCATTCATAACACTGAAAACTCCTCCCTCCTCAAACTCTTGACCTATCTTATTGCCATCATACAAAATTATTCATATAAAAACATTTGGCTGAAGATAGTTTTTGTTCCGTTAAATATGCCGTCAGCCGTTAGAAAGATTTTTTCCCGTTTTCAACGTATCCAAATCCGCTAGATATGACGGGAAATCCGCTAAGTTGGCAACACTTGTAATTCCCCGCCCGTAGTTCAAATCACAGACTAAATATGGCTCGATGTATTATTTTACTCGTTGGTCTGCATGAAATTCGGATACACACCTAACATTTTGAAGAACAGAAGTTTGTTTTTCATGCATTGGAATGGAGCTGAAATTTTAAAATTAAAGAGCTAAAGAGCTAACATCGTTTTTATGGAGCTGATTAATTGAAAATAGAGCTAAATTTAGCTCTAAAAGAGCTAAATTGGCAACACTGGTGCCAGGTATCAACCGGAACCATAGATTACATCTAGTGGTGTACACATTAATAACATACTAAATAGTGATGTTACAACACTACGAATCATAAATTTTAATTATTTTAGAAATTACAATTACTTATTCTTTGGGTTTAAGAGATCACATAATAATGAAAATAGTTAAAAAAAAAATCTGCTCTACACAGTTTGAACACATATATTCATGTTGTGCGCCCTACGTCTGGCTCTTTTACATTTCATGCAAAAGTTAGTTGCCATTTTTCTAGCCTTAGACGGACACAAGGCACATGTTTTTCTAGAATGTGATTCTTGCATAATTGCCGCTTCAGGAATAGCTTCAATACCTAAGATAGGCAAACTGACAGACGCAATTAGGAAGGTACAGTGAGGCGGGGGACGCGGGAACGACGCGAACTTTGTTTTTTCCAGGAATCATGATTTTGCCGTCGTAAATTTTACGATAGTTTAGTAATCTAGGGTTAAATATTATTTAATCAAATCCCGAACAGGCCCAAAATATGTTCAGACAGTAAAATACTGTTTCTAGTTGGGGGCCCCCTGTCCCTTTACGCATGCTAAACTTAAACGTAGAGTGCTAAAATTTTCAAGCTCGTTACAGTCGCTCTTGCAACCTACATTCTCTCTTTCCCAGATTTCTCTTTATATGTACGAATAGTCCAAAGAAAACCTTGCGTTGCCTTTTCTTTCTTCGGGCGCTATAATTGCGGCAATCTAGATTTTCTAACTTTACTGTTTAGGTTGATAAAGCAATTGATATTTCTGGTATAAATGTTAGAAAAAAAAATTTACCTCGGTTCGGTCGCTCTACCATCCTCTATTCATCTGACGCTCTGGTTTTTCTCTTAGTGTCTCTTTCTCCTATATCAATAGTAAATAGAAGACTTAACCTAATTGGCACAACATGCTTAATATTTCTAGGATCATTCTTGGGTGGGGTGGGCTTTCCCCACATAGTTTTTGCCACCCCAGGCTACTGACAGGCTTAGTCCGCCACTGTACCTACTAGTGTATTCCTTTTAGCTATCAAAGTATTGTTTAATTTCACAAAAAATAAATAATTGAAAAAAATGTTTTTAAGGTATTTTTTTATTGATATCAGGCACCCCACGCTTTTTTTCCATTATTTTCTACTTTTGAGCTTGGTTTTCTATGGAAGCGTGTTTTTTAGTTTTTTAAACTATTATTTATTTTCTATTTTTTAGGGTGTTTCGAATTTTGAGTAAGCGTAGTTTGTGACGTACGTCAGCGTAGTTTTCGAAGACAGTTTTTTGCTGTCCTTGTAACCCTGGCAAGGATAATGGCACAAATTATAGTATTGTCATCGGTCTTTGACAGGTGTGCAAAATTTGAATGAAATCTGGTCGTTTATAGTGGGTCAAAATCGCGCTATAAGGAGTCGGTTACAAACAAACATACAAGTGAAGCTAATATAAAGAGTGTAATAAATCTATTTCCAGACACTTTTCAATTTTTTGCAACACGTCAAACTATCTGAAACTGTCAAATTTTCCCAATTAATCTTGAATCTAATACTATAGCGATAAAGTTCAAACCTATTAATGAAAGTTGACAGATTCTAGTAACTGTGTACTGGCATTTGCACCTCTGGCTAGGTAGGTACCTATCTATATCGAAGTTCTCCGGAACAGCACCAAACAGGGGAACTTTCACCAGCAGGAAAAAAATACAGAAAACAAACTAATGTGAACTGGTAGAGCGAGTGCACAAATATGGCAGCATGGTCCATATCGAGAACTATCCTTAACGGGAATAATTACTGGAGCCCGAACCAGACACGCGAAAACGCTACACGTTTATATAGGTACCTACTGGCAAGACCACTGGCAAATAAAATCAACTGTATAAAAAGAGGGTGTGTATACATGTGCAATACTTATAATTTAAGCCGAGTATAAGCGATTCAGCATCACCGGCCTACTGGAGCCAAGTATACCTAATTCGGCGTCACCGACCCGAGCGTGACAGTTCCGTTTCATTCACTGTTCAGAAAGAGCACAAAGTGCGCCTAAAAATATTTTCATTAAAAGAAAAAACCCTCCAAATGTTATCTTCTATTCTGTGGTCCAAGCCGTTCAAGCATGATTCAAACTCATGGGGAATTCTTTTGTTTACCATATATATTTGGAAGAAATTATATTACTTACGAGCAATACTACAACAAGTTTGCCGTAAAAATCATGTTGCCGAAACAATGTTGCGCAACAATAATCTCAGTGAAAAAATATATTAATGGCATTTGAATGCTCATGAGTTATATAATAGGTATATCTACCAATTCCTAAATTAATTGGTACAGTTTCATAGGTATTTACCTACTCATGTTTTAAAATATATTTTGTTCCCTTACATAAATAATAATTAATTTATTAAATAACAAAAACCTTCTTCTTAAACTGGCTGGTAATGACAAGAAATCTGCAAACTGTGTCAATAAGTATCTCGTAAATATTGGCAAAAACCTTGCTTCAAAAATAACTCATAATACAACAAACACGCCCACTAATAGGCATTTCCAGACAAGTCAATCGCTATGTAATTCGATGGGTATTATTCCAGTTAGCGAAGAACGAATTGAAACCGTAATTATGTCACTAAGGGACGATTGCGCCACTGGCTGGGACGATATACCATCAAAAGTAATTAAGCTTTCGCGAAAAGCTCTAGTTCCATCTATAACTCATATATGCAATCTAGCAATTTCCACAGGCGTGTTCCTAAAAGCTTTTAAAAAAGCAATAATTACACCAGTATTCAAGAGTGGGGAAAGAGACCGTGTGGCAGGCAACAGGCCAATCTCTGTGCTAAGCGCACTGTCAAAGATTCTAGAGCGTATCCTAAATAGTAACCTGACTAGTTATCTGGACAAAAACAATATCATCTCGAGCAATCAATACGGATTTAGAAGTGGTTTATCAACCGAAGACGCGGTTGCAGACTTTAGTAATAAGGCAATAAAACTACTAGACAAAAAGCGGAAATGTTTTGGAATCTTCCTAGACTTGCCGAAAGTGTTTCACACGGTCTCAATTCCCATTCTTATCTCCAAGATGGAACGCATCGGTAATTCGGTATACGTGGACTAACTCTAAGCATCTTTAAAGATTACTTGTCAGGTTGGACGCATACTGTTTGTATTGGCAGGGTGGTGAGTGATGAAGAACCCATAAATTACGGGGTTCCTCAGGGTAGTATCTTGGGACCAACTATGTTTTTAATCTATATTAATGGTTTATGCAATCTTAAACTCCCAAATTGTAACATATTAACAGCTGCTGTAGCTGATGGCACGGCGCTATTATCACATGGAGAAGACTGGATTTCCGCCAAAATACATGCCGAAAATGCTCTGCGGATCGTAATGCAATGGCTCTCCAACAACTTGCTAACTCTTAATATAGAAAAAACAAAATTCATCCATTTTTATCTTCGAAACTCCCCTGAGCCACCCGAAGCCAGCAATACACTCAAAGCTCATATCTGTGCGATGGCAGCATACTATGTCAGCTTGTCACTGTCACAAGTGAGAAATATTAAATATCTTGGGTTCTTACTAAACGAGCGACTCAATTGGCGTCCACAAATTGAAGGTCTCACCTGTCGCATCAGAAAACTCATGTACATATTTAAGAATCTGTGACACAGCGCTGATAGTTCAACGATCTACATGGTCTACACAGCCCTATGTCAGTCAGTGTTAATTTATTGCATACCAATATGGGGTGGAACTTATAAAACTCTCTTTCTAGTGCTGGAAAGAGCGCAAAGGGCAATTTTAAAGGTGATACACTTCAAACCACGATTGTACTCAACTGCCAAATTATATTCCGAATGTCAGGTCTTGACTGTGAGGCAATTATATATTTTAAAAACAGTACTTCGGAGGCATTCACTACTACCACTGGATGACAAAATCAATAAGAAACGCTCTGGTGCAGTTGTATGTCCTGGTGTACCTTGCAAAACGGCTTTCGCAAGTAGACAATTTGACGCAGTAAGCTCAAGACTGTATAATACGGTCAACAAAACCATCCACATTTACAGCTTAACCAAACGAGAGGTTAAACATAAATTGAGTCATTGGTTGCAATCTTTAGATTATGCTCAAACTAAGATTCTTCAACTTATAAAAAAGTAAAGCATAAGAAACATTCGATGTGAAGGCATGTATTCTTTTTTATTTTTTATTTTGCCTATTATTATTACTTTCTTTATTTTTTCTTTGTAAAGTGTAGTTTTAGATAATATTGATGCTGTTTTTGTTTCTCTATGTATATTTCGTTTATTTACTATTATGTGTTAAATATTGCGAGGCTACAAGGTTGTGTCTATGTTAAGTCTTGTATTTAGAAAACCATCAACTTCCAAAATACAAGTTTGACTTAGTTTGGAAGTTGGTAGATCATGTATTATGTGCTGCTGTACAACCATCAAACGTTATTATAAATTGTTAATTCTTAGTTAAGTTTTTTGTTGTATTCTGAGAGCGAAATAAAAAATATTATTAAAAATATTATTACCTACCTACTATCTGTATCGTTACGTGATTCATGAAAATTATTAATGAAGTTCTTGGAGTAATTTCAATATAATTATTTTCTAATTTATATGAATTGACCGCAAATGGTTTGTAATTACTTGATGTATCATTACTTCATCAGTCATCACTGTTCGTCTGGTCTCTGCATGAGGAAAATGGAAATAAACTGAAATAAACTTTGATAAAACCTAAGTATATAGCGCATACCCAGATAGGTATTTAACATTCCACGCGTATTCCATTTGTTTATGAATCGCGACAGGGTTACCAACCCTGAATATTTCTTATTGTAATTGTAAAATAAGACTATGGTAAACAGCACACGCTAAAGTTTTAATGATGGCTTATCGCCTGAACTACCATAGATTAGCGAATCTTGACTGATCGACTGCGTTTTCAATCTTTTGTCATCGTTTAGTCGGCATAGCTTATCCGGCTGTTCCAAGTTACAGTTATTTATATGTCTACTTCATCTGCCTACCCGATTAAACCTACCTGTGGCCTATTTATGGGGTTTAACACCCTGTAAATTACTTTAATGCAGAAGTTTCTAACTAGCATAAAATTTAAATGAAATGCCTGTCAATCGATCGCATTAGCAAGTCAGCCACTTCGCTTGTTGACGTCGATCTAATAATTCTAGTCGGTTGGAAATCTTGTTTTAAACAACCCTGTCCCGATTCATAAACAAATGTAATTAACTTATCTAAGTATTATGAAGTACCTGGGTACCTACAGTTGGAATATACTTAATTCCTTGTTCGTTGTTTCCTGCTGTTCAACGATGTAGAAACTCGAAGGGGAATACTTAACGGTATGATACTCTACTAACGTATTCCAATCTTAAATCTTAACTAAGCACTTACCTATTTAACGGACTTTCTATAAAAATTGAATATAAAATCTATGGTGCGACGTTATGGTAGGTCATTGGTCATAGCCGGGACGTAAATATGTTGACCCAAAATTGAATTAGTGGCAAACTTTGAATAAGAAGTATCTACTTACTTGACATTTTAATTTTATGTAGGGAACATCAATGCAAACATAAATGTATTAGATTCGACTGAAAAGAAGCGCGATAGTATTTATGGCTTTGAATATTATGAAGGTACCTTTCTAGAGGACCTATTAAAGGCTAACAGAGACATCTTTATTTTTATCCTTGCTTATGTATGTACTTTGACAGTGTGTGTTTAAAGTGTGTTACAGATGTTGCACGTGTTTAAAAAAATATTATTCCATTGCTCAGTGTTAAGTAGGTACCTTAGATATTCAATCGATTCGATTTGCAATCATTGTCCATTCAAAGGTTGCCTGGAAAAGATCGCAGAAAGCGATAAGGCCGCCCATTGTATGTTTTTTTGTGTTAAATGTTCTTGTTGTTATGTATTTTCTGGTGTACAATAAGGCATATATAAATAAATAAATATTTTCTAAATTTCACAATCGCTGAATTGATTACAGAGATCATTAAATCATTAGAAAAGTTCATTAGTGGATTCAATTAGAGCAACTCGCATAACTATCTAAAGGCGCGATGCTGCGTAAAAACTGCATGCACGAATTGCTGCGGTTAGGTAATAGGAAAAATAATGCAATCGCGTGTCCATGTGAGTTCAGCCTACCTATTCGATCGATATTGCAATATAAAACTAATGAGCTCGACCGCTTGAATACCCATTGAATTGAACGAAAACGAACGCGGCTGTAATAAACGCAGGCTGTCAGGCCCAAGAACGGCGGGAAGGAAAAAAAATGGTGTCATTTTTTTCTCTCTGTTCGTAATTACAACATTTGCAACGGAACTCGTCAAAGCATGACGCTTCTTGTGAAGTAATATTTTAATGATCAAATCTTAAGTTTCGCTAACCCTTATTTCAGTAATCTACCTACTGACATAGTTTTCAAATGTTGAACGACTAGAAGTAGATTGAAGTTTTGAATCCACAAACGGTTGAATCTCCTAAAGTCAACACAAAAGGCTCGCCAAACAACCGACGATTGTAGAGACAAAAAGCTGATACAGCGATAAAACAAAACGATGTTATAGGTTTGTTAAGTTATCGAAAATGACCAAATTCCGTAGCTCCGAAATTGTAGATTCACACTGCGAATGCTCACAGGCCACAGACAATCTTGTAAATCACAGATGCACCAAAGAATACTGAATACTTATTATTTAGAGGCAGTTCGTCCTTTCACCAACATATAAAATGGAGAGGATCCCACAGTCATTTGTATGTAATGGCGCACCACGACAGAAACATGGCGTGCATGACCACTGCATGTAGAATTACAAATTAATTACGAATTCCGCAAGCATAATTTCCGATAGAGATGCTGTGAAACAGGATATCGCATTCTGTATTTAAATTGACCATCGATTTTTTTTAAAACCTAGGTGTCACCTAACATCTGAAAACTTCATAAAATTATAACAGTTAAAAAAAACTAAAAAAACACGCTTATGTAGAAAACCAAACTATAAAGTAGAAAATAATGGAAAAAAGCGTCGGGTGCTTGATATCTATAAAAAATACCTCAAAAAGCATCCGGTGTTTTTTTTTTTGGTTTTTTAAACTATTATTTATTTTCAATTTTTTAGGGTGTTTAGAATAATGTGACGTATGTCAGCGTAGTTTTTGAATTTTGTTACATACGTCAGCGCAGTTTTCGAAGACAGCTTTTTTTTGCTATTCTGGTAACCCTGGCAAGGATAATTATGAAATTATTGTATTGTCATCGGTCCCCGATAAGTCTACCAAGTTTAAATGAAATCTGACTGTTAGAAGTGGGTCAAAATTGAGTCCAAAGGATAAAAACATACAAACATACAGGAGAAGCTAATAAAAAACTTTTTCGTCGTCGGAAGTCGGTTGTTATTTTTTTGTACGATCGAGTACAGCACGAAATAATACTAGTCCAAGGTAAAACAATTTTAAAAAATGGAAAAAAAAATACAGTCGAATTGATGACCTCCTCCTTTTTTTGAAGTCGGTTAAAAATGGTTTTTTGGTTTGGGTGGTTTAAAAAAAATTTGTTTGTTACCTCATAACTTTTGACTAACGCACCTTCGGTTTGCCGATGTAGTTGTCATGGCTGAGACTATGGAGGGCCTCAGTACAATGCTCGATGACCTCAGTAGGGCTTCCGAAAGAGTACCCCTAGTACCCCTAGTAGAAGATCGGAGGCGTTACACTCGAAGTTGTGGATGAATATGTGCACCTAGGACAGACTGTCCAGTTAGGTAGGTCCTAACTTCGAGAAAGAGGTCAATCGTCAAATCCGACTTGGCTGGGCAGCGTTCGGGAAGCTACGCAATATCTTCTCGTCCCACATACCGCAGTGTCTCAAGACGAAAGTCTTTGACCAGTGTGTTGCCAGTGATGACATATGGAACCGAAACGTGGTCGCTCACAATGGGCCTTATTAGAAGGCTGAAAGTCACCCAAAGAGCGATGGAGAGGGCTATGCTTGGAGTTTCCCTACGCGATCGAATCAGAAATGAAGAGATCCGTAGGAGAACCAAGGTAACCGACATAGCCCGAAGCATTGCTAAACTGAAGTGGCAGTGGGCAGGGTACATTGCTCGCAGAACAGATAGCCGATGTGGCCGAAAGGTTCTGGAGTGGCGACCGCGTACCGGAAGACGTAGAGTTGGAAGGCCTCCAACAAGGTGGACCGATGACCTTGTGAAGGCCGCAGGAATCCGCTGGATGCGGGAAGCACAAAACCGGTCGAAGTGGCGGCGCTTGGGGGAGACCTATGTCCAGCAGTGGATATCTTTCGGTTGAAATGATGATGATGATGAACTTTTGACTGGATGAACCGATTTTGATGATTCTTTTTTTATTTGAAAGCTGGTGCTTCCCAAATGGTTTCATTTGGACAATGGTGTCCATGTGAAAACCACATAAGTTTTAAATTTGCATTAAGTATTTGCGCGACAAATGAACGAATAGCGCGATTAGATTAGTGCGGGGTATCTACCATAACTAAAAAGTCAAAAATAAAAACTTTTTACAAAAAAAATAACAACCGACTTCCTAAAAAAAACACTACAAAGTGAAAAATAACTTTAATTTCGAAAGTCGGTACCTTAGGATATGTATTTAAGGTTTTTTGCCACGGACTTCCGAAATTAAAGTTATTTTTCACTTTGTAGTGTTTTTTTTAGGAAGTCGGTTGTTATTTTTTTTTTTTTGTAAAAAGTTTTTGGAACGAAGTTCCATATGGCGCGTTGCGAAAAGGGGCTAGACGGAAATTAAGAGAAAAAGTTGTAACGACACGTTTTAACCGACTTCAAAAAAAGGAGGAGGTTTCTTAATTCGACCGTTTATATTTTGTTATTTGTTTTGTACGTTGTTGTTTTTTTTTTTTTTGTTGTGAGTAAAGAGAGAGAGAGAGAGAAAGAGAGAGAATATTTTTGTTGAGTGTATACAGGTTAATAATAAAAACATAATAACAAGAATGAATCCTGGAAAGGAACTTCGTTCCATCCGGGTGTCCCTTGACACCTCTCAAGTTTTTTATTTAAATGATTAATCTATCATTTTTTAATCTAACCAACATTTTTTTTTGTCAATATTATTTAAGTACGGAAATTCTAATGACGACCTAGGACTTTTCCAAGTGATCGTAAGCAAAATCCAAAAGTATAAGAAAAAATAATATACTTAAAGGACTCTCCGGCCCATTTTATATGAAAACGAAACGAAATCAAACACGTTTACATATTTATCATTTTTAGCTGTTATCTCAAAATTTGGTTAATTTTTCAAAAATTTGGCCTCCTGCACCTCAATTGCGAAACGCACTTTTTATCAAAATCTGAATGGGATTTAAGATTATTTCAAAACCATTGCGTCATTTGTTGGAATAAATTGTAAGCTCAGCAACGTAAATAACGCAATGAATGTTGTATAACTACCTATCAATATGAAACCAATTCCTACTGATAGCAAGTTACGCAATTACCACTCTGGTCCGATCTTCACCTGAGGTCTGAAACATCTTTGAGTATTTTAGGTTTTTTTTTTAATTTTATGTTTTACGTTACCAATCATGGTTTGTACCAAGTGGTATTCTGTGGTTTCTGCCTACTCCTATGGGAAGAAGGCGTAATTTTATAATATAATATAATATAATATAATATAATATAATTCTTTATTTATATAAAACAGACTTATATAGATACCTATGTTATAAATAAATTCCCCAAATCGCAACATGGGGGGGGGTCATCCAGTGGATTCCCGCGACCCTCACCCGCGGTTATTGGCATCACTATCCACATAGTACTTATAAAACAAAGTCCCTTCCCTCTGTCTGTCCCTATGTATGCTTAGATCTATAAAACTACGCAACGGATTTTCATGCGTTTTTTTTAAATACATACAGTGATTCAAGTGGAAGGTTTATACGTATAAAACGCGGGCAGAGCCGCTGGCAAAAGTTAGTTTCTTATAAAACTTTAAAAAAACAGTGCGGCAGAGAATCAAAGCAATGATGTGAATGAAAAAGGTAAGTCGATAGGTAATTATTGATTTCTCACTTCATGTAAATCTATCTTGCTATCACCGTATCAATATTTTAAGCTTTTCTCAAAAAGTGCAAATAGAAATCTACTGAAGAAACTGTAGTTTCTTCGTCCAAAAATGATGCCAACCAAAAGAAGAAAGAGGGTAACGATTCATCATTCGATCACCCGACCTCAGGCAAGGCACATATTATGATAGTGCTCACTATCTACTCGATATTAGAAATTATTTTTTATTATGTGGTAGTCGAGTCAGTAGCTGACTATTTCAAAATAGACACAGCGTAAAGCGCTATTATATTAATATTCATTCATGTCATTAAATAAAAAACTTTCGCTGAGTCTTTATTGATTGAACGCACAAGAACCGGTAACGCTGCGACAACAACCGGTAAATAAAGCTCTATTTGCGTACGCTGCAGTAACCGGAAACAGAGTTAGCTTACACTCGTTGTTTGCTAAACACAACAACATTTCTGCGCTACGAAAACATGAACATAACAAGATATAAGTAGTTATTCATTATACAATATTTAAGCTTACAAAGTTACAAGAAGACTACACTTTCTTACGAAATACGTTGTAGATAGCCTACTGGTACCGATTCCCTTGTTCACAAACTAAACTAAATTTAAGTTCAGTGCATCTTTTTCTTTGTATTTCATTAAGAAGAGGATAAAAGAAATTTTTTAGTTTAGTCCTGTCAAATTAATCAGCGCCTGTCACTACTCCATACAAGTTTAGACGTGATTAAAAACTTGCCTACTAAAATTACGTCAATTTACGTCAAGCGCTGATTAATTTGACAGGACTAAACTAAAATTTATCTCCTGTCCTTTCCTTAATGAAATAGAAAGAAAAAGATGCTTAGAACTTAAATTTAGTTTAGTTTGTGAATAAGGGAATCGGCACCACTATCAGATAAAAAAAACTATTAGAAATGATGACTTGATCATTCTGTTTTTGATTCAACAGTCATCATGTTCGAAAGGCGATTACTCCGAGTCACATCGAATTGTGTTGTCAGGTTTTTAATGCTACGACTTCATTGTAAGGCCAACTTCGTGCGTTGTCTCTCGCACACCACTCGCTGACTCGCTATATAAAAGAGAGCGCTCGGAGTGTAGTTCGCGTTATCGCGAGAATGTAGCCGTAGCATTAGCGTAAGAGACAAATTCTGGAGGCTCTATCCTCCAAAATGTATGCCTCTTGATGTCACAAACACTCGTGGGTACCTATTTGTCTCATAAAACGCTAAACAAGTTTTCTTGTCCATTACAGTTCTACCCACATCCGTAGAAAGTGTTGCAATCTCGTGTGAATGTTAAATATACCCTACCTGACACCTTGCACGTGGTGTTACAATGGCGCAAATGTGTTATGGATCAGTGAAAACCAGATAATTGCTTTTCTTAAACTTTCCCACAGTGGAAAGTTAAAAAGTTATTTGCATTATGTACTGCTAAGCTATATGGGCACAGGTTAAAAGTTTCGCTTTGTTGTTCGACATCGCATGATATACATCTATATATTGTGCAGCATAGATATTTTAGTTTTACAAATGTCGATATCATCGTATAATCAGTAGGTACTATTAATAGCTACGACCTGTGGGTGAATGTTTTAAGGAATGGACTTAATTAAATAACAAGGTTTCGTTTCAATATTTTTATTAAAAACTATAAATTAAATTGATTAGAATCATTTATTCATCCTCTACGCAAGGTTTCTTTTTTGAAAACTTTTCTGGTTCTAACTCGCCTGATTCTAAAAGTTTTATACTTTCTTTCTCCTCTCTCGCTATTTTCGCTCTCATAATAGCATGTTCCCTGTCACGAATTATCTTTTTTTTTGCTTCTTCTTCGCGCCATAGTTTCTCCGTAGCCTCGTACCGGGATTGTTTGACCATCCCATATATTATTCCAGCAAAGAGCAAAGCAAACCTTGCACCCCTTATTACTGGGGATACTGGATATGGTGGACCAAATGGCAAATTACTCATCCCAAGAAGTAATATAATTTACCTTCTAGTGTTGATCTGAGACTGTCACTATCCACAATTATTTTCGATACATTCCGATATATGAAATGTCGAAGACTGACATTTTGAATTATATTTCAGTTTCCTTTTCAGAATGCCAAAATGTCGTAGATAAAATATTTTTAAATGGCTAAAGAGGTTGTTTATCTGAGTTCTTAAAGTATTTGACGATGTAGTTTTAAAGGTGTTCGGGACATCCCTATCGAGTGCTAGGTCAAGTGCACATAGCACTGAAGTTACCTATTATTTATTTTTCATGGGAATAACATTTGTATCAGTAGGAAGGCCAGTGGCCGAATGGGCAGCTAAGAATACCGCTTGTCTCTGGTGTGGCGACCACCAATTATAGCGGACTGGCGTGACGCCAGCAGTCGACGGCGACGCGTGGTCCACAGGAACAAATGTTTATCGATTCAGATCAATCACTACATCGTCTGTCTTCCTGTGTAATGATGCAAAATTGCATATTGCTGGCTGATACTGTGCAAACCGTTACCTAACTAAAATGTTGTGTTGCACATGAAATATATTTTTTGCAGCAATTTCATAAAAGTATATTTATTGGCGTTACATTCCCACTTTCCCTCGTTTTTGCAGTATTCGTAAGACATACCTAACATATAGCGCTAATTGCATTGTATGCTTACTAATGACTACAAATTAACACACTGAATGAGCCTATTGTTTTTAGAACGATCTTTGATGATAGATAGCAATGCCTTCCGCTATTGTGAAAATATGCTGAATAGTGTAATTACAGGCGAAAAGCAGTGGTTCATTATTTGATTAGATGTTCGGCTCAAGTGACCAAAGATGTTATTATAAATTGAAGTAGGCTTGCTTTGCACATTTTTGCAAGTTGAAGTAGAAATTCTATTTACATCTTTTAGACATAATAAGAATTGGTACAGCCAGAAATGTAAATGTGCATATTACCTAAATGTTTCCAGTAGGAGCAGTGGAGGCTCAGTGGTAACTGTCGCGACTTACCGAGTTGTAGACTTATCGTAGTGTCGCGACTTATCGTAGGGTCGAACCCAGACAGGCGCTATACGTTGTGTAAGTTATTTCATCAGCACTACTCTCAAAACGGTGACGGAAAATATAATGAGGAAACCGGCATGTCCTAAATCCCAAAAAAATCCTTCAATTTTTGTGACGTGTGACATTTACCAAACCTGGATTACAGCCCACTCTCACCGAAAGGAGGCCTGTCTCCCAGCAGCGGGAACATTATTGGCTGATTATGTATGAATAGTAATTTCTGCCTATCACCATGGGAAAAGAGATGAGTTTATGTATAAGGCTTAAGTTATAACAGCAAAATAAGCTGATGATAAAGTACTAGGTACTAGGTACCGTTTAATTAGTTTCAAACTCGGACTTTTGCCAGCCATTAAAACGATTTTATTTTAAGAGAATAAAAGACCTCGAGTCGAGATAACAATCTGTTATGGTATATTGACAACGCGACGTTGAATATATTTATGTACTTATTGCACCCACGCATGATTGAAATAATAAAACAATGGTGCCGATTCTGTTGTAAAAAATTCTCTAAACTAAACTAAAAATCACTAAAATTTGGTTTATTCCTGTCAAACGACGATTTCCTATTCTGAAATAGACTAAAGTGACCCAACTTAACTATATTTTAGTTTGACAGCACTAAGATTGCACTGAGTTATTAGTTTAGTGAAAATGACAATTTTGCTATTCTGAGTTTGCCGGTTTTCACCAAAAATTTAGACTATAATAATTTATTTTGACTAAATCTGACTATTTTTAATCGCGATTAAAAAGGTGTGGAATAAAACTAGTGGCATGAACAAAAATTCACACCAACGCCTCGCCTTCACGTGCAAAAACAGTGGTGTATTTTTTATTTTTTCTTTTGCTTATATCTCGAAAATGGCGTGTCCTATCGCAAAAGTAATGAAATTTTCGACCCCCTTTATGAGACCCCGGAACATTTAAATCTCAACACGTGGGTAATATTTTTTTTTATTTTTCAAACAAAAAGTGAAAAATTCCAAATAAAACACATCCAGGCTGCCCCCTTGCGCGCGCCTTCGTCTCTAAAAAATTCATTGCGCAGCGCAAACAAGTACCACGTTCCGAAACCAAAAAAAAAAAAAAAACATGTTGATTGTCAAATTCGTTTTTAGTCGTGTCAAAATAATTTTTAAATTTAGAGATTTTTCCTTGCAGAATAGCGTTAAAATTCTCATAGCCAAAAGTAAGGAATTTTAGAGATAGTTTAGTTAGTTTAGTTCGGTGTACAACAGAATCGGCACCATTATCCTTTCTATTTTTAAGCGTGAGTTTCGAGACCTTAACCCTAAAATGATTTTATCAAAACAAATCTGTTCATTTAAATTTTACTGCAAGACTATACCTACCTATTTCAAATAACGATTTCGTGTTCATCAAAATGTTCCTAGGTCACGCTTTGTTGCTATCTTATTTGACTTTTAAATGTATCTCAAGCCTACTTAGGTACCTTGATGAAGCTACACAAAATAGAGCATGAATCGTCAACTCCAGATTGATTGAACAACATCAAATGCCAACGAAAGTTATACTTTTGATACTTAAGCCAGTAGTTATTTGGCCTCCTTGTTAAAGAATGAACTACAGCTTGCCATGGTAATCGTAGTAGTAGCACTACTCAACTACCTTGGTTTTCCAAGTAGGTACCTATTTCTGCTCACTCTAAAAAAACAAGCACTCCAACATAGACATAACTAATTAGCACCGATGTTGCTAGACGTCGTTGTTTGCATAAGTTGACCTTGATAAACTTATTAGTTTCCAATTTAGTGTTGTGTTGCATAATCAAAATAATACAGCAGCTCACAACTAGTTCACCCTGTACATAATAATGGAGTTGCCACAATGTATGCTATAATTACAAAGGTCGCGAGTTCAATAACTAGTGGGATAGGCTTGGTATGGCGAGTACACTATATGACGTAATCATTTCATTATAGTTGAGAATATATTTAGCGCACTCGTCACGAAACAATTTGGTCACATCAGTGTTGGACGGATAAACACATTTCTGTAAATAACGGATTTGTCCTCTTGTTTACAGTTTGAGTTTTATGTAATCCTACGTGTTACATACAGTTGCATAGGCATTAGTTAGGAATGTACCTATTTAAATAATTACAGTTATATTTGATGCTGGGTAGCGAATTTTTATTGCCTGAAGTGTGAGTTATTTAGCTCCAGTTGGTTTGGTTCGCTGGATGTAGGTAATGATGATGAACCGTTTCCAGTGCAATGAGGATGTGTCGAGTACCATTGAGTTCTATGACGTATTCGATTAAGTGCTACACTGCACATTTATTAAATGGCTAACTAAACTAAAGGCATGATGAAATAATAATACGGTTAGGTATTTTATTCCTAAAATCACAAGATTGGTGGATCATGTAACGTATGACCATGATATATTCCTTTTTTTAAATGAAACCATAGTGCACATACTTATTACTCTCACTGATAACAGATAAGTGAGGTTCTTCCTGTTTAAATGTATGAATATGAATAAATGGTAGGTACTTAGATACCTACGAGCAGTGGTGGCCTAGTGGTATCGGCCCAGACCCAGGCAGGCGCTATACATTGTGTAAATAATTTCATCATCACTGTTCCCAAAGCGGTGAAGGAAAACATCGTTAGAAAACCGGCATATCCTTTTTTTTATTAGCCGTTGCTGTCCCACTGCTGGGTGAAGGCCTCCCTACTCTCTTTCCACGTCTCTCTGTCCAGAGCTGCCAAGGACCAATCTTTATTGAAGAGACCAACTCATCCCGCCATCTCCGTCTGAGCCTGCCGCGATGTCTTTTGCCATTCAGAGGAACCCAATGGGTCGTAAGGTTGGCCCACTGATCGTCTGACGTACGATAGATGTATCTAGCCCAATCCCATTTAAGCGTGGCAGCTTTTCTTTTTTTTGACTGACATCACTTATTTTAGTAGGTAATGGAAACGGATTGTTATATTCTTAACCCAGTCCACAAGTTTAATACCCATATCCTAGGACCAAAAATTCGAAGACATGCGGTAGATGACCAACCCGCACTGGGCCTGCGTCGTAGATTATGGCCCACTCCCCCTCACCGAGAGCCGGAAAGCTGTGTCCCAGCAGTGGGAATAATATAGGCTGGTTATGATAGGTACCTTTTGAAATAAATTGGTTAGTTACCATGAATGGTCAATTCGCGTTGCATCTTGGCTGAATTGAACCCATAACTTACCCTTCACTGTCGGTTTTTACCAAAATAAATATTTTATAAACCAATATTTTAGACCAGTCCAAAACCAAACCATAAAGAATTCAAACATAGTTTCAATTCTTTAAAAAAATACTTTAGATTTACCCAAATCTTTAGCAAATTTTTACCCAACCCATATATTTGTATTATTGTTTTTAATGAAAACAAACTTATTTCAATAACCACAAAATGCGCATTATAATTTTTGCTGCACTGCAATCATCTTTGTGTTTTTTTTAATTACGGATATAACAATAGAATATCGTGATAATTCTTAATTTTTGTTTCACTTTTTGTGCTTAGCTTAAGAAACCGGTATCGAATCGAATAATTTTTCTCCTAGCATCAATCCCTTCCCTACGGTCGTAATTCATTATTTTCCATCTCTTTCAAACCTCATCGTAGAGCGCCAACAATTACTTATTTCCATCTCACTCTAACTTAAACTTCTTTTCATTTTAGTGTAAAATTGTCATTGGAAGAGGGCGCTTGTGACGTTGGCTGTATTTACCATCGATATTAAAAAGTTTGCTTTACTCTTAATATGTAAGAAAATGTGAATTTTTATTCGATTACTACTTAAACAATAATAAATTAAACTTAAATATAAAATATCAGCTGTGTGCAGTGTTAAAAATGTCGTCATTCATTAATTTGTGGGTGTGGTGAACGCCGAAAGTGTCTTGTCAAATATTGATGTTATCTTCAATTTCTCTGTTTGATTGTGTTCCTTACGTAACTTAGCCGATAATGTTTTTCATGGTTGCTGTTTAGTGCAGCCTCTTCGGAAAGTAACCTCAAATAGTGCGAAACAGTTTGATAAAGGAAGTGTTTTGGTGTTTTTAGAAATCGTCATCGACGAAGACTACGACGATGACGACGCCTGCGAAGCTGTTCGGACGAGAGCTGTCCGCCTACGACGAGGTGGACGTCGACGATCTGCTATCCAAGCTGTCGCAGGAAGAACTTACTATGCTGGCCAAGGAGGTTGATCCAGATGTGAGTAAACTCTTTTCATTTATGCAGTCTGCTGTTAAAAATAATGCAGCTGTATCTTAAAGGATTTCTAGTTGGTAAAAATATCCTGGCATAATATTTAGAAAACAGCAGGCTGAGTTGGAATTGACAAATTTAATTAACCTTATCTATATCAGTCATTGAACTTTACAAACTGTTGGCCATAGATACTGAACAGCCAGGTGTTGCGGTGACAACACCTGGATTAAAGCCTCCTATTTTTGCTAAGTAATGCCTTCTGAAACATTTTTCATAACAAAGTAGGTATGTTTCTAATATAATGTTCTACCCACATTCACAATCTGCTCACATCATCAGCCAAGTCAATTGATATTGAAGGCCATACAGTATTATGTTAGATAATGCCACTAACATTCACACAAATTACAAGCCTCATTGTTAAACCATAGACTTCTCACAACTCACCTTGGAGGTTTTATCAGAAGTGTTTGCCTTGAAAAAATATGTGTTTGTTTATGTATAAGGTGGAATATTTTCTTTTATCAGAATTTTTGTTTGGATATCTTAAATTTTGGCTGGTTTCCAACTATGTGGGGAACTGTGTCCTATGATTAGTTCCTGTTTATATTTTTTAATAGACAAATATTGTAAATATGCTTTCTTAAACTTTGATTAATTAATTAAAGTTTAAGAATAATTAGTTCTCTTGAGCTGCTAATTCTTGATAGTATTTCAAAAAGGGTTCTCTGACAAGTTTGTGAACTTAACAGTACTTTTGGAGATGAATTTTTAAACACTAGTTAATACAGAAAATAATGTAGTAAACATGCAAACTGTACAGGTATTTCAAATTAACCTACTAAAGAATAATAATAAATGTTTTTATTTTTGTAGTAGTTAAAGCATCATAAAACTTCAATTTGAATTACCTGTTCTAAATTATTTTACATAGCCATCAATTTGTCTTGCTTCCCTGCATTTAAGTGTGCTGAATGCTTTTTTGCATATTATTTGAATATGCAAATAGTAACATTTAACATTTTATTGTATTAGCTATTGGCAACTAATTTTTATGCTAGTCTATTTTTACCTAACTGCTCAGAAAGAGGGTATTGTTTCTTTTTCCTGTTTTCTAACTAGTCCATCCGATGAGAGAATGCATTCTTGACACCCGTCAGTTTTATACAAACTTATAAGTGTTTTGCAAATTCGATCCTTATTCTTTACTAGAATTTTCCCACTGACAGGTGTAGGAAGGAATTCTCTCGATGGCTAGATTAGGTATACTTACCAATAACTGATAAAAAACTGGATAATACAATTTTGTAGAGATTTAGCCTGCCTATCGCTTAACTCACAAGCACTAACTTTATTTAGATAAACTTTGCTAGTAAATTCATAATTGTAAGTGGTCTTTGATAGAGGGGAAAAATGGGATGGAAGATAGGACAAATTATTTGTATGTGATTTATACTGAGGGATTATATACAAGGAAAGTATTGAATGATAGGGTGACAGAAGGACTACTTAAACAGAGAATAGATTATCTATATTTTCCATAATATGATACAGACACCAAAAGAAATAATTAACCAGGGTTGTTGGACATAGTTGAAGTTTAATAAATAACCGATGGATGTTTTCAAATGTGACATTTGATAAATTACTTAACTGTTTCTTTTTTATTAATTTAAAATTATTGTACAACATCCACCAGTTTCGTACTAAACTTCAAGTATATCCAGTGACCCTGGTTTTTTATCTCTTGGTAACTGTAGATAAAAGTCTTAAATGTCGTATTTTATAGACCCCAAGTTACTTTCCCGGCTTTACTTTAAGGCAAACATTATTTATACTTTTATACCACATCAAAGTTCCAAAAACCAAGCTACTGTTTAATCAAATGATTATAAGTATTATCAAAATTTGTTTATCACACTTGTGTACATAAATAATCATTTAATGCTAACAATATTAAGCACAAGGTAACCAAAAGTCTATTATTATTGATATACATTAGTATCAGGAGACATTATTGAAAACAGATTATGATAAATAAGTTATCAGTACAAATACAGGGCAGGTCTAGCTATCAGTGGATTGATAAACAAATACCATTAAATAGCAATTTACCTGTTCATTTATATTGAAAAAGGAATATGAATCATTTTTGTATAGAATTATAAATAATGGGTGCAGTCTATTATCTTTTGATTATTTTTATCCTAAATTAGAAAATAATAAAGCATTAGTTGTTATTTCGAAATAATGAGACCTTTTATATTCAGATATAAAAGGTCTCGATCGGGTCTTGATCGGGTCTCGGTCTCGGTCAGGATTACATTCACTATTCAGCTTTGACTTTTAACATTTTACATAAATGATGAGTTACTATGGTAATTTGGATGCATTTATGTCAATGTTAAGGATCATTTCAAACAATGAAAGAACTCCTAAAAGCTCTATTTAATTTGGTGTAATTTCTGTTTATTAAAATCCAGTAATTACCCTAACTCACGAGTCATAGGTCGCTGGGTTGACCTCAGGTAGGCGCACAGTTTGTCTAATTTTAACTTAAAACATTCTTGGCTCACTTGATATATTGCTTGTTTGTATTAAATGATTATGGTACTTATTAAAAAATCAATATTTAACTATCAGAAACCTTGACTAGTCTACAGCTGATAAAACAGCAGCAGACTATTTTGCAAGCATACTCTATCTATCAATACTAATAAGATCTCTGTACACATTCCAGGACAACTTCCTGCCACCAGACCAACGTAACAACTATGATTGCGATAAGGGTCCCACAGGGCCCTTAAACCGCAAGAAGCTGATAGAACACATCAACAAACAAGCCCTGGAGACGCCAGACCGGCCTGAGATTAAGCCTTTTGTCGCTGGTGTTGTTCGTGGAAAGAAGGTATGTAGTTGAAATTACAAAAACAAAATACTGGCCAAGTGCATGTCAGACCACACAGTGAAGGTTTTCGTAGCCGCGATAAATATTTACGCAGTATTGATGTTATCGGCCAAAAAAATAAGTTTTTTTCATAGTATTTCTCTAACAAAGCTATGAAAAAACACCCACAATTATATTTGAGGTTGGAACCGAAAATATAAATCATTTAAATACATTACCCCATCCAACCATTACCCCACGGCGCTTACGTGAATTGAATTGTATTTACAACCCTCGTTTATATGAACGAAGGAAGATCCGCTCCAACTTTTTTTTCGTGATTTTTGCACCTTTGATGTTCACAGACTAATATTTTTTTTTTAAATCGATAATGGGCTTATAGTTTCAGAGTATAATGATAGTGGCACATCTGAACAGACAAATATGGCGAAATTATAAAGGTTCCGTTTTTGCCGTTTTGCTACGGAATACTAAAAATATTGCCTCTGTGAAAATGGCCCTGATTTAAAAGTCATGGGTAACGGTCGCGCTTTCGAACCCACGGAGCCGCGCGTTTAACCTTGTACAACCTGTTTTATCACTAAAAACGTCGTGACAAAACCTGCATGTGAGGGAACCTAAGACTACAAGCATCTTAGGTGGGAACCTACGATGCAATCTGAGGTATCACATGCAGGTTTTATGCAGCTACTGCACTGGCTCCACCCGATGTACTACGGCGCCCTCTCTCTGAGGGTCGAATAGACAAAATAAATTGACAAATTAAGTCTTAGAAAAGTAAAGTCGTCTTTGCATTGATGCAAACCATCAAAATCAGGAAATTGGGCACCAATCAACCAGTCAGATCTGAAGTTACACTGCTGCCATACGAATCCCAATAGTAGGAACGTTATAATCTTTTTGGTCCTATGTAAAAAAACCGCCTTGACTAATCCTTTTTTGTTTTTCAATAAACAGTTATGATTAAGACATTTTAGGAAATCTTCACTTTTTTTCGAAAGTTTGTCATATAAAGTTAGCAATTTCCTGGTAAAATTGATATAGCGCTACATACCCTTTTAGGAATAAAAACCTATTATTGTTAGGTTTTCCCAGTAAAGGTATACATATTATGGCGCCATATTTACTTATACCCTTTTTAGGAAAAAAAAAACATGTAGTAATTTTTTCCATTACCTACTACATATATTAATTCATTCAGTACTTTTGCGGTAAGTTTACCCTAAAATGATGTTTAAAATAACTAAAATACAAGCAAAAGTTATAATTTGATTAATTTATTACCTATGAATCACTAGACCTCGTTATGATAGACGAGACCGACAAAAGGCACGTAGGTTGAGGTTCCGTAGTTCAAGGTTTATTTACATATTGATAAGTGTAAGTGATTAGTGAATTAATTAGTTATCACGGTCCTATGGCGCATTTGCTGCATTATAAACATATTGCTGCACATTCTAAGGGTTTCTAAGTTTCAATAAAGTTACTAGAGCCCGTAAAAGCCATAGAGAGTTGTTCTCCATATTTGGATAATTGAACAGCTCATCTATTTAGTGAGGTTTTGACAGCTGCTGACCTCGGCTCGATCCTTAATTGTTTTACCGCGACTGATCTCAAATGTAACTACTTGAGTTCAGAGATCACATTATGCAAAGCGTAACATAATTGTAACACACGTTGAAACAGCATGAGTTCAGAGATCACATTATGCAAAGCGTAACATAATTGTAACACACGTTGAAACGAACATGCCGTCCAAATGCATGCAATGCAACATGAAATGTAACACACGTTGTACCAAAATCGCCTCGTTGTTGTGTTATATTGCATATACAAATTTTCAAAACACAGTATTGACGCAGTCACCGATCATGTATAATCAGCCTAAAATGTTGCCACTGCTGGGACACAGGCCTACTCTCGGTGAGAGGGAGTGGGCCGTAATCCACCACGCGACCACGGTGCGGGCTGGTAAATGTCACATGTCTTCACTTTTTTTGAGAGTAGTAGTGATGAAATAATTTTCACAACGTAAAGCGCCTGTCCGGGTTCGGACCCACGACCAATACTCGTAAGTCACGGCAGTTACAACTGCATACTCCGTAACCACTGCTTCATCACCGATTGTCGACGCAAAAAATCGCCACTGCTATTGCCTAAACTACCTGGATAATTATTTATTTGGATGTATAGTAATATGATTTCCTACTATTTCCAGTGGATCCCGCCGCCAGTGCCTGAGAAGCAACGTGACGCGGACGAGCAGATCTCCATCGACCTCGGCGACGAGTACGAGCAGGCGCTCACAGATGCCTCGCAGGAGGAGATCATTGACCTGGCTGGTACGTTACTATACTTCTTAAGCCCTTACTAGACTATCGAAGTCCAATGTCCTCTTGATTTATCATAGTTGGAGGAGTATTGTGTCGTCTGTCCATCTGTCGAGACGATAGAGAATAAATAACAAGTAAAACTACATGAAACCCGGACCTTAACCAGGCTGCGGTGTATGTGACTAGTTCCATTTAAATTTACTTCCCATGAAAGTAGAACCAGGGCGACCATCCGTGACATCCGTCGCCCCCTATTAATACGGACCCGAGATGGTAGCGCGTAGTGTTCCACGCGCGCCTCTCTGTGATGTATGGGGGGGAGTTTAACACCTCACTCCCCCCCAACGTGAGGAGGCCCGCAAAGGCGGGCCGGCACCAGTCGGGGATCGCGGAAGACATATTGGTTCCCGTGGTCCCCGACGTAGGTGTGGGACGGAACACCGGGGTGGTTTTAGTCAGTAAGAGTCTGACAGACCCCTCCGCCCACCCCAGGGCGGAGGACATCCATGAGGATTTCCACCTCGTGATCAAAAAAAAAAAGGGCGACCATCCGTGGTCACGACCGAGCTTAATTTCTAGTTGTTATCACGATATAGTTAGTCGGAGCACTTGTTTCCATGGGCTCCCTAAAAGGTACTGTATTTTGATACCTCTTGTTAAAAAAACCACCACAAGCATTGACGTGTAAATATGTCATTATCTACTTACAAAAATAAATACATTTGATTTCACCAAGCTAAGGAAGCCATAGATATTAAGTAAGTAACCCACCCCGCTAGTTAAATCAACCAAACAGCCCAGCTTATTCCAGTCCACTGCAAGCACTGGGCTTCATCCAAGTCGTGTAATATCACTAAATCCAAGGGGGATTTAGCCACCACAATCAGCTATAAATTATACTGGATTGCTACTTACATAAGAAAATTGTTTACTTATCCATCTAAAAATACTCCACTAAAATATATTGTTTTGGATACTAAACGCAAGTAAATATTCATAAATTCAAATATTGACAGAAAATGCATGCGAAGTCTACGCCACTACATTCTGGCAGGAGTCACGAAAACGAAATATTTGCTCGCTAACCTAGTACCACATATTGTAATAATCTCAGCGCCGTCTGAATACCGCGGCTGACACGGTTACCGTCAAACGAGCCTCTTACGACAGATCTATGACACTACTTATTATTTATGATAGCTGAAATCAGGAAATTTTCTTTTGTAATGACAATATGTACCGACGTGATGCTCTGGCGATGGGCCAGCATTGTCTTGAGTTCATTGCAACTCGTAGTTGCGAACGAAATAGTTTTTTATTTCGTAACATACATCTATAAAACATTTACAGCTTTTATTATTACAAATTACATAATTTATTCCATTGCTTCTAGAATTGGTTCGAAGAATGATGCATTACATTTCTTTTCATGCTTTATTTTATTTTGTGAGAAGCATTCGTTTATTTCTAGACTTCAGTGGCGGTGTTAGCGGATAATTTACGTCTTCATATTAAAAGTAAAATGATCTGTAGTGGCAAAAAAAATGTAGTGTTGTCAAAACAATTAGCTCAAAAAATTCTCATTTTACTGACGCGTTAATGGTTTTAGGAAATGAGGCGCCTTCTTCACTTTTCTTTGTCTGGAATGCAGCATTTTTTGTGATCTTATTCTAGAAACAACTTCTTTGGCAATAGCAATAATCTTTATCACCTACATTCACTTGTGGCTAAGTATAACAGCCGCAAATAGATTCATCAGGTTAAGTTACGCTTGCCGCGGGTGGTCCATAGATGGGTGACCCTCTTTACATACCAAGAACCCCTCCGTGCTCCGAAAAATACACTAAGCCGTTAGTCCCGGCTGCAACTCCATTCCTGGATTGTAGACAATCGTTATGGGTCGCCAGAGTTTCGAGACTCATGTGACAGCCAGTCTTACCAAGGAGTATCGTATTACCCAGTGGGTTGTGGAGGTTACATAGGCATTTGCGCCATATAAAATACTGGCATTCAGCTGCATCCGGTAAGACTGGAAGCCGGCTCCAAAATAGTTGGGAAAAGTAGTGTTTTATTCCTAAACGTTTGTCCTTCATTCTCATCATATTAATTAGGCTTGTTCTACGCCTGTCGGTCTTAACTTGACTGGCCTGTTAGTCTAGTGGTTAGTGACCCTGACTGCTAAGACTGAGGTCGTGGGTTCGATTCCCACCCAGGACAAATCTTTGTGTGATGAGCACGATTATTTGTTCTGTGTCTGGGTGTAATTTATCTATAATATGTATGTATTTAGAAATATATAAGTATGTTCATCAGTTATCTGGTTGCCATAGTACAGGCTCTGCCTAGTTTGGGATCAGATAACGTTGTGTTGGTTGTCCTTAAGATATTTATTTAATTATTTATTTATTTAACTACAACGTAGAATTCATACATCAAACTAAATTATAAATCATGTAAATGAGCATCTGGCACGCCACGTAAGCGTACTAGATTTCTCGAGCATCGTTGGCGCCATTCTCACCTATATTTTGACAATGTTATAGCAATAAATGTCACTGCTCCACTTTATGATCAATGAACGGCCATTTTGAAATGTTTTCTGATCGTTACATATTACTGAGATGTCTGAAAATTTTGATTGTTGCATGGCGTCGTTCAACGATTTCTGTTTGGAATAATTCAAGTACCTACTGCCTGATATATTAAAATGTTCTTACTTACTACATTGGTAGGAGAAAGACAAACATAAAGAGAATTGAAAAAATATGGGGGAGACCTTTGGCCATTAGTGGGACCGTCCTGCGTGTCCTGTCGTCTGCACAGTGCAGGAACTAATAAACGCTAGTTATGGCGCCAAACACGTAGCCGAATTCTGACCCGAATACATTTAGATTTCCAAGAAAAAGTGGGATAACATGGTTAAGTAAAAAAAGGTGTCCATTTCCACGAGATTAAAATCCTAATAACATCCCTTTCTTGGTACAATAACTTCAGATCCTCCTTTGGTCTGCAAAATGACCACTATCTATAATGTGTTACATTGTCAGGTTTATTTATTTACTAAAGAACTATTTGCACTTGTTTCCAGCTATCCTCGGCTTCCACTCGATGATGAATCAGGATCAGTACCACGCGTCGCTGCTGAACAAGGGGCAGCCCGTCGGACTGGGCTGGGACGGCATCACTAAAGCCACCAAATCTAAGGTACACATCTTATTACGTACATTAGAGCGTACATTTTAACTTTGTAATGTCGCAGAAAGCCGTCCAAACAACCTGTTTTAATTAATTTATTAATGCAATGCGGTGACTCGCGAAGTTACAATTTTCTTATTATTTTTGCTATTTGCAGGTCACCCTCTAAGTTTATAATTTAATCCCATTGAATGACTATGTTATGAAATATATATAAATGGGATTGTATAAACTTAGAGGGTTGTATTGATGATTTTAATGCTGTAAATAATTCTTACTGTCGCGAATCATATTTTAATGAACATGCAACATGAAACTGACAATTCGAAAAATTAAAGAAAATTTGAATTTTATGAATGCGCTAAGGGACCCCTGGTGCATTACCCTATAAATAACTGTATGGAAATAAGAAATATCAGTCTATGATGCACTCATAAAAGAATATGGTTAGTTTTGGCCACCCGCTAAAGACCAAAATTAGAATTCCATGTTTTTGAAGCTCATAACATAGTTATCTAATAGAATGACTCCCTAATTTTACAGGCATGGTTACGGTTACTTTTCGAACGAACTGTTTCTGAATGGCCAGTAACCCGTTATAAACACAGTAAATCGAGAGTCTAGTTACAAACATGTCTATTTTTTCGTGCTATAAGTACATTAAACAGCCGGTACACCAAGTTGTATTTAAAGTTTGTATAATGCCGATGTGGTTGTGGCTGCAGGTGTACCCCATGGACCCCCCCAACGACACAGACCCTGACGACACCATCACACGCGTGCAACAGAACGACCCGAAGCTCACTGATCTCAATTGGAATAATATTAAGGTAAGGGAATTAAAACTGGAGTGACGAACTAACAGTAGGGAGATTAACCTAGCATTAAGTGTTTCAAGCTGAGATATAAATCACCTACCTAGCCTTTTCCAAACAATGTCGAGGTCGGGTTCCAGTCTAACTGGATGAAGTCGAATATCTGTATTTTATTTGGAGCGCCTGCTTCCCTGTCTTCCACAACCCAGTTACTGGGTAATAAGATACACCTTGGCAAGACTGGTTGTCTGACTTTCAGGCTTCTGACAACCCGTAATAACTGTAAAAGTTTCACGAATGACAGCTAGGACCAACGTCTTAACGTGTTTTGCCATCAGTAAATTAGTAGGCATGTTTTATAAGCATTTGACTAAAAGTCGTCTTCATCCCACTTCCGTGCCATAGTTGTTCGGTTTGGTTTATGTAAGTAATTCTTAAAAATTTGATAACAAAAGTACCATACCAGCTTGCTGATTAATTAATCTTTGTTTCAATATATGGAGATATTTTTAAAAGCACTATATTGTTTGATGAACTTTGATTTTAAAGAGATACGGCATATATGAGGACTGGAAGTACAGAATAATAATGAAGCTAACTTTCTCTCCCTGCAGAACATAAGCGACGAGAAATTCGAGAAGCTATTCGAGGCGTTAAAAAGCAACACGCACCTGGAGGTCCTGTCCCTCGTCAACGTGGGGCTGCACGACCGCACCGCCGCGCTCCTGGCCGACGCGCTGCGCGTCAACACGGCGCTGAGAGTGGTCAGCGTCGAGACCAACTTCATCAGCCCGGCCGGAGTGCTGCAGCTCGTCAAGGCCTTACTCGACACTAACACTGTGGAGGAGTTCCGGGCTTCCAATCAGGTAAACTACACGTCGATTTTCGTATTTTTCTCCTTGCCACGTTAGTAAAACTGTATTTTTGCCTTGACTGAGCAGCTGTACTCCTATTTTTGCACATTTAAAACTACCAACTAATTTCAACTCCGACTAACTGACCGACTTTTTGCCTGTGTCAGTACAAAAGTTCCTGTAAATAGTGTAATTGAAATGAATGCTTTGAATCATAGTTATGCAGTGTTACGTACGGGAAAAATTATGACTCTTACTTTAAGATCGAGGCTATGTTTGTGCTGTCGAAACTTCACACAACTTTCGGCCTGTACGAAGCACCGTAAATCTCGGTACTGTTTTGCAAAATCTCTTATTATTAATGGACAAAGGATGTTCTTTTTGACGTATAAAACTCTTTCTAAAGTGTGTAAGTCCTACATTTGGTATGTTTTTTTTTTTTGCAATTAAAAAAACCTTAAACTAAAAAGCATTTATTTCAATCAAACAATTTATAGGCACTTTTGAACCGTCAAAAAGGTCAGTTAGTCAGAAAGTTGACACTAGTTACTCATTCCAAAACGTAGATCTCTATGGAGAAAAATGGTCAAGAAACTCCTAGTACACTGTTTTAAATCAAGACATTTTAAAAATCCTGGTTACTTATACCTTCTACAACACCAATGTAATAATAGCGTCAATTCTAAGTATGTTCTCTTGTCCGCAGCGGTCGCAAGTGCTGGGCAACAAGATCGAGATGGAGATAACGTCGCTGGTGGAACAGAACCCCACGCTGCTGCGGCTCGGCCTGCACCTGGAGTACAGCGACGCGCGCCACAGGATCGCCAGCCATCTGCAGAGGAACATCGACAGAAGTGAGTGCGGCTTGGCTACCATCCGCTATGTGCTAGGCAGCTATTGGCTTCGTTCGTCGGGAAGTACATATGCAATGCTCGGTCAACTTCATGTGCAGTTTACGAAATAAACTCTACATAATGCTTGGTAATGGCAGAAGTTACTAGTGTTGAGATATGCAAAATTATCGTCGCAAACAGATCGATTGCTCATGAACTCAATCATCAACTTTTATGATAGCATAAAGATAGATTTACGAATATGTTTGACAAAATATCTCTAAAGACTAGTGAGAATATAACTGACCACGTTTGCACAGACGTCAAAATACCGCGGCGGGATTTATTCGCGCAAAGGGTTTTCTACTCTCGGTGTTAAGCCCAACGTAGAGATTCCAACAGAGTGTATCTCAGAGCGAAGAAAAACACTGTTGGATTTTCAACCGTCGGCGCTAAGGCAGTGCGTTCAAGATCCAAAGAAATCCCGGCGCGATATTTCAGATCATTCAGAAGGTAGTTTTGGTGAAATGAGCATTGCATATGACTGTGTCAAGCAACGGATGAAACGAGTATCTGTTTGGTAACAAATCCGTGTTTAATAGGGAAATGGTGCAAAGAAGATTAGCTATTATTATTTCGCTTGGGGTTAATTGTAAGCTCCTAATATTTTATACATCTGCTTTTAAAGGTGATATAAATTATATAATAAATACTAAAATAACATTTTTAACGAGGTAAAAGTATCATACGATTATAGACAATACTGTAGAAATCTTCTTAACACCATTATCTACCTATCAATTTACAGATATTATGTAGTTCTTCGTAAACAGGAGAAAATTTAAAAATACTTGGCAAAGTAATAAGCTAAACATACATAGCTTGTATTGCTTATAAGCATCTGGACAGACAAGTTATTTTAAGATGACTATTCAATAGTTTTATTACAGGTTCTTCGTATACGTTGAATACATTTCAAATCGAAATAAATGTTACTAGCATGTTCAGACAACATCATCTTAAATCCATTTTATGGTCTATAAAATGTATTAGCTCATAATGTTATCTTGCATAGAACTTTCACTCTTAACTCTGAACATTAAAGCACACTGTAGCGTGCAACTATCTCAAGTGTAAAGTAACACGATTCATGGAGAACGTCACTATAATATCATTTGATTGTACCACATGAAAAACGTACTTTCTAGGCGAGTTCAGACACATACAGTTAATGTAATTGTTATTGGCTATTCCTTTCTATTATGGTTACTATATTCCGTGTGGTACGGGACGTGAAGAATAGCACTAGACCATTTCTTGCCGTGGGTGTCCTAGGAGGCGACTAAAGGACTTACTAGAGAATGGGCAGCAGCGTTCTCTATGCATCTTACCACCATACTGCGATCGCCAACCCGCCTGCCAAGTGTGGCGATTATAGCAAAACCTCCCTTTGGAGGAGGCTTAAGCCCAGCAGTGGACGTTTTTCGGCTGAAATGATGATGGTTACTATTACATATAATGATTCGTGTATTATAAATTATGAAAACTCAAAAATGTGAATAGTCCAATCGTTTCTTTGCTGAGCCACAATCTTTAACATCTGACTGTTCAAAATTAAATAGAAAAGTCGTTTCATCATTCCAGCCGTAAGACGTCCACTGCTGGACTTTGGCCTCCCCCAATTTGGGGGGCTATGCCATAATCGCCACGCTTGGCAGGCGGGTTGGCGATCGCAGTATGGTGGTAAAATGCATAGAGAACGCTGCTGCCCATTCTCTAGAAAAAAGAGAAAAAAAAAAAAGAAAAGAAAGTCAAAAAGTCGTAACAGTCGGAAAAGTCGTTTACTAGCTCGAAAAAATATTTTTGTTTAATGACGTTTTAACGTCCTCAAACAAAATACAGTAGAAGTTAATAGCCCTTTCAACAGCTCTGGTGTCTGAACTAGCCTCTCTCACGGCACTCTTACTGTATCTAACGTTCGCGGTATGTACAGATGGCGCGGCCCGCACTACCGCCCGGCGCCTGCGCGATATGTCGTAAACATTCACATTTCGATTATACCCTCAAATGTATCGTCGTGGTGGTTGATGTACTATCATCTGTTGGTCTGTTAAGTCAAAAATTATTAAATTAATTTACTTTGGTCACTTTCTGATATGGATAGAATGGAATTATGAAAGAATTTTCTACAAAACATAGCGCCTGTTTCGTCCCCGAGGGGTTCAAGCAGAGGTGTACCTATAGTGCACAAACATTTCGTAAATTTACACACTGAAAGTGTATATAGATATAAGAACGAAATACAGCAAATTGGCTGAATTCTCGATAATATCTGTGCCAACCTGAAGTAGTCAGCACACCACGACATTTTAACACACACACACCCACGCCTACAGAGCACGTATGGCGCATTTTGAACAACAGCCCATCCATAGCTTGCATTAACAGTCAGGACACGAAAACCACTGAAGAATACAAACATCTGTACATAGAGAAATTCTATGCTTGTGTCTAATGCGAGTCAGCGATAAAGCTGCTTGAAACTGCAGTAGAACAACGTTTCAACTTAGCGGTTCAAGCTACATTGTAGAATCAACGAATGTAAAGTAGTTTTAAAAATAAACGGTAAAATAATAATAATTTTTGTATAATATCAGTCATACTGTCATGACATAATATCATGACAACATTGTCTGAATTTAACTGGTAAATATTTTTTGGTTTTGTAAGAACTTAAAAATAAAGTTTGAATTGAATTCATTTAGGAAATCATACTGGTAACAGACATAAATCATAAATTGTACATTTGTGTTAAAACTTCGATCATGAACAGAACATTGTAAAAAGATCAAACATTGTATACTCACAACGAAATATCGATTACCCATTAGACACAAGCAAACATCGATAAACAAAATCGATTATCGCACTCAGATTGCCGAGTGCTAAAGAAGGCTAGCGTGTCGCTGAGCATGCGCAGACCACGCGGCCGTCCGCCGGCTGTCGGCCTCGACAGTAGCTTCTTCAACCTCACTCCGCCTAGCGCTGAAGCCGTCACACCCACCAAGGAAGAACCAAAACCGATAATCTCCGAAACAGTAGATACCGAGACCTCACTAACCGTCAAAGCTAAGGCGCAATCAGACGACAGACCTACCTCAATAACGATAGGCGATGGACCCCTGCTACCCGATAAACCTTTGACAAATGGTATACAAGCACCGATTGCTACTCAACTGGAAAAGCCTATAACTGAAATTGAAAAACCGGTAACAACTGAAACAGAAAACGCAGTAACCACCGACACAGAGAAACCGGTAACTACCGAAAATGTAGAACCAGTGCCTTCTGATAATGTACAAGCAGTGCCCTCTGAAAATGCACAACCGGTACCTACCGAAAATGTACAACCGGTGCCTACCGAAATCGTACAACCGGTGCCTACCGGAAACGTACAACCGGTGCCTACCGAAAACGTACAACCGGTGCCTACCGCAGACCTCCTAACTGGTGAGCCGGGAGCTCCAAAAACGGAGGAAGGAAAAGCAGAAGAGAGTACAGATAAAATATCGCTACCGACGGGCGAACAAGTGGACCGGTTCGTCCTGGCGGCTCCGCCCGATGTTAACCCCAACCCGCACTCGTGAGTAGTGACGAACTCATTGCAACTCACACCACACCGCGTGTCCCCCTCTATCTTTATTTTTTGTAGATGTTTATACACAGTTTTATGTGAATTAGAACAATATAACATAAAAATTAAAAAAAGAAAAGCAAAACGCTTACGTACAGAAGGGGGGAGTAATACGAAGTCTGAATTGCATAGATATGTCTGGCGTAGAGGTCTTCGAACGACTGTGTTTTTATGACAGCGTACCGATTTCTATGTGACCTCAGATTATCCTCTCTTCTGTGTTTTTGTAGGGAACAGAACAAGTTGCACAACTGTCTAATTGAATCAAACATGATCATGATACGTTTCATGACCAGATGAAACGGAACTGTATTTGTAATGTATAACTTACAGACAGTGGCGTGCAGTCCATATAGGCAAAAAGACACTGCAGACCCTAGGGTCTAGACCCTAGATAAGGACTAGTTACTAATATTTCAAAAATAAAAGAATTATACTAACAGTAAGTAATAAAACCATTCAAAAAGTTTAAACGCCTAATGTAAATATAATAGCAACGTTCATACCGTTCTTTTTACTACGGCAACGCATTCATAACAGATCGAAACGTAAACAGGCAGCGAACGATCGTGTCTTTATTTCATTCATAAATGTACGCATGTAGTGGTAATTTCTTCTACATTTTCGTGTCTATACATTGCACACATAAAGCGAAGTCCTGCCGCAGGATAACCAATCACAGGCGTCTCTGCGCCATTCAATATTGGCGCATGGATGCCTGTGATTGGTGAGTATTATCACAGCGCGCTGTGAGTATTATGCGATCAAGTTGAATATGTACGTAGCCTCAGCAACATTACGATTCGCAATGATGCAATTTTATTTGTCAACGTTTTAGTTATCAAAATTTAGAAATTGTTTGTTTACGAAAGGATCCATATTGATTTCGTACATGTGAAGCGCGCTGTTTTATGTTTTTATTTTGATTGAGTTTTCTTGTGATTAATTCATTTACAAACGTTAATATTAGGTAGATTTGTTGCTTATTTCAATTAGTTTTTTGAATTGTTTTAATTTTTACTTACTACGCTGTTTGATTGTTTTTTCAAAATGTTGTTCGATTGTGAGGTTTGTGTTGAAAATGTGTGTTTGTTAAAAAGTGTATCTAAATGGAAATGTGTACCTGAGTAACGAGAATTATAACCCAGCAAAGAGGTAATGCAACTCGTAAGTTTCATAGTAATAATTAAGCAACTAAAACCGGCTATGTTGTTGTTTACACACATTAAAATATTTTTTTTCCTTGCTAGTTTAGTAGTTCGAGTACAGTGTGGAATTGTTCGGGATTTGCAGATTTACATGATTACTATCCCACGGCTTGCTCAAAGATTTTGGTAATTATCGTATTGAGAGAAGTATTACGAAGAAGTTTTTCATTAAAACGGATTCTTACGTACCTATTTAACAAACACACAAAGTCAACAACAAGTACCTACACATCTTTCTGTGCTTTCGACGGAAAAAGAATTATTGGTCGAATGAAGACGCATACCAACTTTTTATGACGATAGTTCAAAATCATATTTAAAAAAAGGTAGGCGCGTTTATGTCATTTATAAATGAGTTTGTTTACTTTATTATTTTTGCTGTTACCCGTACTAAATTTACCTATTAAATATATTTACATATACGAATCACATGAAGGGCCTTTTTCAACTATCACTCACCTGGATCAGATATTTGAGGTGGCCGAAATCATTTATTAGCATTATCAGGAAATCGCCATTTCAAACTTTTAAACCACCTAGTGAGTTTTTCTTCACTAACTTGAGCAATTACAAAAGACGTTTTTTTTTTTTGAACTGCCTACCCGATCATAAAACCCTGTGCACGCCACTGCTTACAGACTATGTTACTAACCGACTTCAAAACGGAGGAGGTTATCAATTTTACTCAATGTTTAATGTGGAAGTTTGTAAAATATTTTATTATCTTGGTTATTGATTTGGCTACAAAATTGTTCTAATTCACATGACGAAACAAAAGACACATGTGTGATACAGTAGTTGAGAGATATGTTGTTCCATTCCAGTACGGAAAGACCTAACGCTGCGACTTCAGTTCAGATTCTTTAACCAACTGGCAAAGGGGGCGCGTAGCCAATAGGCGAGAAGGTCAGGCCCACGGTACATTGTTGGCACGGCATTAACAACACTACGCTTTTGTTACAGCTTATTTACAATGCCGGCTGATTGAGTGAACACTTACACATACACAATCGTGCAGTTTTATTGTAGGGATTCTCTTGTGACTGAAAAAAATACTGAGAGATTAAAAAAAAAGAAGGTTGGGAAGTAAATTCAATAAAATTAAATACACATATCAAATCTAGTTAGACCAAATTAAAATGAGATCACAAAATAGTTTTCAACTTCTCATCATGTCAAAAGATATTTTTGATGTTCAAAAAGTTATTTCACATTCAAAAAAAAATTGTTTTCCTTTTTATTATAAAACTGCACTACAAACCTATTTCTAGTGGATATGACATGAATGGTGAAAAAAAATGCCATAAGTGTCATATTTCTAGTATAACAACTGTAGTAACAATTTGTTTACTCTTTATAACTCTGAAATACTCTCTACATTAATTCCTTAAAATCTTTCTTTTAAAATCTCAATAAAAAACGAAACTAATATATTTTGGATGTGTTTTCTACTACAAACCTTAACAGTTAACAATTTAATTTAATTTCTAGCAGCGAGGGGAACGTAGAACAGACCGATAATATATAGAAATGGCCGCAAAAAATTGGTAAACTGTCATCTGTTTTGGCGCGAATGTAAATGGCCAATTACGATAGTGCCGTGCTATTTTTTCGGATAATAACGGTTTTTCACAGCGCAAAGGCTTAGCTAATCAAGAGTTTTCGCTTAGTGAGCCTACTTCGAAGCTATGGGGTCCCAGCTGCGACAGGATAGTCATAAACGTTTGTTTAGCATCTATTAACTAGAATCATAAATAAAGATTTTTTTTTTTCCTGAACTCAATGACACGCATGGTTGTGACTACTAACAGTTGTATGCGGAATGAAGTTCTGATACTAAACTTCATAGGAACAAAGACTATGATGAGCATGGATTTGAATTTCCAACTTTGTATTTGTGTTATGAAACTGTTTGAAATGATTGATTGTTAATACATGTTTATCCTTTGTCATGATTTATTTCTAAATGTACCTGCTACGTTACCGATGTTCGCTATATGAAAATGGCCGCTCGAGTGGGCTAAATATAAACTTTACGACCGTTTGAGTTGAAGACTCCTTGATCTGATACAAATTGGATTGCATTTAGATTTGTTATTGCGGATTTTACTGCTTCCTATCGAGATCTAACATTAGCTATTAACTTCCAATATACAAAACATATTTAGAACATTGATTTATTTTATTCTCAGACTCAACTTTTGAATTCTAGACCCTGAAGCATTAGATTAAATACTTAATCAAATAAAAAAGGTCGTATTTCCAACTAATGTCATGTAAAATTATCCCTTATTCCTCAAACTTAGATATCAATTTAGCGAGCATCGGTGATGAGATATATGTGTATAAATGTGTGACACGTGTCGGTGTGTGTGCATTTCAGTACGCCAGCAGCGACGGAGCCAGAACAGCGCTTAGAGCCTTGAACTGTCGCATGTGGTAAGTTTTATACTCTTACACTAAGTTATGACGTCATTAAATTAAATATAAGAGTCATTTTCGTCGGATATAAAGGGTTCTTAGATAGTTTGCCTTGATTACCTAAATGTTTCCTAAGTAATCTTTAAATTACTGACTTGTTAACTATTTCATTCAAAGACGCAAATAATTAATTATTAAGAACAATATTAAAAAGGCGTAAAGCCTTGAATAAGGTTTTTTGTAATTTTTTATATAGCTATCTCATTCGTTTATAATATCTGTTGAAATTGACTCGTTTATCATGTCATCATTAGACATGTCATCGGTATTTTTATATTCATATAAATCTTCATTCAAAATTCTTGAACTTTATGACGCTTTGTACTATGCCACTGCTTCACCAGCCTTAAATGTTACGGGTAATGTAAAAAATTGGAAAAAGCTAGGTATGCCTAAACAACAGTTAATTTAATTAAGGTAAACCAAGGTAACGGAATCCGTTTTTAGAGATAGTAACACAAAAATGCACCTACATTTAGTAAATCTGAGAATCTTTTTGCTGTTACTTTGCCCGTAACATTCATTGTTATTTGCCAGCAAAATTTTTAGCAGTGGAAAGCTAGAAGGTCAGTTACACTATTTGAAACATTTTATGCAAAAGATGCATTTTGTGCATTTGCAAGTACATTTTTTCCCGTATAGCATGTTTGCACCATTCCATGCGTATTATACCTATTTATGTCCATGCATATTATACCCATTAATGTGTGCTAATTCCATTCCCTAATTTAATATTATAAAAACAGGGACATTTAAAGACAAAAGATGTAAATCTAACGTGTTAAACCTTAAAACATTCCATTTTATAAACAATAAACACTAAGATATATTTATTTTTATTCTAATAATTACAAAGAAACGCTTCGCAACTATACTATACCTTAATAATATATTCATTTATTTTTCTGAATAAATATATCATTTGAAAAAGCTTGTATTTATATTGACTATGCATTTATCTTAACTATAATATATTTTTTCTTTCTTATAATATTACATATTTTACCTCCTCATAATAAATAGCTTTGTAATCAAATATGCGATAGTATTATATGTGTAATTTATCGTAGGCATATTAATTATACAGGAAAGAAGAATTAACCAGTGTGTAACTGTAACCATAAATTCAGCATACGATTCTATACATTTTTCTAAAAATAAAATGCAGTTTCATAAAAAAAAGTGTCGCTCGTACCTACGCGGTGTAAATGTATGGAACAGCATTTGTTTTAATAACGGCGCTTTGTGGTTTTGAATCATATGTTGAAGTCATGGTTACAATTTGCGTACTGATTATTTTTTTCCTGCATTGTATAAACCAATATATTCACTTGTATCTATGCTATTCGCACCTCTACTACCTACTCGCATTATTTAAGGTATTCTAAACATAACATTGTAATATCTTTACGTAGATTTAGAATTAGTTATTCATTTTTTTTTTAATACATTTACTAAAGGTGAGTGTCAAGAAAAGGTTGAAAATACCATATTTAATGCATATAGTGTCTTACTGCCACCGAAATCTTATCAATCAGTTTATTTAGACAAGCCCACGACAAGCATAAAAAGCTTCGAAAAAAAAATGCACGATCAGCTGACTGTGGACAAAATCTTTATTCAGGAAAAAAAAAAACATCGTCACAGAGTCGCTTTTCTCGATTGAGAATCTCTTTCATACAGGTAAACATTTACTATTTCATTCTTCCACCAAGAATTATAAAATAAGGAGCTATAACCACCACTGTTCCTAAGGGAAAAGAATATAAAGCTACAGGAGGTATTCCTAAGTGAAAACACTAGCTTTCCCTTTTTCTGCAACAGAACAGTGATGATTTCAGCATTTCAAAATACGGCTCCAGAGCCGCAGTATAGCGAGCCAGTCATTATTGTTCCAGTTTCGAAGAGATGGAGTTCTAGGTCGTTAGTGCCACCCTTTTCTTGTACTGAAACAATGATGACTTTGACAATTACAAACTGAATGTGATTAACAGCACATTTCTACGTTGCAGGCGGTCGCATCCGGCGGGTCAACCTGTTCACGCGCAGCCGCAGCTACGTAGTGGGCTGGATCCCGTGAGCGACCCCCCCTCCCCACTCGCCCCTCACCACGCACGCGCTCGCTGGCAACGCACTACGTGCATCATGATACGGAACTTGTGATTGAGTATTTTGAATTGTATTCTTTGAAAATGAAACTGTTCTTACTCGGTTTTTTAAGCTCGCTTTCACTACCAATCACTGACTGCATTTAGCGGTAAACGAATATAGAATATGACTAGTATTTGTCGATCGTTTGAATTTGACAGAGACAGCATGATGTTTTTATTCGTTTAGTGTCAAATCCAAATGTATAGTGATTGGTTGTGTAAACGGGCCTTCGTAGCTGGGAAGTCTTTATTGGTGAAAACTACTCGTTGGAGAAACAACTTAAGTTCTATGACTTTTGGAAACCAGAAAATATCTTCATATAAAGCGAATGATTATTTGGACGAGTTTGTATGGAGAGTTGTGTCCAAAAATGTATTGTACAAGTTGTTAGTTAAAACAAGTATATTCACTGATAAAGATTATCTATAAAAAAAAACAGAGTATATCTTTTTTTGGAAATGTGTAAGTTACTTGTTTAACTTAGCCGGGAAATTGTCGTGTATGAAATTCTGAATTGTTCCTATTTATTAGTAACTTCGTCTTGTATCATAATGACGTAAGTTACAAATTGTTGGCCCAATATTTCGCAACTAGCAACTTAATGTTATTCTTGTGTGTAGTTTAAACTAAACTGGTGCTTCGATGTTAATAGACATAATTATGACAATATTTACTTTTAACTTGCTGTTTAAGAGAACCCTCTTTCTAAGTCATTATAACTATTTAAAACTTAACGTTTTCGGGAAATTGTTTGTACAAATATAACTAAACACGCTTTAAAACAACTCACTTATTATTATTCAAAATACGCAATCACAACGAACACGTACGTACAGAAATAATGGTACATTTGGAGACGAATGTTGTGTGCTAACAAGAATTGATATTTTATTATAGTTTTAATTAGTGGACAACAATGATGTAAATCGACTAGCATCACTAGCGCGATGGCAGGCCCATCACTAGTCACAAGTAAATATTTCTGATAAAATCACAATTCTTGTATTCAGTGTGAACGATGGACGTTTTACTATTAATTCTTACTATAGTGTGCTAATGAATTCGTATTAATTTTATTATGATATTAAATTGTAATATATTTTATAGATGTGCACATTCCATTAATGCGAAACATGCTTCTCTTATATTGACGCTTTTTTAGTGTTTAACAAACTTTTTATTTAAAACTGACTAAAGTAGTCGTTAAATTTTAATAAATAATACAACTTATGATATTATTTGGGGTAACTGGATCGAAAGAGCCATGTGTTCTGCTGACATTCTAAGCTGCCTCCCTACCTCGACAAATGCCGTAGAAAGTCGAGCGGCTTTTTAAAGTTCCTTCGTGTGTTATATTTGTGACTTGACGATGTATTAATTTTCTTGACTAATAAGACACATCAATGGATTAATTTATGACCGCTCAAAGTTAAATAACATTTGAAAATGACTGATTAATTATGACTTGCCAACTACGTTTGATTATAAGGATGATAAATATAAAAGTCAAACTGATAAAGAGAAGCTATGTTCTGCGTCAATGGAGGGTAACTTTTAATATTTCAATAAAGCACTAGGTTTTGTTCGCATTGTCTCGTAGACTTTCGATATACGCCTTCGATGGGATTTTGTAATTTTGGTATTCGATTGTAGCTAAGCGCGACTAGCGATGTACTGAGGCTTTTGATAAGAAGAATAGCTTTTATAACGTAACCTTTTGCTTTCTTGAAACAAAAAAAAAAAAATGCTTAAAAATGTAACTTTATGTATATTTAGTGAATCTACTGGGGAACTAAGTGTCCATAACATTGTGATACAGACATCATATTTTCCATTAAAAATCAACTTCGATTTTTTTTTCGTCTGTTAGTTTCAATAAGAGAGATTATTTGTATATGATTTTAGATTTTTAAAATGTAATATTCTTTTATTGTGACGATTTATGAAAAAATTAAATTAATATAAATCATAATTTAATTGTAATGTTAGTTTTATTTATGTTGATATATTACGGTTCAGGAGCATTTTGATCCAACGAAATACCTTGACTAGTAGAGTCGCAGTTCTGTAGTTTGTGACAACTGTAAAAAATATTAATAAAGTACATAAACATTATTCAGTGTTTTATTCAACTGGTTTCACGAAAACACTATTAATCATTTGGCGAAGCGCAAACGCTTGGCATGTAAACTGTTTCTGCAGTGTGATGTTATCAGATAAAAACTTCATTTGAAAAGCATAATAATTAGTTGTGCTCGCATCGCAACAAACGAGTTAAATATTTGAAAAAATATTTTCCCGAAAACATTCTGGAAATGGATTACCCAGTTAACAGAAATATTTATGATCATAGAAATAGTTGATATTGAATTTTTCGCTCAACTGCGGCTGACGATTGGCACAACGCCACTGTAGGTCGCGACGTGGGCTAAAAATAAAACGACTGTTCATTCACACAAAGCTTTATTTTTGATCCGTTAGATATGTTTCGATGACAGTTTCGCAAAAAGGATTCGTTCTGACTTACAAATATTTATATTTATGAGAAAAACGTACGGGAAAACTACCGCTTAGAACCGCTTCCTCGAATTTTTAACCGACTGTAAAACAAAAGTTTGCTTTTTAACATTTATGGTAAAGCCTGGACTGAGCGGTAATTTTCTTTTTTTCATTGCTTACAGGATGTATAGAGGACACAATTCACTATTGGGCTACATTAATTGTTTAGATGAGGCTACTAGCCGACATTATGAAAAGAGAGGGTCCGAAAGGTTTTAAATTCCTGAGACTTTCAAGTAAGATAAGGGGCCATCCATAAATTACATCATACAAATTTCATGATTTTTTGACCCCCCCCCCCCCCCCGTCCTTGTCACAGCTGGTCACATTTATGAGACCCCGCCCTCCCCCCGTGTGACGTCACATATTTTGCAATTTTACATATAGACATTGAATTTTTTTTAAATTTTTCTTTCATAATTCATATTTCGTGTTTTAATAGTACTTTAAATATGTATATTCAATTTTGAAATGTGACGTCACAAAACTTAGGGCCCCTCCCGCCCCCTTGTCACACAATGTTACAATTCGTCGACCCCCTCCCCCCTTAACGTGTGACGTAATTTATGGATGGCCCCTAATAGCAAAGTTCAAACTATAACGTTTCCACTTGTGGGACTCCGGTCTCCACTCTATGAGAGGGAGTGGGCTATAATCTACCCCGCGGCCCGGTTGGTGGATGAGATGACACATGTCTTCGAATTATTGGTTCTAGATTATGCCAAGCAAGATAATACTTAGGGATAAATTAAAAACCCAATGTTTTTATTTAAAAATGAAGATGAGCATGTTTACACCTATAATTATAAGATTATTCTCATGAATTAAATGTGGGCTTTAGTACCTACTTTTTGTGAGATTGGTGAGTATTTCCCTTTTCGTAATCAATTCATGATTGATGGTTGTGTGAAATCAGCACGCTCACCAAAACCGTGTTCAGTTTGCCTTTTTTAAACCTTTTTAAAAAAAATCGTTGGACAAATACCGTTTTGGTATAAAGCACTGAGCGCGGTGATTTCGACGAACAAGGAATGGGAATACGTGTAATTGATGTGTCCCTTCTGATACCACGGTGAAGGTAATATAAACACGAATAAAAAATCGAAGGCTTCTGAATTTTTCCTTAAAAACACTATCATTATAAATAGCTAAGCATATTTATTGTCACTTATTTGGAAGACAAAGCGTTTCAAATTAAAAAAATATATATTGTCGAATGGAAAAATGAATGGTCCTCAAACTGATGATGGAATTTCAAATGCTCGAGAGTTAACTAGTGAAGAATAACGCGGTTGATAACAACAAAACGCATTCAATACTGCTAATTTGAGCAATTATAACAATATAAACTGACAACTGACACACACACTACTCACTCGTCTATAGTGTAACATATTAATTCTTTTTTAAATTATGTAGTCTTAGTTTTGTTATTGTACCAAATTGTTTAATTTTGTAGAATTAACAGGCTTTGTATGTTGTTCACATAAATATGGAAGAGGGAGCACTTCTGCTACAGGTATCTCCACACTTAAAAGAAGGCCTCTACAACTTATTTGTTAAAACCTGTTGATTATGAAATAAACAAACTTCTAAAACTTATAAACTTCTTCAGTGGGTTAATTGAAATTAAAAGACATCTTAGGCCAGATGATGAAATGAGAAAAATAAATAAAAACCAAAATCACTCAAAAAAAGTATATTTCTAAAAAAAACAACACAATTTCTAACAAAATGTTAAATAAAACGCAACATTAACCGACAACATTTAAGGTTTGACAAAAAAAAAACAGTTCATGAAATTTCCGTACAAATAGGAACGAACGACTTATTATACTTATAAATTGTCCTGTTAATATTATTACCTAATTGCAAAACATTTGTATTATGTCTACGGCGAAATAGTGTTCAGGGACGCAGATATACCTATAGCTGGTTAAAGATATAATTTCTACAGCCAGCAATTCTGGTTTTTCTACCATATAAACGGGGCGTCTCCCTCAAATTGCATTAACGCCAAACATTTATTATTATTATGTATTTTAATACAATATTGTTCTAAAACTTGGTATGAAGCTATTATTGTCATTTTTGGCTAGCCTTAAGTGCCTACTAAGTACATCTTTAGGCCTATGTTCTAGCTAGAATCTCTTAAATTATTTATCAATCAGAAATATAAAATCGACAGAGCAAATTTTCAATCTTTTGGTAAGTTTAAAAAGGGCAAATGTCTAATTTTGTGGAATGTGCAAGTGATTTGTCTAACTTGAAACACTATTAATACCTACAAAGCTAAAACGTGATGGCACTTATTCAAAATGTCCACCAAAATTACAAAATAGCCAAACAATATAAAATGTTATGAATTAAAATACAGTTTCTAATACTATAAACTCTAAGTACATCATCAATTATTCAAATCAACATATGTATATACAAAAATAAATACTTTTCAAGGTTTCAAAATATTGCAGGAATTATTATATAGTTTAGGCATGCTTCATTAACGTTTTTTGGGTTACACGCACAGTACTGCGCATAATAAAATATGAGGAAATTTTGTAAATGACTGCAGCAAACAAAAACTGCTAATATTTGTCATTGCTGCATTGGTGTGTTGATATTATTGTTGCACTGCGCACTGTATTGTCTGAAAACCATTATTTTAACGGTTTTTTTCTTATCATGTTTTTGTTCTACTAAGCGTATATTCAGATAAATTTGTTACAAATATTAATCTAACATCTTTTAAGGTGCACAACCCGGCTGCCTTTAATACTATGTATTTAAAAATTAGAAATATTACAATACCCCAAAGTCCTAAAGCCAAGCTAAATACCAACAAGCTACTCCCTAAATATTAGTTTAGCTATTTATAAAATTTTCCGACAGCTGACTAGCGAATACGAAGACAAAGATAGCAACAATTAATTAAAGAGAATATTATTTAGTTGATGTTGTTATATTTAATTCATAAAATATTAAAACATGGCCGCTTTGAACTCGCCAACAAACAAAGTGATAGGTCTATTAGGCCGTTTATAGATTAAAATTAAATAAAAGGTCTGATTGTCTCCAAATAACACCAAACCTTCAAACTAGGTTTCTTGCATAAATATCTGTTACTGTTTTCTTTTGGAGGACAATAACATAATAAATAACGTCACCTTTGGTAATATTTCTCTTCATTTACTCACTACTGTAACATCGCTAAATATTCGAAAAAGCTAATAAACATTCTAATATCTAACTCTATGATTTGCGTACATTTTGGTCGAGTTTATATATATAGGTATTTGCGTTTTATAATTTAAAATTGAAAAGTTTCTTACCACTATAATATAACGATTCATAACAACTGAAGTGACAAGAATACTCGAAAAGGTTTAAACGTAGAATTAAATAAATAGAAAACAATACCCACGGCTCTAGAGATATCAACCGCATTTTTTTTTACTTTTTAAACCTGTGTAATATATTTAAAAATAAAACCATTGCTACGGATTATTAATATTTTTTTTAATATTCAAAACTTTTCCTAGGATAGGATAAAATAAATAAAAACAATAATCCATAACAACTGCTTTATTTTAATTAAAAAAATAACAAAGCTCATCTATTTAAGCATTTATTGCGCGTAAGTACAAAGCGATTTAAGTAATAAGCATTTATAAATATGTTACAAAGCAAAAATAATCTATTCGCGATCTGATATGGCTAAAGATGGCAGTGTGATCGCATGGTCAGACTAACTATGAGAAATAGTCATTGACCAGCTTGAACATTGGCTTTGGCCATTGGGCAACTGGAAGTGCTAGACTATGGCAGTATTATGAACTCCATGAGATATTTTAAATACACCAAACTTGATATTTAATACTAGATAGGCCTATGGAGTCCGCAAATATACCAATATCCTTAGTTTTAGGAAATAATACTACTTCCAAGTGTATTTTAGCTTTCGATTTTTTTTTCCTAAGCAACCATTTAGGCGCCAATAACGATTTAACAACATAAGATACAAAAGAAAATGTAGCGGTTTTCAGGGAAAATAATGATTTGATAAATTATTTGATCAAACTGAAGCTAGAAGAATTTAAAACGTATTTTAAAGAACAAAAGGTATAAATTACTTTGAAACATGTCTTTTAACTAAATTGACTACTCTACTTATACTCCTTCCACCTTCTAATTAAAACATTCGGAATGTAAAATGCATCATAACATAATGACTGAATAAAAAAATATAATAATATGTACACATAAACTTATCGTCTTAACATCGTTGCTTGAAGATTAACCAGTGATAATTAAAAAAAAAATAGATGGTCATTCTATCTACAATCTAATAATAAAATACAAAAAAAAAATACGATTTACAAAATAATTTAAATCATTGGGGATGTTATTTTCTCTTTTCATTGCAGTTATTTGCATACTGTGATATTTTAATACTAAAAGTCTAATTTGTGTGACGATTACAAAACAAGAAATTTGTATCCTTATATACCCTTGATAACTTTTTAATGTGTTACGTAAAATTTACTACGACGCTGTTAATAGTACCAACAGTAATGTGGATAACTGCAATGAAAGTAAAACAAAATGCCAAAAATGTCTTTCGTACTAATATTGAACCTAATGGTTTTACTTGTAGGCGTAACTGGGGGTGAATCTACATATATTTTTAACTCACGTATTGATTTAGCTTTTTAATTGAAGTTTTACAGTCTATGTTGAGAACTTTATCATGCGGCCTGACCATGTGATTTTTTAAAATTATTTGAATAGTTCTCTAGGTTTTTTTTTCCTTCATGATTTTTCTAAAATTATTGCATGTATCCCGAATAATCATAACTCCTTTTCAAGTAAGTGATTTTTTTTATTACCCCCTTCTAGTTACGCATACAAGTGAACGTACTGGTGTTTACACGTTGTTCTCAAGCTTGTCGAGCGACATGTCTCGTCTCCAGCTCAGTAGGTCATCCAGAAGGGCTTCTAATTGAGGGTTGCCGCCGAGTCTGGCCACCTGGAAAATAGATGAAGGCTTTTAGATTGTGGTGCGAACTTTACTTCTTCTTTTTTTGCAGAATACAGAAGCCTGTATTATTCATAGGCGTCTTCTAAAATTGTTCTGGCCTTAAACACAGGATCCATAGGCCATCACAACTGTAGCTCTGAGAAGAGTTAGGCGTTTATATCACGTCGCTCTAAAATTGATGCTACAGAAGGAAGTGCTTTCCAACTACATATATCTGTGCGTTAATATTGTGTTCCTGTTTTAAGACGTCAATTAAACATGAGATGACCAGTGGACAAAAACGCGCTGCTGCGCAGCATTCACTACTTTCTATCAGATGGACCGTTGACTTATAAACTAAAATATAATATCTGACCTCTCTCCGGGCCTCCTCGTCGAGACTCTGCAGCGTGTTCCTCGTGTACTCGAAGCTGCCGATGCGCTCCAGTATGGTGATGCAGTACCGCTTCACCTCCAGGTCTCGGGTCCTTTGACGTAATATATCTACACACGGGGCTAAGGAAATGTACTCATCTCTGTTGTATTGTATTTTCTAGCCATCAAAGTTTTATAAATTTTGCTGTTGTATTTGTATTAAGTCTCAACCGCGTTTTATGTATACGAAAAAAGTTTAAACAACCTCTAAGTGTCCTGTTCGGCCGGGATCACTTTGTTCATCTTCTTCTGATCCAATAATGAATTCGTGAAATTAAAGAAAGACGAATGTCACTACCTGACATGGTTTCTAGGTTACATGTCGCAGGAAGTCATGGCGACACTGTCAAAAAGCCACTCATCACAAAGACACATTATTTAGCTCAGTGAAAAGGCCCATACAACAAGAAGTCCTAGAATAAAAAATGGGCTACATTTGTAAAGGATACGAAGCACTTGGTTGTCTCCCTGCCGGATGGCGTGTATGATGGGGAAGCTGAACTTGCCCTCCGTCAGGTCCTCGCAGTAACTCTTGTTCTCTGTGTACTGGAGACAAAACATATGCGTTACATGAGGTATTGAATAATTTGCATCGTTTAGTTTAAACTGTACTCGAGTGTGTTCAGTATAATCAAATTTAAATAAAAAACGAACTTAAAAAGTTAAGAACAATAATGTATCGATCAATCATACATACATAATGATGAGTTTGGTAACTTCTGTTGAATATTCAATTTATAATATCGCCGTATATCACCATATTTGGAAATGATTTATGATAGTATTATGTTAACAACTGTGTTCCTAGGAGGAAGCGATTGCCCGTTCTCATGAGTCACGGACTTCATGACATAGTGTTTTATCGAATTTTTTAATAGCCAGAGATTTGTTGCATCCGGAAACCACACAGAACTACCCTCCCGGCTCCCACTGAGAGGAGGCCTGTGTCCTAGCTCTGGGAAAATTATAGGCTAATTATTGTGATACACAGAACCACATTGCTCGCCAAACAGATGCCCAATGAAGCCTAAAGGTTCTGGAGTGGCGACCGCGTATTGGAAAACGTAGCATTGGTAGTCTTCCCACAAGATGGACCGATGACCTGGTGAAGGCCACAGGAATCCACAGGATGCGAGAAGCACAGAACCGGTCAAAGTGGTGGTGCTTGGGGGAGCCCCATGTCCAGCAAGAACTTTTTTTTTTGTATGTGGGAAATCATCAAGTGACGTCTCCCGCTCTAGGGTGGAGCGGAAGGGCGTGTCAGACTTGTACTGACTAAAACCTACCCGTATTCCTTCAGTTGCCCATATGCCAGGGCCACGGTATCTGTCTCGAACAAATCTCGCGACCCTGGCAGGAGCATGGACGTCTTTCGGCTGAAATTATGATAGAACTACATAAATAAGGAACACCTAGATATTATAACAAAGACTGTTTACCTCTGTCAGCCTTAAGTTGCAGTAGTCGTCTCTGATCTGGAAGTACAGCCCCAGTATTCCGGATAACTTGCTGAAGTCCGACTTGTTGTCACTGAACAGCTGCATTAGACGGATTGCCAACATGAATAGACCACCCGTCTCTGGAAAATTAAGAGAATATTATCACTTGCTACAATTAATTTGTTATGTATTTACAGTTAATTTGTTGTTGTTTTATTTTGGACTATCCTAGCCTAGTTTTGATTGTGACCACGCCCGCGTGTTTTAACATAGAACATACCCAACGCTGTAATAGCGGATCTTTCTATCAGAGAAAGAATTTTTGAAATCAGATATTATTACAATCGTTTTGGATATTACATCATACATTCGCCTTACAAACTTATCGACTTTATGAAGTTTGTGTAGTTTTTATACAATCTGTAACCTAGGTTAGCGTTGTAGCCAGAATGTAAAAAATACACAGCGTGTATCGAACCATAAAAGGGTAGAAACCAGCTAGAAGCAAGGGTATAAACCAGTTGAAATGGTTTAAGGATCAGCGCTGATCAATTAAAACAACCTTTGTTTCTTAAGTATTTCGTGCTGAAATGAGTGTAACTAAATATTCCCACAGATTCTCGTGCTTCACTTCAATACAACTAACTAATTTTCTAAAAAAAAGAAGCGCAACATCCTGAATATTAGAAAAATATGATGTGGCCTTTGCCCAGATTTAATAGAGCTAATATTACCCAGTAATACAAAATCCTAGAATAAAATATTAATCAACTTTACACAATATCTCACTTTTGATGGTCATCTCCTTGTACTCCTCCTCAGACGGACACTGGAAATTGTCCCTCCAGTAGATCTCGATGCCCTGCCCTCTATGCAGCTCTAGTAGCTGTTCTGTGTATACTGTTGTTGCCTGAAACAAAATTCATTGCTAAGGTCTATTCAAATCTTTGTTTCGTATTAATGCTATTCGCCACTAACGAATTTCAATGACTAATTATTGAATGACTATTAAAAGAAACAAACTGAAGTTAACGTGTTGAAAGTTGTGTTACCAAAGTCATATTTCCATGTTTGGAAACTAACTAAGTAGCGAACGCAGTACCAATTTTTGATGTGAGGTCGGCTTCTAGTCTAACTGGATGCAGGCAGTATTTTATAGGGAGCGACTGCCTATCGTGCCTCCATTACCCAGTGACTAGATAACACGATATCTTGACTTACCAAGTCTGAGACTTGGGCTTCCGACTTCCCGTAACGACTGTTAAAAATTTACAAATGACAGCCGGATACCAATGTGTCAGTTACTCGAACTTAAGTGAAGTTTTGATTTGCTGGGTGTTTCAAAAGTCGAAAATGGTATGGCACCTACGTGAAAACAACAGGACTCACCCGCGAGGAAGCCCTTAGCCATTAGCCACAGGCTCCAAACTTTCTTCAAATAATTACTTACCATGTTGTGGTGGCCAAGTGGTTAAGACTTCGTATCTCATGCACCAAGTTGTTCGTGCATGAGACTCGGGTTCAAACAGGGCAAAATACCAATGTGATAATTTCATTTATTCATAAGTACATTCTAAATTGCTGATGCTGACAATGGTGAAGGAAAATCATAGTAGGGAAACCTGGACGTAATAATGAACATAAGTCTGAGATCGAACCCATCTTGAGCAATCGTGGTGATCAATGCTCGTACCTTCTCTGTGTGAGAAGAGACCTTGGCCCTGCAGCAGGACCATAATAGGCTCGTATTGTATTAATTACTTACCATAGGATGCCCCAACTCTTGCGTCTTCTCGAGAGCTACGATCATGGTGTAATTGGCGGCGTTGATGGTGCTGGCGACGCCATAGATGGAGTGTGCAACCGGGATACCGCGCCGGAGGATGGAGTTGTCTTGAATGTCGTCGATTCTAGGTGAAAAATATTGATGATCAAAAACGATGGTAAAAATGGCATGGTATATTTCGAAATGGCAAGCTATTGGGAGCGGTGGCTAAGTGATTGACTTTCTGATAGCCGCTCGGTACGTTTGTACTTGTAAATTATCTATTTAGAACCAGTACGAGTAAGTTAAGTGAAATTTAAGTAAAGGCCAAGGACATTGAAAACAAAAATAGTAGATGCATTATTTCGGAGAAATATCTTCGAAAAAGGAAACCAAGGTTTATTAATTCATTTGTAACTCGCTATGTCTATGTTACGCAGATAAAATGCGTTATGTTTCGAATGTCGTCTCGCACGTATTCCCCAAGTGAGTCACAGTTTTATTTTTAACTCTCGCTACTAAATACTTCAATTAACAGATGTGAGATAGGGAATACCATCCCATCATACCAATTGAACCAGTCACACATTTTCACAGAATGTGTATTTCTGTATTCCCCGTACGTAATTAACAATGTGTATTACATGGGAGTATCAGGCATAACATCTAATGTAAATTGTATAAGTCTAAATACCGTTTCAAATGAGTGAGTCCAGACTCGAGACCTTAACCTCTTTTATGGTATTTACATGGGTACATACTGTACATAGCACTTCTAAACGAATAATTAATAAGGGTCCTAAGTGGAGAAACACACGCAGTGGGTAAGTTGACACCAGGCACCATTTATTTGGCGCCCAACTACTAACACAACGACTAAAAAGCTGGCACAATTTCTTAAAATCAACATTGTCCCTACCAGGTAACCTGGTCGACGCTCGTTGCAAACTATGGCAGTCCATTTTCCCCCACATACTCACTAGTTACCACCAAAAATGCATGTTCCTGCAGGGTTGTTATCTTCCGCCCACTTTAACGTCCCTGAACCGTCTCCAAACTCAAGTGGGAAGGTGTAATTCGAACCTCGTAAAGTGGGGCTACCTCGACAGAACGGCAGCAGGGTGTGGATGTGGAGTTGAATCACAAATGATGCTCCACTTCCAATCTTGCCCTCTGTGCCTCAAAACCTGCAGCCAAGGTGACCTCTGCGCTGCGACCGATAACGTCGTGGAACTCGCGCAGTTCTAGGCCAACAATATTTGGTAACTGTCGTGCCAGCGACACGAAGAACGACTGTCTTATTTGGTAAAAAGAACATGCATCTATTCAGAAAACCATCTAAACATCGCTATAAAATGATTAGACAAAAATATGTGTTCGACCATCTAAGACCGCGTTGATGCACAAAAGCATACTTTGTATGGCCCTAAAAATATTTCATAAATTACCAAATGGAACTGAAGACAATATTATTCAATTTAAAAATAAATTAAGACATCTATCATTGGAAAATTGCTATTATACTATTGACGAATTCCTTAATGATAAATTGTAACCTATTTGACATGATATTTATTTAATTTTGACATCTTTATTTCCATTAAGTATTTGCATGTTTACTCAACTGTTAATTTTTTGCTTGTTTTTTTTTTCTGTATTCAGTTATGTTGTTTTTTTGTTTTGAAATACGTTAATTATTCTTTTTTATAAAAATTACTAATTACTTGAAAGAGTGTACACCTTTAAGGTAGATTTTTGAGGAACGAATTATTTATTATTAAGATCACATGTAAAATTTACCAAAAATCACACTAATAAATGGATTTGAATTTGAAGAAGTAGAAACACTCAAGTACTTCGGTAGTAGTGGAACTACGATAGAAATGGAAATCAATATTGATGCAGGTATATTCTCTGGCCGATTGCTGTGCGGTGACTGCGGTGATCGCATGCGATACTGCTAAGCATTGAGTCCTACGTCTAATCTCTGGGTCGGTATTCAGTTTGATATTTAAGCAAGCATTGGCTTCAGTTCTTTGCCAGATATTCACACCTTTTAACATACGTGATATTTTGATATTAAAGAGTTTCCATAGAGTTTCTTCCCCGTTCTTCTCCAAAGAAACCTACGCTTTTTAAATGGGCAGCCAGTTCCATGTTTCTGATTGACCGACTCCTTGACAATTCAAAAATTGGTAATTGATTTAATTGAAATAAATTACATTTGATAATGAAAAAAGAATCTGAAACACTGAGTTTTTGAATGATTTTGTTGCTGATTGGTACCGTTTGGTGTGAACTAACACTTAAAATACAGTTTACAAAACAAGGAACTGTTAATTTGCGATGTCAGTAAAGTTGCGAATGAATATTTTTGAAGTGATTGATTAGCAATTTCGTCTAGCTTTAGGCAGTTAGGCCTGGTGTACACGGTTTTTTTTGGCGTAGAAAAATTATAGCGCAGCGCCGCCGGCGCCGTTCTGTGAACAAGCTTCCATAGTGATCCATGCAACATTGACGTGACTATACTTGCGAACGGCGTATCAAACAAAATTTCACGGCAAGTAAAACGTTTCTACGTACATCAACGGGCCTTACTGTCTCCTCATCGTGACAAACAATATCAACTTTATCAAAATGAGTAATTTAAAAGTGTGTGTCGACAGTGACGAAAAATTAATCTTCATTTATTTATAGTATGACACATTTAATTTGCTATAATCAACTAACGCAATACGCAACAACAGTCGATATTAAGTCAACAATGCATTTACATTAACATGAATAAATAGGAATGGCCATGAGAATAGCTTATCTTAATGCGCTGTCTATAATGTACGGGAAATATTCTATATATTTCATTTGATAGTGACGTCTACGACAGTATAATGTGTGATTTTATCCATGCACAATTTTAATGTTTCAGAAGTAACAACGTCTCTCAAGACAGAGTTAGCTCTGTCTGTTAGTACTGCCTGCTGATGTCTATCGCTTGTGAATCTTGATTTATTCGGCAATAGCTTCTGCCCGCGGCTTTGCCCGCGTAGATATCAGAAATTATGCCACGGGATCGTAAACAGTACGCCATCATGCAAATCGATTCAGTCGTTTAAGAGTGAATAGGTAACAGACAGACAGTTTAAAATGCAAATAACCTTCTTTTTTTATAAAACAGGTTTTATGATTCTAAATGTCTAAGTTAAAAATAATAATATTTCAATTTAACACTTTATCGTCATTAATTTGGAATAGTGTAACGTCGCCGTTGTTCACGAATTACATATAATAGCTAAGTTATTTTATATTTTACTTCAAATTGTAATATATTTTTAGCGGGTGGACCAATTGAAATGAAATAAGTAAATACTAAAATAAATAATACCTAAGGATACGTGTTCTGACTATATTTCAAACTCATTAAATCTCTTTAAAAAAGGTACAAAAAAAGAAATGCCAAGTTTCCCTTACCAACTTGCATCTCCTTTATTCACCTTTTAGGATTATTACATAACGTCAACGTAACGCCTTAGGAAAGTGGCTGGAGCAGACTGGATGCGGAAGGCGGAGGACAGGGTGTTGTGGCGCAACACGGAGAGGCCTATGTCCAACAGTGGACTGCGATAGGCTGAGTTGAGACATAACGTCACGCCAGGTTTCCTCGATGGTTTTGGCAGAGGTGTACATACCTATAGTACAGCCAGAGCCACATATCGCCATTTCGCCAGTTATGGTTAAGTCCCATGTAATAAGGGGCGAGCATATTGCCATCAACCGGACACAAGTCCAGAGTCCGGGCGGCTACTGAGAAATTCCAGATAGAAAAACCGAATAACACAACTACTAACCCAATAGCACCCAATAGCCTAATAGACCTTTGATCGAATCTTCCTCAGAATGTCATCTATCTCCTTGCCTTTATCGAAATCCGTTAAGTGGTTTAGGTGTGAAACGTAACGTACAGATATAAACACAAGTTTACACTATATGTATCCCACTCTCAACACATACACATACCCATAGGTACATTAATCAACCAGATCATAGTTGCATTTATTGTTAGTAAATAGTAGTCTTAATATTAATATTTATGTTGTGCTTGTCTTACAACTACTGATATGTGTTCATTTTTTAGGCGAGGACGCTGGCACCCTAAACACAAGTTAAATCTTACATTGGGTGCCAGAGTTCATCGAAAACACTCACTCCCTTAGTTGTAATGCTGCATAGTATTTATATAAGTGTTTTTGTACAATCAAAGGTAATGAAAAATCTTTCTTTTTTTTTTTTCGTTACTTTCAAATTTATAATGTCTATTTCTAATATGGAAGTATGGATTATAATAATGATGAGGTACGCTTTTAGAAATGCATTTTTTATAAGATGCATGAGATACGTTTTGTAGCAAGACCTCTTTGGTAGGAAGTAGGTATATGATGGTATTATTTAAAAGACTACCTGAACACTATCAACAAAAAAACACTATCAACCAAAAGTGATGGGTTTTTAGGTGAGGGTCTCATGTCATAATAACAGCCGCACCGGGCGCACGGGTCGACTGAAGGTTAAGCTACGCTTGCCAAGATCGTCTGTGGCTAGCTGTGTGTGCCCCGGAAAGCACGTTAGGTCGTAAGTTCCGGCTGTCATTTATAAATCTTGAACAGTCGTTACCGGGAAGTCAGACAGAAGCATGAAATCCTGACAACCAATCTTACCAAGGGGTGTCGTATTACTCAGCTCCATGTAAACTACTGGTATTCAGGCGCATCCGGTTAGACTGGACCCTAACACAGTTGGAAAAGGCTAGACAGATTGATTGAGTAATTGGTTTTCATAAAATCCTTTCTCAGTAAATGCCTTGCCTACACTAAGTACTTAGTCTGGCCATAAATACTGTTACAGTTAAAAATAAGAAAGAAATTACATTTGAATTTGGAATCTGTCATTTTTATACGATTGTCCATCATCCTTTCTCAGTAAATGCCTTGCCTACACTAAGTACTTAGTCTGGCCATAAATACTGTTACAGTTAAAAATAAGAAAGAAATTACATTTGAATTTGGAATCTGTCATTTTTATACGATTGTCCATCATTGAGTACGTAGTACATATAACTCAATGTTGTCCATTGAGTTTTCTAATTTTGGCGCCAATACATTGTACAATATTTTGCGATATTAAAATGGAGTGGGGTGATAAAGAAAACCGAATCGTTGTGATTGCATTACACAAATTTGGTATGGAGCCAAATGCAATTTTTAAAACTCTCCATACGCTTGGTATTAGTCAAATGTTTGTGTACCGGGCTTTTAATAGGTACAATGAGACCTCTTCTGTTTGTGACAGAAAAATATCTGGCCGTCCACGTAGTGTTCGTACGAAAAAGGTGGTCAAAGCAGTAAGGGAAAGAATTCGAAGAAATTCTGTCCGAAACCAAAAGATTTTATCTCGGGAGATGAAGATAGCACCCAGAACCATGTTGCGTATTTTAAAAGATGACTTAGGACTTGCAGCCTATAAGAGACGCACTGGTCATTTTTTAACTAATAATTTAAAAAAGAATAGGGTGGTTAAATCGAAACAACTACTGAAGCGGTACGCAAAGGGAGGTCACAGAAAATTTTTGTTTACGGATGAGAAAATCTTTACAATTGAGCAACATTTTAACAAACAAAATGACCGTATTTATGCTCAAAGCTCTAAGGAAGCTTCCCAATTAGTCGACAGAGTGCAACGTGGGCATTATCCGACTTCAGTGATGGTTTGATGGGGTGTTAGCTATGAAGGAGGGACTGAGCCGTATTTTTGTAAAAAAGGTATCAAAACATCGGCACAAGTGTATCAAGATACCATTCTTGAGAAGGTAGTTAAGCCCCTTAACAACACCATGTTCAATAACCAAGTATGGTCCTTCCAACAAGACTCGGCGCCGGGTCATAAAGCTCGGTCCACGCAGTCTTGGTTGGAAGTGAACGTTTCAGACTTCATCAGAGCTGAAAACTGGCCGTCGTCTAGTCCCGATCTTAATCCGCTGGATTATGATTTATGGTCAGTTTTAGAGAGTATGGCTTGCTCTAAACGCCATGATAATTTGGAGTCCCGAAAACAATCCATACGATTGGCAGTGAAGAATTTTCCCATGGAAAGAGTGCGTGCTTCTATTGATAACTGGCCTCAAAGTTTAAAGGACTGTATTGCAGCCAATGGAGACTACTTCGAATAAGCTTATTATATTTTAAATTGTTTCATATTTATGTATTAAACTAACACACTGTAAAAGTAATAAATATTATACGCAATAAAAAAATTTTTTTTTTCTTCGTGACAATATTTATGGCAAGACTAGGTATATTTCGCTTATAAGTAAGTTTACAGATACAGTGACGCCAAACCAGAGACCGTAACAGTACCTATTAAAAACCCAAATAATAAAAAGCCCACTCAATGACCAAATTCGAAGAACCACACCATCAACCAATACCACCTTACCCAGCAGGACAAAAGTGACCAATCACCGATAGCCAAATTAATTAATGTTTCACTCACGCGTTAAAGAAAGTTATGTCAATGGTGTCCTGCTGGGCTGATGGTACTTTGTGTTTGACGCTGCAACAAGATCAAGGCATATTTGAGCCAATGCCGCATGTACCAAAAACAAATAAGGCATGACCATAAGACTAAGGCTAATAATAAAAATAAGCATAAGAGAATTTTTGTTCCAACAGATTCGCCCCCATATTTTTAGATCGCCTGAAATCGGCGTCTTCGAGTGGAGATCGTGTATCGGTTAGCGTAACTTGTAACGCTCTCCATGGTTGACGGATGCCACCTTAAAAAATCTGGTAGAACAGCCTGGATACGGATGCGGGAAACTGGGTGTTGTGGCGCCACTTCAGAGAGGCACAAGTCAATTCATTTATTGATTCTGATAAAGGTAAGGTTTTTATATCTTCTATCGCCTAGAGTTTACGATCCAGATACTGATTTCGTTTCGATGCGATCTTTTAGCAATTTGTTCAGTTAACTTGTGATGTAGGTACTGTGTTTGAAACATCTTGGTAAATCAGCATTTAATCACGACTACCCGAAATACTCCGAGTTATAAAAAATAACGAACGAAAATTTCATTGTTTTATATTTTTACTGCATAATTATGTGAGAAACAAACTGTGCGCCACGGTTCGATGAGCAAATACGTAAATTGATTCTTGAGGTATAAGCGGAGTTACAGACACACAGAGTACGAAAAGTAAGAAAAGGTACTCCGTCCTGCTCCAGGCGCTCTACCGCTCCACGTCTCGCTGTTAAACAGAGAGTGCGCGACGTGTAGTTCGCTTTATCGCGACAATGTACCCGTAGGCTTACTACCGAATTATACAGTCGGTATAAGTTTATCCTTACATGGGACTAAGCCTAATGGATTTAGTGACAATACCTACGCACGCATAATTTTACATAAATACAATTCCATTCACCGAATTTATGAGGTGAGTGGGGGGAAGGAAAACGATGTTGGACGAGCGCTAGTGCAGCGACATAAAACTCATTTTCGACTGGAGATTCCGGCGATATACAAAGTGCGTAGTCAGATTTTCGATCCAGGATTGCCATTCATTGTCAATCCATACGCACACTACATCTTTACTCATACTAATATTATAAAGAGCTAAAATTTGTTGTTTGTGCAAACAGAGGGGTAATTGCGGAACTTTTTATTGGTAGGAATTGGTTTAATATTCATAGTTAAACAATATTCATTGCGTTATTTACGTTGCTGAGCCGACAATTTATTCGAACAAATGACGCAATGGTTTAGAAATAATCTTCAATCCCATTCAGATTGTAATAAATTGTGCGTTTCGCAATTAGGGTGCAGGTAATATCTAAAACTATCAGTCAGATTTGAAAAAATATTTTTTTCACTGATACCAAAATTCTTAAGATAGGTTATACTATAAAAAATCAGAAAGAGCGATAAGGGAAAACGACGTAATATCGCAGGCGGTCGATGCGATGCTAATGCTAAAGGATATATTTTATATTAAAACAAGAAATTTCATGCGGACGAAGTTGCGGATAGAAGCTAGTTATTTATAAAAATGATGCTAAACTACATTAGGTAGAAGGGATAATTCTCTATTCTTTTTCCCGTAAATGTCCTTGCTACTACTTGTTTTGCGAGTATAACAAGGTGTTAAATGAATAGCAAATAGAGTTCTTCAAAATAACTGGAACAAGCCAATGTCAAGCAATAGTAATGAATGGGGAGTACGTACACACACTGCATACAAATATATTATCATACATCAAAAGTTACATTTAAATATTTGATACCTATATGTATATTATTTAAAATATGTTAGTAGATATGTTTTCCTCAAATGATTTCACAGTGAGATAATATTTGGTGTTATTTTTTATCTTTGTGTGCACATGCACATTGTTTCATTTAATTGCTTTTTTATCAGCATTAGCCATACTTATATTTTAGACCTTCTGGAAAATGACAGGTGAAATATGGCAGGACTAAGTTTGGCTTTTTACATACCAAGTTAACTAATTTTTGTTGTTGCTATTTTGTACCAGCAGCAAATAAAATAAGCGGTTTTATTTGACTTCAATTAATAAATCAATAGCCCTTTTATCCTGAAACTCCATTTTTATCTCGGAGTTTAGTGTGCCCCTTGGTAAAGGTGTCCTGTAATGACTTAATTTTATTTGACTTACCATTAAGTAATTTTAAACTTTATATTTTAGGGATTAAGTCTAGATACTGGACTTATTTTATGTATTAAAGCTAGGTATTGATAAAATCACAGTCACAACCAAAGCAATGGCCTTTTGTCTTTTTTATCATCAACATTTACCAACAAGCCTTACAATAGTATCTGACCGATGGGTGTGGCTGCCTTCACTCCAGCATGCTCCCCATTATTTTCCTCCTATGGTAAATCAATAAGGTTTAAAAATGTACTACTACTATTACTTACAGTAAGCTAGAGTTGTGCAGCATCTGCACAATCTCTCCCACGGCTCGCAGCTTCTCATCAGAGATCTTGAGCCAGTAGTTGAAGGCAGATGCAAGCTTTTGCCGTATCTGCTTGCCTGGAACTTGCTGGATGTATGTGTATGGCATAAGGATTTTCTGAAAATAATTTCATGTACTTTTCAATTATATTTTTTCTATCTTACTTAATGTGATTTTTAGAGATTACTTTTGTGCGTAAGCTATTAAAAAATAAGTCAGATTTTAAACAATAAGCAGTTGTGTTTAATAATAATAATTATAAAAACAAAATTTATTTTATATTTTATAACTCTCCAGTTCCCATTTAAAATAATGAATTACTTTATTAAGTCACAAAATACTGTCTGTGTTCTAAAGGTTTGTTTTTAATAATAAATACAAGTATTTATTTAGAAAGTATTACTTTGTTTTCAAATAAGATGTTTTGGTAGATACCCATCCAGAAAAATAATTTATTTATTTAAATTTTACAAAGGATACCTAATTATTAACTTAATTAGCAGGCTACCATAGTGGCTAAATATAGATATGCATGTAGATATTATTTCTTTGTTAGGAACATTTTTATAAAAAATAGTTTTAAACATCCCACACATTCAGATAATAATAAAAATATAAGTAGCACAGTCATCACCTCGCAGTTTGGCGCACTGCGTCATTTTAATTATTTATTAAACGCCGTTAACACCACATATAAAACTTATCTAATGCTTTTACATCTAATCAAAAAAGTATCCAAAATTACAAATCCTTTACATCAAAATATAGTTTTGTTCTACGATAGATTAAGGCGGCAAACATGTAGAAAATCAAAATAGTATGCGATATAAAATGAGATATTAATATTTACCTCATCTTGAGTGTTATCACCAGTATTTGTAGTAACTTTAGACATTTTAAGTCTTTGTTTTAATTCCTAAATATTAACAAAAGTTCAGACTGCACACCGATCGATTTAGCTGTGACAGAATTGACTGACACTGACAGCCGACCAGCTGACAGAGCGAGCGGAAACAGAATAAATGCGTTCATAGAACGCGTTGAATTTAAATAGAAGTGCGTTTACGTCACTTTTGTGCCACAAAATTATTTTCACGAAAATTATTACTATAGCCAGACAATGAGACAAGTTAAACTAGAGACGAGCGTTGGCTAAATAAAAAAAGGGAAAACATCCATGTAAATTCCCATTTCGGAAGATGTTTACCGGGTATCTACCCAGATAAATTCCCAAAGCATGAGTAAAATTATTAATATTATAGAATAGTTAATTTAAGATATGAACACGTGTTCGCATGCTTCTATTTCATGAACATTGACTATACATACATAATATATAAACTCATGCCTTTTGTCAATAGGGGTAGGCAAAAACTACGGAACGCCACCTGCTACGATCCATAGATACTCCTTTTGCATACATGAAATTGATTTTATTTTGTAATAAAATAAAAGAAGTTAATTAATAAGTAATCTTCTAAACAAAAATCTTAAATTTTCTGACGTTAAAATTTTGTGGTTTTTTTTTTGCAATTCATTTCCTTTTGTAACGAGAGCAAACACTAGGAAAGGATTTTTGGAAATTCAGCCCTCATTGGAGTTGAATAAATAATGAAAGTTTGTAATAAAAGTTCGTAATTTCCGATGGGAAATCCCACCAGGCGCTTGGGCTTGTCTAATAAAAATCTTAAATTCTCTGACGACATCTCATAGTGGAATTTTGCTCAAGAGTACTTTTTTAAATTTATGTATGCGCTAAGGAAGATCTTTTGAAAATGAATCCTCTAAAAGGGTTAAATAGGATGTAAAAGTTTGTGTCGGATTCGACATTTATCCGATGCGAAATTCTATCGACCGCACAGTTGTAATTATAATAAAACATTACGTGTTAAATGAGTTTCATAAAGGATTTAGTGAATTACTACTTATCACTAAATCTGAATAAAAATCTTTGCCAACTCAGCCTGGTGCAGTCCACTGCTGGAGCTCTGGCTCTGGTCATAATAACATGTTGTTTCCGAGACTGCAAGACTTGACAAAGATCTCGAAAACAACTTGTGTATTTGTTTAGTTCTTGAGAAATATTTTGTTATCTTTTTGAAGACAGACAGTTAGAGAGCTATAGCAGTGAGAAAGCTATAGCTTAAAAGAAAAAAATAAAATGCTATCACGCTAATCGTTTCGTTCGGATTTCGTTTTGATGTCAATCTGTCACTGTCAGTGTCAAAGTGTCAAACTAAAAACTTTATTGACATTTGTAATTTTACTTCTGTTGTGTTGTTGATTTGATTTATTTCCAAACAAAGTAAATGTTATCAATAAATTTATCCGTAAATGAAATTACAGTGGAGTAAGTTTGAAATTGTGCAGCAAAGAGGAACAACTATGGGCTTAGAACACCTATCCGTTTTGAATTCGTTTTGATTATGTCTGCACGAAACTATTTATCGGCACGGGAGAAAAATATAAGTAAACTAATCGATTGTTTGCCAAATATAAACCAGCAGAAGTTTGGTTACCGTTCTGGACAGGAGCTACCGCCTTTGTCAGCAAACACGAGTCATTTTGTGAATCGGAATTTGAATTATTCATTTGAGGTTCAACCTTACATGGTGAACAGTTTGGAGAGGGCCGGGACACCTTTTTCGGACTTTTTCTCGGAAAGTGAGACAGGTTGGTAAAAATTTTTTTGAATTTTTGCTAAGTATAGTAAGTAAGCATTATTAGATCGAGCCGAAACTTACGAAAATACGATGGCCCAGATTTGGTCTAAAGTATCATCTGCCTAGCCTTTTCCCTACTATAAAGGGTCGGCTTCCAGTCTCAACCGGATGCAGCTGAGTACCAGTATTTTACATGGAGCGATTGCCTATCTGACCTCCACAACCCAGTTACTGGGTAATACGATACCCCTTGGTAAGACTGGTTGTCAGACTTTCCGGCTTCTGACGACCCGTAGTGACTGTCTAAGATATATGAAAGACAGCCGGGAACAATGACTTGCTATTAACGTGCTTTCCGAGGCACAGAAGGGTCTTGGTATGTAAATACGGTCAACCATCCACAGTCCAACCGCAGCAAGCAAGCTTAACCTCAACGATCAATCCGTGCGTGGTCTAAAGTATCTAAAACTATAAATCATGATCCCTGAAACCAAAGTGATAATATAGGCTACAGTATATATATATATATATATTACAGTAATGCGTAAAATCTGAGCCAAATGGTAGAGATAAAATTTGTTTAAGATATACATATAGTTAGGTATTTATTTCATAAAGAGTACTTTAAATGTTTGGGTTAAATATTGGCTTGTCATACAGGATATTGGACAGGACCAGTACCGGAGCAGAGATAAAATAAAAAGCAATACTAAATCAATTCTGATATAATATTGTAGGAACCCCAGACTTCCACAGTGAGGAAAGTGACAGTAGTTCAGGGTCAGCATTGCGGCAGAACACAGCAGAGGCCACTAAGACGTTAGCCGCCGAATGGGACCGCATTGAGAGGACCCTGTACAATGAGGATGGAGAGAAGTGCACTCGGCCTACCATTCTTGATGAGTGCAAACAATGGAGACAGCTGCATCCACAACTCAGGTAAGGAAAACATACATACGTGCATTAAATCATGCCTTTTTCTATGGGGGTAGGCAGAAACTACAGAATGTCAGCTGCTACGAGCCTTAAATAAGTAACTAGCTTCTGCCGGCGACTTCGTCCTTCGTCTGCGTCAAATTATTGCTCCTCTGACCCGCTCCTCCCGTCGCTTTGAATTGCCTGCCAGTTTTCGTCAATTTTTCGTTGCTACTCCGCTTCTTTTGATCGTAGCGTGATGCTATATAGCCTATAGCCTTCCTCAATAAATAGGCTACCCAACACAAAAAGATTTTTTCAATTCGGACCAGTAGTTCCTGAGATTACCGCGTTCAACCAAACAAACAAACTCTTCAGCTTTATAATATTAGCATAGATGAGTAATAAAACTTTATTGCTAAACAAATTAGAAATAAAGTTACATCTTTTGCCATGTTTACCTTCATACATATGGGCGCCAAACCATTATTTGATTTTCATAATAAGCTTGGTATTGATTATTTTGTACTCAATATGACTTCCACGTTATTTGTTTAATTAATACTATTTCCGGTAGAATTTAAAAACTGTCTGTGTTGTTACTTCCTTTTGATATTATTTTAAATATTGTTGTTTCCGGTACAATTTATAAAAGTTTCTATGTTGTTCCTTCCTTTTGAATTAATTTAAAAATTACTGTTTCTGGTACAATTTATGAAAGTTTCTATGTTGTTACTTCCTTTCGATTTAATTAAAATATTGTGGTTTCCGGTTGTATTTAGTTGCTATTCTTATACTTCCGTTTGATTTATTTAAAATATTGTGCGTTTCCGGTCAACTATATTTTAAGTTTCTATGTTGGTATTAAGGATTTATGTTAACATATCCGCTTGATTTATGTAAATCCTTTTTGGCGGCAATTTCATGTATAAAAACTGCTGTAATATGAATGAAAGGACCCCAGATCCAGCATGTCCCTTGCTGCCCTCCCCCAGTGATTGCCTAAGCCGAGGTGCGAACCCCCCTCGGGGTTAACCTTAGGACTTTCGCTTTAGTTTTAATTTTTACTATGGCCCGGCTGGAGGTCTAAAAAGTTTAGCTTTTTAGAAATCGTCGGGCGAAAATCCGTTTAAGTAGTCAGAATCTTTTTCAGATTAACTACGAGATGTCCAAAAAAAAAAAAAAGAAAAAAAAAAAAAAATCTTTTTCTTTTGTTCGGTGCTCGTGGAATAAACACCCTTAGTTGAAGTAAGGTATTTTTATTGTGTTCTCTTAAACATTTTACTGCCATTTTCTATTGCTGTATATTTGTGTGATATATTGGTGCCAAACAATATGTCTGACTTCGCCATCGACGGCGATGATGCGCCGACATACACCTCCTGTCATACACGCACGCCGGTAATGAGTACTACTCATCTGACTTTCTGAAGAAAATCACTAATAAGATCACTATAATTATGTCCTCCTAAGGCATTTCCTTCTGGCATTCCCACTCACATCTGTCTTATAAATACCTTTTATTAGCCGCCTTGTATTCATCTTCTCAACATGATCAAACAGTCTTAGCGGACTCTTTTACATTTGTGTTGCTATATTTTCTTTCAAACTGCACCAACAGTGTGGTTCACAAGTTTCTTATCACGAAGTTTCTCATTCATAGTCACACCACACATGCTTCGCAAGGAGAAAAACATCCTTTCTTGTGTTGCCAGTCAGCAAGGTGCTGAGGATGTAACAGATAAAATACCGCGCTGTCGTGGAGCACGAGGAGACAGTAGCTCATGTGCTGCTAAACTGCCCAGTGGTCGCCACATACAGGGACAAGTACTTTGGGTAACCCAGGTAGCCTACGTGAAATTGTCAGTAACCTCAAGGCGTTGCTGGTCTTCTTCGAGGAGCTAGGGTGGATTGATTGACCGATTTTCTCACCTGTACGCAAAATACGCGCTCAGAAGTGGAGTTGCGGACACCACCCCGTGTCCGCAAGTCCACATAGCATGTTAGTTATTACCTGTCGCACTGTCACGGCTTGTACTCAGCAGGTGAGGCACAGGCAGCGTGGTTGCCACTGTCAAATGAATACTGCCCTTATTGCAATTGAAATAAAGTTGAAAATAAATAAAATTACACAAGCCCGACAGTGTGACAAAACATCCTACCGGCGTTCGTCTCATGATAAAATCGGTTTATTTATTTTCTACTTTATTTAAATGGAGCGCAATGTGAATATTGGTTTGACAGTTACAACGGCGCCAGCGGTCAAGGTTCGACAACAGTGGGCTCAAAACCGGCCCCTGCACAACCCCCGTACTATACACTTATACTATAATCTGGTGACCACCACTTACGTTGCTAGTTGCTCAGCGACCTTCTCAATATTTTAAGTATGCATCTACTTTTGCGGTCGACGGGTTTGTGGCTAAGTAATAACAGCCGCACGGGTCGATCGATCTGGTTAAGGTTGGGTGGTTGGTTGTTGGTTGGTTGGTGGTTGGTTGGTTGGTGGTTGGTTGGTTGGTGGTTGGTTGGTTGGTGGTTGGCCTTAGGTTAGGTTCTTGCCGTAGTTGGTCCGGGGATGGGTGACCATCGTTACATACCACGACCGCTCCGTGCCTCGGAAAACACGCTAAGCCGTTGGTCTCGGCTGTCATTCAAGGATCTTTGACAGTTGTTATGGGTTAGAAGCCCCAAAGTCTTACCTAGGGGGACCCAGTCACTGAATTGTGAGATAGGCAGTCGCTTCATAGAAAATTGTGGTATTCAGCTGTATTCGCTTAGACTGTAAGCAAACCTCAACGTAGTTGGGAAAAAGCTAAATTTATTTTTGCGGTCGACTGTACCTATACGAACTGATGATCTCCGAAGAACCTCTTACATGCCTATAGTGTCAGTGAATTTGTTGTTAAATGTCTCCGAAAAAAGATACAGACAAACAAATGTACACATTCTTGCATATAAATTCAAATTGCTTGTGTTTTTCGCTCTTCGATCAATACATCTCAGCTTCATAGTTTCCACTGTGCGGTAGGTACAGTTTTTGTGGGAGTTCATTAGGTCAAGGCGTCGCCTACCATGTACTCCTTCGCCTTGCGCAAGGCGTGCTGACCCAAGTCGGACTATGCAAATAGCTATACGTACTGTAGTAATAAATATGTGACGTTAATTCTCGTAATTTACATATTTTGAGAATTACAGGACACAGTTTTATGAAATAATGTGGCCAAGGCCGCAATTAGGACGAAATAATTCGGACTTAGCATACATTTTCAGCAATTTATTCCTTAAAACACGGATTTTGTTGTGATTATTAATAGTAGTGTTTATACCTTTGACCTATGTAGATCAAAACGTACCCAGCTTTCGGGGTAGTTTATTTGTCTAAGCAGCTTTTTGTGTGTCTTTAAAATTAGAAAGGTATCTAATAACTCAATTGCCATTACAAGATTTTTTTTATTTCGTATTCTGTGAAAAATATTTTGTGAAACAGTGTATTTTGAATAAAATATATATACGTCAATAGTAACAAGCAATAACGACTAGTCATTCGAATTAAAAGGAATCGTTCGTGGCACTTTCACCATGGCATGACATTAAACTAATAACAGGCAACATGACCTTCGAGATATTAATATCTAAATAGCAATTATTGATTTCCAGAATCGTCGGCAAAGGTATACAACTGCCCGAAAAACGTTTGTCGTACAGACAGATGGAGCACGACGAGGTCATCGCGATGCATTACAGCGACTACGAGGAGTTCAGTGAGAGTGAGGAGCGGCTGTCGCAGAGCAGCACTGACGTCACGCCACAGAACTCACCCAGGGTGTCCGTGGCAGAGGACCTGGGCGAGCACAGACTGTCTAGAGAAAAGGTATCCTTTTACCCCATGTATAATGACGAAACAGACATACCCGACGCGTTCTGCTCCCTCCTCCAAATCACACCAATCCAAATTCACAGCCCCTATAGAAAGAGACAGAATCCGTCCATTCTGAGATCTGAACTAGCATCGTCTCGGTGGATGAGAAACGTCAGACCAGACTCATCTTTAAATTGTGATAGAAATAGTGCTAAGTCTTTTGTTTCTTTGGATACTAGAAATTACGGGAACACGGCTTTGAGTGCGTCGGAAAGAAATACCTTGATGAATAATAGAGTTGTAACTGCAAGGCATAGAGATTTGGCAAGATTAGAACCTATATGCACACCGGAGATACTGCATAGTGACGTCACGAGGCTACCCAACAGTATTTCATCTCACTATAGTATTAGAAAGGTTTCTTTGCCACCTCTGCTTCTAGAGGAAGAGAAGAAGAAAGTTTCAATTGGCTCAGCTAAGAAACATAATGTGAGAACTAGACGGTCTGTTCCTAAAGGTATGTTCCAGTTGGACCGGGTTAAATATAATTGACTCAATTTGAAACCTCTGTATCTCAACTAAGAAATTTTGACTTTTGGTACCAAAGATTTTATATTTTTTATGGGTGTTAGTTAGAATCTCAACAATGCATGTGACTAGATATCTGAACTAAAGACAGGCTGAATTAATGAGTCATCGTATCACACTAATCGCGTTCAATAATATATAAGATTCTGGCTTACGTGTGTTTAGAATTTAGTATGCTTCATCATTACTGTTAATTCATTCCCATATACCCACCCAAAATAGAGATTTTGAAACTATCCTTGTGATGTTGATTCTAGGAAAATCATTCCAACACTTCTTTCCTACAAATTTTGTGTTATAGATGTTTAGCAATTTGTCTACCTTTTATTAGTTTTACAATTTAGTGCTGATAGTACTGCAATGAACCTTTTGTCTGTTACATAAGGTTGACATTTCGATGTGACGGTGAGATGGCAAAACTCGTGGATTGTAATGTTAAATGCACAATAAATACATGTTTTGCAATATTTATGTCAGTCAGGTATGTCTATTTATATTAATTGAAAACTTATTTGTTGTATGGAATGTTTGATATAAAACCACGTATTGTCACCAAATATTGTACATAAACAAAGTTCACTATTTTTGTATAATAATCTCACCGACGGAAGGTAAGTAGGGGTTGTACTTTTGTTATTATTCATTTCTAGTCCTTTTTACTAGTCTTTAGAGGTATAAAATGTATTTGTGATTAATTCTTGTGTTGTAAAGCACAATTTTCGAGTGTACATAAATATTTCGTTCGTAGTTACTTGAGATTGAATGCTATGCCACATTATGAATATATATTTTGTTTATAAAGTACCTTGTGTTTTGATGAACCACTCCCCTATGTCTGGGTCTGATGAGCTTTTGAAATGGTTCGGATCTTCAGGCCCCATGATTGGGCGAATTTAAAGCTATTTTTAAGGGAATCTTTCTGGAATAGGTCATGTGGATGGTGGATGCTGCTGCTTCTCCGTTTGTTTTCATCTTAGTGTCATATAAAGCAAATCGTTTAGGAGAATACTACCAGGGGTATCAGTAAAACCAAATATTCAAATACAAATACAGAATTTATTTTGATATTTACATTATTTGCATTTTATTAACAATCAACATCAACAATATTAAATAATTTGTTTTCGTGGTGTGATACATGAACAGTCTGATAATGTTACATGGCCCGTGGTGGGCGCCATCTTGTTTAGGTAGGTGTACAAAATGTCGCCCGAGTCCATGGGATATGTAACATCATATGTCATATGGTGGTTTGTAAATGGTTACCTAGAAGCGGTGAAACATGGGATTATTACGCTGAGAATTTGAGCAACTGCGGAGAAAGCTGTGAGCTTGATTTTGGGTTGCCGTTAGGAAATATAAACCAATCGATTGCGCAAACTTTTATTAATTTTGAATAATTTATTAAGTAGACAATTTCTTAAGTCATTTATCGAATTTCATATTATTTGAATTAAATTTAGATTGAAGAGTAGGATTCTTTTTTAGAATTTTCTTAATTTGGCAACCCGTTGTATCGAGGCGTATTTTGCGCCAAAATTATCAAAACGTTTAATTTGTTTTTATTTGGCACTGTGTAGGATGCATGTGACAGTAATCATGGACATTTGTTCATTGTTAGTTTTATATCTGTTATGTTTGTCATGTTACGCCTGTTTATTGTTCTAAGAAAAAAAAAAAACAGCAATATGCGTAACTGGCATATACTTACCATTTAGCCATAATATATTTGAAGGTTATGGTTCCTAATATCTACCGTACTATACATTGCATAGTAACTATATCATGCATGTTAACAGTGCCAAAATAATACAGACCCGAATATCAGAGATCAATAACATTTGGTTCAAATTCAAACCATATGCATTAACAAAGATTTCAATGAAAACCAATGTGATAAAAGGACAGAGAAACCCATAGTTTGAGACCAGACTCATTGCGATAGAGCATTCAGTTATGTTGCTATTTAATATCTTCTCCATTTACACAATATAAATTTAAGTCGTTACAATATTTAATCTCACAGCCATCATTAATATATTGATACTACTTTAATAAGAGAGGACTAGTGTAACAACACGTTAGATGGCGTCAGCTTACAAAAAGGGTCTAGCGAACATTCGTTATAGAGCGTAAGATTTATATATACATATATATAATACATGAAAAATTCACCTTGTCCGTTCTAAAAACGATAACAACCTCAAGCTATTAGCAATAGTCAACAATGTTGTTAATTCTAGAATTTAATGCACACAGAACATGGATTTACTAAGTATGCTTAGTAGGCATTTTTTTAGTTAGTGTTTTTTTTTGTATAATTATCGATCTAGTAAGTGATTTCGTAGATTTTAAGATATCGTTGAATCGTAGAGAGAAATTTCAGGGGCGGACATATCTAAATTACCTTCGTCTCACTTCTTTTTGCCAAAACATGTGCCCACTGACTGCTGTTGATGGAATACTTTATTAGTTTATTTTATTTGATATACGTACCATATTGGTACTATTGCTTATTTGTATTGGCATAATTTTCTCGAGTTTTAAACACTCATAAAATGAGCATCAGAATTTTAGGTACTGACTTTGGCCCAAAAGGATGCAGAACTAAAAACCAAATGTTCCATTCTATTTATTTTATAATTGGATGAAGTTATAGTGCTAATTAATATTGTTCCGCCTAGTTTATCCATCAACACTTCAGTGGACACATACTTTACAAAGTTATATTTTAATTACAATATAAGAAATGTTGTTTTCGTGCCATTTGTCGAGATCACATACATTTTATTCTAATCCGAAGGGCTAAGACGATTAGATCACCACCACTAAATACTTGCGCACGTCAAATTGTCGTAAAAATTTGTTTTCAATATAAATTGCGTTATTACCTAATAAAATATTGCATAAAACAATTTAACAGTGACAATTTGTGTGATAAATAAGGTTACAGAAGTGAATTAACATATTTTCACCAACATCCAACGTTCTATTTTTAATTTATTTTCATAAGTTACATCCGCTTACGTTCAATAAATCCAACTTCGTCAAACAATGTAATATTTTAATTTACCTCTGTTAAATAATAAATTATAATCGCTTTTAGAATATATCGTGATCGTATGGCGAGCGCGCGTCCGTCGGCGCCCTGCCTTACGATGGCACGGCCACTTAGTATCCCCTAGCAACAAGTTTCGTCGTAAACATGCATACAGTACATTCGGTACATACACATTGCACATAAACAATAATGGTAACATTAGACGTCAAGCAAACACACGCAGAAGGACTCAGCTATATTCTCTCTCGTTAAGGCGATTATACAATTTTAAACACTATTTTTATTTTTTAAATTGCACTCTGACCCACCTCTATAAACTTTTAATTGCGATAAATATATTGTAATGCTGTATAAAAATATTAAAGGAAAAATCGTCATTTAATATTAATACTTACTTAACATTCATATTTTAATCCCAAATCAATAGCGTGTATTTTACATTTTTACAATGAGACGTCCGAACTCTATACGTAACTAGCATACAGTGACATCGAAGCCTAATTCACAACAAACTACACACGATAGTATTTGAATATAAACTTTTTAATGTAACCGTAGCCTTCTATTTTAATGCAAAGGAGACGTATATTGAAAAATTCTTATGTAACATACAAAATTACATTTGACTATTTACAACATTCTAGCTAAAAACTTTAAAAATTGAGTGTCGAATGCAGCTCGCGGCGGTACTCTAAATATTAGGTACCTAGTTTGGCTAGGGCTCCATGCATAGGTCACTACTTACCGATAATTCAAGCTCAAATTACAACTAACCCACTATACTCGGCTGTGTGCGGTGGCCAGTATGTCGCCCCTCACCCCGTCGCCGGCGCCCGACTCGCCCCCTACCTTGGCAGACATATTGGCGATGCCAACTTGGCCGAATAAGCCAATATGATCATTTTAATTAAATATTTTGGACAGACCGATTAGTTTTAATTACATAAATAATATTCTATCGTGCACAACCATCTCATAACTTTACAATTTTCTTTACGCCCGCTGGTTTATTTGTGGAATATTATCGTTGTTTTTTTTTTGGTTAGCCCCTTGCGTAAAGGTAAATAATTCTCCTTTGCACAGATACGTGTGTGCTATTTAAGTACAATTTGTACTTTGGAGTAATATTAATACACTTTATACTTTAAACATTAACGTTGCAGGAATCTTCGTTCATTACAGGGCCTCATTTTTTGTACTTTTTCGTTCGGGTACTTTGCTCTATGGATAATGTACTTAGTGAGTTTACAAAAATATGGCAGTATGTTTGCATTCAATTCCTTTACGAACTAGGGTAGCTGTGCTATTTCCGTTATTGGACTGAAATGAGCACAGGTTGTATACTCGGGACTTTACACACGTGTCCGGATATCCGAAGAGCGCATACTTTGGAATATTCTTGAAGACACAATATCGAATATTCAGTACAAGAGCACACATTCGAATATTCGTGAAACTTTACACATTAACCTATGATCTGTACTGTAATTAAGGCCGGTTTTGCCTATTCTATTCAAATGAATGATATCTATATGACTGATAAAGATATCTATGTACAGGATGTTTGATAAAACTTTAAATACTTTCAAATACTTACTATCAGTAAAATTGAGGTATTTATTAATTATTAGGTATTACTAGAAATGAATTTCGTGCTTTTGCGTGCGTGCGACGCGTAGCGGGCTTCGTGGGGTACTCATACTATATATTCATCAAACATCTTGTAGTTTAGTAATAATTATTGCAGTACGTTGTATTTACTATTTCACGTTCTGTAATGATTCTAATTGGTGAGGCAATGCTAACTAATGCCTAATAAATTCTAAAAAAGGAGCTGTAACCAGCTGCACTGCCGAATGGCTGTGTGTCTGTGAGCGCGAGGTGCGTGCAGCCGGCTAGGGCGTCTTATCTAATACAATCAACATAGTAAACTATGAGAATCCACAATCGTCAAAGCACCCGGAGTTAACACTAAATACATTGCAGGCTTCAGAAGCCTATCTATTTTAACAACGATTCGAAAATAATATCACACATTTACAGCAACATTACACTTCGCACTCGGTGTCCCTTGCAAACAAAAAACATCTTCGAACTTGAACTAATCTCGCAATGGCATCGTTCTGTAGTTCATTCGTTATTTCAGTTCATTGATATTTCATGTGCAGCGCCATGTTTCACGTCCACTTTGACAATCCCCCCGCCAAATATCAGGAAAGAAATAAAAGAAACAAAAAGAAAAAAAAAATAGCATAATATAATTTTATTAAAATAAAAATAAAACAAAAACGTGGTACTATAAGGTGAGGCTGGCAATTACTATGTTCTTGTAACAGTTGAGCATACTTTTATGCAGATTTGTAGATGAAAAACGCGTCATTTGTGTTTGTTTCCTTCTCTTTCAAGTTTATGGAAAGAATATGTATTCGATTCTGCATGAAAATATTCAACTAGTAGGTAGTCTAACCTTAGTAATATAAAGATTTAATAAAAAAAGAAGATAAACAATGAGCAATGGAACTGTATGCATACTACTACCATACGTGCATTTTGAATATGGCAGTGTCTTAAAACTAAATAAAGAATTCAATGTGAATCCATAGAAAAAAAAACTAAACATCTAAAAACTTAAAAAATAGTGACTAAAAAATAACTTCGTTCAATCACAAAGTAACGATGATGATATGATGTGCTTAACAATCAGTCAATGAATAACATTAAATGCTTATAATATGTCTATATTTCAGCTTTAAAAATAGCACTTAATTACGTGAAACGTGATAGAAAAAAAAAACTACAGAATAAGGAATGGATATTCTAAGAAAAGCGATAGCCTACACCTATGTCCATTTACTCGTGAAACCAACATGCAATTAAAAGTTTAAAAGATTCCTTGCCTTGAGCATTGCTTACAAATAATTGAAGAGACCTTTGGAAACAAATATAACAAGATTTTAGCTGAAAAAAGACAACAGAGAAACTGTCTTTTTAAAGAAATAGATAACAGTTTGTTGAAGAAACTGTCAGATGTTCAACGCGAACATTTATATCCAATATTACAACAGTGGTTCTTTGATTTTTTATATTGGAACCAGTTATAAATTTTTAGACTCATCCATTTCGATCCAATCGTAGCTCCCGAATAGTTAAACTTACTGTTAGCGATGCGTCCTGGGTAATACCAAGAACTACTGTTGTAGGAAGAAAAGAGGTGTGTCAGGACTCAGCCGATAATGTGTATGCATGTGTGTATGTAATCTCCAACACCTTTATAAACAAGCCTATAACTAAACCACCACCGCATAATATGAGTTAAAATTATTTAAATATTGAAAGTCGTTGTTTAGCAATTGTGACAATATATTATTGTGAGTCAAACGTGCAGTGTGTACCGCTGTAGTTAGTACTTTAGAGGTGGTCACAGCTTCCTTCCTAACGTCTCTCAGTATGCGATCTGTTGTAAACCTGCCGCTCTCGCGATAGGTTTGCAACAGATTGGGAGCCCATGTTGTTAAAAAGCAACCTCCTCATAAAGTCCGAATATCAGCGGTATACTACTAGTTAACACGGATAAATACAGCTGGTGTGATGTGCCATAACAATTAAATTTCCAACTAGCTACTATTGCCTTAAATTACGTCCATATCTTTAAAATGGATATACTCGTTAACAACAGCGTTTTCTGAACTGCGTCTAAAGTTTTATCCTAGACATCGAAAGCTTTTTCTATATTCTTAAAGCGCTTTCTATATATTCTGCCTTCCTATCCTCAGTTGTGGCTCCTATAGACTGCCTTTCTCGTGACTTATAAGATCCAGTTATTGTTCTGAACTGATGGAGGTGCTATAGACTGCGAGACCAGTGGCTATAGGAGTCCATATCCATACGTTTTAGTTTTAAAATTTCGTTGATATTGCTGTTAGTTTTAGTACATAGATAGATACAGCTAAACAAACGAATGCTAGTCTAAACAAGAGTGCGTTTGAGGAGTGTAGATTGCTGTGCAGGAGGTGTTCAACTTAGAATACTAACATATACAGTCGACAAAAATAAAATAAAACGGGGCAGTAGAGGTAGCAGCACTCCCGTTCACGACTAAATAAGTCAGGACAAAATCTAGTAATACGTGGACGTTTACCCGAGAATCGAGGTAAGAGTGCGGGAGTGATGCTTCGGGGTTAGTCAGGGACGGATGTCTCCCACGCCGCGCCACGCCACGCGTGTGTCGCGCCACGTCACGCCACGTGGCGCGGCGTGCGCGTCCCGGGGGTCGGGCGGGGTGGGGCAGGATTGTCGGAGTGGGGGCCTACAGCCTAGATGTAGGAGTAGGGCCCGTCCGTGAGGGCGCTGCACAGCAATAGTCAGGAGGCGTCGTCCTTGCCGCCCGAACCCGCCGCCGCGCGCCGCGACGAGCGGTACTCAACGCCCGGGTCGAACTGCATCAGCACGAACACCTGCACATACAGATGAAAGCATTTAAATTTTGATTGATAAGAGTGCCATGGAGTTTCTTGCCCGTTCTTCTCTATAGGAATTTATATTTTGATTTAAATTTTGATTTATAAGAGTGCCATGGAGTTTCTTGCCCGTTCTTCTCTATAGGAATTTATATTTTGATTTAAATTTTGATTTATAAGAGTGCCATGGAGTTTCTTGCCCGTTCTTCTCTATAGGAATTTATATTTTGATTTAAATTTTGATTGATAAGAGTGCCATGGAGTTTCTTGCCCGTTCTTCTCTATAGGAATTTATATTTTGATTTAAATTTTGATTTATAAGAGTGCCATGGAGTTTCTTGCCCGTTCTTCTCTATAGGAATTTATAAGGTTGTATCTAAGTTACATACCGTTCCCATGCACATAACATGAAAAAAAAACCAAAACACCTCTGAATTTGGTTTTGTATGAGTTAAATGTATTTTTTACATTTAACAAAAAATATTGTGCCACTTATTTTGCTGATATTATAAGGTATCGTTTAACGAATATAAATGGTTCAATATAAAATTGAACCTCTTTAGCTATCGTGTTTTGTTCAAAGGATATGTTTTTACTCTTTAAGAAGCATTTGTAAAATGTGAGAAGCATACCGTAAAACAATGAAATGTTTAAAAAGTATATTGAGTATCATATTTTTCCTCCCGGCGATCTTATGACTGCTATCATGCGGTTCCTTATGGAACAGATGAGTCACAATCTTGTATTGTGGGATGTCATCTCACTAAACTTGTATAGCTGTTTTAAGCTGGCCATGCGTCTCCGGAACAGAATCTCTCGCTCTGACGCGTCTCTTTAACTCATCCCATATTCGTATTCGTATCCGTTCTTCTTGCTGGCTAGCCAATTACCGTAATACCGACTTCGCTCTGGCATTGTCCTGCATAAAAATGAACTCTTCGCCACAACAATGTGCGTAGGGTACCACATTAGGCTCCAGAGAGTCTTCGATGTAACGTGCCCGATTCAAGGTAAGCGAGATTTAGATACAAAAGCAAGTTCGCAAAGCACTCTCGTCAGAAAAGAATTCTTTACTCCATTGAAGGTACCAAATGAAGTGTTGATGTGCAAAGTTAAAGCGCGCTCTTTGGTGGTCTAGCGTAAATTTCGGGCCATTAGCCCATTAGGTTTTGTGAGGTTTCAAGCCATACTCCGCCAATCTTCTTCTAATGGCAGAATCGCTCACAGTCAATCTTCGAACCTCACGGAGCCGCTGCTGCAGTTCAATAAAGCAGCTCCTCCATATTTAACAAATCCTGGAGGGCGAGTAAACATACCAGTTTCCCAATAACGCTGATATAATCTGTTGACAACAGATAAGCTAAGGTGCAATAGTGCAGCCACAGCACACTGACTATGCCTTGACTCTTGTGGTACATCGCTGTGTAGACTAAACTGCCAACTTATTGTTTTTTTTTTTAATGGTAGCAGTCTTCTTTTTTATTTATAATACATATACTAAAAGGTATTATATGTGTACGACAACTTCATCTTTCTGACTTACCGAAGTCTTAACAATTCAAAAATGCTTGTAAATAGTTTGATTGTAATATATGCTTTGAGTTTTGAACTTGTTGGAGTGTAAAGATTTTGCAAGTACCGATACTAAATGTTACCAAAGGAAAAAATAAGTATAAAACTGTAGTCTTCAATACGCAGCAATGTGAACATAATCACCTGGTCGGTAGGTAATAATGAGAAGTCATCAGGCGGGTTGGTGATGACGTATCGCTTGCTGCTGGCGTCACACGAGGAGGACGTATCCCGGAATCGGTAGAGTCCGATACACAGCATCCCGTAGGTGGTGAGCGCGGCAGCAAACAGGTCACCGTACTTGCCGGCCTCGCCGAACTGCGCCAGCGGACCGTCATACAACGAGATCTGACCCACTCTACACCGGTCCCTGAATAAAAACATTTTGTCACAAGAATAACACGAAATTGACAAGAAGAAATTAACAGGTCACAAGGTCAAAAATACTACGATTCCTCATGTTTCGCAGCAAGTGTGCACATTCCACAGCCCGGAAATGGAACGATAGTATTCAAAGAGTCTGTGTCTATGTTACCTATTAGCTAAGCTTTCTGGTGTGGAGTACCCGCCCCGCAGGCCGGCTCCCTCAGCCAGGATCAGCTCTAGCTCAGGCGTCGCACCGCCCGTGATCAGCGAGCGGATCAGCGTTAAGGCATTTTGGTTGAAATAAGTCTGGAACAGATTATTAAGCATTAGTTACCTTGTAGACTCAAGACGAGTAAATTCTGGCGCAGGTTACAAAAAAGCCACAGTAGCTATACAGCACATCAATCTTTTAGAAAAAGAGTATACTTATCATTGTTGGAACCAAAATCCACAGTGCAGTACGACTCTGCAATCCGATTCGAGGCACTCCTGATTGGATCTATTATAAAAATACACTTATAGTGGGGTACTGAAACTTACGGTGGACATAAGTGAGTCAAGCACGCTGACGGCGAAGGCGGTGCCGCACGCGAAGGGCTGCGTCAGGTACAGCTCCGTGTCCGGGTCGTCATCGTCGTCTTGGTCCAGGAACTGCACGTTACTGTCGTTCACCAACTCTGCAGGAGACAAGATTACGAGACGAGAGCGTCACTTATTGTAGGCATGATTCACGAAAAATTTAAAGCGTGATCCAAAAGTGTGAAGATGGCAATTCGTCAATACTGAATGCGTCCATTTACTCATACTGAAATGACAGTCGAAATAATGTTTCTTTTTTTACCGTTTGGTGCTGTTCCCGAGTAAGTAAATAAAACTGCTAAGCATCACCATGGTAGAAACGATTGCCTTTGAGAGTCAGATACAAGAAGATCCGTAAGTCTATCTACACTTACCAGTAATCATAGGCACATTGGCACCATACACGGAGCCCCGTCTCTGCAGCAGTACCGGCGCCGGCGGCTGTCCAGGCGGCGGCGGCGCCGTACTGTTCCCATTCGTCCCCACTCCTGCACTCAGCACCCCTATCGTGTCGTCGAACGTCATAGCCTTGATGTTCAACGAAGCCAAGATAGCTTCCTTGTCTGCCAACGTGGGATCATCGTTAGATGGCACCTTCGCTGATAGGATGCAGCACATGTCACACAAGTTCACATTAACTGCACGCAAGTCGGCCCGGCTTAGCGGTGAACCCTGAGGAAGAAAACAATTGATTCAAAATACTTAGAAACCGCGAATCGTGGAGACCGCGAATCGGCAAACGTAAGGTAGGACGCCCTCAGGCTAGGTGGAGCGACGATCTTCGCAGGGTGGCTGGTAGCAGCTGGATGAGAGTTGCCGAAAATCGAGCTAAATGGCGTACAATTGGGGAGGCCCATGTCCAGCAGTGGACTGCTATAGGCTGATGATGACTTAGAAACAGATTGTAATTTTGGTTATGAAATAAATCACATCTTGAAAAAAAAAAAAAACGCTTGTTGAATCAGAATGACAATAACGAGTCCAAATAGCGTTGCTCACATTCAAAACAGAAATCTTGGGTAGATTCTGCAACATCTTCCATTCTCTTCTAATATAGTCGACGCTTCCCACGATGACCACGTGCTTGAGCTCGTGGTAGTGGAAGTTGGAGGCCCTCAGCGGCATCACCAGGTTCCGAAGCCCGATGAGCGGCGAGTCGGGGTCCGCGAACAAACACACTACCACATGTCCATTCAGAACTGTCATGGCCGCTTGGTTCCTGTCCTGTAAAAGATAAATGTTTATTGAGATTGAATATTGGATGATGTAAGATTGACTAAAGTTCATATAAGCCCATACACAATTTAAACATTATTTAATTACTATATCTACTTACTAATATACAATCTTCCAAGTTCCTTGCGGGGCTCCAATGAAACATTCCAGTGGAGTCGTATTTCATTTCAGTCTTTTCGAAGTCGAAATCTTTCGACTGATCGTCAGCCAGGCCCGCAGGTAGGCTAACGCCATTGCTGTTTTGATTACCACCACTGCTTCTACTCGTTGGCCTGTACAAAATATGGAACTCAGTAAAAAGGTTTCCATCAAATTTAACTTTCGTGCGTCTAAACAAAATGTGTTTATGTAGATGATTTTATAGTTTTTGTTTATTGTTTCCAATTTAATCTAGTAGAGGAAATTAAAAGGTAACGGGCTAAAAAGTTAGATCATTGTTACTAGAAATGGGGAATATGAAGAGATAAGGGTAGCCACTACAGAAGATAGCGTCTAATTCACTACAGTGGATTCTGGGGCAGTAGGACATTTAACTCAATTGATTTAAAATTGGATTTTTGAGTAGAACCAAGTTATTTCTGAGTGTAATTTATTTTACAAGTGATGCAATCTGAAACTACTGATTGCGTTGCAGGTATTGAAAACAACAATATCTAAACTACTTTTGTACAGGAATGCGCATCGCAGACAAAAATATTGAACTGTGTATAAACATATAGTGACATAAACATGCTGTAGTTGTGTGTCGTGCGGAATTCAAGTGCAGTACACGGTAAAATATTAAAATAAAGTCCTAAACGTATTCGAACTAAAACATTGGACTAGTGAGGCAAGCACTACTCTACGAACTTAGTCGAGAAAAGTCTGCGCAGTCGTGTGCACTGCTAAGTCCGAGGACCGTGCAATACGCACCCAATGTAGGCAACATTGACACATGGCTGACTTAACTCGTGTAAAAGAATTCAATTACTTTGCAAATATCAAAACTACTGATAAAATGATCTAGCTGAATAATTTTCAATTACATGAGTTTTTTCACTTCGTAGGCAAGGTGATAGGCCTGGTAATTGGTATCTTGATCCTGGGGATTCCTGTAACACAGGTTCAAAGAGTCGTCTCCGTTTCTTTTTTCAGGAAAATAAATGTGCAAACAGGTAATAATATCAATTTAGTGCTTTGTGCACGTCGTGCTCAAATAAAATACTCGAATAACAAGCCGCGATAGAAAGAGAAATCAAGGATAGAAGAAGAGACTTTATGTTATGTATTTAGATTCATTATTTTAATTAAAATATTTAAAAGTTGGACCATGTTTTGGAGTTTAGATCGGCTGGTTTTTATAATTTTCTGAAGCCGATGCACGATGTCGACAAGATCAAAATAATAGACTTAAATAAATTATTACACGGATTGTGTTGCTTGGCTCCAGAGAAAGCTCCAATTATAGCGTTATTTTACTGGGAGTGATGATACATGACTGAAAGAAGATCTTTTTTTCAAGAGACAGATCATAGATAGAAAATGATTCTTCAACACTAGTTCTCTCATGTGTATGAAAAGGATATAGAAAACAGTTTCCCAAAGACAGAAATGTATTTTGATTCAACTTCTGAAATTCTATTATGAATTTGTAACACCAACTGATATACTCTAAGCTACACCATGTACCACCACTCGTTAACATTTAGTAATTAAAACGGTATAAGTATTGTTTCTGTGGTAGACTCACGTATCTGGCGGGGCCCTGTTGACGTTGGGTTTGACTTTATTGACTTGTCTTGTGGTGGTGGTATTCATCAGCTGATTCGCCATCGGAGACAACAGCGTTGTCGGCGCTGCGTTCCGGTGATTGCGATTTATTACTAGAGGAAGAAAACCTTGGTCAATTTTTTGTTTCTTTTCTGTGTAGATCTGTAGGTACGATAACCGGCCGTAAATATGATACATCGACTTTTAGAGCGTCACGATCGTCTCTGTCACTTGTACCTTCGTGACTATCTCTTTCTAAAGGTCGATGTGCTATCCAACAAGGATGTTTTGTTGTTGCTAGGTGGCGCTGTTGGCCAAGATTTCTGCAATTCTTTTGCGAAATGCCACTTGAAATATATTTAAAAACAATATAGCAGCGTTAGTTGCGATGTTGGCTACGTGCTAAATTAATCTTGTAGCGTTATAAGCGCGCCGGTGTGGTAGGTGTCTGTCTTTGATAGCAACAGAGGTTGGTTATCTTTTGATTTTTGGAGTTACGTTTTGTCTAACCAGTGGCCTCAGGCTTTTAACTTTTCTTTGTGGTTTTCTGACCATAGCATCGTTTGTTGTTGTCAGGAAACCTGACGATAGCATTATATTTCATAGATCTATCAAGTGTCGTTTCCGGCCCTAGATATCATTACTTCCATGATTAACATTACGATCACGATAAAAGTCACAAAATAAATGTGATGAATCTATGTTGGAATTTACTAGTAAGCACTGTAGATACAGTGCATTTAACTTCAATGGTCTTTGAACAAAATAATACAATACTCTGTATCTTCTAATTTATTACGCGCTTTATATTAGCTTCGCTTGTATGTTTGTATGTTTGTATATTTGTATGTTTGTATATTTGTATGTTTGTTTGTAACCGACTCCTTATAGTGCGATTTTGACCCACTTTAAACGACCAGATTTCATTCAAACTTTGCACACCTGTCAAGGACTGATGACAATGCAATAATTTCATAAATTTGTGCCATTATCCTTGCCAGGGTTACCAGGACAGCAAAAAAACTGTCGCAAACTACGCTGACATACGTCTCAAAATTCGAAATACCCTAAAAAATAGAAAATAAATAATAGTTTTAAAAAAAATGGAAAAAAAGCGTGGGGTAGGCACCCCACGCTTTTTTTCCATTTTTTTGTACTTTTTAGTTTGGTTTTCCATGGAAGCGTGTTTTTTAGTTTTTTTAAACTATTTTTATTGATGATAAACTCTAGAATGATGGGAGTCTTGTTATATTGCAAATACTTACAACTAGTATCCTCCCCTCTTTCCCTCGCAATTTCGCCTGAAAGACAATAAGAACAATTTACGCCAAAATGTTACTCAATGATGTTGTAAAAGCAGTAAAGCTGTGAGACCTGTTAGTTTTGATTTTAATTTACTTTGAATATTGCATTTTTTACAACTAAGGAACTCTAAATGTGAACGTACTGAATTTATTCAAAAATCTATTTCAATTCAATTTTTTTATATTTGATAGTTACTTGGGTTTAATTTAAATATAATTACTTATGCTTATTCAATATTCTACAACAAAAGCATAGATGTAGGTACCCACAGAGCATTCACTTTAGCGTTGCCAATTTTGGACAAAATTCATAAAAGTAAATCTAAATGAAATTCTAGATACAATTTGGAAAATTATGGGTTTGAAGCTATAATTCAAATTGTAAATTAATCAGGGCGGCTGCAGTCGCTGTTTCCTTGACCTGCTTTACAATCGGATGTGTGTCGTACTAGTTCATAATATTATCCATGAATTGGCAACTCTTTTAATTAAGATGGTAGGTATTTAATCATTCAGACAAATAAATGCAATGCCATGAATATATTTGCAATGCGCGGCAGAGGGGTACAAACCACAAATGATAATACATCCGCTTTAGAGTTTACCAAGAAGCACAGATCGATGGAAACAATTCAATCGTCGTTGACTCATTACTCATTGAAATAGTGAATGCAAAAGTAAAATAAAAACAAAATGATTTGATTCGTGTTAATTACAATTTTGTTAGTCGGGGAACTTTTGTGAAATTTAGTGTGAGGCTGTTAGTTGAAAACTGCCGCTCGGCGGAGCGGCAGCGGGTCGTGTCACTACGGTTCAGCCGGGTACATGCGAGAGAAGCGCATAACCCCGCGGCATCCCATTTGTCAGTGCTCGCTATGAGATAATGCGTGACAAAGCAACTAGGTGCACGGTACCTTCCGGTAACCTAGGACGAAGCATATTGCCGGTCAAATGGTTCAGTGGGCCGATGAATAAAAGAATTAACGAAAAAAAAAACACTCGGCTCGGAGCCTGAGATGTACCTCGAACATGGACCTTCTTGGGCAACTCTGGCGGCGTGAAGGTGGGGGGAGGATGGTGATCATCTGCAAAACATCAGCACAAGTTCGCATTCCACTCCACTCAGTAAATACAGTTCCTACAGCACATCGCGATATAGTACAGCGTGTGGCCAGGTCTGTCCATATTGACTCAGATCACTTCAATGTTACAAAATCGGTTTCATCTTGTCAAGTATATTGAAAGCAATTAGCAATTTAAATATCGGAACGTAAGGATTAATATAATAGGTGTTTTGGACTCTATAGTGTTAGATAAAAAAAGTTAGCACAAAGTTATGGTACGTGTACGTCCAGAGAGAGGCTCCAAAGAAAGCTGAAGATGAAACCGATACAATCAAATTATTTATTAAAAAAATCAAAGTTATAGTCACAACTAATTAATGCTACAGTTAACATAACATACCTACCACCACACATGCAACAAACATAAAGCTACGAATACAAACGACACACAAAACGAAATAAACTAACTATTAGACAAGCTCTACGTGCTATAATATTATGTTCCACATCTTGAATTAAATGAATTTAAAACCCTATTTACCATGACTAATGCAAAGGGCATGAGGGTATGAAAAGATGGAGTGATTAGAATGGCGTTGAGCGTACTAAGAACTGATGGCTCAAATGAAATTACAGAATCGTAAATATTACAGGGATGTGATATCAGTTAGGCTAGTATACCAAATCGTTCGGCAGATCGGACGCAGCAGCTAACCACTGCTGAGTCCTCGCGGTTCTATCGAGGCGGGAGCATCTAAACGTTCCCTATGCAGGGGATCATTAAATCATCTTTTCAACTTTAAAGCATAAAAAATTACAAATTAACTTCTTGTAAAATCTATTACTTCACAACATCAATATCAGAGGGACTATGTCGATGCAGAAAATCAGGGATCAAAATACTCCTAGAAAAATATTTTGAGATATAATAATATAATAACAACAACACCAAAATAAATAAACGACATCACATAATGTCTCTCGATGTTTTAAATATCGGCTAATAGAGAGGCAAACATCTAACTGCTGTATAATGCACATATAGAAACGTATAAGACAAGACAATGATAAACAGGACACGTTTGCTATGCGATCGGTGGCTGGGAGTCACCCGCCCCACATGTCGCGTATAAAACATCACATTGACATGTACACTGAATCTTAACATTGAGGTTACGTACTTGCCCTGCCAACCATCTGGACGGCTCGTACGCCCTTCCTGAACGTAGCCACTGAACCGAGAAACAATACGTTTAGCTCACTTATTACACAATCCATTTTAACCTGTTTTAAATTTTGGGTGTTACAGAAGATACGCAAATAATAGATCTTAATGCAGACAGAGATGCAAAGCTGATAGTTATCTCTGAGTAGGAAGTAGTTGATGACGACGCTGTTATGTTCGACTTCTCGTTACTACCGCCCAAACTGGAATCTTTGGCAAGGACTTGGAAAATATTAGTGTATGCGAGATTGATCAATTTGGGCTGAATAGTAATTAAGAGGTCAGTTAACCTAAATATTGGGTTGCAGACGTGAATAGTGTTTTATTACTCTGAAATACTCTCTACCTATATCTTTCGTATATTAAGCGAGCTGTAGTTAATATAGTGTCTTAGCCTAGCTGCACTATACTAGTTGCGTGTGTCGTTTTTTCGTGTATTAGCATAGGTATATTGTAGCCCAGTTTCAATTCGACCATAGCAATGGTTAGTTGATGCAAACAAACTATACGTGTGTAAGGTACGGTAATACGGTATATTTGTCATTTCGTGTCCGTACCGTCGAGACAAGCACGGTACGTATTAACACTTTGTTTCACCATCCCAGTCTGCATCATCATCATTCCGACATCTGTAAAAATCCAAACACTGACAATACGAATGTACGCTCCTAACATTTATGATTTAATTTGTTATATGAGTTTAGTAGAATCAAATTCTGTGCAGTGAAGCTGGATGTCGGAGCGGTAGAATTTGATTCCGTCAAAAGCGTGGCTGAATGTGATGGGTCGTGACTGTATTTAATTTCCTCCCTGTGTTAGTCACTGTCGCGGTCGTTAGCACAGACAAGCCGGAACTGTCGTCATAAGTCTTTGTCCTCCAAAGCTCACTCTTGATGGGCAATTTTATCAGCAGTTTGAGATCTTCACTCCTTTCGTTCTGAGACATGCTTTCGTGGATTCAAATGTATATTATTATATCTAAGTGTTTGGGGACATGACGGTGCACTTGCAGTTTGCGATGTTTAGTTCTACATATTATTAATGTTCACATGCATTGTACTGTCTGTGCTGGGCTCAGAAGTGCATCATAGCAATGTGTTCAACTCTCGTTGATTCGCACCGCACTGCGTGTCCTAATATAATTTTGACAAGTGACTGCTGTGTGATACTATGTACAGGTCCTGATTAGTTATGTGAATGTTAAGCGGTATTGTATGATGCACTAAATCGTCTCAATTGAAACAGAAACAGAGCGAGTAATATCTCAAAAGGCAGAAAAATGGTGAAGTGTCGGAGTGCTTCATCTTGTGGCGGAATCCATTCACGAGCGAGCGGACATACACAATGATCGCTAAATTATAGGGTGTGAACGAGCACGGGTCAAGATAATGCCTTGCAGCCGATCCAGTCAGTGAGGTACGGACGCAACACCACTAAAGCAACTCAACAAAATTATAGACACGAAAAATAAATATCGGAAAACGTCAAGTTGTGAGGTTAGGTGTGGTGCAAGTTACCTATGTCGGCTCCAACCTTCCGCTGGTGCGCGGTCACTAAAAGTTTAGCCGAACAATATATTCATTAATGTCGCACAAATAGAAAGAAAACAGTGTGAGGTCGAGCGAGTCTGTGTCGACGGTGCCACCAGGGCTCCCCTACTGCCTACGTGTACGGCGAACATCTTGTGCTCACACTTGTGTAAGTGAAACACATATTACGGGACATAGTTCAAAACAACATTAATTATTTCCAGAAAGAATGTCACAGAAAAGTATAAAGTTAAGAAGTTAGCTTAAAGTATTATATGTAGAGAATTCTGTACAGATTGTCTCGCTAAGTTAGGTCATGTGTTAGTAATGATAGCAATACAGTGATCTTACAGTTTTTGCATTTGCACTTCTTGATGAGCGTTTCGTCTTTGATGTCCTCGTGGCAGGCCTTGCAATAATACCAAGCTCTGGAATGATAATAGTTGAAGTAAGTTCTATGGAGATAAAACTGACACTACATTTGCCAACGCAAGTTAAAATGGAAAGAAGTTGTCAACGACTAAAGTATGCTAGCCAGAAGACAGTATTCTTGTTTTTGGAAAGATGCTATATAAAAGGACCTATGTTCCTTGCACTGACCAGGCGAAGAAATATCAGACTACTAGCAATTTACAAAACAAGAAGAAAATAAAGCCCACCAGCCTCACCTTTTAACCTCATCAGCGGACTGTGCAATAAAGAACCCCTGTGTGTTGGCGTGTATCTTGGCACTGCGCGGGTTGATGGAGATCTTACTGTCGGCGCCCTCCTCCCCTTTGATCTCGATCGCTAGCAGGAGCAGCTTGAGCTTCGTGAAGCACAACCTGGAGGATAGACATGATGTAGGTACCGGCTAATTTTCGTCTTCTTTTCAGTTTAAAGACTTCGTTTTTGATGATCCATGTGAGTAATTTTAATGCAAAACAGATATCAGAGAAGAGATCAAACGTCCTGAAAATTAGAACGGTTTAATATTTTGTATTTTTTCTGCATTTGCGATATGTTGGCGATTGTTTGCAGTTGGTGATTTAAACTTACCAATATGGATACTTCGAATAAAACTACACAACTACATATTGACTCACCAAAATACCAAATTCCTCTAGATTCCCAATAAGAACAAGATACCTACTATAAGACATTGAATCATTTTCCAATAAATTCAAGTTCAAATTGAATTATTTTGAATATGCCTACGTGTCGATTTACGGGTTCTAGGATTCCTTTTGATTTTTGTACTTTTCGTAAAAAAGGTTGGATTTTTTTCGAGTCTAACGTTTATATTTTTCTTTCATATTTATTTAAGTAAGAAATGTATTTACACATTATATATTAATAGAAAATACTATGGGTAGTAAAATATTTAAGGTTCTATTTCAAGCTACAGACGACAACTATATATGTATGTCTAGGATTCTACTATTTTACTATAAGATTTTAGCGTATTTAATTTTAACAACGATAGGTACTACAAATAGCTACATTAATAATAATAAATTGCGTAATAAAATATTGCATGCATATTCTATTAGTGCGTTTTATAGATAGTGTGTTGTGCTCAGCGGATACGGTGTGTACGACAGAGAAAGCAATAGTAGGAGGAGGAAGCCCGTAAACCATGTTGTTCCCAAACCTGTGAGAAACGCACTTCAAGAAGATGATCGTTTTAACAGAGTTAATAGAAAAGTGTGCAATAAAGCCCAAGACCAAGTGCGTCAAGACAATGATTCACATCAATGACAGAATATTTACAATTCCTCTTTTACTGCACTGAAGTCAATTTATGGAATCGTGAGTTTCACTAACCGAAAGTAAAATTAATCATTTTTATCCTGAGTGATATAAAATGTCAATGTGTGTGTAATTAAAAAGTAAAAAATAATTAATCAAATTAAGTAACTTGAAAAGGTGCCCTCACTACATGACCAACACAATTCACTATCGGATTGAACAGTAATTTAAAATACATACCACTAGTAAATTGACTAATACCCATTCAACATGCACAATCTATTCTGAAAAATCAGAAAGACAGTTTAGTTCTAAACATATCCAGCCTACTCGTGTCTAGGTTATATCAGTTATCAGTGCACACTCAGGTAGCTAGGGTTAGCAAGTTGGCACACAGTCTACGGTGCGGTGCAGGCGGCCCAAGGATCGAGGGGAGTCTTACTCGCTCGCTTGCGGGAAGCTCATTCCCGTGAAGGATGTCGACAGTGTTTCGGTGTACATCTCGCAGCCAGTACCCTGCAGGTAATCGTTCTGCCAAGCTTGTGTGTCGGGGGACTGCAATCAACCAATAGGAGACGCTAAAGCTCGTGCCATGTTAGTCATAGCCACCTCGACAGGGCTATCGCGTCCGTGCTTCGGCCACACTCCTTGCTGCTCACCGGCTATATTACACAACTATTCACAATTAGTGTATCATAATCCTATATTATTTGTATCTATATTTAGATGTTACAGGATAAAACGTTATTCAGTGCAGTACCTATGACAATTAAATTAAAAAAAAAAAACATTGATATTTATTCAAACCACAGACGGTAAGCTGGCAAACAAAATGAACAAAAACACTAAAATGATAAGCTATGCGATTTGTAGTTGGTTAGTATTGATTGTCCTGTAATCACGGTATGGAATGCTCAAACACTTGTAAAGTATAAAAGTTTGTGTGTGACGTTTGTCTCGTGTCACGTTATTGAAAGCGTCTCGTTCCTTGCCCACTTACTCTGCGGCCTGTTTGAACGGCATCCCGATAAACGTTGAGCTTAGTGTCTCGGTGTACATCTCCATGCCGGTACCTCGCATGTAGTCATTAGTCCATATAGCCATTTCTTGTGACTGTGGAAATGCCGCATAGTATCGTTAGAACTTGTGGTACGTTCAGAGAGCGACGAGCTGTATCCGGCGGAGGGTCGAGGGTCGGTCTCTGAAAGTACTTGAGGAACATGTTTATAGAAGTGTGGGGTGTAGTAAGAAGAAGGCTGACCGTCTTAAAGCTGCGCATGGCGAAGAGGTTTGCCATCATGGTGGAGAAGCCGGGCGCGAGGCAGCTCTGCGCGATGAAGCCGAGCTTCAGCTCCGCTAGGCAGATCACGTCGTCGCCCTGCTTCCAGTCCCACGATGGAATGTTTAGGAGGTAGGCCTATAAAATCATAATTTTTCCTTGACATCAAAATGCAGGATCAATTTACAGAGTTACAACATATAAAAGAGAGATATGCGAGTCGGAAGCAACTAATACCTATTCTCACTATCATCAACCTACAGCAGTCCTCTTCTGAACAAAAGCTTGTCCAATCCCATTAACTTGATCCTTGACTCTCATACAGCTGCTGCCAAACACCCCATGATGGTTGCCGCTCCACCCAGCCTAAGAGTTTCCTACCGTAGCCTTACGTTTGCCGATTTGCGATTTCATCATATCACGTCTACCCCAACGAGCGAGTCGTTCAACGACTTGTTAGCCAACCTCTTCTTAATAACAACGCATACTTTTACGTCTGCTTTTCTCTTAACCCACCTTATTATGGTACTGCATCAGCTGGATGATGACCCGGATGTCGTCGGAGTAGTTCTTGATGGAGATGACCCTCATGATGTTGGCGGCGTCTTCCGCGTCAGGGTCCTGGCAGTATTTGTTGGCTAGCACCAGACACGCATCTGCTTCATGTACCTAGGTTTAAAATGTATTACAGTTCCCTGTCGGAAAGCGCGTGTCAAGTAAGATGGTGGAGCAGAGGTTTAATAGTGATGGTGGATTTTCTTATGTTGATTGGATTTTGTTTTTGAGGATGAACGTGAAGTCCAGTAATGTAGAGATATCCACGATCGCTCTTAGCTACCCTCTTGGTACCAGCTGTATGACACGCTTACAGTTTAAAAATTAAGCTGTAGCTCAGGACAAAGTTTCTTTCCAATTTGTTTAAGTACAAGAATGTGGTTAGAATTGGAATACTAAACATATCTGGGTATACTTGATCAGAATGTTGGGTTATATTTGACATTTTCCAAGCAAGTTATTCGTACATCAATGCAAATTTTGGGGAATTTCTATTTGCGGTAAGCAATAAAACACTTATAGGATCACAACACTTACCAATCAAACGTAAACATACTAAGTTACCGAATAGTTAGTTTTACACATCTATTGTTAGGAGGAAAGACAGAGAACATTTTAGTTGACTATAATCTAATATTTACTTAATTAGTTCTACGGTCTATTCAAGCGGAGGTTTACAAAAGCGTGAACATTGCGCATGCAGATCTTTGGCCGAAATTACTAAAATGACCACCACGACTCCATTTACGTTTAATACATTTTGAGTTAAAAATGTTAAACCAATTGGGTTCCAATGTAATGAGTTTCTTTGTGTATATATGGTGGTATTCATTTTATAAGAAGCAGGTGGGGTTGAAAGAAGAAGATAACATGCAGACAAGCGCCAGCATTCCATAAGCCATGCCAACTTACCCAACAATATCGACAATCGATAACTGTACTCGACTACTTATAAAAATGTTAAATTTTGAAATGGAAACCCTTTCTTCGGCAGCCATTAATGCCAATATTGCCATCGGAACGTACAGGAAATCGATATCGAAGTGACAAACGGGCCAGCATTGCAACAACACCCAATCAGACACATGGTGGGCGGGCAGAGCGCGGCGGCGGCGACGCACAGCCGCCAGGCCGCCGCGCTGCCGACAACACTCAATAGCACGCAGCTTTAGGCAAGCGGCGCTCGGTACGGCGAAGGGTACCGGGCGCCGCGCCAACAACGCGCGATAGGTTAGTCAACGAGCATCGCTCTACACTAGACAATATGTTACATCGTCAAACCGACACCACGCCCATTTTGATTATTTCTCGTGTTTGCATTGCTACTTACTTTCACCCTCTGAAGGTCGATTGGGTTCATAATGGTGCCTTGAAAGAATTCCACAGTGGTAAAGTGTCTCTTGAACAGGCCTTCGAGCTCCAGGTCGGGCGGTTTCCTGTCATGAACGCTCAGTTAACACCGCTGGCCATGGTTACCGGACAGTCCGCCGCCTGGCGTGGCCTTACCATGCAACTCTATGTACCAAAATACGCAGTCGTGTGGTGGTGCGGGGTCGCTCTGCAGAGCTCCGCGAACGACCTCGCAGCACCGTGAGAAGCAATGATTGCATCAAAATAATCACAAGATAAACGTTACCAAAGTGATCAATACCTACTGTGACTATGAAACAGCATCTTTACAGAAGAAATAGTTCTGTTTTATGCACATATAAATAAATAAAAAAAGTACTGATTCACGTAGACGCGTCAATGAGAATTACGGCCGTGCGTTAATCTAATGCCTGCTCTATGGTTGTATTCTAACCTTGACTCGTTCAAGGTCGACGGCATTCATCATTGTACCCTGAAAAAACTCGACGGTGGTGTAGTGACGCTTGAGGAGACCTTCCAGCTCAAGGTCGGGCTCTTTTCTGAAAGCGTCGTCATCACACATGACACACCACGTCACCACAGTGCCACAAGCTACGTCACACACCCACACCACACACTGGTGCGTGACTTCGCTTCCACAGTACACATTTATTTTTTGTCAGCGAGTTCCATAACTTGTTCACTATTTTTATTTATTTAATTGTTATCATCAATCTCAACAATAACACTTTTCAGTATTGTATATTCTGATGTCAAAATTTTCTCAGACTAATAATACTTATATATATCTTGTTAAACTATTTATTTCAGATATTGCGCAATATGGCAGGTAGAAGAATATTTTAGAATTTACTTTGTTTATTGTATGATTGAAGTTATTTAATACAATCAGAAGTTTGACAATACTATTCTACCGTAAAACCAATATGCGTCACTATATTATTAGAATTTATCGTACGGATCAATCGTTCATCATTATTTTCTCATGGACGATGATCAGAAAAATATGCTTGATGAATCAAGTTTTAGAGAACGACTCAATTTCAATTAGTGACGTCGCATTGAATACTTATCTAGTCACAATTGGTCCCTATCAAATATTAAAACTAACTTATTGTTAACATACATACCTGTGTAAAAAAACAACTTCGACGTCCACATCCTCTCTGTCCTCATGGAGGAAGTCTTTTAAAAAATGACTTACTGATTCGTATGTTATGTGTCCACAGACCACAATATGCCTGAAAACGTACAAGTTTATTATAACCCCAGCCCACTCAGCTACGCTCAAGGTGCATCTACCAAATTAATTTGCATTTTGAAAAACAAAGAAAGAAGCTTCAGAAGCGAGTTCTCAGTAAGTCTCAAAGCTTGTTAAGTTGGAAAAAAACTTAGTGGCAAATTGCAAAATTGACATTTATTTTTAAGCTTTGTGTTGTTAAAATTTGAAAAAACTTTACATTGGCTTGTATTTTTAAGAAGCAAATTTTCAAAAAGCTCATCTTATAAATAAGGAAAAGACAGAAGTAACAGCAATTTGAAGTCTTATTTAACACCTGGGACCAGATGGAAGTAACTCATAATAAAATATTGAAAGAAAAAGGTCACGACAGGGTTAAACAAAACAGTACGTGATAGAAGCGTGAAGAGAAGCTACATTTATATCAACCACGCCATTGTTTTGTTGCGCCAATCATTTATACTGTAACATATTTGAAAACAGCGTAAGAAGCAGTCCAAATTTCAAGTTTTTTTTATATAAAACAACGACGTGGTTTGCAAATTAAAACGTCCATAATTACTTTACGCTCATTAGTTTGTGGCCTGTAGTCAATCAAAGAACTTTAACTTTTGAAAAATATGACCATGCTTAATAGCTTCAGTATTTAAGTAAAGAATGAGTAATTTGGTTACAGCCACAAATAAATGAACATTTTTCTAGAAAGCTCAGTTTCGTTCAGGATTTGTGTAACTATCTACCACACTATAAAAAATAAAATAAAATAAATGAGACGACGTCTACTGGGTGGGGGCTGTTTAGGTGGCAGGACATTATATGTAGTGTCTTTAGGGGGGATTTACAACAATAATAGCATACATTGCATGGAGTAGAATACTTTGGTGGTGTGATGATTTGGATAACTAGATGTTAACACACGGACTATTTAGTAGTTTTGCAAACAGCATGTAATCTACTCACACTGTAAACTCAATTAAAAATCTGCCGTGTTAATTTTGTAATGTAGTTTGTAAGTGATGGCAACTTTTCTAGTAAGCTTTCATTACTTTAAAAAATGTATCATGTATGGACCGCAGAAATTCAATTCATGATTCAATCAGACACCGTTTGAGAAACTCCAAAACAGTCAACGTGTGTAATTCTTATCTAGACACAGCAAAATATATATAAACTTTAAATCTGTTTGTTACATATAAATTGTGATCTAGTTACTTTGTCATACTTCGAGGTTTATATCAATATACTTCAATACTGTGAATTAGTGTGAGTACGGCATGTGTTTCTTTGAATATTACAATTTATGAATACTCTACGCTATGGCATCTATGAATACGCCTTTGTACTGTGTTTAGATAAAAATCCTTATAAACAGTAAAAGCTTGCGTCTCAGTACAGTTTATGTATTTGGGAATCATGTAATCACTTGGGCAAATATATGTTTGTATAATAATGTTTATTGTTTTGGAGCCAGAGTCGCAATTCTTAATAAGTTCACATCGACACTGTTAGGTGGACACTTCGTTTGTTGAAATGTGACAGTCGACAGTCCGTATAATGATGGTTAATGTGGTTAAATAAAAGATAAAGAAGTCTCAGAATCAGAAAATCATCACAGAGCAGAAAATAAGAAAGTTAAATAAACCAAGGGATGCAAACAACTCATGTCTACACGATCATGCAACTAGTATTCATCTAAGGTGTGGCAAAGGAACTGATTTCATTTTTATTCATATAAACATTAAATCTGTCTACCTTTGTATCTTTAATACGTTCCATAAACATTGCAAACAATTTCCAAAATCAATCCAAAAGTTTCTCATAAAATGATTGGTGTATCGTTGCTAGGATGATGTCAATCATGTCAATGATATGTTCAATAAAACTAAACTAATTTTGCGTTAAAAATGTCCTCAATGCACACAGCCTTGCCACGCTCTATGAATATATTTACGAAAATACATTACACTAAAATAACCGAGGGGGTCGATTCAAAATTACATTACAGATCAAAAACATTAAAAGAGGGTCAACATTAAGAGTACAAGTACAAGTAACAGTAAGTCGTGCAGGCAGGAGAACAGTCGGAGCGGAGCGGACTGCGGGAGGGGGCGGGGTAGCGGACGGCGCGGGGGCGGGGGCAGGGGCGGGGGCGGGGGTGGACAGGCAGGGTGGTGCGCGCGCGTCCACAGCGCCGCCCGGGGCCGCGCGGGCGCAGCGCCCGCCGCCCACAGGCAGGAGCTGTCGACGCCTCGCTTCGCAACGCACACCAGAACTCCAACAACGCACTACAGTACGGTACCACTCAACATTTAACTCTCCGTAACTAAGCTTTACGTTAACATTCCTTTACTTTACGTACGTATACTAACAGAACATAATCATGATACCTATAATGACGAGCGATAACACTAGCCACTATCTGCTGTTCACTATTCAACTGAACTCAAATCAATTCAAAGGTAATTTACAATCAATATCGACTCATAAAAACAAAGACAACTCGCGGGACTTGCGTCCCGCCAAGATAAGTGAGAACACAGAAGCGTGCTAAGAGAGGAAAAGGAAGAATAGATGTCACAACACGGAACACATTCAACGGAACGGAGTGAAGACAGCGGCTCACCTGCGTCCCCGCTCATTCTTGAGGGTGCCGCCATACTTGGGTCTAGTGCCGATTAAGTCAATTATCTCTGGGATACAACTGGCAAATATCGCCTAAACGCCGACAGACAAAACAAGACGTTCACATTCATTCAATCGAGGACGGGGGGGCGAGTCGCCGGCGCGCGGCCTGGCGGCGGCGCGGCGGCGAGTCGCCCCGCCAAGCGACGCGCGGCGGTGGCGGGACGGCGGCGCGGGCCGGCGCGGGCGCGGCACTGGCTGTGTGTCGCGGGACTGTGGCGAGTGCCGGAGCTAGCGCTACAGCGTGGCGACAGGCATCGTGTGCAAGCGAACAAACCAAACACTACTTCATCGACAGCATTACAAAACTTTACATCGGCTCTCTCCAGATCTAGTCTCGTTAGAAAGGATTAAAAAGCTCAACGGTATCTCGAGTAAAATTTACGAAAAAAGGCATGTAGTAGTGCGTCGGTCGACCGCGCGCCTGTCTCTCTAGTTCGGGGAGAGGGGCGCGGCCGCCGGGAGCTAACTCTTCGAGCATGCGCCACGGCACCGAGAGACCGATTCTAGTGAAGGATTAATAAATTTCATTAGCAAACTCCGCATTCAATCAACCAAGATCGAAACCGTGAGAGGTAGGAAGGCAGGAAGCCGCGTGGAGCGGGGGCGTGAGAGCAGGGTACCTGCGGCGGACGTCCTTGTTGTACCGGCCGCCGTATTTGTTCCGCTGCGCCGCCAGCTCCGTGATCTCGGGGATCCAGCTGGCGAACACAGCCTACGATACACAGCAACACCGTAAGGTGAGTGGCCGCGCCCCCGGCCCGCCCCCGCGCGCCCGCCCCGCCCCGCCCCGCCCGCCCGGCCCGCCCCCTCGCGCACGAGGCTGTGTGCGGTGAGTGTCGTCTGTCTGCGTGTGGCTGTGACTGTGTGTGGGTGTGCGGGACTTGGGTGCCGTGCCGAGCTACGCTAGCGGCGGGAGCCGTGACGGGACTCGTGACCGGGTGCATGCAAAGCCTAAGGATACATACGCTAACTAATCGATGATCAGAACTTAAAAAGAAATCGGTTTGACCGGTACCTAAACTAAAAACGGTGGGCATTCGGTATAGACGCTTGGTAGACGCGAGCACGGGCGGGCCGAGTCGACGAGCCGCGCGGCGGCGCTCGCCCCGGCGGTACGACACACGCTCGTAGCGCCGGGGCGACACGCCGCCCGCCGCGCGCCGACGGACCCGCGCGTGAACACGAGTAGATAACACAATACATCTGACGGCACTGAGCAAGCTTTCGTATAAGGTGATGATTCCATATGGTCGCCGAAAGCTCGGGCGATTCATTCCGAGCGTGGCGCGAGATGAACTGCCTTCACTTTCGCCGACCATTTTATATTATCAAACGGATACCTCTTTCCATGTTCACGCTTCAGCTCGCCACTGTACTTGGACCTACTTCCTACCAGCTCTATAATTTCGGGAATGCTACTAGCGAACATTGCCTGCAACAGACCACGGTGTCGATCGAACATGCAGTCCGACACGCGGACACCAGCGAGTGGTGCACGACAATGTCCACATTGAGATCGGTATACTCTCTCTATGGTGACGCTGAGTCGTAAAGTGTAGCCGGTAGCGGAGCGAAATAAAAATAAAAGGAAGTAGTGTGTGTCTACCGGTGATGTGAGCAACTGAACACAGCCAGGCGTGGTGCGGCATGCATCGCGAGTGGGAGGGGTGGGACGCGGCACCGGGTCGCCGAGGCGGCGGGCGCCACATGACGCGACATAACGCAACATGACGCGACATAACGCGACATTACGCGCAACACACGCGCTCGCTCGCGCAACGTATCTCGTTCGGACCAGTCCCCAGTACACTCCGTACTCTAAGCGCGGCGAGACAGATCCTCCGGCACGTTCGTGGTGACTATCACGTAACAAAGCAAAAGAAAAAACAAAATACACCCATGCAGCCGCTCGAAGAAAAGCGTATTAAAATTGAGTAGTCGGCGATAGTCGAAGGATAGTCCTCCGAAGCCGGGAAGTTAGAAGATGGCACATGAGGGCGGTGAGGAGTCCGCCCGGGCGGGGCGCCGCTCGGCGTCTCGCGAGCCTCATCGTAACGTCATGCTGTCTATACATGGTGCACTAGTCAGGCTTACAATCATTCAACGAGCTGTGCGATAAACCACTTGTCTAGCAAGTCCCATGTGAACTATTTGTAACCGTTATACTGCAAATGTTTGTTATATTTCCTTTTGCTTTGTTATTAATTTAGCATTGTACAAGGAACCGCAAGCTTGTCGTAACGACTTAGTAGCCGTGAGAAAATGTGAAACTACTTTTAATAACTTGAAAATTAAGAAATGTTGTGTTCCAAATGCCACTACAGAAAGAATTTAGAGACTTGCGTCTCCTTGCAAAGATAACTCAGATATTTGACTTTATAGGTATTTCATTTCATTTCATTAAATATTTAATTCATAGAGATTTAGATAGAACAGTTGAAAGCGAAACTTACCAAGCCGACGAGGAGAAAAAAAACCAAAAATGTTCTTCCAAGTACTGTGTGACAGAACACGTCACCGTAACCTACGGTGGACATGGTGACTATAAGGAAGTACACACACGTCCAATATGAGAGCTTCTGGGCATTCTCGAAGTCAAATGGATCACCAGAGTTTTCCAGCTGAAACACGACAAATTAGAGTGAAAGTCGACAAACGGTGTGACTAGGACAAGACGAACTGAACATCAAGAAAACAGTTGTAAATAATAAAACTACATGTTGCTCGCGGCTTCACCAGCGTGGATGTCGAAAAATATTTCACGGGAACGTGTACTCCCAGGATTCAAAGTTCCCTATTTGTTAATCCAGATTATAAACCATCTGTACACATGCCAAATTATATACAAATATTACTGTATTGATTTACTTGGCGCACGCCAGCAAAAGCTCCCTTAGCTTGATTTTTGCCGACATCTTCAGTAACCATCGTTACATTTCAGCCAATTTGTACAAAACTTTAAAGAATTAGGCAACTACTTAAACTTCCTCATGAATCAGTCCGCCCATTGGTGAAAACAGTATGAATATATGTCGGTAGTTTTTGAGGTTATCGCGTTCCGCCAATCAGACAGACGCTAGTCGCTTCGGGCGCACTTTGTTTTATAATATGTAGTGATAAAGGACAAATAGATTCGAAGGTATGGAAACGAAGCAAACAATGTAATATCGAACCCAAGATAAAATATTTTACCCTTGAACCTAGTTTGTGTCGGGATCAAATACAAGTATGGCTCAATGTTAATTAACAATTTATTTGAGACCCTTGTTTGTTTCACACATCTCTTTCGCTCAGTTCATGTTTCACGTCATTCGGAAAAACGCCGTTATTAATGGCGGGAAGCTTCCAATCGAGTTGCATCGCGTGCGTTTAAGTACTTTATTTATATTTAACTCCATAGTTCTTATGGGTACATTGAAATGTAAAGCTAAATTTTGAAATTGATTTGGCTGAACATCATGACTTTGATGTGGAAACCAGAAAAAAGCCAATGTTTCCTCACTCAACTGTACCCAGTTACATACATGTAGTAAAATTGTTATTAGAATGCTCATTACGAATTGATCATCTCCTTTTCAACGTTCCTTATACGTTTTTGCAAATACAACAAGTGAAAATCACTGCGGTTTAGTTTCCTGTTAGTTTCGTCGTTCGTGCACTCATGTTTTGCCTTATAGCCCTTCTGATACGCAAAATGTTATTGCTTCAGCATTGAGTCATAAACCTCAAAAATCCCCTAATCCGTCCATGATTCACCTTCACACGGAGCAATATATTTGACGTTGAACACTTACCAAATGAATAATGCCGGCAGCGGTCAGCCACACTGATATAAATATAGAAACTAATTGCGCCAACCGAATTGAGCTCGATGTTTTTAATATATTGAGGTATTGCAAAATATCAGGCACGGTCATTAAGCGTAGAGCTCTGAGAAATCTCAGTCCTGGAACAGAGAAAAGCTTGTGTTTAATACAAATATAAAACAAACATACAGTTTTATTAACTGTAGATATTTTGAGTATGATGAGCGATAAAGAACTACTGTTTTCATTTATTTTTAAATCAGAGTGTTACACTTTGATTTAAAGTTAACATAAATAAGGTTAATAGTATTCTCTTATTAATTCTTAAATTTCCTGCTAAATCATTGCAGATTACGAAAATATTAACATAAAAACTAAAATAAGCAGCTGTTTCCCCTTATCTTCTCAGATTTTATTAATTGATCTCAGATTAACTGCTCAGTGTAGGTGCACCTTCTTCTGTTGAACTAAGACTAGATTCCTGAAAGATATTTGGGTTCTGGCATTTTCACTGAACTTTGAATTCTCATAATGAGATGATCAAAATCAATTAATCAATCGGTCGTCCTTTCGCCCATCTTAAACAGCTGACACACTGATTGCGTTTAGAGATTCAAATGGATCAAAAAACTTGGTGAGCCAATCAGAACGTTGAACTTAGTTGACAGAAGAGATCAAGCTTGTATTAACTACAACATACATAACGCTACGATTGCATGCCTTAAATTGGTAGGCAGCAGTTTATATTGGTATGCATACCCGCACTTCACATGTTTCGGATAAATCTCATGTAGACCAATAAGGGGTGAATTTAACTGGCACAATAACAAGCTACAACTGACAAATTTCTAATGGAAACTTTTAACAACACCTCTTGCACTGGGGATCGAACCCAGCCGGTGATGCTCACTTCAATAACGTTTCACGGTGATATTTTAACAGAAAAGTACTATAGGATCCACAAAAAACCACTAGACAAGCTGGGCCATGTTATCCATGAGTAAATATTAAATGAGAAGGTTTCTGATGTACTCACCTATCCACGTTCTATCCAGGTATATTGATACAAAGGATGGGGGTATCGTGAAATAATCTACAAATGAATACATCTCGACCATGAACCATAGTTTGTCACTAGCTGCTATAAACTGAAACAGAAATAAACACACGATATAATATTGGTAATAACAACATCATATTCATACAATATAAAACAAACATAGGAGAAGAACAGATATAGCATTTCAATCTATAATGTTCCCACTGCTGGAACTCTAGCTTCCTCTTTTCGAGAGGGACTGGGCTGTAAGAGGCCATCCATAAATTACGTCACACGTTATGGGAGAGGGAGGGGGTCGACAACGTGCGACATTGTGTGACAAGGGGTCCTAAATTTCGTGAAGTCACATTTCAAAATCTATTTGAACTATTAACGAAAAACTCAAAAACATTTGCAGCTCTATCTGTAGATAAATGAGGTTCAAATTTCTTGCAATGATGTTAATCTTATTAAAAAATCATTTAAATTGAAATAAAACTAATTTTGGAACAGCTGTTTCAATTCAATAATTATGTGTATTTGATGTAAAATTGTAAAATATGTGACGTCACACTAGGGAGGGGGGGGGGGGGGGTCTCACAAATGTGACTAGCTGTAAAAAATCATGAAATTCGTGGGACGTAATTTATGGTTAACCCCTAATCCACCACGTGAACTCAGTGCGTGTTGGAAGATGTCACATGTTTTCTTTAAGGACAGATCGGCTTCCTCACGATGTTTTCTACACCGTTTTGAAAGCAAAGATGAACAGAGATACGGCAAGACTTCATCAAAGAGCCAAAGATGAACAGAGATACGGCAAGACTTCATTAAAGAGCCAAAGAGAAAGAAAAGCAACACTCTGCTATGTATATTTGTTTAGTCTTCAGAAACTTTACCACGAACGTAACCGTACGACGTGTCTCAACTTTAACAATATCACGGCACATAAGTTCCTGCCATTTTAAATGAGTTTCTCGTCATGTGACATAATATATTAGAAGATGTTAAATTAAGATAAGAAACTCGAACGGTTAATTGAAAAAGTTAATGATATCGACGAAAAAGAAAATTGATGTTTTAACTTACTCGTATAAAAAAGTAGACCATAAAAAATATGTTAAAGGCAAGGTCGATTTGCTGAGTAATATTGTCGCTCCATTTCTGGCATCGCTCAACCTCTTCACTGAAATCAAACACGCTGTATATAGCACATGCACCACACTCTAGGACAACAACATTTAGGAACAGGTTCACTTGAAGCTATTTCACTAATATATCACAGCTGACAAATAAACAGAAGCTACATATAGGACTATATTCAGCAAACAGTTTCGACCACATTTATTATGAGTATTGACTCACGTACCTATTCCTTGAATTCAGCATTATCAAGATTAGTAAGTTATTAATAATGTTAGCGATGCAATGTATTCATAGGGTATATGGAACGTTTGTTACCTGGACGCGTCAATGAAGTAAATGATGAGCGATGCTATACTCAGGATGAAGACCAACACTACCTGGAATTGAAAACAATTGTTCTTTGAGTACAATGTAAAAGGCCAAAGGGACAATTCTCGTAAATTTAAGAAGGTTCACAGTCTGATCAGTCTCAATCTGTCAAAAATACCTCGAGTTTCCATACATTTTTGACTAGTTTTTGACATTTGTTTGACGCTGGAATGACACTGCGACTAGATTTTGAACGTTTTTAATTACAAGAATTGGCTTTTAGAAGTATGTAAAGTTAAAATTAATAAAATATAATCCTCGTTCAATTCTTTTGTATGGGGGTAGAAGACGTAGCCAGCGTATCGCTACGAAGGCTACGGTGGCGTAGCTCGTAGCACGAGGGCTACAGGGTTTATGCTGTTCCGTTTCCTAATGTTGTCCTCGTACAATTATTTTGTATGGGGATAAAAGGCGTAGAGTGTAGCGCTACGTAGGATACGGTGGCGTAGCCCGTAGCACGAGGGATACAGGGTCTATGCTGTTCCCTTTCCTAATGTTGTCTTCGTTCAATTATTTTGTATTGGGATAGAAGACGTAGCCAGCGTAGCGCTACGAAGGCTACGGTTGCGTAGCCCGTAGCACGAGGACTACAGGGTCTACGCTGTTCCCTTTCCTAATGTTGTCTTCGTTCAATTATTTTATATGGGGGTAGAAGTCGTAGCCAGCGTAGCGCTACGAAGGCTACGCTGTCGTAGCTCGTAGCACGAGGGCTATAGGGTCTATCACTTTCCTAGTGATGTTTACGAACTTTTAAACTATGATTATATTATTTTAAAGCGAGAATAATAGCGTTTTGTTAAGATAGATCGTAGAAAATATATAATGTTGCGGTACCAGACCTTTATATGCTACGCTATTGTGTTTGGCTGTCTATTTGCCGTAGCGATTGTTTTTAAAGGTTTCACATGTTCTAAATTTAAAACTGTTACTTAAACTAGAGGATAAGTATGTATAATATGACTGTTGCCATAGTACATTAATTACAACTGTTATGGTTCAATTTACCTGTCCAATACCTAGTCATCTGATAGAATGGAAATCAATTACGCTATGAGAGACATTGATGGATGACCCATTAGCAAAGTACGCATTACTGGGTATTGGTTACAGAACACAGGCTGGCAGGAACATCGACACGGAACCTGTTACCATAGATTTACTACATGACTGTGAAGCCTCCTGTGTTGCGATGTTTATACAAATTAACTGTTCCATTTCTGTATTGCATTTTCTAAGAAACAGCATTTTTTTTTGTGGTAACTGACCGAAAATTCCACCTACGGCTAGAAACATGCTCTGAAAGTTTATGCGTTCTTACCACCCTGTATCAAGTCGTGGTAGATCAACTTTTCGTTACCTATACATTAGCATCAATCAATGATAGTGTTGGTACGATGTTAGATGGTTTAGAATGTGGTGAGACCTGATTTTCTGAAGAGAGAATGTTCAAAACATTTAATGAGCTCAATCAAATCTTCTGCTTCTTTTTTCTTTTAGGCGAGTTTGATGTTTTGGTAATCGATCAAATTAGCGTATGACATTATTTTGAATTGTTTCTGAAATATTTAAACCCCGACCCAAAAAGAGGGGTGTTATAAGTTTAAACGCTATGTGTGTCTGTCTGTGTATCTGTTTATGGCACCGTAGCTCTAAAACGGGTGAACCCATTTGGGTGCGTTTTTTTTTTTAAAGAAGGCTTTCTAGCGGCGGTTTTTAGATATGTATTATTTAAATTGGTTCAGCCGTTTCAATGCGACGATCATTTGATCAAAATATCACCTGCAACTTTTTAATTAACTTAAAGGGCCATTACAATATTTTATTACTTTTAGAGGTATCTGTTTTAGTTTTAAATCTATTTTAGTTCAGTCTCGTTTAGTTCGTATTATTCAGTAAGCATAATCCTAATATACCGGATGTCATTTTTTACCGTCTCGACCTTCATATGGTGTGTTGTGTAACTAGAATAGAAGGCAGGAAGGCCTTCAGATTCATCGTAGGTGACTAAAGGAGTGCGGGACGCGGGCGGACAGGGATGCGTGTGCGGCTCGTGCGCCTGCGTAAGATCAATGAGGCCACCTATTGGCCGGCTTCAAAGGGTAGGACCGTGCTACGAAATCATTGATGCATGCCGCACATTGAGTAGGGTGCGTGTGATTTGAGTTTCGATAGGTTTTTAATTGTTTTGTTTTTTTTTTCCAAATTTCTGTTTTTGTTGCTCTAGTATGAAAATGTTACTTTAAATGTGTAATATTTATTGCTAGATCAATTTCATTACATGTTATTCAAAATTAAAAATATCAAAAATTTCTATGCCAAAGGCTTCTTTCTACTCCATTCACCTATTACCCCCATTTTTTTTCAAGACGTTAAAAAATGTCACCCGGTATATTCTATTGAAACAATTACATTTTGCACCCTCTCTTTTAGGGCTGCAACAATTAATGGCTGTTTCCTCATAAACAGCCATAAATTGCTCATTAAACTAAATTAATATTCCAAGGTTTGGGTGTAGACATCCTATATTAGTACCTAGATCATATTGTTTAGTTTATGAGTTCATGCAGTCTCATTAATATTCATGTTATGGCACGATTAGGCACATGAATCAGCTGTGGTAGCATCCTTGGCACGCTGAGCATAACTATTAGTAATGTGATGACTAGTTATGATTTGTGGATTCGCTCATATGACGTCATTATTTTCTTCTTTGATGTCATGGTTTTTGTGTTGCTTGCAAAAGGCTGCTAAGTCGTAAGGATCTACATATTATAATACTAATATTTGAGCACTCAGTTTGCTATGATCATTTTGACTTGTTTAGGAGCCGACTATTGACACGAAAAAATTGAATTTAATCCCTTCTCGTTGCGCACTCTATTATGACAAAATGGGCGTGGGCCCATTCCCAAAAAAACCGGCCAAGTGCTAGTCGGACTCGCGCACCGAGGGTTCCGTACAAACCTGTAGGTATTCACGGTTTATGCATAAGGTTTATGTTTATGAAATTAAATGTTTTTTTTTTTAATTTTTATATCTGAGTTGATTGAATGAAAGGTAAATTGCGGTTTACGATTTCTGACATATAAAAAAAAACTACTTACTAGATCTCGTTCAAACCAATTTTCGGTGGAAGTTTACATGGTAATGTACATCATATATTTTTTTTAGTTTTATCATTCTCTTATTTTAGAAGTTACAGGGACACTGTACACGTGGACACATTTTACCACTTTGGAAGTATCTCTCGCGCAAACCATTCAGTTTAGAAAAAAGTGATATTAGAAACCTCAATATCATTTTTGAAGACCTATCCATAGATACGCCACACGTATAGGTTTGATGAAAAAAAAGTTTTTGAGTTTCAGTTCTAAGTATGGGGAACCCCAAAATTTATTGTTTTTTTTCTATTTTTGTGTGAAAATCTTAATGCGGTTCACAGAATACATCTACTTACCAAGTTTCAACAGCAAAGCTCTTATAGTTTCGAAAAAAAGTGGCTGTGACATACACGGACAGACAGACATGACGAATCTATAAGGGTTCCATTTTTTGCCATTTGGCAACGGAACCCTAAAAAGACAAGCATAGCTTCATAGGCAGACTATTTGTTGCAATTAAGTTTATAAGATCGCTAAAGTTGTGTTCACCGGCAGTGCAGCTTATAGGGCAATAATTCATCTGCCTCATCACTTGGAAATAAATTGCTCGAAACAAAACAACATTATCTGTGTCTTCGAAAAGAAAACGGTTGCTACAAAGAGCTGCTGTGATACAATCCTCTAACACTGAACACAAAGGTATTCACATCATTATAGACGAAAACATATTTCGATATTCAAAGCAGTCTGCAAATTGTGTTCATATTTCCATCCTAAGCCGGAAAATGCGACGTAGTTTAATAAAAGAGGACGTTGTTATAATAACAAGTGAGCATCGGATGGAAATGGATGTAAATTGTATGCTTAGTCGCGATACTGCGATGCATGCAAAAGGATTCCGCCGGCGCATGCATCTATAATGTTGATGATGTACAAGACTTGATGCTCGTGTTGTTGTTCAAGTGAAGAATATTTGCATATGTAATAATACGGTTCCCTTTATTAAACTTTAGATTTTGTCGACTATTGGATCATAGCTAGCTGTTCAATAATAATTATTTAAACTAGAACTTTACAACTTTGTTGAAAGGAGTAGGTAAGTTTATTTTATCGCGCTGACTGTTTTTGTTTGGTTTTCCACAACTTGTCATTCCTTCCGCTTTAACTTTTTTACACGCTTTATATTAGCTTCACTTGTATGTTTGTATATTTGTATGTTTGTATATTTGTATGTTTGTTTGTAACCGACTCCTTATAGCGTGATTTTGACCCACTTTAAACGACCAGAAATCATTCAAACTTTGCACACCTGTCAAGCACCGATGACAATGCAATAATTTCATAAATTTGTGCCATTATCCTTGCCAGGGTTACCAGGACAGCAAAAAAACTGTCTTCGAAAACTACGCTGACAACCGTCACAAACTAATTTGTAAAACACCCTAAAAAATTGAAAATAAATAATAGTTTAAAAAAACACGCTTCCATTGAAAACCAAACTAAAAAGTACAAAATAATGGTGCCTGATATCAATAAAAAAATACCTTAAAAAGCACCCCACGCTTTTTTTCCATTATTTTGTACTTTTTAGTTTGGTTTTCAATGGAAGCGTGTTTTTTTAGTTTTTTTAAACTATTATTTTGACATTCTGTTCCATAGACTTTATTATACACAATGCTTTATTATGCTTTATTATGCACATTTCAATATTGAACCAGCTCAATTTTGAGTGACAGAGCCCACAGAACATAACAATACACCAAGTATTAGCCGCGTTACATACATTAACATAATCTGATCCTGCTGTATACACCGTGTTTACGAGGAAATAACTTCCGACCATGACTTCATATCGTAAATTTTGTGAATTATGTAGACCATAGGTACAAAATATATTGCTTTCTTAATCTACATCAATATTTCGTACAACAGAGATTTTCTTCAAGTAGCCGTTTTATTAAAGAACGAGTCAGTTTTAACACGCTGTTCTATTACAGCAACAAATATCCCGACCTTGGAGATCCATGGTTTATTCCGTTATTAAAATATGGATATCAGCCTGCATCTAATACATGTTTCATGCCGCGACGAGGTTCATCTCGAAAGAGCAAAAAGCGTGACATGCCGCGACGTGACGCGCCTGCCAACATGTCCATCCCTTTAGATAAATCATGCTGTATTAGCATTGGAATAGCTTCCGACATATTGTTTTACGTCGTAAAGCTGAGTATGTTTTTGTTTTTGTCATTTTCCCTGATATGTAGATATTTTGTGTATGTACATAATTATGATTGAACGAGTAGAGTGCTGCTTAAAGCGAAAACAGTGTTTTGACAAGGTCGTTTGTTAATCTAGTAGAGTCTGGGGATGTGTTAATCACGGCTGGTTATTGTTACTGCATGTATAATGTATATTTAATACAATTAAGAAACTTTTTTCCTATATTAAAGTTATATAACAAATAAAACTTCATCTACCCGTACACTGGAAGCACGAATATAACATGAGAAAACAAAAAAAAAAACGAGAAAAGAAGTTTAGAATCAACAAGACATTTCAAAGAAAAGTAAAAGAACCACACTGAAGTTCACTTTGCTATCTCGTATACTCAGAGTTGAAAAATGTTCTCTTTAAATAATTTCCGCCATTGCATCAAAGCTTTGAAGTGTAAGAGGCCAAGTTTGAAATTGCATCAACTTGTCACTTAAGTGGTCAGACTTGGCAACTTGCCGATAACTTGGCACTTGGAGAAACTGCCGCTCGTGGGGTATATAACCTCATAAAAGGTTTTTAAATTGATTTCAATCGGTAAACATTAGGTTTGGGAGCAACGAACTTTCCGTGAAACTTTTAAATGAAAATGTTTTCACTAACGACGCTTGCAGCCCCTACAAGTTTGGTTTATGAGCCCCAGTACCTACGGTTTATATTAGTAAGTAGGTAATAGATCATAGTTAGGTACTACGTAAGTAATAGGCGATGGTGTGTTCAAAGTGTTTAGTTTTCTAAGTTACTTGTTTTCGTAGCACGAAATGTAATATTTCTTATGTTTAACTGGAATTACACACTAGTTGTTCATGTAAGTTAGGTACTATATTAAACCTACAACACTTATTCTAATTCAACTTGGAAATTATTGATTGATCGTAGCACGCGTAGCACGTGGTGCCTTCGTGGCGTAGTTGATAAAACATCGTAAATAATTCATATCATTCCGCCATCTAGTTTAAAAAAAATAATTGACGTGTAAAAGTGTCTTATAAGATCTACTTACAGAAATAAACATTTTATTTAATTTCATTTTATATCTGAATATGTTTGTTTTCACAGGTTTGCAGGCTCTAGTAGTACTTACTAATGTGAAATCTTTTTGAAATTGCTTGATAAATGGTTAACTAACTTTGATAAGAAAATATCGTGCAGATTAAAATAAAATAAATAAATAAATAAATATCTTTGGACAACCGACACACTGTTATCTGATCCCAAACTAGGCAGAACCTGTACTATGGTAACCAGACAACGGATAAATATACTTATATATTTCTAAATACATACATATTATAGATAAATTACACCCAGACACAGAACAAATGATTGTGCTCATCACACAAAGATTTGTCCTGGGTGGGAATCGAACCCACGACCTCAGTCTTTGCAGTCAGGGTCACTAACCACTAGACTAACAGGCCAGTCAAATATATTCAAAATGCGCCTTTGATCCAGCTTTACCTTTTAATTACTAACCTACTATGAATTAGAACAGTTGCCGATCGATACTTAAGTTCCAAGAAAAATGAGCTATTACACAATAAAAGAGGATATAAGGAAATGTGTCGAGTTATGGATGTTATTAGATTACAAGGGTCGCGGTGCACGCAGCAGGCTAATCTTGTTTGTGGTCGATATCCAATTACGGAAACAGTGGCGTGCCGGCAAGGTTGCCGCCTTGACTTGAGAAAGTTATTGAGATTTAAACTGTGCTGAAGGAGTAGCTTTCCTTGTCTCTCACCCTGGGTGCGCTGGAAGGTAAGTTAGGAATTAGTTATGTATGTCAATGTGATGGTAGCTGACTTATGATCAAAAATTCAATTCACTTGCGATGGGTGGTGGGTAACATCTTGATAATCTTTGAGGTAAGCTTTTGACGAAATGTCTTTATTAATATTTCATGGGGTCAGCTGCTTCCTCAAGTTCAATAAACAAAACACGACTGAACCTGCGGTATCCGAACTACTTTCATTCCTACCGATTCGTCATTCCTAACGCTGGCCATGACCCGGTTCAGGGCAGGCATGAACAATACACATTAAACTTATTTATAAGCAAGATTATACCGCCATAAATTAAACCTATTTAACTCACAATCGTAGGTTTTGGTTTTTTCCTAAAGAAAAGGGAAAATTTATACATTTGCATTTAAGTGGCAATTATTATGGCTTATTAATAGGTCGTTGACCCTAAGTTACCGCATCGTGGTTTCATGGGGTTTATAGGCGACATTGTTAAGCGCTGTAACGAGTATATTAAATGCTTTTGTGGTGGGTTATAATGTGCTTCGTGTTATAATGACTTTCAGTTTAGCGTTACTAATAAATTAATATGCCATATACCGAGGTGCTGGCAAACAAAGAGATTACATACTTGTTTTTTATATTAATTGCCTGCGCAAAAGCGGATCGTTCTTAAGCCATATTTAGTACTAACGGTGCGTGCGGTGATACGTGCTTCTATACATAAAGTCATTAGAAAAAACGACAAGTTTTCACATGTGCTGTGATTAATAGGTATATTAGTTTAGCTATGGAAATTTACTTATGAAATTTTGATGCAACAAAAGCAGGACATACCTCCGTCTAATAAGTGTTATGTTAACCTACTTACGATTGAACCTGCTCCCTTTAGACCAAAATGGTCGTACTTTTCCCTCCTTTTTAATGAAGCAACGCAAATAAGTATATCTGATATATTAAATCCAATTCAAACCAGCGGAGCATGCGATTTTTTCAGGCCACTGAAAATGCTTCTTTTATCTTAGCGTCTAATGGAAATTTCAACCCGTGTAAGTATGAACGAGCTTAGAAATACGGGGCGAGTCAGCGGGGTGGAAACTCAATGCCTGGCGTAACGTTATTCGGACTTTTCCATCTTCAGGAGTAAGGAAGTATTTAGGAGCATTCTGTACTTAAAGCGAGACGGTAAGCCGCAGTAGGGGCGGAATTTTGGAGATTTTCGTTTTAGACAGATCTTATTGTACGCAGGAAAGAAGCCGCAGCGTGAGCTTTTTCTTTTTACTTATTTTCATTAACGATAAACAAATGGGGTGAAGATTTGCTGACGAAATCCTTTACATATTTTTAATGGTACCGATATAATTATTTTTGCGGTAGGACGGTTGGTATAAACATTAATATAATCACCTACATTCAAACCATACTAGATAAACAGTGTAAGTATATTCTGAAGTAGCTACCTTATATAAAACATAAGTTTACGTCACGTACCACTGATGTCTTTTAGTAAAAAAGTTCTTATATTATAAGGAGGAAAATGCGGTTACCCGGATGCACAAATTGCCTATTTGGCGCTGACAAAAATGAAGGGAAAAGTGAGGGTACCACTTGAGGATTAATGAATGTGATAAGAAAAATTATGAAGGGACAGCTGGGAAGAATGAGAATATTTTCCTTAGAGAGTAGCAAAAAGGTATTTCTTTTTTTTTGATTTTCAACTTTCAGTGTGAAAAGCAAAAAGTGTAAATAAATGCGGAATACCTATTTCTCGAATCCTTGAACGTAAGAAATACAAAAATTAAAAAAGTACAACAAGCGAGTATTTATTTGGCACATTAGCGTCATCCACCGCGCACGGCGCCGGCGCCTCTAACATATCTTGGACGTACGACCATGTTACGGTCGGAAAAAGCCGTAAAACACCCGCGAACTTTGCTAGTATACCGCTATTTATGTGCAAAGTTCCCGACTGTGCTCGCAATTAGCCGACAGATAGAACTCTCCTAATGTCCCCGTGACACGCCACTAACTTTTACAAATAAAACCATAAAAAATGTAATGATGAAATTGTTGGGTCGTAACCTGAGGTTGTTTTAAAAAGGCCATTTTTCTTATACTTATACAACTTTATGCTTCGCTTTTAGGGTTATTTACTACTATTTGGGACCCATTTTGTAGACATTTATAGTACTACCAGTCTTAAAGTATTTCTAAAAAGAATCAGCACTGAATATTCTTATCGTACTACGTACTGGTACCAACGATTTACCTACCCTCGGACTCGCAGCTCTTATAACCTACTTGCCAACTCATTTTACAGTCCAATTCCCACGAAGTTCCTATTTCAAAGAAACTTGCTGCTTCAAGGATTTTCTATCTGTAAAATATAAAGTTCCGATAAAAGCTTGGACCTAGATATTTGTCTCAAGAAAGTTTGCGGACCATTGTCGGATCAGATCCGACGATTTGACGACGATCTCTTTTCCCGACAACTGACCTTTTTCCCGGAAAGATGTCTTGGGAGAAATTGTAGAATTATAGCGGGTAGCAACTTGTGCAGAATGATATGTGTGTCTGTGTGTGAGTGGGTAACTGGCATGAATTGGGTCAGTATTTTATGTAGTTTTCGTATTGAACGCATGTTGAGCAGATATTTATATTTGTGGGGTTCAGTTGAGTGTAATAGTGCTGCTATCTTGACGGGCGGGGAAGATATCGGTTCAGGCTGAAACCAATGCTTTGCACCCACACGATGATGAGTTTCAATGTCTAAATTATTTATATAAACTACAACTTAAAGTTTAAAGCCACATTCAGCGATACCCAGTAAATGCTATGTTTGTGGTTTCCAAAGTTACTTCTAGACGTTACCATGTCGCTATACCTAAACATCATTCCCTGCGGTCCACAATATAGGTTATCTACAAAAATAAAACCATTTTGAGAACCTATTAATGAATTGTAACAACTTTCTTCCATCATTCATGAACTTGATTACCTACCTATCTAGCTAACTATTATTTATTTTCTATTTAATGTTTCAAACAGTCATTAGTCCATTTACTGATTGAGTTTTCGTTTCGCAGGCGGCAGATCAAAGAATACGCTCAACTCATTTAGTTATTCTGTTTATTCGTTCAGTAATTATATATGTGACAGATGGATGAATCTCTTATTTGATATATCTGTTTGGTAGATTGGAAAATATATATTTTAATACCCATTGTTTTATTCTGGTTTTTATTCACACTTTAAACGTGAATTGTATAACAGCTACCGGCTCCGCGGCGCACAACAGTCTGAAATAACCCTTAAATGATTAATGGCAATATAAGAGTCGTGAGTTGTGTTGCAAAGAGAAAGTTGTGGGTCTCTAGTAACTGGGGGATTAAGTTGTAGTCAACAAAGTCCCACAAGTAAACAAAACTAATCATCGTAGTTTGCGGTGACATAATGGATAGATATGATGTTGTCGACATTAGTAGCTAGTTTGTAATAGAGATATCGTTTAATGGACAACTTGTTGCCTTCACAATGTATAAGCGCCAGATAATAACAATGTATTTAAAGAACAGACAGCTCGATATTGTGTATAAAGAGCACATCATCATCATTTCAGCCGAAAGACGTCCACTGCTGCACCTTGGCCTCTCCCAATTTGGGGGGTTTTTCAAAATGGCCACGCTTGGCAGGCGGGTTGGCGATCGCAGCATAGTAGTAAAATGCATTGAAAACGTTGCTGCCCATTCTCTTAAAAGTCCCTTAGTCGCCTTCTGCGCTACCCGTGGCAGCAATGCGAAATAGAGCACATAAGATAAGAGAATTTAATATGTTTTGCGAAACTCTTCAAACATATTTTTAACTTACGAGAGCTATGGTCCACAACAGCGTTGGTTTAGATTAACAGAATGAAAACTTTGAAACAATGCTTACACAATGTGATCATATACCGCGAAACGCATTGATCTATTGCCGATAAACGTCGAGAAGGCGAGAATACCGCCCAGCTATAAAAGTGTCAAAGTATTCTTACGAATTAAAATCCACTCGAACGCAGCCGGTCCAGAAAACGAGCGTAATGAAACGTGGACTGGAATTGAAGGCCATAAATCAGGCCACGGCATGGCCTCACTATAACGAGGTGTCGCAAAGGCTTGATTAGGCATGGGACATGGAGTGCGGATATTTCCAGATTCGGATAAGATCACAGAATTAAAATTACCTTATATTTCGTTAGTTAACGGAGATCTGCATCTTCGTCAAAACAGATATTACAGAAATAGACTTCAAAAGTTTTCATAAAGGCTTTGTTAGATATTTGTAAATCTGCGTAAAAATATGGAAGATACTTCCGAATAATTCGGTATTTCACCAATGTGTTTCATCTAATGCCAACATAAATAACACCTTATAACTTAATAGGTAGGTTCATTGTGTTATGATCGTAACCAAAGGTGTTAGGTCAAACGATGAATTAGACATTACCAGTGTCACGATATGTGTTAAATTGGCAACCAGTCATTAATCTTCTGGTGTTGTCGACTACGTGAACGGTCTCAGATTAAATGGCAACACTAATTGCTCTGACTAACTCTATTAGGTGTGTATAAGCGGTGTAAGATAGCCTATTACTATTTGCGAGTACCATGCACGATTCTGTTAATAATTGATAACACAGATGTGGGTATTGATGTAAGAAAACGTAAACACTTTTTGCACGTTCGTTTTCCTTTGTACATACACAACGAGAGGAATTCAAGTATTGATTAAAATGATTCAATAAAAGAAATCGCAATTCTTTGCTATATAGAACGAAGTTAGAATCTGAAAAGTAATTTCCATTCATTTGTATCATCTTCCCGTACGCTCGCAGGTGTATCCGATAGTTGCGGAACTTGCGGATACTCGACGGTACCATCCCTATCAATGATTAGTGGCTGTTTAATCTCTTTAGAGCTACGTATGGCTTACAGTAATGGCTGCTGGGACTAGTAAAGGTATCGGTTGACTTCCGTATAGGGAGGGACGGCAGTTAAGACCTTGTTTATAGTGATGGATGGCACTTTCCCTTATATACGTACGCTGGGCAGATCGCCAAAAGATAGTGTACAATTTGAACTCTGTTAGGGGGAGTTTATAAAGGTCACACAGTTTTGTGATTTGCCAAAATTGGACGTATGTGGTGGTTATACTATTGTGATAGAATCCATGGCAGTGTATCATTAATTCGACTTGCGAAAGTTTTATGAATGAATACCGTTTGTCTCATAAAAACCTGACTCTCTTCAGTTTAATAATATAATAACTTCTGAAATTAGATTTAACATGGTTTAATTAAACACTGGTACCGTTTTATAGTCCTCCGCTTCCCGGTCCATCATAATGAAAATTTCTTGCGTTTCCTTAGGAAAAAAAAAATAAAACTCTGAACTCCGCAAGATTAATCCTATAAACTCCACTCAGGCCCCACCGCAGATCGACGCTAGTATCTAACAAAAATAGATTTACGAGCGTCGGTCAACTATTAAGTCATACTGAACAAGATTACATGGCCAGTTTTTATAACGTTTTCACAAGCAATTAAACAAAACGCACACTTTCGCTTTATGACGTTGAACTCGGCAATCCGGGATCCCGAATGAGCAAAAATACAGGTCAACAGTGACCCGTCCACATGCGTAATGGGTTCTGTTAAAATATTTATAGGTGTATTTTTGCAAGCTCTGTTTTTCCACACTCTGAGTGGACGGCAGATTTAATCGTTTAATACCCACACTGTGATGGTAAGCCAACAGGGTACGCTGATATTGACATTCTTTTTGTATTTGGTCGCAAATTTCCATTAGTTGAAATACCTAACATCGCGTTACGCTATATATTTTTGGCTTTTGGTGTCGTTAAGTATATGAAACAGGTCAAGGTCTTTTAAATAAATGATAAAGTTTGAAGAATATGGAACAATAAAACTTCGTTCATAAATTAGTTAAGCGTGTTTGTAAAGTTGTATGGCGTCTTCATGTCTGACGCTTTAACGATTAATGTTAAAATCTGGCACGATACGGAATTCTAAATAAATAAATACGGATTCATAAAAGCGACATAAACATGAACATCTGTTTTGATTGATAACCAATAAAAATCGTATCATTGATAATATTATTTGTCAAAACAAGATTTTAATAAACGAAGGCCTATTTATAATAATTTTAGAATTATATGCGCCTTGGAAAAGAAACCTTGGATGAATAACTGGAGTAACATTTTCGACTAATAATATCATGACATTTACTCTACATTTATTCTACATTTGTTCTACTGCTCGGTTTCTATCAAGAAGAAATACAGACCGTTCTTGGTTCAACAGCCGTTAAGAAAATAAGATAGACAATTTATAAATAACCTTAACATTTGTCATGCTGGTGGGGAGAAGTGGTTTTTGTGTCACTATCAAAATAGACACGTTTCCCCTCGTGCTCATGAAAATCGTCTATATAGATGATATTTTTAGTTTGTTGGTTATCTGAACGTAAACAAACTAGATAATTCAGGATATTCAATCCTTGTTATAAATAATATGATGCCTTTATGTGCTTTTTTGTTTAGTGGTGAAGTAATGAAAGACTGACAAATTGATGAAAGGACTGATGACCATGAACAGTAAAGACGAAGATATATTGAGAACGTCGATGCTAAGACTTGAAGGACTAAGGAACGTGAATGTTTCATGTATCAGATGAGGATATTCTCTATTCTAAATTGTAATAAAGAAATAAAACTGCTACTGCGGCAAAAACGGATTACTCTCGTCTTCGCTTACCTCGTATGGTCAGCATATTGAATAAAAGGTTACACATATTTACTCCTACACGTTTCCCCATATCGATAAACGGATTTTTACTTCCTTGATTTATAACCGCTGCAGGTGGCCATAAGCTGCGGGCCGTCGGCTTGTTTGCCTTTTTGCTTCATGTAAAAAATATGAAATTCGGGAAAAGCTTTTTGGGCTTATTTGATACAATATACAATGACGTAAATGTTGATGAGAAATTCGGAAAACTGCCTCCATGAAGCATCAACGGTAGGTTCTATATTGTTTTAAACTAATTCTTAATGTATCATAAAAGGGTCAGGGCTCTCACAGACAGCTGCGATGCGACTCTTGTAGAACAATTTTCATGAAGTTTTCATTGATTTTTTTTCTACGAGATTTGTGTCGCTTCACGCGTATTTGTGGGAGCCTTCATACGTCGAGGTGCTGTTCCCATTAAATTCCGTTAGAGAATTAAAACTCGAGGGTAATTAAAAATTTCGGGGAACAACAGCAACATTAACAAAAATTCTGAAATGTGTACACCCTGGAATAGCAATTTTCAGTTATAATGTGCCTACAGGAAGTATGGTATGGCTGCTATTGTCCTCACATAATGCAGCTGTGTATCTTTTGTTAGCTGCTTCATATGAATGTTGTTTGCAACTCGCGTTACGCTTAATACCCAATTTGGGTGTAGCTTTATTTTTGTTTTCATTTGCTTTTATACTTATTTATAATGAATTTCGTATGGATTGTTAGATGTCTGCAATGTCTCGTAATGGTCAAAATGTAAGAAGAAATATAAGCATCGAAATTATGTACAACATACGTGGTAATTGTTCTAAACCGACCTGTCAATTTCTCGAGTTCATGAGAGTTTAAACTACTTTCTTTCAATTTATTTAGAACTTGGACAATATTAAACGACATAACCATGTAAACATAAAGCTAATACGTTGAGCTATGCTAGCGACAACATCTCGGTATCTTTTTTTGATAGGTATCTTCAATCCTCAAACACAGAGCGATCTCTGATTCAATTGCATTATTGCCAATGCTTTTACCGGGAATTCAATAGCGAAATTGGAAATCTATGCCTCCTACACAATATATTGTTATATAAATACATTGTTGAGGACAGTAAGCTTTAACAATATATACCTACATATGATTTTTACTTGGCATCTAATAACTCCTTTTTTATAATAATAATCTCGTGGAAATTTCAATACAGACTAGGAGATAATTTTACACATGTTACTTTGAATAAAACGAATTAAATCATAAAATAGTTTCAAAAAACTTCATCTTTCCACGTTTCTTTAAATAAAAATAATTAAAGCTCTGACTGAAAATAAGCGCACCTGAGCGTTACCCACGTAAACTTCTTAATTATATGCTAATCTAAACTTGTATCCAACCAAAAGAAAACAATTATTTCGCTTACAGCTCCAGTAAACATTTTCAAAGCATTTGACATGTGCACTTCATTTGTAATGAGTACGTTTATATTAGAACGATGTTAGTTTTCGTCTTGTATAATCTAAACAAAAACGCAGAAGTTATCTTCTCCGCAAATATTTAGAAGAGTTAGGTATACAAGCTTTCTATACGATACTTGGTGTTGAATATTATTTTTTAAATTATTATTTGTTTTTTTTAATTACTTTTCTGTGTTTTATACATTACGTTATCATTATTTTATTTTCTAGTTACATACGAGTGCATTGAAAAAAGAAAAGTCCCTAAACGTACAAAACCAGAAGTTCCTTATAAACAAAAAAACAAAAATCATTTTCTTTTGACCTGACACAGAAACAAGTCGATAAAACCGTTTCTATAAAAATCGGCATCAAATAAAGTATTTGTTCCTGTGTCAATAAAGCCTAAAGTCGCTTATCCAATTATACTGAAGCAATAACGAGACGATGTCGCGCTCTGTGACACGACCGTTTCAAATATAGCTCGGTAAATATAGAATGTACGTGGTACGGGTTAGCCGAGTTTTGGTTTTGATGATACGTAGAGTATCTGCTATTGATTTATTAGTCACAATGGTGATCATGGTCGTGAGAATGTTAGTGAGAATAAAGCTGCCATTAAATTTATTGATACATATGTATAATATCTTTAAAAGTTTAGATATGGCAAACAGCAAGAATATAGGTACTTAGGTATAAGCAAGGTTATGGTATGAGATCTTTTTGAAAATAAAGAAAATAAATCCTTTCTTTTTTATAAAACAAATGTTTGGTTCTAAAAAAAAACTATTACAATTCACTCCCCTTGTTATTTCATTCGCCTTTATTCCTCCATCCATTCTCTCATTTCATTCATTGATTCTCTAATTCGACTCCTCTTTACTGTCCTCCTTCATTGTCCGCTTTTCGTTTTTTTTGTAAATACTATATACTAATACGTCAGGAAAATCTTTATCGCTAGACATACTTATCCAATCGATGCTTCAGTTCAGGTAATTTACATTTAATTTCAGTGATGTGATAAATACCTGGTGTGACTCGCAGTTGGGGCAAACCATTAAATGACTTAACGGTGTTGTTAATTGGAAGCTCAATTAATTTAAGTATAGGTTTTGTTAATATTGGGAAACGGTCGTGTATGTCAGTAACATTTTGCGGTGATTATTATTTTCAAAGGGAGTAGAAATTATAATGACCAAAAAAAAAAACAACGTAGAACAACAATGAATCTTTTCATGGATTATTCATGTCATGTTTTGATTGGTTTTCGTCGTTTCTGGCAAAATTTGCCAGTGACAGTTGGCAGTTGATGGTGATGTCAATTGATGTATTTCGCAAATTTTTGCTTGTTTTTGACACTGGGAGTAAGAAAGCCAGACAAAGGATTTTGGCCTCATCTTTTGAAAATGAGACACATTTAAATGTCCACAAAAACAAGCATGACGTGACAAAATACCATGATTATTTAATTCTATTAGCAGATCCAACATCATTGGCCTTGACGATCACTTTAAATAAACCTGTGATCACTTTCTTAGCAAATTCCTGGTGTATTATCGTAATGGATCTGCGAAAAACAAATACGGATGGGAAGAGAATAAACATGCCGTATGTGTTGGCCTTGGGTGTATACAATAGGGACGCTGGAAAAGTGTGTTGGCAAATTTATGAAAAATATGACTTCAAGCAGTAGACTGTGGAAGACGTAGTAAATTTTTTGATGAAGCTAAAATGAGGATCCGTTCACATTTTGCAAAAAAAGGAGAAAAGCTTAGAAGTTAGAAAGCCTTTCAAATTTTTCTAGTAAAAGCTACATTGACGTTAAAAGATTACTAATCTATACTACTAGCTGACCGCACAGACGTTGTCCTGTTTCGTAGAACTCGTTAGCAGCGCCATCTGTCGGGCTGATTTGTAAATCTAAACCATCCAAGGTGCCACCCAAACGCATACAAAAAAAAAAAACATTCAAATCGGTCCAGCCGTTTAGGACGAGTTCAGTGACATACACACGTACAGTAGAATTATATATATAAAGATTATAAAGCTGAAGAGTTTGTTTGTTTGGTTGAACGCGGTAATCTCAGGAACTACTTGTCCGAATTGATAAGTTCTTTTTGTGTTGGGTAGTCTATTTATTGAGGAAGGCTATCTAGACACGCGGTAGCGTGTCAAGCCAAGTTCAAGTAACAGAACTGGCGAACAGCACCGTGTGTAATATTACACGAACCATTTGGAGCCACTTTTGACCCTAGACTATATAACATCAAGCTACAATCAAAAGGAGTGGAGCAGCAACGAAGTAAGTGAACGAAAACAGGCAGGCAATTCGATGCGACGGAAAGGGTCAGGGGAGCAAAAATTTGACGCGGCCGAAATCGCGGGTTAGAAGCTACCTATGTAATAATAATAGTTGATTACTGGGCAAAGTGTTATTGGATTTTTCTTTCTAGAATTTCTTAGTAGCAGCCCGGAGTCTGGGTCTGTGTCCGGACGATGCAGGACTCCCCCCTATAATGTGTGACTTTAACATAACTGGCGGAAAACGGGCGTTTTGGGGGCCTGTCATAAGTAACTTTATCGTATAAAAAGTGCTGACTCTCAGTCTAGTTTAAATAAATGACTTTTGATTTTAGATTTTTGGTTACATGTACATCTCTGCTCCACCCTTCGTCGAAATAAGGCGTGATGTTATGCAGTATTATGTTTAATTTGCGGAAAAATAATTATAATCTGACCATGCTCAAGTGCGATACGTTTCTAGATATCCTGATTGTTTACCTAGAAGCTATAGCGGGTGACTGACACTAGATCAATATTGGATTTAGGCAGTAGGTGGGTATGAGTCTCTCGCTACCAATGGGAATGACCTTTTATGATTACGTCAGCTGTGCCAAAGTTTGAACAATGTCGCCAAATCTGAGGTTTGAGCGTACGTAGACGTACGACACGTACATATAGGTATATGTTGAGTACGTAAATACGTTTGTAATATATGGTGCGTGTTTCTACAGTATTTTTTTTTCCTTCTGCGTAATATTCAGGCAGGTTGAAATTGTTCAACTAGTTCCAATGTTTTATATTCTAATTCATTCTCAATATAGCAACATTAAACCGTGGAAACCCAATAAACGTCAAATGGTTCTGAAAAATATAGAATAATAATAAATGCAAAATAAGGTTTCAAGTTTTCGTCATGTTTTTTTAGTTTTGTCCAAATCAGTTTCTACGAATTTGGCTATGGAACATGTTGTACCCAGTTACCACGAAGTTTTATTTACCTGTCCATCAAACTATTTTCGCCGAAGCGTAGGTATTTCTAGTAACCAGGCCACGGATGTGACATTCCGGGCACGACAATAGTTTCCCTAATTTTGCGAGGCAGACAGCGTCGGATAACTTAATAAAAATAGCTGGGAACAGTGGCCTATACGTTCTAGTCTAGACAATAAACTGAGTCAGACTACGCAGCCGTAATTTCGATTTATTTCCATACGAGGACAAACTTGTTAGAATTTTTCCCTTTTGTGAAGGTATGGGATATATGTATGTGGAATATAAAAATATGGGATGAAAATGGAGAAACATAGGTACCTACGTATATTATTGTTTATGTGTCTATTTGTCTTTGTAAATGAGACTGTGATGTTCTGGTTTCAGAATAAACAAGTGTTGGTGGGATATGGATAAGTAAAGTAAAAGATTTAAATGACATTCAGAGGAGTTTAAAAAAAAAAATGAAATCTTTACTTTCGGGAATGATGACCTCAGAGAAAATATTTCATCAATAAAAATTGAATATATAAGCACGGAAGTAGATGGTATAAAAGATGTTGCCACGAATAAAGTGAATAAAATTTATGACGCTACGTTTTCAATGATAGGATGTAAACCACTAAGTAATATGCAATAATAACATTTCGGGGCACACGTTATTGCTCTACGTGACGTCGAGTCATAGCAACACATACCATATGGGGTAAGGCAGGGTGCGTGGCAACACATAACAAAATATTTGGCAACATCCGATATTACATGTTTAGTATGCACGAATACAACGAGTTATGAATTATAGACAGTAAATAATATTGCTATCACGATTGTTCTCCTAAACGGATTTAACAGTGCCGATTGCTGAAGGACTTCTGAATAATGTGTTTGGCAAAGCATGGTTTGACAATAATTTCAAATGGCATCTGTATTTTGTAAGTGATTTTTCCAAAATAAGGACCTTACCGTAATCTAACTAAAATACTATGATAATGAAATACTACTATGATACTAAAAAAAAAGAATCATCAGAATCGATTCATAAACGACGAAGTTATCCGTGAACACATAAAAAAAACCCGAATTGAGAAACCTCCTCTTTTTTTGAAGTCGGTTAAATAATAAAATAATTCTATATTTTTATGGTATGGACTTTACTAGTTGATTGAAGTGATTTTTATAAGACAAGTCTTTTGAAACGCTTTCTCTAGATAACATTAATTTCCTATTAAAAGGCATTCTTCCAGTAATTGGCCTAAAAATAAGTATGAAGATCGTAGTAAGTGGCGTTCCGTAGTTTCTGCCTACCCCCATGGGAAAAGGCATCAGTTTATGTAAGTACATATGTCTTCCACAGTCGCTAGTTCCTGATCTAAGCTCACTCAGTGCCTCATCCTCATCCCTTACGCTGTAGAGTACAATATTCAGCCACTAGTGACGTCATCTGGCGCCCCATTTCTGACGTCATGAACAGGTCTAATATCTAATGGCGTATAAAGACGTCGTAGGCTATGACTCAAGTGGTTTCCAAGCTGTGGAGAGTGCCAGTCTTCATGTGTGATTTATATCAATAGCATGTACGTTTCTACAGAATGATAGTCTAAATCCCAAACATACGTTGTGTTGTAAGGCTGTGTCAAAGAACGTAAGGGGTAGTTAAGAAACAAGACGCTAGTTAGTAAAGTCTTTAGGATTAAATGAGGCTCGAATAACAAGACAAATCTATCGCATTCTATCAAGAAAAATAATAAGGTCGTTTTTACTGATAGGTGAATCGTAAGTTCTTATGCCTTATTCAGCTGTAAATGCAAAATTAGTTTTACAGATATGACATTTTCTTTGATTAGGAGTTTCCTGTGCGCATACATGCAACACACTTAAATACCAGATAAGCGACTGGTTTTGATGCCAAGGTAAGGGTATTATTGTGTGGGTGTCATCAAATTACAGGCATCAGTTTGTTGACGGACGGTTGATGTAAATTGCATACATAAGCCTTTGAACATCATAATGAGATGGAAGATTGCAGACATCATTGAGGAAGGAAATTACCTTATATAGAAAAAATTAAGACACCTCGGAGAGCTATCAGTCAGACCCTGAGTACTTAATTATGTAACAGAGGTAATGGATAATAAATTATTATTCATTAATCTTAAGTATGCAATTAATTAGCAGTTAGTCCAAAATGACAGCCAAAAAATTTGGCGCGTCCTGTGTTGTGAAAGGTGCAAAACACATACCCATAAATGGGCGAAATTAGGGATTTAGTATTCATTAAATAACCGATTGATTTTGAATCCTAACTCATTGCATTTTAATGACAGGTATTATTAACGCACTTACTTAGGTTGAGCACTAAACCTTGCTGAGAATAATAAGTAGGTATATAACAGGCAGTCCATAATTGGAAATTACAAAGGTAGGACTAAGCATTTTTCAGCATCTACACTCTCACTACACTATCTTTATAAAATGCTATGACGAATAAATATAGCCTGAAAAAATCCTGAATTCATGAAAATATAGGTAATTTAAGTTATTGCGTAGATTCTTTTGCGTTCGTTTTATTTTGAGCATATTATAAAACAAAAACAACATGATCACTTTTACTTTTTCAGTAAAGATAAAATGTTTACACTGTTACAAACTGTAGAAGTCGGTAATGTATGAAAATTTCTTCTTTTGCCGCGAGTAAACTTACATCCGTTAGGTATCGAGTTAATAATAGACGTTGATGGAAGTCAAAAGTGGGATCCACGAGTAAATCGTAAACTGATAAACACATTATTTTGCGAAATCATAGCTTAGTTCCTGACGTTGAGTGATTGTGAGTAATGTACCATGTTCGATGAACGACTGTAAACATGTTTTCAGCGGGCTTCATAATTCAGATTTCGAGTAAATAAAAATATTGATGAAAACTTTAATGAACTGTGATTCACTTCTTTGTTCGGAGGCTTATTTCCGAAAAGGAAACCAACATTGTAGAAGCGAAAAAAAAAACGGTTGTCATTTTCAGACAGCTTGAATTCATAAAGTTTTATGAGTCGGATTCTATTTTAAAACCAGTTTATGAATCATTTTTAGAACAAAATAACTACTTCCAACATCTTGTTTAAACGATGACGGAAAATATCATGAGGAAATCGACATGTCCTAAAACCAAAAATTCTAAGACATACCGGGTAACATTTTTTAACGTCTTGTAAAAAATGGGTGTAATAAGGGAACGGAGTAGAAACCTTTGGTATAGAATTTTTTATTATGTTTAATTTTTAATACCATGTAATGAAATTGATCTAGCAATAAATACTAACTGACAGCTGTGTTCCAATATTTAAAACTTATAATTTGTTGACATTGCCGTGCCTTTACATTTTAGAAATTGCTCTCTTTGTTAAATGTAATCAACATCTATTTTTAAGTTTATCGAAAAGCAGACATCGAGATGTAACTTTGCGATCTCAATACCAAAACCTGTTACGCACAGGCAGATATAGGACTGCTTTGTTGAGGAAAAGTGTTTTTAGTATGGCACCGGCTATCTTTAACCACATTCCTAACTCCATAAAAAAGGAACCAGAAACAACTTTCAAAAAAAGACTAACTTTACTTCTTTTAAATAAATCTTACTACTCCGTATCCGCTTTCCTAGATGATAAATTTTAGTTGTAAATATATCAATCTTTGACACTTACTTTGATGTTTGAACTGCATCAATATTTGCATGCCAAAATGGTAGAATGTACAAGGATTCCTTAAATCATATAATCATCTTATTGTAAATACCTACATTCTGAGCAAATAAAATAATATTCTATTCTATTCTATATTCTACACATTTAAAGTAACATTTTCATACTAGAACAACAAAAACAGATTTTGAAAAAAAATTATCAATTAAAATCTATCGAAACTCAAATGATACGCACCCTACTCAATGCGCGGCATCTATCACTGATTTCGTAGCGCGGTGCTACCCTTTGAAGCCGGCCGATAGGCGGCCTCATTGATCTTTCGCAGGCGCACGATCCGCACACGCATCCCCGTCCACCCGTATCCCGCGCTCCTTTAGGCAACTGCGATGAATCTAAAGGCCTCCCTGCCTTCTATTCTAGTTACACAACACATCATATGAAGGTCGAGACGGTAAAAAATGTCATCCGGTATAACATCTACCAACCAGCACTGAGACCACGTGGAGGATTACTGCTCAATCCCTCTTACCAGAAGGAGAACTGTGTCCCAGTAATGGGATCATAGTTTGATTATGCAAACAGCACATTGTCATTTAGCAACTATACTTTCATAAATTAGGCTAGCAGGACTTATCTTTGAGTATTTTGTTATTATTATAAAAAACCTAGCTTAGTTATACACAATTGCAAACAATACAATACAATAGGATGTAGGTAGATATTGATTTACTAATTGTACACATTACTAAGGTAACGCCTACACCAAATGCGGCATTGCAATCAAGCTATATCATATCTAAGCATATCTAGGTATCACTTAGAACCAAGACATGTAGATATTTAGTTATCACGCAATTAAGGTTGATTTACAGAGTTTCTCGACCGTCCGTCAAGAAGGAGACAGAGAATGTCCATGTACGTCTCGTAGGCAGCTTATTGCATTCATATGTATACAAACGAGATAAAAAAACTCGCCTAAAATGATGTCATCCATGACTATATTGACAATTTTTTCTGATCTGTGATTCAAATTACGATTTGGTGTTTGCGCGAAATGGTTCCAATATCAATTCAATTCGTACATAGGTAATGCTTAAACATCTTTTCTTATATCTCTTTTAACTTTCAAATTTCCCTGCGATAATCATCTGCCTATTCGAGTGGAGAAACTCTCCTTTTCTAAATGAAACGTTTTTGGCCGCAAATAACTTCAAGCTATGTTTAGTGCTAATAGGTGTTCAGCGTTCTAGGTAATTGATAGGTACACAAACGGATGTCACGGAAGGAGATCTTGGTAATCATCGTGAACGATTGTTAATACCTAATTACATAGGTTGTACAGACGCCAGCACGAAAAGATACAAAAAAGATATAAATAGGTTTTCAACTTTACCGTTATAGTATTAGGTTTAAGATTGTTTGGGAAAATTTGACAGTTTCGGGTAGCCTGATGTGCCTGTACTTAGGAAATGATTCCAATTATTCAATAAATGAATGTATTTTACATTTGGTTCGGGCAATTATGAGCCGTATTTATATTTGAATTGTTAGTTTTACTAAAATAATATTTTGTAGTCCTGAATTAATTAGGTCGGACTATTAAAATGTGGTGTCGCTGTGTTTGGGTTTCTCTTTGGGTCATTCATTTGGTTGATTGAAATGCGTTTACTATTAATTCATGTTTAAAATTAGTTATTGTATAAGCTTTTCCCGTATCACGATCATGTATGTACTTATCAATTTCAATAGTCATGTAACAAGTGCTTTTTTTGCAGAACAGGGGTTTTTAAATTCATGCAAAGTATAAATTGAATTCTTTATAACTCTGCGGCGCCACGAGTATGGACGTATCCATTTCGCCACGCTATCTCCTGTGGTCTGCCGCGTAGAACAGTTAGTAAAGATATGTTTTATGCGTTTGCTAAGTATTTACTCGTATAATGTTGATGACTTTACAGGTCACAATATCCGTTCGAAATATTAAGCGACGATAAAGGTGTAACTTCCTTGATTTTGTAGATTAGTGTGAGATATTGAATAAAAGCTTTACATCGCAATACAAAAAAAAAACTACCGGTGACGAACAAAAAGTAATAAATAGATGTATTAAAGTGACTCAATCATTTCTACTCATGACTGGAGATATTCCTAAGATAGAAAAATGAATCACACACGATAAATTATGTTTCATAGTATATAACAGTTAGCTTTTCGCTCGCGGCTTCGCCCGCGTAGAAGTCTGAAATTATGCCACAGGAATGTACTACCGGAATAAAAAGTACGTTATGTCCTAACCCAGGTTATGGATCACCTGTGCCTTTTGCCAGAGGCCTGAAAGGTAAAAGACACACCGTTCTTTTCGATTTGTAAAAAGCATTATTCTATAATAGCAGCGTTTTTACACGCTTTATATTAGCTTCACTTGTATGTTTGTATGTTTGTTTGTAATCGACTCCTTATAGCGCGATTTTGACCCACTTTAAACGACCAGATTTCATTCAAACTTTGCACACCTGTCAAGGACCGATGACAATGCAATAATTTCATAAAGGGAAATGCCCATTTAATAAAGAGGTTTTGGCCAAGTGATGCCCACGAAAGAAACAAATTATAGGCATTAGGGCTGACATCATAGATAAAAAACCTACCACTATTTTTTGCATAGAACTTGGTTGGACTTTTATAAACCAAGTATAAAAATTCAAGGTTATTAAAAAAACACTTTTAGTTTTTTTAAATTTATTATTCGTTCTCATTTAAATAAATGATAACCACATCATCTAGGAATTAGGTTCACAATACACAACTACAACAAATAACTACAAAATACAACTTAGGTTGAGACAAAACAAACTACAACAATTTCTATGGTTTCCTTGTCACTAAACAACTGAATTATTCAATTCAAATCTATCTTACATAGCTATGCAATATAAGTTACTGAGTATGTATGTACCTTTTATGTTCTTATAGTAACTCTCTTGTTGTGGTGCAATCCATTGCTGTAATATAGACCGAACTTCCACATTGCTTAAGGTAAATCTCTTAAATCTTCGTGTATCTACGCCACAGTTGACACAGAGAGGGCTCCGTCCGTGGTAACCTGGTAAGTTCGTGTAAATCAGGTTCCATATTCGTGTCAGGTCCGTCATGAGAAACAGGAACGGTATCCATTGGCAAGCCGGTGTAGCCGTGGGAGGCAGGTACAGAATCCAATGTAAAACCAAGGTCGTCATCGGGAGCGGTTACAGGGTCCATATTCGTAATCAAAGTCGTCGAAAATCAAATAGAAAAACGCAGTAGAAAATAATCTCGAGTTGCAAGAATACACACAACACCGAACAAAATGTGAAATGTCAATCAGTTGTCAATTACGATTATTATTGACGTAGGGATGCGATATGAGATCGATTTACCGAAAAATCAGTAAATCAATTTAAAAATATAAAAATCTGGAGACATGGAATCGGTTCAATAGATCGTATTTAGAAGCACGGAAATGAACAAACATCTTTTTTCTTTCTTAAGAAAACAACAAAGGCGAAACAACTATATAATAAAGAAAAGTTTTCCAAAAATCAATTTTTCGTAACCGGTTTTATTTAGTGTATCGATTGTGTATGTTTCTGTAATGGTTGCCATCCCTACTTGGACAGGATTGACAATCGACCGGAACTGTTAGATACGATAATAAACGATTGAATGTTTTTATTAAATCGGCTTTTAATTCCGGAGTTTTCATAACGAATAAGTAATAGCAATATTTTAGTTACTAAATGGGTATTTTTTTTGTATATACCATATTGATGGGCGCAACATGGCCAAGAACGGGCGTTTCCCTTTGTGCCATTATCCTTGCCAGGGTTACCAGGACAGCAAAAAAACTGTCTGCCTGATATCAATAAAAAAATACCTTAAAAAACACCCCACGCTTTTTTTCCATTATTTTGTACTTTTTAGTTTGGTTTTCAATGGAAGCGTGTTTTTTAGTTTTTTTAAACTATTATTTATTTTTTAAAAGCATTATTCTACAATAGTATTGTTTCACCCACATAAGTTTTGGGAAAGGGAATACCTATAAGGATAAAAAAATATCCTATGTCCTCATCTATGTGTCTACTCATGTGCCAAATATGTTTAGCTGTTTTAGCGTGAAAGCGTAATAAAGAAACATAAGAAGAAACAAATATTGTCCCTTTATACATATTATTAGTTATGATAATATGTTAAAAACCTGCTGCAGTATTCAGTAGCATTTTATCGTAGGTATGTTCTGAATACTAACCGCAACATAACTGCCAAAAAAACTAGGCAGATGAAATCATGGTAGAAGCCTTACCCAAGTAATAGGTCAGGGCTCAGTCCTCTCCGCTGAATATTAGATGGATTGCGTTGCCTGACGCGGGTATGTAATGTATGCGGATTCATATTGAAAACTGCAGGAAAAGCAATACTGTGATAAATGGTTTTGCCACATTTCAATTCTTTGAAAAAAATACTTCACATGTGGTGTCTCCTTAGCTTAGTAGTTGGCTCCTGCAACACAAGGGTGAATTTACCAGGCGCCGGCTTCACTTTGTTTGTACTTACATTTTTTTTTTTAAATATTATTCTTGGTGTTAAAATAATAACCGAGAGATTATGACTTTTAGGTTCTTTTTGTTTCGAAAGTCGTTATTAATATTACAAAAACTTCTTTCTCTTTCGAAGCCAGTTTTTGCGGTTATCTAGCTATTTTTAAGCTATCTCTTCCTAACCTAACAACACAATAAACATCTTTCTAAACTTACTCATAAAATTTTGGAAAGAGCACCTGACATACTCTATTTTGCGATCCAAATACCGTCATCAACATTACAAGTTGATGTAGTGGATAGTCACGTGAAACCAGATTATGATTAAAAACAAATACAATTTTATAAATAATATCCTCTGTTAATAACTGAGGCGACATTCGGAGACAGCTGTGGTGGCTTTCTGCCAAAGAGTGTACTATGCCATTTGCCAACGTACGTCTGTGACGTCAGAGGGTCTTTTGTCTCTTTCTTACATGCTGACACGTCATGTGTGCTTGTCATTATAGTGGGAGTGTCGACGATCTACGGTTTTTATGTTTAATTTATAAATTTTATGTCTTAATTTTTCAGTAATTTTATGTCTTAATTTTATAATGAATTAGGTGTTCATTTATCTTAAAATAGGGAGCATAATTATATTATATTCAGTTTCACCAAGGTTGTGGGATAGTTACCCGAAATTTGAAATTCTGCCTATAAATATATATATTTAAAGAAAATTGTATGAGGTGTCTCTATTCCAACCTTTCTTAAATCTGACTCTTATTGTATTAACCAATATGTTATTTAAACAGTTTCGTTGGTAATTAACATACTAAAGCTATCAGCAAGCAGACGCACGTGGTGCCTTGTTCTCCCTGCCAACACCGCGAGGCATCCGGCGTGAACGCACGCATGTACCAACACCAGTAGGTACAATACAGAGCAAGTTGTGGTGTCATCCGAGTGCAATGGCTTACTTAATGGAGCTCCCAGGCAATGGGCCAAAAACTACCATTATTTACGTCTTGAAAATGTATATCCCGAAAGTTTACTGTATTTTAAAGTACTCACAAGTCGGCTTAATAGATAGAATGGTTAAGACTGGATCTTTTGCAGGATACAAAGATACATAGAATACTCTTTGCTTGTACACCAGATAAATAAATATAAGCAAAAACTGCAGCTGTAGGTTAAGCTGTATCACAGTATCAATGACCTACCAAAACGTGGCATAATATTATAGTCGTAAGTGCATCATAAACTGACGCGTCAGTCACGGGGTGTAAACAAAATTACGCTATGATGATGCGAAGCAAGACTTCGATACACCTAATCAATGTTAGTACCTAACTATGCTTCTATTCGTCGCAATATAAATTATTTTCTGGCATGAGGTACATATCGCGTGCTTACTATAAATCACTTAAAAAAATGGCCGTCACGATGCAAAAATATGAAGCCCTTATTCAGCGAAATTTACGCGCAATGGAAGGACGAGCTCGACCGCTGATGTCATTCTATCTAATTATCATAAAATAGTAACGAGACCAATATCTGATTAGTAAATAAAAGAAAATATTACCCTTATTTTTTTTTGAAGAAATATGATTTTGTCTTCGAATAATTTCAGCCAGTTTTCCAGCTTTTTTTTGTGTATACGAAAAAGAAAGCTAATACAGACATTATCTATTAGCTAAAACATTTTTTTATCGCAGCCAATCTAAACAATGACAAAGTAGGCTGTTAGCACCACACCATTCCCTGCTTTCGCAACAGGGGTAGGTCTACAGCAGAGTATTGATTACCTAATGTAAACATTAAGCTGCTAAGGTCACATTCCGAGTAAAAGCTTCGCACTTTGTCCTTCGACCATCTGTTTTGTGACATCGATATCTGATTGCCAAGGGTGTGTCAAATTCAGGCTAAGTGATAAGTGACTCTGCTAGACAGTAACTTGTAATGTACACTCAATAATATGAAGTAGCTTTTAAAAAGTTTGTTTGTTTGAATCTCTAATGGGCCTATCGCATAGACCATTAAAAAGCTACGATCCTTGAGGACCTCTCACCCCGTTTGCTAGATGGTTAGTGTTTGTACGATGTTATTAGTGCAGTCCCAAGTCGCTACTTACGATCGTCTCATTTTCTAGGAAGATTTATATAAATAGACTAGTGAAATTTCCTGTTCCCTCGACCCACCCTGTCGCGTCGCCTGCCCGCGCGATCATTTCGTATTCGCTTTCAGCTCTTTCAGACCTTTTTCCGTTTGCTCGGCTCCCAAGGATCCTAGGAAGTAAGTAGCCTTCCTCAAGAGTTGGGTTACTAAATGTGCGACTGGTAGTCCCGGAGATTAGCACGTTCTAACAAACATTCCAACAAACGAGGAGCCAACAAATTCTTCAGCTTTATTATTAATATTTATGCACGTACAAACTATGAACTGAAATACTAGCTAACTGTATTGATACAGTGATTGACTTAAAATTCATTTTCACTTTTATCAAATTTAACAACTTTCAGTCTAATTTTTAAACTAGAAAATGCTCTCTATATTTGACTAAATTAGGTAGACCGTTCACTTAACTTTCGAATGAAGTTAAATAAACTTTTATTTCCATGTTGATTATTTTGTTAGTTTTTTAGAAATAAGATCCTTAAAGAAACGTCAGCTTGGATTTAAAAAAGACATCTAATGGGTGATTTTTGAAGAAAAAAATTTAGTTTTTTATTATGAGTCCTTATGATTTCTTGAAGCACTTAGACCAGCCATAAGATGGCGTCGTCGATAGCATTTCAATGGCACCGACGAGACTAATGTCTAGCCGCTCGATTGATCCATCCCTACAAATGTCTCAGGGGGTAGGGGCGCTGACGTCACGTATCAGCGGCATTGCTCTGGAACTGATATGAGCTGGCTATTTCTACCTGACTGCGCCGCAGCAAAGACAAGGTTATGTTTTTAAAATAAAGTGGAACAAATTGAGGAGACAGGTCTATTAATATGGTCAAGTCTTTTGTTGTTTAGATAATTTTAAATGGCAATGATTTAGTATTGTCGTTTCTTAAAGATCTATTGTGTTCCGTAAAAACGAAGACACGCTCTATTGTTTGATTGAAAAAATACTTTCTATCGCATAGATTTATGGCTCAAATCAGTCAATTAACTGTTATTGTCGTTAAGTAATCCATTTTCAACCCTCAAAAGAAATATTTTGTGCTGTTTCTGTTTACTCGCTTCCTAATTAAGTTAGCTTTATAGTAATCAAAGATAACCCTTCATTTATGAAGACCGCACCCAGCACCCAAGTAGGTACCTACTCCACTCAAGTAGTCTCTGAAGTAAACTCGCACTTCAAGTAGATACCAACACTACAAGCAGTACAACTGCAGCATACAAACTACTCCACAATACAGAACTACCAATAAATAATATATAAATAATTCAGCATCTCCAGCTAAGGCCGGCTACAAACTTAACGACAAAACGAACGTTCCTGCGAACGCACAAGTGCTGGCAATCGATAGGCTCCGCCCACTGACCTATATAGCAGAGATTAGGAAGAGGCCAGCCAGCCCGAGATGTCTTGTTTTTGTCTCGTGTCAAGAAGGCTTTATTTCTCAGATAAGGAATAGTCGTTCAGAATTGTATGGGTTTAGTACAATGAATTATTTTGCTCGGTTATCCCTCAGTTGGGGATAAAACAGACGTCTTATCGAGAAGAAAGGATTATTTCAGAGGAGTTTTCTTTGGGAGGGTTTTATTGTACTCTCTGAGTTAAACTGTAATTTACGGAGAACCTACTTACAGTGTAAGCGGCCATTGGTGGCAGTGTGTCACGCGACATAAGTAAGGGTGTCCTAAATGGGGAAACCTCAGAAGCCTTGTAACCGCGGCTGGAATGCCGCATTGTGCGTGTGAGTGATGGACTACACTACCACCTCACCTAGATCTGTCTTTGCTTTGCATAAAGCTGCTGAATGTAATTAGTTGCTACCGGTGTGGCTTTCAAGAGGTTGACAGGTATTTATTTTCAGTTTGTTTTCGATTACGGAGAGTAGTGTTTAGAAATATGGCGCTTGTCGTGTTTGTTGGAGAGGTTTACTGAAGATGTAGCCTTGATTTGACTATAGTGGAATTTGAAAGCACGCTATTAAAAGACATTTACAAGAAAAAAGAACTGATTCTAGTTGATCCCTTCAAAACCTAGTTTTGTATGAAGTTGAATAGGTAAAAAACTGAATAGTTACTCTTTTAAAATGTTTTGTATACAATAAATATAATTATGCGCGATGACGATGCACCAGGTCCAATAGGTGCAAGTATTAAAAATGAAGCAATACCCGAAGTATTCCTTTCATTTAGCCACAGCATATGAAGTTCAATCGATCACCGACATTACAATCTGGCAGTGTCCCGTATTTAGAGCATTGGTCAACTTGGAGCCAACTGGAGTGGAAATGGTCAAACAGGTGACCCACAAAGCTGCTGTTCAGTGTACAATTTTCACGATGAGCAAGGTTTTCCCCTCTACGTTATAATGAAAGAGTACCTAAACTACCTGGTAACTACGCGCGTGGCGTGTATGTAGGCACGTAGCGTGTGTTGTTGGGGGTTGTGTGCCATGTCTAGTGCTATAAATTGTAGTATGTATGGCTTTCATTATAATAATTCTTCTGCCCTTATCCCAATTCAGTGTCTTTTTCTTCTATACTTCTCTGTTTGTCTTCATCTCGGTAGTCACTCTCTTTCTAGCCATATCATCTTTTATATATAGTATATTTATCGTTTTTGTGCTCTTCTCACAGACATCCCAATTCATATTCAAAACATTTTTACATTATTGCATTCCTCATGCCCATATCACCTTACTATAATTATGTTTGTTACTCAATCACGCAAAAACTGTTGAACAAATTTGAATGAAATTGGCCCATAAATTCTGCTAATATTATAAACGCGAAAGTTTTTATGTATGGATGTTTGTTCCTCTTTCACGCAAAAACTACTGACCCGATTTAGATGAAATTTGGCACACAGATAGTTTATAACCTGGAATAACACATAGGGTACTTTTTATCCCGGTAGTATATTCCCGCGGGATAATTTCCGACCTCCACGCGGGCGAAGCCGCTGGCAAAAGCTAGTAGGTTATAATCTGGAAAACAGGAAATTTTTATTTTATCCTGGTAGTAGGTTCCTGTGGGATAATTTCTAACCCCCATGCGGGGAAGCCGTGGACAAAATCTAGCCAACGAATAATCATTACCATGTCACATATTATTTGTTTCTAGTTAAGAACAATAGGACTACAGGATTTTTGTATGTTGTTTTTTTACAAATATTTACTGTATGAAGTAGGTAGGTACGTATTATACTATTTTAATGATTGTAGATGGGAGGACTATGTAAGTAATTGTTTACTGATTTTTTTCTCTCAGTTTTAATCGTGATCTGGCAGTTTGAGTGGTTTATGCGGCTTACCCGTATGTCCTTTCTTTGGTAATGTCCGTCGTATCGTTGAGCTCCTAAAGTTGTGAGTTGCACGACTGACAAGGCTTGCACTAACTAGACAGGTCCACTCTATCCGTGTGATGTTTTACTCAAAAGACCATTTCAGACACCAATCTACACGGTTTTCACGTGATCTGTCCAAGATTATGTCTGGACTTTAAAAGAGACCTGTGAGTGCGTTTCGGCCTTTCTTCTCATAATAGTTAGTAAGGCCGATAGAATCTAACTAGTTTTAAAGATATGATTAACGTGTACAAGTGTTTGTACAAACCTACTTACAGAAATAAAATCATTTATCATTTGTTATTATTTAGTAGCTGTGTTTGGCAAACCGGCGAGATCGTAATAAATTATATTCATAAAGTATACTCAGTGGTCACTAGAATAGGCAGCAAGGCTTGGCAGCAAAATGCTTAAGCTACGTATGGAAAAAAAAGTAAGTTGAGTGCCAAGCGGGTTGCTCCATGTTATGCACTATTTCCCACTTCCTCTCTTCAATAAAATATATGAAATACATTACAATGTGATACGTAGGTATGCAATAAAGTTACAAACCGCTGACATATTTTTTTGAACATTAAAACCAGAATAGCAAAGATATCGCAGCGGTTCGGTTCTTGCCTCCAAAGGGCACGATTCCACAAAATGAAGACATTAACATAAACAGACTATCTTTCATTTTAAAATACATTTGACCTTTTTTTTTTCTAAGGAAATCTTGATAACAGTGGCTCATTTGAATTTGTATGATAATTTTATTTAGAAGGTGCTATTGTTACCTGTTTGGGGGAGATAATATAGTATTTTCAACTAAGTAATTACGATCTTAGGATTAAAGATGGACAAAATGTTAATTTTTAGAAAACAGAATTTTGCAATTCCTTTCTACCCGGAATATAAACCTTGAATACTCCAGTTACAAACAAAAATGCCTGAAAGTTTAAAAGAAATCATTGGTCGCCCAGAGATCGAAAGACGATCTTGTTTATTTAGTAATTTAATGTATTTCTTATTATTATTACATAAAATATTAGCTTTCTGTGTTCTGCACTCTGTTTCATACGTCTCCGTTCGCATAACTTTCGTAAAGGGGTACAAAGTTTTTGCTTCACGTATTAAACAGATATAAGTGCACACGCAGAACTGTGGGGACAGTCCCAAATATTGGCTGACTACGGTAACCGATATTGCAGATTCAGACTTTCGACAAACTCCGAACTTTGCGACCGAAATAAAGGCTTTTATCGCTATTGGAATGCGTAATAGCCCGTTGGGGCGGAACGTTCTCATACGTAGGCTATGGGCTATGTGGCCTCTTTGTTTAGGGCCCGTGATTTTGGCTCTCTCCTGCAGAATACCCGAGTGATAGATGGAGGAATTTAGGTTATTGATTGATCGCTATATGCCCTGGGTGAGATGAGTGCTTCTGAATATCCCCACTGAGAAAACGTTGAAAGTAAAACGATGCCGATAAATAAAGATTATTTACGACTATTATTGGTAATTATATCCTTCTTGGAGGTGATTATTATACCTACACAATCTAATAGCAGAATGGCATGTTGCTAATAATATTTTTTTAATAATTGCTAGAAAAAGTTGCTAGAAATTTAAAGGTTAACAAGTTTAAAAAAAGTGTAGAATACTTAAAATTCGTTTAAAATAAATCAATAACAACAGCTTTAATAAAATAGAAACCTTTTACATATTATATATAATTGCTCAGTTCTGCAGTCATCTTTATAAATGGTTCAATCTGAAAATAAGTTAAGCATCGAGCCATGTCAAAGTAAAATACTAATCGAGTGAACTCTTCACAAGTAACGTTTCATCTTGAGTAAAATATTCAAAGCTGCGAGACACCTCAATTCTCTCAACCTTCCACTCGAGACAAAATCGATTTCAAACAACTCCAGGAATAAACAATAAGTCCCGCTCTCAAAGGTCAGGCCACCGACAGTTGACCAAAAATGGCGTCACAAACGGGTGTATTTTAAAATAAATACGGAGACAGGTGGAGGGCAGGTCTGACGGAGCTATCTATATCAGGAATAGAAGACCCAATTTTCGCGATGCAGAGGTCGATTTGTATTCGAGCGACCTGACTTATGTTGCGGTCGATGCAAGTGTCGGGGAAGGTTTATAAATGTATGAGACAAGGTTTCTGAAAATGTTAAGGTCAAATCTAAACCCATAGTGCGCCCTGGCATAAATTTGTGCTTTGCCTATGTTCTATGATAGCCAGTAACATTTTTATTTATCTTCTTAATATATATACAAACACGAGCGCATAACAAAGCCGAACTAACCTAACATTCTCGTCTGTATATGAAGGCTCTTCCGACAATGAAGGGAATGCCGTCGTTGACATAAATTGAAATAAGTTTGTTGTTTTCCTGCTCTTCCTAGCAATATCGCCTCTTTGTTACCCTTTCTATTCGTTTAGAGGATTCCACTTAGGTTTGTATAGGTACCTACAGGGTGTGTTCATATGTAAAATATGAAACATTCTTGCATTTTTGGCTTATAGCCCTACAATATCTACAATATAAACTTTACCTTTTTTTCAGAGGGTTAGGCTGATACTGCAGAATGCCACGCGCTAACTCATACTCTTTTTGCTATGCCTGTACATTTTGCGAGTAACTAATACATTATTTACTAAATGAAGATTATCGATTTACAAGCTGCAAGCCGTGCTTCCGATGGGGTTTTTCACCGCACTAAATGACGAACTACCACAATAACTTTTCATTACCCTATAAACCCCTATAGGAGATGCATTTAAAAAAATATTTTCTTAGTGCTCGAAGTCGATATACAAATAATTCTTGTGCGAAATTTCATACTTCTAGCCCAGTAGTTTAGGCTAAGTGTTGTCTATAAGAATAGCTAATGTTTACATAACATAACATCACCCTTTGTTTCCCCAAAGGGTTGAGCCTATAGTACACTCACATTTTGCCAGTTATGTTTAAGTTCAATATAATAGAGGACGAACCTATTGCGAACAACTGGGCACGAATCCGGTTGAAGACTCCAGGCTACTACGGAGAAATCCCAGATAACCCTATAACAGTTTGCCGAACCTGGGATACGAACCTAGGACCACTTGCTCAGCAGTAGCCCAACCACCAGACCCACCACTTGACCAACGAGGACTGCTTCGATTCTGCTTACATTCAATGCAAATATCTGTATTTGCAAAGAATGTAGTTGTTAAGGTGAGTTGCTAAACAAATGCTTGGTGATTGAATGAAAGTAAGATTTTTATTAAGTACCCAGATTAAGATTTCTAAAAATAACTATACCAAGTCTAATAATACAAAAGTCTATTTCTACTTAGTGAAAAATGGGAAGAATATATTAATCCTTACTGCGTGGAGGTAGTTGGGTGTTCGCCAGAATTTTCACGAAACGTTACCCGTAAGTTGCGTCTTATATTCTGGGAGGTAGAACTATGTGGAATATAGTCGGGATACTACCAAAGATGTCGTCTGAGAACATTTCGCTCCATTCTATTCGTACAGTCAACAGCAAAACTTGAACAATAAACTTCGCCTTTACTGCTACTTCAAAAGGCGCTATTCATGTGAAGTTGTTACAAACCCCGTGCGGTTGACTGTACACTAGCCGCCCAGTTTAAAGTTTAATGGGTCACGTTGAAGGTATTGTGTGCAATTCTATTTTAGATGCATTTTTGCATGCGCGTTTCAAGCGATAGCATTTAGTTTGAGCCGGTGGTAGGACTAGTTTAACGGTGTCATTTTATACTGTAAAACCTGTTTGGTTTTTAAAATGTACACAATAACTGTTTATTCTGTTTTCAGGGATTGGTTTCCATAAAATAAAATACAAGGACAATTTTTTAGGATTCCATATCCAAAGGGTACCAACGGGACCCTATTACTGAGCTTCCGCTCTGCATCTGTCGGTCTGTCTGTCAGCGGGTTGAATCTCGTGAACCGTAATAGGTAAACAGTTGAAAATTTCACTTTTCAGTGTATTTATACTGTCACTATTATAAACAAATAAAATAACAAAGTTAAAGAGGATCTCCATACAAGAAACGTATTTTTTTGCCTTTTGGTATGGAATCCTGCGTGTGCGAGTCCGACATGCACTTGGGCGATTTTTTATAGAATGCCAACAATATGAATAAAATATTATTTTCAGAAAACTTTGAGCTAATAAATAACACTCACTTTATCATCCTTACCTTGGAAGTAAACCACACAACCCTTAACCAACCATTTTTTCATAGAACAGAACATTTTACCAGGTACCTACATAATTTATTTTATTCGCTTCCGATAAAAATCAATACGATACAATACGACGACGTGGCGAAGGGTAATGTGTAACCTTATTAAATATATAAAAGACTGCAGTGGCGTGTGTTTATCATAAATAAATAGGTATCGTCCACACGAGGACAAGTAGTGTGGGGCGGCACGCGATGTTTCAAACGTAGGGTCGAGTAAGAATACGAAAGTAAGTAGTTTAGTTTTAATAAAAGTTTAGGTTTTTATGTTTCGTGGCATAAGGGTGCCAATGGAATCCTAATAATAATAATAATAAGGGCAGTAGCGACCCCACGGACCCTATCTCCTGGGAGAATTCTTGTTCCTCATCTCTGGCTTGCCTTTATTGGCCGGCTGGAGTGAACACTGACGAGGTTCAGAGCTCCCACCTCCTTCTTGCCTTTATTGGCCGGCTTGAGTGGAGATGCGCAAGAGCAAACGTGCTCGGGGAAAGGAAGTATTCCAGTAAGTGCTCGTAGGGATCTTGACCATCTTCCGGGCTCTGGGATTGTTCTGAAAGCCGTGGAATACCTCTCCACTTCTCAAGCACCTCAGGAAGTGTTGCCTCCTTGTCTCTGCGTCACTTTGTGCCAGCGATGGTTTCCGGGAGCCCATTATTGAGTGTGCAAGTCACCCCCTGCCATTTAATCCGTGTATATAAAAAACATTGATGCGGCAGGGGCCATAGGCCTTCCATAGTTCTTGGTAACCAGTCCATTTTAGCCAGCCAAATACATAGCCCAACATCTTGGTTTCCATATCCTGCAATAGTCCAACACCAACCGGAGGTTGTCCTTGGGTGCACTTGCACAGTGCATACGGGGATAATCGTCGGTTAGTGCCTCACTTCATCTAAATTTTCTAACGGGCCTCTGCGAGTTGGCTTCGGCCCCTCGTATGCCTTCCAAAAGACCGGGATTCTAAGATCCCGAGATATGTTAACATATACGAAAATAATAATAATAATAATAAAAACATTTATTTCAGAATTTCTTCCATAAGTGTTAGTAACAGTGAAAACTTATGAACTAAGCCTCCGCTGTTCGTCCGAAATAGAAGTACATACTCTCCCGCGTGAATATTTCTACTATCTACGTGGCAATCAACAAATAATAAAAAATAAAGTTGGTATCCATACAAAAATCGTGTATTTTTTGGCATTTTTGTTTGTTCGTGTATTTTGTGGTACGGAACCCATCGCGTCCGAGTCTGACTCGCACTTGACCGGTTTTTGGATGCAATTAAAGATAAAAGCTGTGACAAGCGCTAAAGCTGTGCAAGATATCTCGCGTACGATAAGGAGGTAATAAATTTTTTTTTATCTTCAATTTCTCAGCCTGGAGCCTGGACTGTGCCCAATTGGTGACTCACTCATTTCTACATGGGACATGAACATAACAGGTCAAATATGGGCAAACTATAGGTACACCTCTGCCCAGTGTTTCGAGGAAACAAGCCGTGATATGTGAAAGATAAACCGAATAACTTCAGCTCATAAAAAATCGTTGAACCTTAGTGGCAAATTATAACTTGTTTATTTAAGTTTGTAAGTTCTTTGTTAAGACTATGAAAATACCTAACAGTTTATTTATGTGTTATGGAAGGTATTCATGTAAACGATCCTAAATAATCTGAGAATACATCCAACGTGTATTGATTAGGACCAATACCAAACTCATACAAAGTTATTTTCAGTACATCTACCACAAAAAAGCTATTGTGAGTCAATGAGCAGACGAAAGAAAAAATTGAGCAAAAACAAGTTAGTACGCATGCGTTGATATCTTTTCAAGGATAGTCGGTTAATAACTTGGTAACTTAGATTTTTTTTTTGTAAGACAATTACGTGGTCATCGCTGAAAAGGTAAGTTTATTGTTTATTCATCATAAGAGTATTGTAGTACAGTTTAAAGGGTTGACAAATTAAGTGTACTGTAACTTTTGTGAGAAAAAACTTCATTTATGGCCAAGTAGACAGATGTTTCACATATTAGCGGAATCACACAGGAACCTACATAATGAGTTGACCTAAATGAGAGTCAAAATAGAACTAAGAAGACGACGCACGACGCGACGGTGCCACGCGATTTTAGTAGAAGAATTTTCAAGAAGTTTTCATAGAAACGGTTTTTCTAGCGTCGTGACGCGCCTGTTTGCGAGAGACTTAATGATATTACTGGTTTGTACCGAAACGTTTTTGGTAGCATGGACTGATTTGATATTTTTTTCGAAAAAAATATTGGAATAAGAAATGCGTCTTTTATAAATCAGCAGGTAGATAGGAGCTGGTCGTAATTTACATCTGTTGTAATAGTTGGTTTTTGTTGAATACTAAGAGTTCATTATTTGCATAATTAAACTTCGACTTTATTTTCTACGAGTATATGGCAGTCAGTTTTTTTACTAGACTTGCCAAAACACTTTCAATGACCTAGATAAATTAAATTAAAGTGTCTGTTTGTAATTTTCCAAATAACAGCTTTTTACTAAATGAAAGTACCTCTCAACGTAGCACCATTCACATAAAACATTTTTTTTTAATACGGGATTTTTATTGGTAGATGTTAGAGCGAGTTAGGATATTTGTATATTTGAATAGGAATAACGGTTCCGCTTATAAAAATTAAAACCCATGAAATCCAATTTGTTTTCCGACATGCACGCAAACGAAGTCGCGGACACAGCTAGCTTGAAATTGGGTAGCAGCAGGCCAACATACATTTTATACTATAGTCAGTATTCACCTAAGTTGAGGTATTATCCAGAATTCAACGAATAACAAAAAATAAAATACGATTCCACCCTTTCTTAATAACACTCATTCATCCCCAGATCTCATCGAGTTCAAACGTCATCCGGGACATTTACCCCAAATCTTCACAAAAAATACTTACCTAAATACAACTTGATAAGAAAAACGTTTAAACGACGTCATATCCCGTGCACGCACACCATTACCCATAAATTCTTTGTGTAGTAATGAAGCATGAGACAGAACGCATCAATGGATGGTGAAAGGGAAAACGTACTTGAACTAGGTACAGGGCGGAGCGCATCGATAGCGGAAAGTGGGTCACGGTCTGCCATCGCGTGGTGGATTCCGGGCCGATTCCGGGCCGGTCCGGGCGGAGCTGTGAACGTACCAGAACCGGGACCGTAACGTTAGAGGGAGTGAAGCTAGAGCGTGTTGGAGTATACTTAGCAGAAACTCGTGTGATTACGTTTTACGATTAGGCTTAATTATTATTGGAGGTTTTTGTGGGTTCACTTAGTACAGTGGCATGTTTTGTGTATTCATACGCGTATTTGACGCATTGTTAATTACCATTTCAAAGAAAAGTAAGGCCCTTGCTGTACATAGGTAGTGAATGAAAGAATTGTGTTTTTCCCGAAAAAAAAAATCAATACATGGTTATACATTTGAAAACGCTCGGTGAAATAGTAAACTAAGCTTTTATAAAAATAAAATATTAAGTATGTTTAAACCAGAGATTTTAGAGCACCAATTTATCATCGTATATCCTGCGGGAACTATCCATCTGTCGTGAAACAAACGGGCTTTTTTGTGAAATATTTTCAGTACAAGATTCATTGTGATCCTTAGTACGTGAGTAAGTTACGTGATGTCCAGCATGACCTAGTTCCAGTTACTGGCTTTTTTAATATTAAAAGTAAAATTTTAATGTCACTGGCTAGTATTCTAGACAGAACTTTAGCGCACCGTCTCAGTTTGCACGGAATATTCAAGTATACAGAGTGAAATTTTCTCCGAAATGGAATTATGTGTTTTGTTTCCCATACAAAAAATGACTACCTGCCTGGAATTTTGTGCCTTATAATGATTCTATTATTATTTGGTGATGAATAAATAATAATAAAGAGAAAGGACGAAAATATACAGGGTGGCAGGGTTATTGACGCGCGAATTGTTCTTGTTACCATGGATTCAGTACGTGATTCTATACAAGTCTCATGCGTTGAATATTTTAGTAGGTTATTAAAAAAAAATGTTCGCCATACATTTTGACTGTGTAGGTTCCATACAGTTTCTATGAAACAACAAATGTGTTTTTGGTAAGTGCCGAAAATTTTTGTGAGGTCTAGAATTATAATATAGTTGTCGCTGCCGGGCCGTATTTATTCAGCAAAGGAAGACCAAATAAACAATTTATCGACTTTGTTAAAGATGTCATAGCCATATGCTAGAAAGGGGATGACTACTGACATGAACACTGATACAGAAGTATGGAAGAATATTATATATAAATGGGGATAAAGGCAAGAGAATAATGAACTCAGGTATCCAAATAATAAAAACTAGAAATCTCTATAAAACTTAACCTATACACGAGCAAGTGACTCAAAGTGACTTATCTTCCAATGAATGTAGGAGTCTAAGTAAATCTTCGCCAGGATATCCGCTTGTGTGTGATGCTCTTCAAATAGGGTGGGCGTACTTACTATTGGCGCTACTTGGATGCATCGGATGCCAGCTCCGAGGTTGTGAATGACACGCGACTAATATTGTACAAACACTTGGCTACTCACCTGTCCTAGTTAGTTTATTTACTGGGAAGTAGGTACGTTGCATGTCTAGATCTATACATATTATTCATTAAAGACGCTTTCCGAGTTTGACCGCGTTGTTCTTCTAAAATATGCAAGGGATTTGGATGCTGTTTTCAAGATTATTTAGAACTTACGTGTATAGTCCTATTATACTACTTCTTACTAATAATATTACGAATGTGAAAGTATTGATCTTTAGGTGTTTAATTGTTTGTTACTCAATCACGCAAAACCGACAGAACGGATCTGGATGAAATTTGGCATACATATCGTCGTTGCAAATTTAAAATCTCCTATGTGTTAAAAGTAACTTTTCGAGAAAAACGAAAAAAACTGTTTCCTGAAAAAGAAACTGAGGAAACATTCTTATTTTTTTTTTTCAGATGTAAAGTGTAAAGGACTTATAATGTATTGAGATAGAATTTGTCTTATATCAATGTGTCGTTCAGCGTATATTTATATAAATTTAATTATTTTTCTGCACATAGGAAATTTAAGTTGCAACTTTTTGTCACATAAGTGGTTTTACAGTTTATTACATCAGGCACATAGGAGTTTTCGATGCTCAATAAACATGAGATTTGATTAAATTAGCGAATACTTTAACGATACATTAAAATCGCTTTTAAAATATATGCATAGCTCGTATTTGTGAAAATTGTTACATAGGAGATTTTAAATTTGCAACGACGATATATTGTAGTTTATAACCTAGATTAACACATAGGATATAATAAATATTTCAAAAAATGAATAGTACATATTTTTATCCTGTTCGTACGTTCTCTTAGGATAATTTCCGACCTCCAGGCGGGCGAAGACGTTGGCACAAGCTGGTACATTAATATTAAATAACGATATACGTAGATATTTTGGGGTTGCTAGTACACAATAAATTGGTCGAAGAAACTTCCACTTACGAATGTGCCTAGTTTTGAATAATGGAACAGTGCGTTGGATTTTGTAGGTGCGTGCTTGATTAGAGTGTTCCATTATATTCTGGTAAATTAATATATTTATTTATTTTATTTATATTCTATTAATTAAAGTAAAACCCATGTTTAAAGTTAATTTGCCTTAAACAATTTTACTCATACCAGCGGGATAATTGCGTAACAAACTAACAGTAAGAATGGTTTTAATTTGGCAGTTTAACAACGTTGATTGCATTATTTACGTTGCCGAGCAGACAAATTTTGCGAACTAATGAAGCAATGGATTACCAATATACTTCAAAATGATTATTGATGTACAGACGCCAGCAGAAAAAGCTACTACAATCTGTCAAATTTATTTGATAGGTTTCAACTTTATTGCTGAAGTATAAGGTTCAAGATTGATTGGGAAAATTTGACAGTTTCGAGTAGCTTTATGTGCTGGCGTCTGTACATGTATTACAAAATCATCCTAATGCAGGGAATTTTCACCGTGACACTTGGAAAGGCAAAGGCCTATGTTCAACAGTGCCCTAAATTTAATGATATAACACTGGAATCGGTGAAATTTAGTCGACGAAACCATATATGATACTAGCTGACCGGACAGATGTTGTCTTATTTTCTATAACTCGATCACAGCGCTATCTAGCGGGTCAAAATGTGAATCTAAATCATCCAGGGCAGCCACAAACATAAAAAAAATTGGTCCAACCGTTTAGAAGGAGTTTAAAGAGATACACGCCTAAACATAATTATATGTATAAAGATACAGAGTCCTTTCTCTTTACCCTGTTGGCAATGCAGAGGTATATGCAAATGTAGATAAAACCATCTTACGGAAATTATCTTCACGCCTTTAAGAGTTCTTAACAGTATCACTCAATTCAATGCTAGTTTATTTCCTTTATTACTCATCTCCTCGAACATCCCGATCTACTGCTTATGCTAACAGATTTAAGAGCGTGAGTAACGTGTACCGCGATGCGTCCATAGCAACAGTACGTACACTTAACACTTGTAATTCGTCTACAGAACGGTAATCTCATTATGTGGAGTTTTTACGGGTATTAGGTCATTGGTGTGATTCATATTACGTTTGTTTTATCTTCTGTAAGATGTTCACTTGTTTCGGGTGTTGAAGAAGTGTGATATGTGATCATATACTTAATGATAAATAAATAAGTCAAAGTTGTCTGAGGAAGGAAAGTAAAGGTCAATCATTCGAGACGGATTTACATTAGGAGATTAAAGTTCAGTCCTCCGTTCATTGTTTTTTTTTAATGATAATATTCCCTTAGTAATTCAGAACAAACAGAAATTTGAAGAAACAGTATAAATAATAGTAAAAAAAGCTATTAAAAATAAGTATTAGAGTAGCCAATAAATAAAATAGAAACAATGAAAATAAAGTTACAACTATTAATAGAGTGCCATTAAAACCTTGATTGTTGTGTCGTTAGTAAAATGTAACGCGAACAGTTTTATAGATTATTGTGAAAGTGAAAATTAATCTTGACTGATAGAAGTAATTGTCATGAAATGTATTGGTTTGGTAAACATGTACTTTTGTTGCAATGGTTTCGTTTTGCTTCAATGGAGTTATGATCTCTACGTGGATTACTGATTTACCGATTAGGTATCGGTAAATCACATCGTACATTTATATCCTCAGTAATATTTTATCAAGCAAAAAACAAGAAGATATACTTTCAATCTTTTATTATTTGCTTGCGGTTGATATTCAAAAGGTCTTTGGGATATTTTCAGATTTTTACTTACACAAGATTTCATGTAGTTTTGTTGGCGTTGTATACTTATTTTAATGTTTTTTTACTTAATAAAAGTTATGCTAGTACCTACACGTTGCGGTAAAATCAAAGAAATTACTATTTACTTATTTTTTAAATATATTTAACACCATCCGTTTGTGAGACAACTAAATACTTGAACATATCCCTAATAACCGATTCATGTGCCAAATGCGTACCTGGTAAATAAATCATAACTTAGCAGACGACCCTTTTATCTTTTAGATGCGCGTTAGCACGTTAACTGGTAACCTTCGGAATCCTTTCAAAGGATCAGTAGGCTTTACTAGAAGTTCCCATCGGTTGGTAAACCAAACGATCCGTTTTGGACAGACGAAAATGCCAAAATCGTATCCAATCAGACGAACAAAATCCTTTGTTAGATCGGTTAGTCTTTCTAGGAAGAAGATTCGGCTTTTTTGATTTATGTATAATTTGATAAAAGTTATATACATCATTATCATCATACCTAGCCTGTAATTTTCTCACAGCTGGGATACGGGCCTCCTCTCTCTGAGAGGGAGTGGATCATATTCGACTACGCGGGCCCAGTGCGTGTTGGTGGATATCATGTGTCTTCGAACTCTTGGTTCTAGGACATGCTGTTTTCTTCCACCGTTTTGAGAGCAATGGTGATGAAAATAAGTGTACAAAGTATAGTTCATGCTAAGGTTCGAAGTCGTTTGACCTACAACTTATCAGATGGGACCAATTCCACTGGGCCTTCACTGCTGCAAATTTATTTCAATAGTTCTTCAAATTGAAACTATTTCATGCATGTACATTTCAGTGTCGTGTTATATGTATATCGACGTTTTTAACGTTCATAATTAATAAAAAAAATCTAAAATATTGACGTCAAAAATGTATCTTTAAACAGTGGCTAATCATTTCCTTAACTGTGAGAAACGTTTACAAATAAAGGGGCTTATCCGTAAATACTCGATGGCTCGACGTAATTACATGATTTTAATGTTGCTGAAATGAGGTGTTCATTATTGCAGCATATTAACACGAAGTTTGAGTACGTACATACTCGTAGGGACACGGTATTTTATGTCGGTTGATGGTTGCTTGGTTGGAAAATTGTTTCAACATGTGTGTTTGTTCCCATAAAGCTTTAGAGCTAGCTAAACGTTTGTAATCTAGTTTCCATTGTGCTGTCCTTGAAGACTTTATATAGGTCCTTCCTTACTTAGTCATAGTTATGCAGTGTCATCTTTTAATTTTATTATGCAGCGTATTAAAAATAAATAGGGCAAGTTTATCATTATTTTATAAATGATAAACATGTGTTATTGAAATGAAAAACTTGTTTTTAGTCGAATATTAGTCCCTATCTTACCAATACTTACAACAATAGTTATCTAATTGTTTTTTTTTGTTTTTATGTACATTTGTTTCGACTAACTAAAGTCAATAAGTAGTAATAGCGCAATGGTTAAGATGTCAGGTTTGGGAGTACAATATCCGCGAATTCAAATCCCATCCGGTATACTTTTGATATAATCCTAATAATCTCAAAAACAGCTTACTTTCAGAGTAACACGACTAGGTAAGTACATTGTGTGATGCCCATTGCAAATGGTGCATATATATTTATATCTTTTAATAAAACCATGGGTTTTTAATTAATATCTTTTGCTCGGAAAATTCTGTGTAAATACCGTTTTGAAAATGCCTTTTCAGAACCATTATTCCTTACCAGTTCTGATAATAAAATATGTATAAAACTGCTTTGCACGAAGTAAACGGGCACTAGATTAAAGATAAATGGAGCAGTAAATATTAAACGGCCAATATTGGTACAAACTAGTGGACAATCTACAAGGTTGGCTATATGACGTCATGACAATGGTGATCACTGGCCGTAGGGGTGTGGGCCAATGGGCCATGGTACAGATTTGGGTTAATGTTCAACGTTATTTTTATATTGCCACTTAACGGGGGTGGGATGAAAAATGTGCCCGCTACGTCCATCAACAAGAAGTTTTATGATTCAACTAATTTTGGAAATTGATTTGCTGAAATTGAGGTTTATGTTTGCGAATAAAACTAGAATTATTCGACTGCGAATGTACTTACGTTATATAAATATTATCATGAACATAAACTGAGTGCCCACCTAAATACCATCTACCCGCATATTATGATAAGTATGTACATAATAGAACATCGTTCCGAATAATAGAAATGAACATAATAACAAGCTAATTGTCTACTTTACTTACTATATATCATAAATGGACTACATCAATAGTGCTTAACTAGCTATAGTAAAAACAATTCGTGTCAAAATACTCGCTTACGTTTAATTTCTTCAACGACTGGGGCTTCTAATCTGAACGATGAAAGCAATCGATGGCCCTCGTTAATGACACGGCCATCTCAACTAATTTGTACTAAAATATCTCGTTATATTCTATCGAAAGTCACAAGGTGGGTATCACAAGAATTTTAATGTAACAGTACCACGCGAATTAGTAATTAGGTACCCACCCTAGCGAACATTTGTATGAAATATTCAGAGGGACCTTCTGAACTAGCTAACTTGCGACGTTAAGCGTGAGAAGTTGGTGACTTACCAGTATTCGTCCGGTGGTGGTCTGACCGGATATGAGTTCGCCGGCCCAGTCTTTCGCTTCGGTCATGAACGTGCCCTCGAACTCTTGTTTGCCCTGCCGTGCCGCCTTCTGCTCCTTCTGCTTGGGGTCGTTGGGCGCCAGGTCCGGCTCCTTGTGGCAGCAGAAATACGTGCACATGCGCCATAACCCCACCACGAATAACCCGCATAAGAAGGTGATAATCGACGACAGCAGAAAGCACCACCATTTTCGTACACTGAGGCAGTCATCATCTTCAGGATAAGAGTCGGTCGACGCTGTAGTCGCCTCTTCCTCGGACGAAGCCATTCCCCGAGGGCGCGAGGCATCCAGTCAGGCGCGCCATGCACGTGCAGCGATGCGCGCGCCCGCACGCCGTGACCGCGCGCGACTGAGGGAGCACCGCGCCCCGCGGTCGGACGAGCGCGATCGATCCGCGCCGGCGCGTGCCGCACTGCACTACCGACCCGACGGAACCATGACCATCCTTCCACCCCGTTCACCACCTTCTCGCCTCCGATCCTCGATGCCAACTGATTCAGCCTCACTCCTCGTCGCGATCCGTGAGCATCGCCGAAACCGATACGGCAGGTTTTATGACTGCAGATGTTTCCGTAAAGATTTTTATTGAAGCCATAACAGAACTGCTCCTACATTACGTCCGACGCCACGCGCTGCCGACACACGAGTACTTTTATTTCTCTTCTAACTGTATTACGTACCTAATTGAAAGTGCATTTCGACGATTTTAACAAAGGTCAATGTATTCAGCCTGTGTCCCGATAAGCGTAGTGCTACGCCGCCCTACTGCGTCAGCGGGCGCTACGAAACTCGTAGACGTCTACGAACGCTACAATTGGTCGAGCGAAATGCGACCGAACATGTGTTCGGTTTCGTTCCAAAAGAACCCATTTGTCTTTTCTTTGTTACACACGGTCTATGTTTTATGTACGTTTCCAGTTAATATAGATGAGGCAATTAGTTGATAATGTAACAGAGATGTATTTACACGTTACATAAGTGAACCAGTAAGAAAATTTATAGTGTCACATATTTTTAATTAGGTAAATGTTTTGAACACAAAACACTGCGCAATCGTGAAGGAATTTTTGTAGAAATATTTGTTATTGCTGTTTGATTTCAAGTCTTTAAGAATTTTGTGTGTATTGCAACTAAACCATGCATTAACACTAAAACTATATCGTTGTATAATATTAAAACACTGGGTCTGTTGTTTTTATAATAAATTCTTAATTACCTATGAATAAATCTGAAGCTAAGTCGATACAATTAAGTAATTGATGGATCCATGATGTCGATACAATTCATTAGTAAATGGTCCACTCTGTATCATAATTTGTTCTTGTATTCAGATTCAGCGCAAGGAATGATGAGGATGATGGAATGATTGTTACATTATTAACCAGTAAAAGTAAACATGAACATTAACATTTGGAAAATATTACTGTTGAAAGTTGAGAGGAATGTTATAACTACAATCATTTGTAGTATGAGATAAACATTAGCGTATTATAGTAAGTTGTAGGTACATGTATCTGGAACTTACAGCACAACAATATTGTTTTTGCATCAATGGTTTTATCGGTGGTGGAGCGTTTATTCAATTCACGTTCCATTTCAAGACTATAACGATAACTTTACTAACCAAACCCAATACTTTACGTAATGTAAACCATATGAAAGAATGGCCGAAACTATTGTAGAACCAGTAAGTATAACTTGCGAATAAAAATAAACAAACCAAATATACCAAACTAATTATAGTTTCAACCGAAACTCGTAAGCAAAAAGTGATATTTTAATTGTAATTATGTACATTATCATAGGGAAAAGCACCCACAGTTTGGCACATCGCCAAATAGGCAAAAACTTCAAAACTAGTACACAGTACTGCGACCTTTACAGCGCTTTACTGTGCTCTGAATGTGTACCTACAATGGCAAGTTGGGGCCCACATCGTTTATTAATGTCGTTGCCAAATGGGTGGCATAAATATTGCATATGGATTGGTGGTCCTCCATGGAGGAAGAAATATTTGCTAAACGCGTGCTCCAATGCCAAGTTAATACCTACCTCGGTGACCATGTACCAACGTATTTTGAAAGCTAGTTTAGTAAATAAGTTAGATATTTATTTTAAGAATTACTTTGGAGAATTACACATATTCCCAACTAGCTTTTGCCCGCGACTTCGTACGCGTCAAATTTTTTCTCCCGTGACCCTTCCCATCGCATCGAATTGCCTGCACGTTTTCGTCCATTTTTCGTTGCTGCTCCGTTCCTTTTGATTGTAGCGGGATGTTATATAGCCTATAGCCATCCTAAATAAATAAGCTACCCAGCACAGAAGGACTTTTTTAATGAGGACCAGTTGTTCCTGAGATTAGCGCGTTCAACCAAACAAACAACTCTTCAGCTTTATAATATTAGTATAGGGGAGATCCTTGTACCTTGGGACACCTTGTACCTCGGGACAAGCTCATTAAATCAAACATTTTGCCTTGAGAAGTGGCAAGTGGCGACAATTAGTAGCTATTTCAATACAACATTCAGAATGCATGCAGTAAAGTTGGCCATTTTACCTCGTTCCTTAGATGTGGTATGCTGTGTGGTTTTTTCAACCGATTCTTTTTTTTGTAATCCACTTGAATCTTTGTTAATATCGAAATATTTTGAGGTAAGTATTGTAATTATGATACAATTAGTTGTTATTTACATTTGTAATCACTTATTTTAATATAATTAACTAATTTCCGTAATTCAAAAAATATAACCACATTTTGTTTTATACAATTGAAATTTGTACCTCGGGACAGCTGTTTTTTTGTACCTTGGGACTGTCCCAAGGTACAAGTTATTGCTTTTTTTCAAACTATTTATTTTAATGTTGTATTTTTAATTTCTGTTTTTACGTTTCTAGATGCCGCGTAATAAATATAAAGTCACCCGGCCAAAACCAAGTGAGGAAAATGTAAAAAATGCAGTTGAAATGGTCATTCCAAAACGTTTATCTATTAGGAAAGCTGCCAAAGAATTTCGTTTATCAAAATCTTTAATAGGCCTAATCTTTAATAGCATGTTATCTTAGAAAATGACGATTCATATGATTTGCCATAAACGCAAATTAATCGACATGTACATTCTCCCTATCCTTACATACGGCGCTCAAACCTGGTCTTTGACAGTTCAGCAGAGGACCAGGCTCGAGGTTCGCCAGGGAGCGATGGACCGTAGTATCCTCGGAGTTAAACTTACCGATCGGATAAGAAACACGATACTGCGCTCTAAGACACAAATCGTAGACGTCACCCAAAAAGCAGCCAAGCTCAAATGGGACTGGGCTGGACACGTTTGCCGCATGTCAAGTGCAATGTGGGCTAAGACTACCACAACGTGGGTCCCCGAAAATGTCATACGGCATCGCGGAAGACCCAGGCGTACATGGCGGGACGAACTCGACGCCTACATGAGGGATTGGTCCTTATTGGCTCAGGATAGAGTTGAGTGGAAAAAGGAAAGGGAGGCCTTTGCCCTGCAGTGGGACAAAACAGACTGATTATTATTATGTGATGACGTTCAAGAAGAAAACAATCGTGTGGAGTACGGTGAAAATTATTTTACTACTTCGAGCACAGAAGACTGGATTCAGTGTGTCACCTGTCGATTCTGGGTACACAAAGATTGTATCTTTTTTGAAAATTACTGTTAGAAATGCGTTCATCTAAATTCGTTTCCAATGTCTTAAATATCTTTAACAGAGTATTTAAGTTGCCCATTCATACCTAAATTTCCAGCATCTGAAATATTTATGTCAACTGATAGAAATAATATTCGTCTGGCGGAGATTACTTTTACAAAAATGTGTCCCAAGGTACAAATATTGGTGTCCCAAGGTACAAGCCATGGTTGTACCTTGGGACAAATATCCTAAAGTAATTAATTGTAATTTTCTCATTGATACAATACAATAGGCCGTGTGTTGCATCATTGTATTGTAATGTTATTGGCTACATACTAGAAATTTCAAAATTCATGGCCATAGATCAATTTGAACTTAAATTATGGAGGTTTAAACAAAAGTGTCCCAAGGTACAAGGATCTCCCCTAGATAAGTCCTGGAAACCTATCACAGAAAAACTTGTACCAGATTTATGATGGAACTTGATCAGCGATGCTGACATTTTTCTTAGTTTTCTACGATTCATTAAGAGGATGCTTATCGAGTATTATAATGCGAGATTTAGGTTGTTTTAAAACATGATTTACTGCCATTTCTTTTTCAGATGGCTTGATTTTGAACTTATGTTTATTTCTGTCGTTTTTATTTTACGAACGAGAGTTCTGAGTAGCCAAAATCAAAAGCAATCCTTTGCCCATTTTCTCTAAAAAGAGTTCGAACTTTCTGGTATGGAAGCTGACCATATTCATATCGACCCACTACCACTTTGTTTATTCTTTTTGAAATTGCAGTGCACGTTGATAAATGATTTTATTTCTGTAAGTATGTTTGTACAAACATTTTTGCGTGTCAACGATATTTTGTTAAAACTAACTAACACGGTACCCCAAAGAGTCACGTTACCGAGATATTTGAAGGTAAAAATCGACATATGAGTACAATGATAATAATTAATAAAAATTGACTTATTACGTGTCTATAGGCGGTCAGATTGTATCGAAATAATCGTTCCCAGGTTGATTATTTTTATTACAGTTTATTGAAAGAGAGTAGGTACATTGCATACTAATAGGAGCACGAGAAAACGACTACTACAATTAATTATACATATATCCACTAAATCGCATCAGAACGTGTAGACGTCAAAATGATTTGTAAATATGTGATATTCTCCATTTACAGCAAAATTCACAAAACAGTCGCCGGTTTGAGGTCAATCGAAATTCAAAATGTATCTATACTTCTATACTAATATTATAAAGCTGAAAAGTTTGTTTGTTTGGTTGAACGCTATGATCTCGCGAACTACTGATTGAAATTTAAAAAAAAAAAATAGTTTTGGGTAGCTCATTTATTGAGAAAGGCTATAGGCTATATAACATCACGCTACTACCAAAAGGAGCGGAGCAGCAATGAAAAATGTTACAAAAACGGGGAAAGTATATTCCTCTTGAGAGCTTCTGTTGCGTGCGCTGTGTAAACCGTTAAAATTACTCAACAATCATGTAGGATGAAATTGTACCTTTTAAAAAGTTCTTGAAAAAAAAGTCCGCGATAGTATATTATGTCTATCTTTTAAGGTTGGTTTTTTTTTGGATGGGAAATAATCAAATGACTTCTCCCGCTCTGGGCGGAGCGGGATGGCGTGTCAGACTTTTACTGACTTAAACCCACCCGTGTTCCTTCAGTTGCCCAAGTGCCAGGGTCACGGTATCTCTTTCAAACAATCTCGCGACCCTGGTAGGCATCGGTTCTAGCAGACCCCTTCAGTGCTGCTGACATCTCTTTGAGGCGCGCGTGGAACACTACGCGCCGTCGACCCGAGCCTGGTCCTTACCGGGCGGCGAGCTACCCATTGCTCGCCACCCGCAAGCTCGCGCCTACGGTGGCCGGGAGTCAGCTATCGACTCCCGATACCCAGGGCGTCTCCTCCTGCGGTGGCTAGGGACGTGAGGGCGGAGAGACTGCCACTCCCTCACGCGCCCCGCCTCCTCCTTCGCGAGCATTACTGCTTCGCAGAAGGAGGTGACGGCTTCCCATGCCCTCTCGCTCCGTACCATAGCTCGCACCAGGGCTGGACGCGAGAGGTCGCCGCCGCCGATCGCCTCCACGAGGACACGGCGGTGCTCCACCCAGGCAGGGCACACCTCCACCGTGTCCTTCAGACGATCCTCGCAATGGAAACACCCGGGCGTTTCCTCCCGCTTTATCTTGAACAGGAACCCACCGAAGCACCCATGCCCGGTGAGAACCTGCGTCAGGCGGAAGGTGAGAACGCCGTGGCGCCTCTCTATCCACTCCTCAAAGAGAGGACTTACCGCCGGAATTGTGGCGTGCACAGCGCTGGGTTGCGACAATCGTACCCGCTATGTCGCCATGAGATCCTGCCGGAGCTCGGTCTGCCATGCCGCGATTTGTCGTGGCAGCGGAGTTTCACCCCGGCGTTTCGCCTCCTCGCGCCACTCCCACATGTGGGCGAGGATCTTTGCCTCGAGATCCCATGGCGGCACTCCGGCAAAGAGGCTCACCGCCTCACAGGAGACCGTGCGGTATCCCCTGACTAGCCGGATGGCCATGACCCTCTGGGCCGCACTCAACTGGCGCGCTGGGCGTAGCCTCAATGAGGACGCCCACACCGGTGCCCCGTAAAGGGCCATGGACCGCACGACCCCCGTGTGGAGCCTCCGGCGTTTGTACCCCCAGATTGGGTTGGAGCCGCTTTAAGGCAGCCCCAGCCCGCTCCAGTCTGGGAGCCAAACGTCGGAAGTGCTCGGCGAAGTTCCACCGGCTATCGAGGACAAGTCTCAGGTACCTACTTCATCGTTGACTCGACGCCGATGTGAACCCCTACCGTGAGTTGCGAACCCGCGGGTGGCGCGTTCCGAGGACCATGAAAGCCCATGGCCTCGGACTTGTGCAAAGCCACCTCCAAAATAGTAATGTTGTTATTAAATAATTGTAACGATTATGACCGCTGCTGACATGTCTAATTCCGATAGTGAAGTTTTTTAAAAGTTTATTGTTATGTTTCGGTGGGTGATTAGGAGGACGTTAAGTGATTTAAACACTCAATATTACTTTTTTTTAATACTATACTTTTTTGTTTTAATTCTTATAGAAGGCTGCCATTGTTGAAATAAAATAAATATTATACTGTTTTATAAAAGAAAAAAATATTTCTCTAACTTAAATTTTTTTGGTTGACCGTACTTTTCCAAGACATAACTTTGTTTATTTTACTTGTGGTCCCAAAATACTACTAGAAATATTTACTATATTAATAGGTGGAATCTGGGACCGCGGTCCCGGTCCCGAAAGCTCCACGACCCCATAAGTGGATAGGTAGGTATATGATACAATAAACCAATTTGCGTTGTGCGCTATGCACTGGCAAAGGAATTATTTGATTAACTCACCAATCGGTCTGGAGATGCGTAGTGATTCTATTAACTGATCCTGATTGGTCGGCCATGACCTTTATTGAATAATCTTCTACTGTTGATCGTCGGATCCTTTAGGTATCTTGCTGTCTTCAGACCTTCCGAGTTTTCATTATTATTATTAGCCTTTGCAGAATAGGTATTACCTACTCATTTTTTTGCAAATACAAATAACACTGCTTGTCTCTGCATCACCCAAAGATTGACTGGTAGGAAATGCCTATGGTATTAAGTGCACCTCTGTACATTCCTGTGTCTGAAGTGTCAAATAAATAAATATGTACAGGATGAATGACGCCTTAGGTTCGACTGTTGTGTTGTTAGCATAGGTTGAAGTTACCAGAAGTACCTACTACCAACAGGGTACTCCCATCCCCCCCGTATATGGTAGGTAATTAGCAGTAGTTAACTCCATTTGTGTGTAAAAATATTTAGCCAACCTCGTAACAGCAGAGGGGTAATTGCGTAACTTGCTATCAGTAGAAATTGGTTTCATATTGATAGTTAAACAACATTCATTGCGTTATTTACGTTGCTGAGCTTACAATTTATTCGAACAAATGATGCAATGGTTTAGAAATAATCTTCAATCCCATTCAGATTCTGTTAAATAGTGCGTTTCGCAATTAGGGTGCAGGGTTATCAGTTATCACCCTAAATGTTTAATGCACATCATAAAATGACTAGGATTAGTACTTATTTGTCCGTGATGTTTAGATAATTGCAAACAGGTAAACAGGTACCTACCTACTCAAAATCAAATCAAAATCAAAAGTCATTTATTCAAACTAGGCTGAGAGTCAGCACTTTTTGAACGTCAAAGTCACATAAGACAGTCCCCCCAAAACGCCCGCCCTTCGACACTTCCTAGTGCTTTGGCTGGGAAGAAGAAGTGGCGGAACAAACTCCCCAGCAGCACTGCTGTCTGTTAAGTTAGAAGAACTTGATTCTATACAATATTGTATAAGTTATTAATATAATAAAACAAAACATACATTATTCGCCATATGTCAGCTAGCACACGCCATTATACCAACAAAACATTGAAAACTAAACTCAAGCTGAAATGAATAATGAAACAAAAATCGTAAACAGAACTTAAAATCTTACTAAAGCCTCCAGGCATAAAGGGCGTGCCCGCTTACATATACAACGATGCAAATGATACATAGACACAAAAAATGAAATTAAAAGAAAATAAAAATAAATTAACAAAAGCAGTTAAATAAAAAAAACAATTATATGAACTACCCATATAAACTGTCAGTGTGTGAGTTACAGTAATTACAGAATGTAAAACAGTGTCATAGAAGAAAAAATAAATATTATCTACACAATTAAGTTAGCAACTAGTTTGATAAACTCTAAGACTGTCCTATGGAGCGAGACCAGCATGTTTCCAAGCGTTCTTATCTTGAATGTAGTCCTCTAATTTGTAATAAGCTCGTTTACAAAGTGTAATTTTAATATGACTTTTAAACCTCCTTTCATTTAATTGCAATATATCAGAAGGTATTTTGTTGTAACATTTAACACAGTACCCCATAAAAGATGTATGTACTTTTGCTAATCTGAAAAATGGTTGATCTATCTTGTCTTTATTTCTAGTATTAAAATTATGTCTATCGCTTATTTTATTAAAAAGATGTAGATTTTTTCTTACATACATAATATTTTCGTAAATGAATTGGCAAGGTACCGTCATAATATTAATCCTTTTAAATAGTTCCCTGAGGGATTCGCCGCGACATAGATTATAAATGGCTCTGACAGCTCGCTTTTGCAAAATAAAAATGGATTCAATGTCAGCAGCCCTACCCCACAGTAAAATGCCATACGACATAATGCTGTGGAAGTAGCTAAAATAGACCAAACGCGCGGTTTCTACATCTGTTAACTGTCTTATCTTTCTAACAGCATAAGCGGCCGAGCTTAACCGCCCCGCAAGAGATGTTATATGAGGTCCCCATTGTAATTTCTCGTCTAGCGTGATTCCTAGGAAAACCGTTTGATCAATAAATTCCAGTTTTTCCCCATTCAATAAGATGTCACATTCGCTACCTCTGACATTAGGCAATTGAAATCTAATGCACTTGGTTTTTTTTTTATTAAGTACCAAGTTATTTACCGTAAACCAGTCTTGGACCTGAAGAATGCAGTTATTGACGTCGTCAAGATTTTGAGACCGTCTGTCGATTTTAAATATCAATGATGTGTCATCTGCAAATAACACCATCTTCGGTTGGTTTGGAAGTAGATGGGGTAGATCATTAATGTATACTAAAAAGAGGAATGGACCCAATATCGAGCCTTGAGGAACGCCCATTGCCATTTCAGACCCCAATGAGTTTACGCCGTTTACTTGGACTTTGACTGTTCTATCCTTCAGGTATGATCTTATTAAGTCAAGAGCTGTATTTCTAATTCCATAGTGCTCTACTTTCAGCAAAAGTGTCTCATGGTTTACGCAATCGAACGCCTTGGAAAGGTCACAAAAGATTCCAATGGCATCTTGTGCTTCTTCCCAGGCGTTAAAAATGTTCTTTATTAGGGTAACACCAGCGTCGGTGGTACAACGCCCTTTGGTGAAACCGAACTGGTGTTCATGAAAGATGGAGTTTTTATTAAAGTGACGTAACATTTGATTGAGCATTAACTTTTCAAACACCTTACTGAGAACTGGCAGAACTGACACGGGCCTATAATTGTTTGGTTCTTTACTATCACCGGATTTAAACAAAGGAACTACTTTGCTGTGTTTCATCAGATCCGGAAAGACTCCTTGGTCTACACTGGTGTTAAATATGAAAGCTAAATAGGGTGCAATGGTTTCAATAATAGAACTACAAAATTTGACAGACATTCCCCAAAGATCTTCTGTTGATTTAATTTTAAGATCTTTAAAAGCTTTTATAATAGCCTGGGGGTTAGTATGCTGAAACCTAAACTCTAAAGGGCATGCCCCTACATTCTTTTTGAGTAAGGCAGCGGAAAGCGCGGGTGACGAATTTAAAGCTTCAGTAGTTTTAACGGGAATATTAACGAAAAAATTTTGAAATTCCTGAGCTATTTCTATATCTGAGTTAATGGGGCCATGTGCAGTCTCTAAATTAAATTCAGTATTACGCTTTTTTTTCCTACCTGTTTCATCATTTATTATTTGCCAGGTAGTTTTTATTTTATCATCCGCTGATTTTATTTTATTGCTAATATAAAGCGCTTTAGCTAAGTTGCAAACACTTTTAAAAATTTTTGAATATTTTGCAACATACTGATGAAAGCTTCTATTAGTCATATGTTGCTTTAGGCCATAAAGTTCAAAAAGTTTTTCTCTGCTTTTACGTATACCTGGAGTTGCCCAATCACTAAATAAGAACTTTGTGCAAATACTTTTAGTCTTTAGTGGGAAATTGTCATTAAATTGCGTGTTTAATAATGAGAAGAACTCGGCGTAGAACTCATTTGGGTCACATTCATTATTAAAACTGTGAACACATAATGTACTGGCCAAAGAATGATTAAATTTCTCTAGATTTTTACATGTCATTGGCCTAAACCTTATTTGAATTTTTTGTAGAGGTATGTACGAGCAAAATGTTACTGTTTGACCACTGTGATCAGATGGCAACTTATTTACAATTTGTACGGTCTCATCGCCGTACATTTTTCTTGCTTACTCGTCAACCTACTTTTGGCCAACGATGCGCCTCACACTGTCGCATAATAAAATGACATGACGGACGCATTTCAACGTAGTAAACTTATAACTCGGTAGCTATCAACAACTGAGAGAAATAATCGCCTTCCACTGCTGTAATTTACTTTTACATTAAATATACTCAACTTGTGCATTTTAGTGGAAAGGTGTTTCTCTATACTAACTTCAACTTAACAATCTTCACGACAAATCAGTGTACGGAGTTAACTACTTACAACCCGTACATTTATGGTCCTTCGAGCATTCGTGTATTTTGGTGTGTTTGTGGCTCTTGATACGGTAGCGAATCGGTCCAATTGGTCTCCCACAAGCGGGTCGCCCCAGTTGGATTGAGAAGGCGCACATACCTGATCAGAGTACAGGCACATTGAATACTGGAAGAAACTGAAATTACTAGAAGAATCTTCAACTACTGGAAGAACCTTCAACTAACTACCAGAAGAACTTCAACAACTAGAAGCTCTTCAACCACTGGAACCAACTACACCAGCACAGCATTCGTCAACTGGAAGTACCTTCTGTAGTCAAGATGAATAAGCTGTCATTACAAGCAGCATGTTTTGAAAACATCAAAACATTATGCAACAACTATAACAAGGATAGCAAAACAAGAAAAACAAAGGAATATTTGAACAAGCGGCTCTCGTCTTTAGAAGCTCAATGGGTGGATTTTAATGCACGACATACACTACTGTCGCAAGAAATCGAAGATAAAAACATGAACTATTTTATGGACGATGTCTACGGTAAGACAAAAATCATGTACGAGACCACTAAAGCCGACATGTTAAAACTCTTGCAAGCTGCTGAGGAGAATGTGAAATTTGACCTGTCAGACTCGTCGGCGGGAGAAACTGATGAGAAGACAAAGACTTTACTGACTCAACAGGAATGTAACTTTAAGGCCATTGATCGAGCTATGGGTAAAATTGATTTTGACAACTTTAGCGAAAAATGGGAACTTGAGGATCACTTGTCAATCTTGAAGTCGAAGTGGGAGCGTATTGACAGCACTCATTGGGAACTGGGAGCCTTACTAAAAGGCTCGAAAAACACGTACAATGAAATGTTCAACAGCATGGAAGCCAAATATGATGAAGCGAGGAAACGACTGAAAAGCAAGATGTGGTCCACCGCTCATCATCAACAATCAGCACCAAGAATCGAGATCCCAGAGTTTTCGGGCCACTACAACAAATGGAAATCTTTCAAAGATCTTTTCCTTGAAACGATCCACAAAAACCCGTCATTAAACAAGGCTCAAAAAATGCAGCATCTAAAAACCAAGCTGAAAGGTGAAGCAGAAAGACTAGTGCAACACTTGAGCATTAGCGCTGACAACTACTCTTCATGTTGGGCGATACTGACTCAACGTTACGACAACCGTCGACTACAGTTCTCATCCTTTATGAACACGATGCTGCAGTTGCCTGTAATACATAAGCCAGACGCTTATAACTTGAAGAAGCTGCATGACGTAACAACGGAATGTCTGAACGGCCTAACAAACATTGACTTAGACATATCTAGTTGGGATCCCATGATTGTGCACGTGATGGCACAAAAACTAGACTGTGGGACCTACAATGAGTACATAAAGAGTTTGCATGATAATAGAGAAGTGCCAACACTGCAAGAATTTCTGGTGTTCTTGGAAAATCAATTCACGGCATTTGAAACTATGAAGAGTTCCAAGAAAGACTCACAGAGCTCAGAGAAGGCAGCTGGGACTGAAAAACATGTTTCTCGAAATAACGAGCATAAGAAATGGCATCCGAAAACTTACCACACTTCATACGGGCAATGCCCTCTTTGCAAAAACAATCATGTTTTGATGCGATGTCCGCAATTTATTGACTCGGATACAAAGCAACGAAACAGCGTAGTTGCAAAATTGCGTCTATGCAAAAACTGTCTGTTTCGACACGAAAACGAAACTTGCAATTCTGCGAAAACTTGTAAAGAATGCAATATGAAGCATCATACGCTATTGCATTATAGCAAATCTAATAATAAAACAACAAACTCAACGAGTACTGAAAACCAACGTTCAGGTCAACGACCATCGAAAGAAGCTGAAACACCGAGTTCCAATCATCTATCTGCCAACGAGACGGAAGTTTTACTCACAACCGTCCAAGTTAAGGTCATGACGATAGACGGGACTTACATAAACCTTCGCGCACTTGTTGATCAGGGCTCACAAGTCAACCTGATCACTGAAAATGCAGCACAACTTCTGAGACTACCAAGAAACAAACTAACTGCAAAGATATCAGGAGTTGGATCTGTCTCAGGCGACTGTAAGGGACGACTAAGCATAACATGCAAATCAATCCACTCGGAGTATACTTTCAACGCTGAAGCATTGATTATGAAGAAACTAATCAACAAACTGCCGAACAACACATTTGAACGACCAGAGTGGTCGTATTTGAAAAACATAAAACTAGCAGACCCTGAATTTAATATTTCAAGGTCTGTTGACATTTTATTTGGAGCTGACGTTTATGCCGAAATTATCCAGGACGGAGTACTAAAAGGCACCCCAAGGTCACCCGTTGCGCAACAGACACAACTGGGATGGATTTTGTGTGGAAAACTAGAAACTTTTAACTGTAACGTCACCCTCCTAGACTTGACTGAAATAACAAAATTTTGGGAGTGTGAAGATGTCACTATAAAAAACACTGATCAAGCACAAGAGGATCAGTGTGAAACTTACTACAAGAAAACGACTCGCCGTGATTCAGATGGAAGATACATTGTGAAGATGCCCTTATGTCCGGATTATCAAAATAAAATCGGAACATCGAAAACGATCGCAGTATCACAATTGCTACAGCTGGAAAGAAAGTTTCAAAGAAATGGTCCACTTGAGCTGTTATACAAAAACTTCCTTAAAGAATATCTAGAGTTGGGCCATATGAAACTAGCAAAACCCATTCCTTCTTCAACTACTGAATGTTTCTTACCACACCACGGAGTACTTCGAGAAGAGTCTACTACCACAAAACTCAGAGTTGTCTTCAATGCATCTCAGAAAACTAAAACGGGATACAGCTTGAACAGCTAACAAGAAAAAGGCCCCAACCTACAAAAAGATATCCAAGAACTTATCATAAAATGGAGAACTTACAAATACGTGTTTACCGCTGACATCGAGAAAATGTACCGATGCATTTGGCTGTCTGAGGAACAACAACCTTTGCAAAAAATTGTCTGGCGACCTACTCCGTCAGATAAATTGCAAGAGTATCAACTTTGTACTGTTACTTATGGCACTAAGTCCGCACCGTGGTTAGCCATGAGAACGATCAAACAACTTGCCTACGATGACGGTAACAAATACCCCATGGCTGCCAAAGTACTACTAAACGAAGCATACGTCGATGACGTCATCAGCGGCCACAACTCACTGAATGCGGCCCAAGAACTCCAAACATCGCTCATCGAAATGTTAAAAGGAGCCGGGATGAACTTACGCAAGTGGTCCAGTAATGAACCAACATTGTTAAAAAACTTAAGGGATGACCAGATTTCAAGCAGAATCACCTTTGATTTCAAGCAGGAAGAATCTATGAAAACTCTAGGACTTGGTTGGAATCCGCAGGCCGACACATTTGTGTTTAACTGGAAATTTGAAGAAAAATGTCGACCGGAAATAACCAAAAGGCGGCTGCTTTCTGAAATTTCACAACTTTACGACCCACTGGGTTGGCTATCACCAATAACTATCGCGGCGAAAGTTATATTTCAAGAAGTGTGGGTCAACAAACTTGATTGGGATGATCAGTTACCGTCACATATAGCAGATAAATGGCTGAAACTGAGAGCTGACATACCCAACGTAAAAAACATAAGTATTAAGCGCTGGGTCGGTTCAATGAAACAGAAGATCAAACTATATGGATTCTGCGACGCCAGTGAGAAAGCTTACTCCTGCGTGGTTTACAGCTGCGTCAGAGATGAACAAAACAAGGCAACAATAACATTACTTGCTGCTAAAACAAGAGTAGCGCCGTTATCAATGATCACATTACCGAAACTTGAACTATGCGGTGCACTTTTACTTTCGCAACTCATCGTAAAAATCAAAGAAGCGCTGAATGAATTCGAAATCACTACGAGCGTTTGGTGTGATTCTCAAGTGGTCTTGGCATGGATACAGGGGGACACATCTAAGAGAGAAAAATACGTCGCCAATCGAGTTGCAAAAATTCGACAATGCATACCAACAGAGCAATGGCACTATGTGAAGTCTCAAGATAACCCCGCAGACTGTGCATCAAGAGGATTGCTACCAACAAAGCTAAAAACATTCAGCTTGTGGTGGCAAGGCCCTACATTTCTGACTACATTCCAAGAACAAAGTCGTGAAGAAAACAAAACATGCACATTTACGACTAACTTAGGCAGCGAAAGCCAAGCGAAAATGAACGCTAAAAACAATTCAACTTATAATTGTATTCAGAACTTATTAACTAATTGCAGTTCATTGACCAAAGCAATCAGAATTGTAGCATGGATACAACGATTTATCGGAAATGCACGTAACAGCACAAAACGTGACACCGGTTGCCTCAGTTTTTGCGAATTAAACAATTCTGAGGAACAAATAATAAAATATGTGCAACAAACGGAACTTACGCAAGAATATAAACAACTAATGAAGAAAGAAAATATTTCGTCGAAAAGCAACATTTATAAACTTAGACCTTATCTGGACAACAACGGCATAATCCGAGTTGGGGGTCGACTAAACTACTCCAGTTTACCCTTTGAAATGAAGAATCCAATTATTCTACCTAAGAGTGGGCGACTTACTGACCTTGTGATACAAAAGGCTCACCTCACGACTTTACACGGAGGAGCCAGGCTAACTTTGGCGTATATCCGACAACGATACTGGATCGTTGGCGGCAATAGAGCTGTGAAAGCTGAACTACGGCGCTGTGTGCGCTGTCACCGCCACAGGCCATCGGAACTCAATCAAGTAATGGGAGAACTCCCACCACAACGAGTCACACCTTCGCGACCATTCACCCACACTGGAGTTGACTTCACAGGACACGTCGAAGTCAAGCTCAACAAAGGAAGAGGAGTGCGTACTTCTAAAGGATACATATGCATATTCGTATGCATGGTGACAAAGGCTGTGCACATCGAACTTGCATCGGACTTAAGTACTGAAACCTTCATAGCAGCCTTCCAGAGAATGTGCTCCAGGCGTGGTACACCAAGTCACGTCTACTCAGACTGTGGGACGAACTTCATCGGCGCATCAAGGTTGCTTCAGAAAGAATTTGAAGACTTCAAGCAAATCTTGTCGCCTGACTTCTTCAACAACATCGCAGACATGGGAGTGCAATGGCATTTTAATGCACCAGCCTGGCCGACTGCTGGTGGACTATGGGAAGCAGCGGTCAAATCGATGAAGTATCACCTTCGTCGAGTGCTAGGAGACCAAAAACTGACGTACGAAGAATTCACTACCCTACTTGCGAAGATAGAGGCGTGCATGAACTCCAGGCCGCTCTGCCAGCTCACTGAAGACCCCGAAGAATTTTATAACTACCTGACACCGGGCCACTTTCTAACGGGGGGACCAACAATGTCTTTACCACGTGCTGACTATACTGACGAAAACAAAATAAATTTAAGAAAACGATGGCAGTTAACGGAACACATGCATCAACAGTTTTGGAAGACTTGGTCAAGCGAATATCTTTCTCAACTACAATCACGCAGTAAATGGAATAATCCAAGGAAAAACCTAAGCGAGGGGGACATCGTATTAATCCGGGACGACAATTTGCCTCCAGGAAAATGGGCCATGGGACGGGTGCTAAAACTTCACCCTGGAGCGGACGGATATGTCCGAGTGACAACCCTAAAAACCAAAACTGGTGTCATCAAACGACCCATTGTAAAACTATCAATTCTACCCATCAATACTACTAGCAACAAAAGTGATGAAGAATGCAAACCAGATTTACAAAATGCTGAGACATCTGAAAAAACTTCCACAACAAAACCAACTACGAAAAAATGTCTTACAAACATTTTAATGTCTCTTTTCACAATGTTAATACTTGTGAATGGATCATATGGTTCACAACAAAGCTCAGGCACTCAAATTACCAACCTGGAACCTGAGAGACCGATTTACTACGACACCGTTGGCAAGGTTGAACTGATTCACGATGAATGGACTTTGCTTACGTACTACAACTTAACTAACTACTGGAACGGCATTCAACATATAGAAAATTACATCAACGGAGTATATAGCCTTTGCGAGAAGATCCACCAAAGTTACTGCAAACCTACCATCGATCAACTTTCCCACGAGATGGAACTACTCAACTTCTACAATACAATCCTGCTGGCTCCTCACAAGCAGTTATCTTCGCGCAAGAAGCGCGGCTTGATTGACGGAGTGGGCATGATAGCAAACAGCTTATTCGGTGTTTTAGACCAGAAATTTGCGGACAAATACCACAAAGACATTGAAGCAATATAACAAAACGAAAACTATTTACGTGAACTTGCAAAAAATCAAACGTCGATTATGCAACTGCAAAATGACGTATTGAAGAAAAATGATGCTAACATACAACTTCAGTGTAAAATGATAGAAAAATTCATGGAAGAAACTAAGACAAACCTAGCCAGTATTGAAACAGAAATACAGATATCGATGGCAACAAGTTACTTCAACTCCGCTGCACTCACAGCATCTCTACTGCTACACAATCTCAAAGAAATTCAAACCATGCTCCTGAATACTCTCACTAATGTATACAGTGGGCATATGGACGTGCACTTGATATCACCAGTCAACCTTCTAAAACAACTGGAAGATATAGCTGGCAGATTACCGAGAACACTGTCATTACCAACAGAAAATATCAAAGAAGATATCAAGGAACTTTACAAGTTGTTTTACGTAAAAGCCCGAATAACAATGAACTACTTTATGTTTGAAGTTCACATTCCTTTAATTTCGGATGTGGAGTTCACCTACTATCGGGCCATCGCTTTACCATTCAAGAGAGACTCGAATTACAAACTGATGCAGTTATCTTCGCAATACATTGCCGTAAACTTTGAGAAGAATTCTTACATCTCACTAAAAGATGAAGATATCAAGCTATGTATCAAAAGGCAAAAACATAACTTCATTTGTAACGCAAACATGCCAGTCTTCAACTTACAAAACAAAAATGCTCCGTGCGAAGCAAAACTCCTGGGTCACCGTACTACTACGTCACCGTGTGACGTACACAGCGTGTCATGCGAGGAGGAATGGATTAAGTTACAAGAATCAAACAGCTGGCTTGTTATTTGTTGCGGAAGGTGCGAATTACGTACAGTTTGTGATAACGACGTAATATCGCAAACAATCACATCGACGGCTATAGTTACATTGAATCAAGGATGCGTACTGCGATCAAAAGATCTCACCATCACTTCACACAATCAGTACAACAGCAACCTCAACGTGAACTATGACATGCACGTACCGAACCTGAATTCGCCGATAAACAACATTGTTAACGTGACACTACATAACACGCCACATGAACTGTTCCGCCTTAAGAAAAACGACTTCGCGGAAATTGACAAAAAGCTGCGGTTCCAAGAAGAGCACGAGCCTAAACTACCATCCACTATCACAGACCATGACGTACATCAATATGTAATTTGTTACCTTTTACTAACAATTGCTGTCATCACTTTCCTGTGGATAATAATAAGGAAATACTGCAGGGTGCTCAGAATCCAACTTCCAAGGAAGAAAAATAAAACACCAACGCATGAAGATATCGAGCTTCAACCAATGGGATCTCGACAACAGACTGCCAGAGAAGACAACCAACGGTCGCCCACGGACGGCTGCGACGTTCAACATCAAGGACATCAAGACAACATTGCTTTTACTTTTAATAAATTCATTTGACTAATTGTACATTTATCTTTACTTCTTTACTTTATTTTTTTTTACTTTGTAAAGGCGTTTCTTTCTCTCTCTCTCTACTCATCTTTGCTTCTTTAGGGGGTTGCCAATATGTACGGTCTCATCGCCGTACATTTTTCTTGCTTACTCGTCAACCTACTTTTGGCCAACGATGCGCCTCACACTGTCGCATAATAAAATGACATGACGGACGCATTTCAACGTAGTAAACTTATAACTCGGTAGCTATCAACAACTGAGAGAAATAATCGCCTTCCACTGCTGTAATTTACTTTTACATTAAATATACTCAACTTGTGCATTTTAGTGGAAAGGTGTTTCTCTATACTAACTTCAACTTAACAATCTTCACGACAAATCAGTGTACGGAGTTAACTACTTACAACCCGTACACAATTTGTTTGTGTAAGTAATCACAGTTACAAAAAATATTATCTATACAAGTGGCAGAAGAAGCTGTCACTCGGGTAGGTTCCATAAAAACATTTGACAGATTAAATGACTTAAAAAGACTTAATAATCTGGAAGTATTTGAGTTACTTTCTAATAAATTTATATTAAAATCACCACATATGACCAGTGACTTACTACTAGTACTAAGTTTCTTTAGCACCTCTTCCATTACAGAATCAAACACAGATAGATTCTGGTAACTTGGAGGTCTGTATACACATACTATAACATGCTTATCAAGCTCAACACAGGACAGCTCAACAGTGTGTTCAACAGACATCCCAATGATGTCTTTTCGTTCTTTCGATTTGATAGAATTTTTAACCAATATTAATGATCCGCCATGTATCATGCGTTTTCGGCTGAAAAAGCTAACTACACAGTAATTTTCATAATTTATTGACTTTACTTGATGATCTTTTAACCAATGTTCAGTTAAGCAAATGACATCAAACTTGGTGTTTTCTAAAAACAATTCTATTTCAAGTAATTTGGAAGAGCAACCTTGGATATTTTGATTATACAATTTTAAAGTGTGTTGCACTCCCTTTGGTTTTTTATTTTCATGACTAATAATGCCAGAAGATATCTTTTTATTATTCCCTAACAATAATTGGTTATTTGAAAGGGTACCTTCTGTTGTCTTATTACCTAGTTTAACGAGTTATCTGGAGTGACCTTCACTACTATAACTGAAGAGTCAAGAATGCCTGTCTGAGTTCCAGCAGGAAGAGAAAACCCTATCTGACTGCTAGTGGCCTCCGAGGATGTTGGTATTATAGATTTAGTAGTTAAACTAGGCAACATAGACTCATCACTAACACTATTTCTGGTTATATTAGCTATAATCTCATTAACATTATATGCTATCAACATAGCAATCATATGTCGACATTTCCAAGACAGAGATAAAGCTCTCTGAGTTAACTTAAAACCACTAATAAATTTATTAGTGTCAAAATACAATAATTTGTCACTATGACAACATGTCAACTGGTGAATAGTACTATTCAACCTGTAAGTATAATAATTATCAATATCTGATAAAGTATCAGAGTAGGGGAAAGCACACAACATTAGCTTCCCTATGTTTAACTTGAGTAAGGTGTCTACTCCATCCACTATGTCCTTTCTGGTAATACCAGTACTATTACCTAATAGCAAAACCATTGTGGAATAAGTATCTAGGTTTGTGCTTGCAATTCTTTTAATCATTTGATTGAAACTTATGATAACTATGATTTGTAAAACTGTGGCTAAGGTAATTAAGTAACATTTTTCCAAAGCCTGAACCTAATTCATCACAAAAGAATATAGACTTATAATGGTGTTAATACTTTTAATGGAGTTCCATTTTATCGGGAATTGAAGCAAAAAATGATAACGCTATTACGACGTCGGCGTATACCCACTTATGTATCTATTACGTTATTTGTATAGTGTACCATTATAGTGCCAATAGGTCTCTACGATACGTGCTATGTAACTCAATTCCTTGCCTAGCTTTTTCTGGTTAATCCACAAAATCATACGGGTACGGCTGTTCGCTTAATGAAAATGGAAGAACCGGTAGCTAGGTATCTATAGAACTGGAGTATGTAGTAGATATGTACAGTACTTACTGGATCTTAGTTTGTGACGGTAACAGGTTGCTGGCTCATTTCCAACCTCCACCACAGGTAACACATTTGCCGCAGTTAAATCTTGCTAACACCTCTTGAAGATAAATGAATTGAAACGTATTTTAGAATGCAAATTAATCTTAACACCTTTTTCGGCAACAAGTTTATTTTTTGTTTTTGGAAATAAATAATTGTCACAAGGTGCCAGGTCGGGACTGTAAGGAGGATGACTCACTAACTCCACACCTTCGATAGATCAGATAAATATTCTTTACCAGTATCAGGAGATAAATAAAACAGTATTCGGATCGAATGAATCTATATTTGAACAGCTAGCTTATATTTATAATTACACAGTTATGTTTGTGGTTGGAGCGCTATGATATTATATTTACATACACCAATCACAGGGGGGCAGGTGTAAACCCGCTGCTTGTTGCTCGCAGTATAAATACCGCGCGTCGCGTCGATAACCTCAGTTGTATGCCCGCGCGCACGGCGCGCGGACCTTTAATGTCATCTGCTACATAGCTCCTCCCCAGCGAAGCGCCCCGTGATGCCAGTGGTGTCACACACTGCGCTAGCGACCGCGTATGTAGTACAAGGTGGTGCCGCGGCACGGTGTCAGCGGCGGCCTAGCTCTGCGGTGACGTCAGTTTATTCGGAGATGCGTGAACGCAGTATTCGCGCAGTGTGCCTTTCACTTTTGCTCAGTGCGTGGCCTTGCTCCGTCGCAGCCGGACGTTAGGTCTATATGGCGAAGCGTACGGAGGGTCTTGAGATGCGGCCAGATCGCGTGACGTATGCCGACTGTTCCTTAGGTAAGCTTGTTGCTTCTTCGTTGTTAGGCAGGAATGCAGGCTTCAGTCGATCTATGCTTATGTTTACTTGGCGATCTTTGATGATTACGGTATACACCTTGGGCTGTCTCTTCACAACACGATACGGGCCTTCGTAGGTCGGCGTCAGCGGTCGGCGGTAGGCATCAGTACGTATGAATACATGCGTACATACATGGAGGTCGTCATGTACAAACATTGCGCGGCGATCAGTGTTGCGGCGGACAGCTTGCATCTTTTTTATTGCGTTGGTTATGACGTCGCTGTAGTGTGTATTTGTGTTTGCGAATGTTGACTGTTCGCCACACATTTCCCCGGGCAGTCGTAGCGGTTTACCGTATAGCGCTTCTGCTGATGACACGTCGGTGTTTTCTTTTATTGCAGCGCGAAGTCCCAGTAATACGGTTGGCAGCTCTTGCGTCCAGCTTGAGTTGTGTAGTCGTGCTGTTAATGCTGTTTTGAATGTTCGATGCCATCTTTCGACCATCCCGTTCGCCTGTGGGTGATACGCGGTGGTCCGTGTTTTCTCGATACCCATTCTATTCATGAGTGTTTTGAATAAATGAGATTCGAACTGTCTCCCTTGATCGCTTGTGATTCTTTCTGGGCAACCAAATCGCACTATCCACCCTTCGTAGACGACCGTGGCGATAGTGTTGGCTTCCATGTTGCTGACCGGGAATGCCTCTGGCCATTTCGTTGCTCGGTCGATGATAGTAACACAATACCGTTTTCCATCTGATATAGGTAATGGTCCAACGATGTCTATATGTATGTGAGACAGTCGATCGGCTGTAGGGTACTCTTCTAGCGGCGATACTGTGTGTCGCTGCACTTTCGTTCGTTGGCAGGTTAAGCAGCATTTGGTCCACATACCGACGTCTTTATTCATGCTCGGCCAGAAGAAACGTTGTGTGATCATCTTCCTAGTTGCCCGGGTGCCGGGATGACTCAAGTCGTGAATGGCGTCGAAAGCTTTTCTTCGTAGGTCTGGTGGCAGGTAAGGTCGTACGTGGCCACTTGATGTTTCGCACATAATTGGTTTACTCGCGTTGTTGGGGCGTAGCCGTTCGAATCTGAGTGATATGTTTTTCGTGACGGTTGTCATTTGTTCGTCGCTGTGTTGTAAGCGGGCCAGCTCGTCGTAGTCTATTGGTGATGGAATGGATATTGCTTCGATTCTTGATAATGCATCGGCCACAATATTGTCCTTCCCCTCAATATGACATATCTTCATTGTGAATTGACTGATATAGTGTAAGTACCTCGTGCGTAATGGTGTTTCGGTCTTGCTGTTAAGCCGCAATAGTGCATGTGTTAACGGTTTGTGGTCCGTGTAAACCGTTATTTCTCTACCCTCAAACATGCGTCGAAAATGCCGTATTGCTAGGTAGATCGCCAGTAGCTCTCGGTCAAACGTGCTGTACTTTCTTTGCGCCTCTGTTAGTTTTTTTGAGTAAAAACCGAGTGGTCTCCAGCTGTTTCCGACACGTTGCTGTAGCGTGGCTCCGACACAGGTGTTTGAGGCGTCACACATCAGTGATAACGGAGCGTGGACTGAAGGGTGTGACAGGGTGACGGCGTTCATGATGCTGTTCTTACATGCTTGAAATGCTTCTTTTTCATCACTGTTAAAGTTTACGTTGGTTTTGTCATTTTTCTTGGATGTTCGTAGATATTTATATAGCTGTTCTTGAACGTGCGCTGCATGCGGTATGTTTTCTTTATAGAAGTTTAATATGCCGAGGAATCGTCGCAATTCTTGTATTGTTGTTGGTTCTGGATAGTCAGATATTGTCTTCACACGATCTTCTGTTGGTTGTATACCAGCCTCGGTCAATATGTAGCCGAGGAATTCCAGTTTTTTCTGACCAAAAACGCATTTTGAAACGTTTATTCTTAAGCCGTGTTCTTTGAGTCTTCTGAAAAGTTCTTCTAGGTGTCTTTTGTGAGTTTCTTGGTCTGTTGAGGCCACTAGAATGTCATCGACGAAGGGAAAAACGTGTTCCATGTCACCGAGAACATTGTTGATGTGTCGTTGGAAAGTTTGCCCTGCGTTGCATAGACCGAAGCACATTCGCGGGAATTCAAAAAGCCCAAACGGTGTAATGACTGCCGTCTTCTCAATATCTTCTTCCCGTATTCGCAGTTGATTATACGCTTTCTTCAAATCTATTTTTGAGAATATCTTCATCCCTTCGAGATGGTACGTGAAGTCACGTAGTCGTGGTATTGGGTACCGATCCGGTTTGGTGACGGCATTTAGTCTTCGATAATCGCCGCACGGTCTGTATTCACCACTCTTCTTCTCTACGAGGTGGAGTGGACTGGCCCAAGGTGACTTTGATGGGCGGCATATTCCCTGTTCAAGCATAACCTGAAACTCCTTCTTTGCCGCTTGATATTTGTGTGGCGGCAGCGGTCGTGCTTTAGTATACACGGGTGGCCCGTGCGTGACAATATGATGTTCTACGTCGCTGTTCTTCATGCTGTTGAAGTTTGGGGAAGTTATCTCGGCGTACTGGTGAAGAAGGTTGTGGTACGGGTCGGTGAGGTTGATAGTGAGTATAGTGGGGGTAGCTACACTGCTTGCAATACAACCGTTGATTGCTAGTCCTGTTTTCTTGTCAACGAGTTTCCTGGCGCGTAGGTCGACGAGAAGGTCGTGATGGCGCAAGAAATCGGCGCCCAAGATCGGTCGTTTCACAGCTGCGATGATAAACTGCCATGATAAAGGGCGGCGCAGACCCAGGTTGAGTTCCAGCATCCTCTCGCCGTATGTATGAATCGGGGTTCCGTTCGCTGCATAGAGCACTTCTTCCACTCGTTTCATTCCTTTCGTATTAGGGATGACTGAAACGTTGGCTCCGGTGTCCACAAGGAATCTTAGGTGGTGTTGGTAATCACAAACGTGTAGACGGTATGGTATTATTTCGTTAACCTCGGGTCCCGTCGTAGCCAAGGTCGAGACTAGTTTTCCTGACGCTTGAACTTGCATGGAGCTCTGCAGTTACGTGCTTCTGTACCGAAACGTTCATGGTAGTAGCAAGTGTCGCCAGACGTCTGTTGGTAGGAATTCGGTCGGCCCCGGGATTGTGATCGCGATCGTGAGCGGTATGATCTATATGTCGATCTTCTTGGTCTTGATCTATCCATTTTCATAGCTGCTATTTCCCGCGTGAGTTGCATGATAGCCTCTCGAAGATCTGGCTCTGGCTGCGAGTGACTGCTGTCGTGTCGTGACGTAGACGCTGACGATGTCGGTTCTTTGCATGCACATACCGAATGGACTTCCCGGGTTTGCTCGTGCATCTTATCGGCCATGGCTGCAAGCACGTCGAGTGTGGCTTCTTCGTTCACAGATAGAACGGCACGCGTGGAGGCTGGCAGGTGTCTCATCCAGAGTATCCGCAGCGTGGTTTCGGGCATCTTGTCACGTGCTGGCTCTCTCATGCTTCGCAATAGCTGGGACGGTTTCTGGTCGCCCAACTCCATCTCGGTGAGCAGTTTTTGGAGTTGCTTGGTCTCTGACTCTTCATACACAGACAATAGTCTTTTCTTAGCCTCCTCGTAGCGGCCAGTGCGAGTCTTGCTCATGATGATGTCGCTTATTTGTTCGACATCAGTCTTCTCGAGGTGAGCTGCTAGGAGGCTGAACTTGGCCTCATCGCCGGGCTTCTGCGGGTTGATCACCGTTTCAAATTGTGCAAACCAGAGGAGTGGTTTGTCGCGCCAAAACGTTGGTATGCGTGATTTTATAGAAACGGTTGCCACTTCGTCGGTTGCCATTTTAAAGTTGTTCGTTGGGGTCACCACTTTACCAGTATCAGGAGATAAATAAAACAGTATTCGGATCGAATGAATCTATATTTGAACAGCTAGCTTATATTTATAATTACACAGTTATGTTTGTGGTTGGAGCGCTATGATATTATATTTACATACACCAATCACAGGGGGGCAGGTGTAAACCCGCTGCTTGTTGCTCGCAGTATAAATACCGCGCGTCGCGTCGATAACCTCAGTTGTATGCCCGCGCGCACGGCGCGCGGACCTTTAATGTCATCTGCTACAATTCGTTAGCCCGTTTGGCGGAGTGAGCTGGAGCGTTGTCGTGGGGGATGAGGATCGTGCTTCTTGGGTGCTGCTGTCAACAATGACTGACATATCAATCTGCAGTAACAATCCTTTTATCTTCTAGGACAATTGTTGCGAGATGATTGTTGAAAGAATTAGAAATCATAACTACCCTTGACTTCTACCCATGGGCGGATTCAGCTTTTGAGTCGGGGAAGGGGACAGTCGGGGTCCAGTCAGGAAAAGCTCCAATCAGTTACGAACTAAACCTTTTGGGGGTCCGGGCGGTAAAATGGAGTTCCATTTTGATATCCTCAATAGGATATATACCTATACGAAAAGCACGAATGTAGGATGCAAGAGGAATACGTGAGTTTTGGTGATTTGTAAATACATTGTGTACGATAAACGTTGTGCTACAGGACTTTGTAGGTAGTTATGAAAAACATTTGATATAATATTTTGTACTACTTATGGGTTTTTCAATAATATTTCATTCATACAATTTGGCCCCCTCGCATTTTTTGAATTATGGTCCCCGGGCATTAAACATGTATGATATACATATTACTTCCTAATTTTATTTCTCGCTTTTTAACGCCTCCACAAAATGTCCTATCTCCATTTTCAAAGAAAAGGAAAACATGGGATCCTGAAGAAATGAAAAAGGCAAATGAAGCGGTGAGGACAAAGGCCAAAAGTTAGAAAAAGGCTTTAAAAATGTTTTCTGTGTCATGATCTACACTGAAATGATTAGTGAAGAACTCTCAAGAATCTTTGGAGTTACTTGTGTAGGAGTGATTACAGCTAACACAAGCGTTTTTGGTAAGGTGTTCCAGCAGTGAGTACAACGGTGCTAGAGCTGCAGACTGATTTGGTTCTACCAGAATATACTTCTCGTCATAGAAGACATGCCACAACATCCAAACTGATCCCATTGTCACTTTATAAAACCAACTAATCGATCTTTGAGTTTAACAGAATCGTGGACAAGGATCCGGACGTGGACGTGGCCCTGGATGCAGTCTCGTACGTAGTCAGGGTGAAGAGAGCAGCAGCAGTACTAATCGACGCACAGAGTCGTTACATTCAGCAGTAGCTCTGAAAGTGACGCAGTCGTAGAAATCAACTCTGAATATCACGACAATGACTAGTCAAATAGCATACCCAGAAGCTCAGATACGATCTGCATATTCTGTGACACCAGTTACTCTAACGACAGACGTGGGCAGAAGAGGATTTAGTGCCAGAGTAGTAATTTATGGGCTCAAATAGCCTGTGCAGATCCTTAAAGAGAATTAGATCGGCAATTCCTGCTGTTAGTTTTGAATTAAATCAATACATTTGGCCCCCAGGGTGCCATAAAACCCTCAGTTGATCTCAGGTTGCCAAATTTGTGTTCTTCTTGAAAACACATGTTTTTGATTATCCTGTGGCAGTTTCACTTATTTCCTATATTAAGCCCTATGAATAACAAGTGATATAACGTATTTATTACATTTCCGAGGCTCGTATTTTTTCAATAAAACCTCAAAAATAAAGTAAGGGGCCACATTATCACCGTTTCCTCTACATACGTGGCCAGATCATAAAAAGTAAAGTAATCTGTGGTCGACCTGGACCAAGCCCAGGCACAGAGGTGCCGTGGTGGTCGTGAACCCCATGACCACCCTCTTGAATCCGCCCTTGCCCGGCAGGCAACATAAAGATGTTGTCTGCCGCGTATAACTTTCATCGGCAAATGGAAACTTCGCGCAGATTTTCTTTTGATTTCGGGTTTGTAACAATATATTCAGCTTACATCACCTGTGATGATGTCATATAGGTACAGCATTCGAGTCAACTCACGTTATGTTCAGGAGTTGCCGTAGAAGAACGTCTTTCTCGTAAGCCATCAATGAGTATGCTTCGAACACGTTTAAACTCATTAAACCAGTTGTAAACAGTGGCACAGGATGGGGCTTCGTCATGAATCGCTAGTCGTCTATCTTTACATTGTTGTTGAGTAAGACAGAAAAGAAAGTAGTAATAAATCATTGAGCGAAAATTTCATTTAGGCAAATTCATTTGGACGCACGAGAGATACTTTTAAACTATCATCAATTATTGCCAAATTACATATGAATTCATAACAGATGTATAAAGAATTTCAAGAGTTCCTTATTCGGAATTTAAATACATTTTTCATCAGCTGCTTTTTTTACTGGCTTATTCTAAAAACTTTCAGTGTGACTGCCGTACCCACTAACTTCTTAAAAATGTCTAATAACATGACTGTATGTACATGTAGCCTAAGTATAAACATTTGAATTTCCTCCTGTAATCACTACACACAATTACTTGGGCGCCGTCCGGCGAAGTACACAAAGATCGCCAGAATCTTCCATTATTTTGTGCCTGGACCTGAAATTTTTAAAGCAAAAAACAACTTTTGTTTAATTTAAATAATTTATTTCTTACACATAAACATATTTGACTTAAAACTTTACTTAGAGTTTGATATAAGTTCGGTGTAACTACTGAAATACCATGATTAAATTACAATAGCATAGTGGATAATCAAACCAATGTAATTTTAAACACATGGGCCATTCAAAAATGACCTATAATTTTCCTGTTATTCCAAAATAATTAAAGCATTCAGTAATAATACTAACTAATAGATAAATGCTTTAGTTAAGTAGATTTATAACTATATATTTAAAAAAAAGAGTTCACCACTCCACCAATTGCTGGGTATAATTTGAGGTTTTCTCCCCTTTACGATTATATCTATATGGCAATGGGAAAGCTCCCCTCTGAAAACCAGTACCAAAAAAGTGAAAAATTAAAAGATACAGTAGAATTTCATCTATGACCAGACATTCACATAATATTACTACAAAGAATTTTTTTTTGATTTGGGAATTGAATCCAAAACATGAAGGGTAACAATCTGGATTAAGATGCACAATCAATTCAGAATATCAAAACAGAAATCATGTTTTACTCTTTACTTAAACATTAGTAGTGCTCAGATTTAATCTGTTCCTAAAGTAGATATCGGCAGCTGTAAACTATAATTATTGCTAATTGATTGTACCACACTAGTTCTCAGGCACACTTTCCCCAATCCACTTCAAATATGGAGGGTTTCCGTTCTTGATTGGTAGTGAGATCACCTCACAGACGGTGTATGGATGATTACTGCGCACAAACTCAGTTAGCTTGTCCACTTGGGATGTTCTTGTTTTGATCATTAGCAGAGCCTGGAAATTGAGAGAAGGTTATGTTGTATAATGGTGTATTTTAAAATATAAATAAATAAATGAAGAAAACTCTACTTAGGCTTCAGAAAACTTTTGAATAGCATAGAGTATATTTATTTGTTTTTAAATATGGTAAATTAAGGTCTTATTAATAGGATTATGATTTCACTGTGGATGGGCATTAAATATTGAGAGATGTTAAATGTAAGTATTTAAAACGACTAACTATAATTATACTAAAATCAACCAACATTATTATCATGTGATGTCTAATAGCACTGGGGAAATTTGTACAATAATAATAGATAGGTACATAAAGTAAAATAATGAAAACTCAGTCACCATATTTATCTATTACTTTTTATCAATAAATTCTTTATCACTATCAATCAATCAATCACTCAATCAACTTTATTTTCTCACCACAATATATATAAATTATTTTACATTGGTCAGATTCACAATTCAGGTAAGTATATGTATATTGTGGGCGACTGGTGCCTAAACTAGGCTTGTGTACTATGAAAACAATGAAAGATGTTCTAACCATTTTCTCATACTAATTCTAATAGCTCTTTTAAAAGGAATGAATTTGGTGGTCAATGCTTGTAAAAAGACACTGAGAATTACTTCCATTACCCTATGGAATTAATTTTATTACCTGTGTGCTTGCAAGTGCGTGCAAGCAAGCAAAATAGCCTTTTTTAATCGGTAGTTAACATTGAATAATCTTTTTTGTTTAATTAAACCGAATCTAAAACATACCTCACTGTCTTCATTGATTTTGCCTTCCCACTCATAAATTGATGTGACTTGTGGTATGACATTGACACAGGCAGCTAACTTATTCTTCACTAGACCATGTCCAATAGTCTTGCCCACGTCTGTGTTGGGAACAGTTACATATGCCACGGAGTATTTGTCTGGAAATAACGAAGATGAAAAAGTATTTGTGGGGTCGATAAGACGCAGTTGTAGAGTGACATGTGGCAGTTAGTTAAGATAATTGAAAGAAGACATTGAAATAAGTTTAAGTTAGTAACAACCAGTCAATTTACTTACATTGCCTTACATTTTCAAACCAATGTTATCATAGAAATCGGTGTTAATGCTGTTGAAATAGTTTGTTTTTGTAATAATTTTTTTTTTATTCACCTATATTTTTACTCACCCGCATCCGCAATACCAGAAGACATGTTAGCTTGAGCAAGTATTAAACAAGGCCTTAGAAATGAGAAATATAATGCAAATAATGACTTTTTATTCATATAAAATTGCATTTTATGCCCACCCGATATATTATTTTCCTCTGTGGCCCAGCAGCAGATACGATTATTGTTTTGACTTTTGACAATGCTATGCTATGACATTGACATGCAGTGTTGCCAACTTTATTTTAACGAAACCACAAATTGTGGTATCATAACCCACCAGAAAACCACTAAATTTGACGATCCCTCAAACCACCAGAAAACCACTAACATATTATGCCAGACAAATAATACCTAAATATTATTTGAAAATAAAACAACCACATTTTTTTATTTTAGTTTATTTTTGATAAGTACGAAAAAATTAAATCTTATAGGCAATCATCTTTGGAAGAATCGGTTTCTTCTATTTTTTAGGAAAAAAATTCCTTAGTCCCATTTTTTTGTACTACGCCACGCTATTGGGCAATAGGTATTATAGTTTTTGCAGCATTTTCCTTCGCGTTTTAAACCAGCACGAACTGTGAGAATTGAATATAGCAAATCTAACTTCATTCGGTTTCTGTGTTTCGTTCATCATACTAAATAATCGCTCTACGTCAGCGTTAGCATGAGGTAAAACTTGAATTGAACCACATAATTTGCACTTAGCAACTGGACCAGTAGTACTTTCCACCACTTGTAACCAGCCTTTTAAATTTGAGTCACGTAACCAACTTTCACGGAACTTTTAGGTGTACTATGGTTTAAGCATATTCGTTTTACAAAATGAACCAAAACAAGTAAAACACCCAACGCCAACTCCGAACTGTACTGTACTGTCCGTTGTGTTTATATGTTTGTGCATGCATAGGAAACATCAAACTTGACCGAGTTTTCGTACAAATAAAGTCTATAATCAAAATTATTCAAGAAATTGACAAACTATTTTCGGGTAATCCCCGAAAACAACATCCTTAGTTCTCAATGTTACGTACACATAAAAATAATATACGCGTTTAACGTAAACGTTCGAGTTATTTCCCGAAAATATGTTAACCGTTCTAGTGGTTGAATTTCGTACCTTACCACTAACAGAAGTAACCAAAGCCACTAGAAAAATCCACTAGCCACTAAAACCAAAATTTGCCCACTAAACAGTAAGTCTAAACCACCAGATCTAGTGGAAATTCCACTAAGTTGGCAACACTGTTGACATGTACCACAGACTTTTTTTTTTTTTTTTTTTGGTTCTTTTCGTCCCTCTTTGGGACAGGCAAAGGGAGCTGAGCCCATACAGCCAAGTCTGATTTAGTTTTCTTTTTCTTCCAATTCTTCTTTTCTTTCTTGTCTTTCTATAATATAATCAAGGCCGAAACCATGTCTTCTTTATTCAATGTCTTCGATATCCAATAGTCAGGCCGAAACCAAGTCTTATTTTTATCAATGTCTTCAATAACCAATAGTTAGGCGTAAGCCAAGTCTTCTTTTAATATATTCAAGTTCAGTACCTTTTGTTAGACCGGAGCCGAGTCTTCTTTCATGTTTTATTATATTATCTCAATATCATATAATTTTATGTCAAAAGTGTAGTAGTTGTCAAATTCAAATTTCATCAACAGTTGATACAATAAAATCGTAAATTGGTAAAAAACAATCTTTTTTCGTCAAAAGTTGCTGAAGCGAGCGCGGGATATCTTCAGCATTTTCATAAATGCCTAGCAGGCGATCAACTAAAATGATCCTTTGAAGAGCAAAATTAGGACAATCAAATACAATGTGATCCAATGTTTGTATAGCAGAATTACAATAATCACAATTTGGGGAAGACAGAATGCCAATTCTAAACAGATGTGCATTAAATCGACAGTGACCTAGCCGTAGACGACAAATCGTTGTATAAAACTTTCTGTTCCGATAGATATTTCCTCCTGTAAACCAAGGAGGAGAAATCTTTGTTTTAATTTCAGCTAGCCACTTTCCTTTGGTTTCAACTACATGCTGCCAGAAATTGTGAAATTCACGTGCCAGTTTTGATTTGAAATAAGTCAACGCATCTGAATTTGGAATGGGCTTATGCAAAATTGGACATTCCTGATGATGATTAACAATGAATTTAGCCAGGTAATCAACTTGTTCATTTCCAACTACCCCGATATGTGAAGGAGTCCAGAAAAGGACGATATCTTTGAACTTATGTAAATTATTGTATTTTTCTCTGATATTATAAATTATGTACTTAACTTGTTTTTGCATTACAACTGGGATTTTCTAGTGCTCTCAATACACTCATACTATCAGTGATAATGATCCATTTATTTTCTTGCCTAGTCTCAATATACTCTAAAGCACTGAGTATTGCCATAGCCTCTGCTGTGTACACAGTTGCTACTGAAGACAACCTATTTCCAAACCCACTTCGAGCCTGAACGTCATAAATAGCCATAGATACAGCATTATCATTTTTTGAGCCATCTGTGTACAATTGATTGTAACCATTCCATTCCTCAAGCATTCTGTAAACATCCTCTTTAAACTTCAAAGATTCATTAATTACTATTTTAAATGGACAATACTTTGATTCATAGGAATATAAATAACAAGGCCAAATGGAGCTAGAAAAATAATTTTGATTAGAACAATCTTTTAAAATTTCAGATAAACCTTGTACTAGAAAAGGGGGATTGATCCCATTAATAGCCTTCTTTAACTGCAATAGAAGAGGATGATCACTGATAGAAGAAATCTTAATGAAGAATTTTGTTCTGAGGTAATTGAATCTAATTATCAATGGAGGCAAACTACATTCGACTTGCATTGACACTATAGGTGTTGAACACATAGCTCCCAAAATAATACGTAAGCATCTATTTTGCACTTTTTCTAGTTTTTCTACTAGTTTTTGTACACCACTATAGCAAAAAAATGCATATTCGAAGTGACTTCTTACTAAGGACTTATATTAAATCAGTAATGTCCCTGGATCAGCACCCCAATAAGTGCCAGCGAGAGATTTCAAAATATTGCAAGCTTTTAATGCTCTGTTTGCTAAGTAATCAACATACACATTCCATTTAAAATTACTGAGAAAAGTAACACCTAAAAATTTTATGGAACTATCCACTAACATAAGACTATTATTGTAATAAATTTTAATACTAGTAGAACCAACAACATTTTTGGAAAAGACAACAACCTTACTTTTTTCATAGCTGACCTCCAAACTGAGACATTCAAAATAATGTTCCAATTTTTCCAAGCTAGCATTGAGTTTTGTTTCAATGCTGTTAAGGTTTTCTCCTGAACAATACACAACCAAATCATCAGCAAATTGTAAATTACAGACATCACTACCCAGCACATTATTTAATCTAGCAATATATAAAATAAATAATAGAGGACTTAATATTCCTCCTTGAGGAACTCCTCTATAAGAATACCTAGGTCCTATTAATTGATTATTGACTTTTACATACAATTTACGTTCATTTAAAAACTCAAAAATCCAACTTACTATTTTTTCAGGAACATTTAGTGAAAGGAGAATGGATGACAATGTACTTAAATTTACGTTATTAAAAGCACCAACAATATCGAAGAAAACAGATCCCAACATTTTATGCTCGACAAGAGCACTGTGTATATCCAGAGATAAATGACTAAGACTTTCCCGAGCAGAACGACCACATCGAAAGCCAAATTGATTGTAAGGTAGTAGACTATTACTTTCAATGTAAAATATCAAACGTTGTTTTAGAAGCTCTTCAAATATTTTACCAACACACGAACTTAGACTAATAGGACGATATGAGTCAGCGCTGTTAGGGTCTTTACCCTGTTTCAGGATAGGTATTAAACAATCTGTTTTCCATTCCTCAGGAATAATAGAACAATGCCAAAGTGAATTCAAAATATTTAAAAATATAGACAAACTGTGTGAATTTAATAATTTTAACATTTTGTATGAGAGCCAATCTAAGCCACATGCCGAATCTCTTCTTGATCTTAAAGCAGATTTTAGCTCTTCAATAGAAAAAGTTTCCACCATGAAATTATTTGTGCAATTTTGTAAGTTATTGTGACTGACTGTGTAAAAATTTTGAACTGAATCAGGAGTACCACAGAGTACGAGATAATGCATGACACTCTTGGCATTTTTAATTTGACAACACTATCTATTATATTACTATTTTAAACTTGTGATTGTTACTTCGTCTTTCAGCACACATATATAATAATCAGGAAACAAATAAAATAAAAATATATAAATCCTCCTCCTTGTGTTGGTTATTTTTTCAATATTTTAAATATTTCTCATAAATGAAATGTCATCACTGGCTGTTGATACACCGGTGATGTATGTACTACTTATTATGAAAAAAAAAGAGAATATTTTGTCTTTTGTTTCATAGAGATCATTGCCGCGCGTTTTCGTAAACTTTATTTCCAACCATTTTTTTACGATTATATTACGTTTTTACGATACTGAATGACTGAAATGAAAAAACGAGACGGAGATATAATTAGGTACGTAAAATGTAGGGTCAAGTGGGGGACAGTGTAACAAAAAAAGCATTTTGATTTTTAGAAAAAAAAAAAAACCTTCATTATATCGTCTTCTTATAATTTACCATAAAATCAGCAGTCTTTAACTTTCATATTAGGCTAGATATAATTTCGAATTTATACTTAGAAACTAATTATTTTTTTAGTTTTCTGAGATCACAAATTTGTTATAGTGTACCCCAGGGGTGGGGTACAGTTTAACAGCCATAGGGGTACACTATAACAAGATGGGGTACACTATAACAGTAGACTAAATATACACCATACGAAATAAAATATGTCTGTAAAGGTCCAAACACTGATACATCAAGCGGCTGTAGGTAATCTGTGGCTTGAATGAGGTGGGTAAGCAAAGTCATGCCGTTTTCTTTAACTATGTTCAAAGCCTCCAGAGCTAAGTGGCTGTCATGATTATCAAATATAAAAAGCGATGGATTATCTTTTGAGCTTCTTCTTTAGCTTATCTTCTTTACAAAATGCTTTATAACCTCAGGAAACAACTTGAGAGTTCATCCAGTCCGTAGTTTGCGCTAAACCCAATGTGCTGGTAGGTGCTCCCTGCAAGATGTGTGATTTGAAATTTTACCCTTTTGATGCTAAAACCCTTTTTGGTTTTTGTACCGTAGTCGTACCGGTCTCATCAAGGCAAAATAGTTTTGTACCGTCACCAAAACTAGAAAACCTTCTCATTACCTCTTCTAAATTGTTATAAAAAAATCTCTTGAAAGGCTGCATGCAGGCTTCTGGTTTTCGCAAAGTTAAATCAGGATTCTATTTTCAAAAATTATCCAACCAATCTTTTCCTGCGATATTTCTAGCTTCCTAAGACGCTGGTCTTTTCAGGTTGTGGTGTGTAGCCATTTCATAAGCTAGTTTTCTAGTTTCAATTGTATCAAGACCGTAACACTTTTTCGAGCTTTATAACATAAGATTTTCTTTTAGTACTGTTTCTTGAGCACTTGAAAATAACTGATTTACCGCGTAATTTGAAGTCAATCGCAGATGTGCAGCTTCTACGGCTGAACAGGCTTTTTTTTTCTTAACATAACGATATAAAGTACTGTAATTCACGTTCATTCTGTCGGCTGCTTTTCTAAAAGGTACCTACTCCCTTTTCAACCAACTCAATGGCTTCTTTTATATCATTAGCATTGTGTAGGCCGATTCGCGTCTTTCTATTCCGATTCCGAACCATTTTCAATGTAGCACACCTAAAAAATAAAGTAATATTCGAAGGGGGCACACTATAACATGTTACACTGTACCCCGTTACACTGTACCCCACACCATATTGTTTCAAACAAAAATCGTTAAAATTTCTAGATTAAAAATTGCAATAAACTTTGTTTACTATTTAAACACCAACTTATTAAAGATTAAGAGGAACATATATTTACTCACCAGAACTTATTAATTTTCCAATAAGAACGAAACTTCACACTCTAAATTGTTAACAATTTTTTTTGCGAAAAACGTAAATTCGGGCATTCCTCCGTTCATCCAGTGATTTATCGTCCGATGACAGCTGTTTAAGATAGCGGCGCATGAGACTGACAAAACACGTAAAGAGACACCATTGATAAATTAGAAAAGGACAGAGTTAATCTTGATGTTATACTGTGCCCCCTGTTACACTGTCCCCCACTTGACCCTATGCTAGGTCGGCACCACATAACATTTATGTAGTCATTACACTTAGCGTCGTTTACAGTCATTACAGTGTAGTCATTTGTTTTTGCAAAAATAGTCTTTTTCGAATTTAGCTATGAAATTAGCCGCGTGCAGACGCGTAGGTGTAATCTAATGTTGAATGTTTAGTCTGTGGTTTAATTTTATGCAAATTCTGTGTTAAAACTCCACTAATGTATGTACTCATTCAGTTCCCACGAAAAGCAGGGGAATATAATTTGTCGACACCCTACAGGTTTCTGCCTACCTCCATAGGAAAAAGGCGTGATTGTATGTATTTATGTAATGTATGTACATTAAACAATCATGTGCGTCCACACTTACCGCTTTCCACCACCCGAAAATCTACCATACAACACGCGTTAGTACGGGCGTCCGCGGTATTTTTAAAGAAAAAGCTAAACAACCAAATGCAATTAGCTGCTGGTAATATTGTCAATCGCTTCAATTTTATTTGGTAGACGATCAATTTGCGCATCAGTGTGTATCAATCACGTAGGTAAAATTCAATACGTACGCATGTACAATAGGTATTGACAACTGCAATTGATCGTTTCGAGGACCCTTCAAACTCACCGTCACTGTCCCTATAAAAAATGCTCAATTCGGCTGTAGAAGTTTTCACTTCAATAATAATATAGTTGGGACAAGAACAGGAAATACGTGTTTTAATAGGTGTAACAAATCTTTCTTATTTAGGAATGCAGACTGGTGCTCCTCAGCCACTCTTCGTCTCAGATAAAAGGCAAGCAGCGTGTAGCGTGGAACTTCAATTACTGTCGTGTGCTGAAAAACTTCCACGTTCCAGTATCGTTAGGTGAGATAATATATTATGTATAAACAGCGTTAAAATACTGTTCGCGATCGAATTCTTGACTGTCCGTTGATTAACGGCTTCCTAGGGTAGGTGCATATGAATACCTACTAAGTCAAGACGTAGGTATCTATGACCATATAACATACACTCACGCTATTTTTCCCATGAACGTTACAGAACTCCACCTGGTACGATTCTTAAAAAATACATTCTCCTTTTGCTTTTAATATTTTTATGTTTCTATGTAAGCTATTAACTACGTACCAACACATACAGATACCTACCACTACCCACATTGCACATCTCCAGAAATGGCATAGGTATGTAGTGCCGCGCACACAAGGCCCGTTCACAAACGGCCCACGCCGCACCGAGCCAGGCCGATGCGACAGGCCGTGGGAAGTTTGGGAACCGTCGCGGTCGTAGCGTCGCATTTGATAAGGTCTGTGACGACCCGCCGCTGCCCGTCAGATCCGGCGGGACTCGGTAAGTTAAAAGGCGCGGCGTGGCATGGCGCGAGGGCGCTTGTTAGTTGTACGGGCGCGTTTCCTTTTGCATTGTCTATATGGGAATGCTTGGCACGGGTTTCGCCATGCTTCGACAATCGTAGCAACTCTTGGAGGGGCGGGTAGGGTACCTACTCGTCGTCGTGGGAACGCGGCTTTAGTCTTATGGCTTTTTTTTTTATCTGTGCCTGGGCAAGAAAGCTTAGTAGACGATTAAATAAATTCTTGTCGATGTCTACATCTTTTTGAGGCTGACTGTAGCTAACCACTAGGTATGTACTATATTCAAATGAGCATCCGGATTATCTAATAATTCTTGCAGTAGGTAGGTTATCAATACACAGTCATAATTATAGCGCAACGAGCGGCTGTGTGTAATTAAATCATTAAAAGCATAGGTAGGTAAGCAATAAAATTAAGTTTATTTAACCGTCAGCGTTAAGCCGTAGTAAATAAATGTGAAGGTCATAACATTATCCACCTCATGCGTTCAAGTAACATTAAAAACCAGTTTAAATTGATATTCGTTTATTATTTTTAATCTAGACAATGTTTATTCTTAGAAATGACTATCTGTCCTGTGGGTAGGTATACTTTTCTACCTTTTTTATACCAATAACAAATACAACTTGATCAGTAGGGTTTATTTCTAAACAATAAAATTATCATCTTTTTGGGTCGGTCGAGTAAAAAGTTAAATCTTCACGCATAATAACTGAGATGAATTCATTGATTGTAATGTTGATAGAAAACATAATAACTATGCACATGCGTGATATCTATAAAGAGCAGTGTTATGGTACCCCATGGTACAAGCCTGGACTTACAAGTTGTAGGTCGTAGGTTCAAAACCGGGCAGGCGCTTTATTTTGTGTGAATTATTTCATTACCATTGCTCTCAAAACGGTGAAAAACATTGTGAAGAAACCGGCATATCGTAGAACCAAAAATTCGAAGACATGTGACATCTACTAACCCGCACAGGGTCTCCTTGGTGGATCATGGCCGACTTTGCACTCACAGAAAGGAGGCCTGTCTCCGAGCAGTGAGAACATTATAGGTATATAGGCTAATTATGCAAAAAATTATCATTATTTACAAAACTGATACAAAAATGGCTGTTAGGTTGGTAACAGATCTTCTAAAATCTTAAAATCAATGAAATTATATTGATATCGTCAGACATAATTAAATTACATTCATGTCCAACCCTTATGAGGATTGTACATTTACTTAAAAGTTTAATAAATTGTAATGACTAATTTAATAGCCTCTTAGCGAAGTTTGAGTTTCAGAATAAAGTTTTGAGATGGAGATGTGATGTCTTCAAAACGAATATTTTGAAAATGCAACCGTAAAAAGAACAGGATTACTTTTTTATTGCTTGTTAGTAGATTTACACGAATTTCGCCTGAATCGGGCAGATCGACCTTTTAAATAATATATTTTTAGGGTTCCGCACCTCAAAAGGAAAAAGCGGAACCCTTATAGGATCACTTTGTTGTCCGTCCGTCCGTCCGTCCGTCCTTCCGTCCGTCCGTCTGTCAAGACCCTTTTTCTCAGGAACACGTGGAGGTATCAAGCTGAAATTAATATCAAATACTCAAGTCTACTGTCCCTTGGAGCTGTGAAAAAATCAAACTTCTAAGCTAACGCAATCAAAAGATATAGCCGTTTATACCGCAAATTTCCACAAATTTTCGAAACTCGCAAGGGAATCAAAACCTAAAGGGTACTTCCAGTCGATCTAGAATTTTGAAATTTGGTACGAAGCAACGTCATATAGCACAGATAAAGGAAAAATTGCGAAAACCGTAAATTTTTAGTTACATCATATAATAAACAGAACAAAACACAGACAGAAATAAAACCAAGCCAAGAAACAGAACAGAACTACGACTCATTGTCGTGATGGGTGAACTTTTACTTATATACCTACAGGCTTGTACGGAACCCTGGGTGCGCGAGTCCGACTCGCACTTGGCCGGTTTTTTTTTCTATGAGAGGCGCGCACGAACGTCATAGGCTCATTTTGAATTTACGGAGTTGACGATTTATCCACAAAAAAACAAAAAAACTTCGTGAGAGTTGCTTTTCTCCTTATCGCATCATTGACGGAGATCATAGTCCAGCAGTAGATATCTTTCAGCTGAAATTATGAGTCGCTTATAGCAAATAATATATTATTTAAAAGTGTACATTCGCCGAAATTCGGATACGGAATGCGGATTCGTGAGAATCGACTAAAAAGCCATTCCGGAACGACTAAATTGGTCTGAGAAAGCCGTTTGATCAAAACATTTATTTTTTAATTACGAATTAGAAATAAGAAGATACCTAAGTGAAGTTGAAAATCACGAACTTACTACCTATTCATAACAATTAAGTTTGTAAAATTGATTATTTAGGTACGGCTACTACGGTTACTTACTATATTTTATTTACTAATTCGTAAAATAAAGAGCAGTAACTGTTCTTTTTAACGATAAATAGGTAGGTACAATTCAGCAATTGTACAAACTTACACAGGTTCAAAGCTTATATTAGGACTATTAACACTACAGAAGTCTTACTTAAGTAAGACATTAAAATACAATTTACAATAACTTGTATTCGACTAGGGATTGTAATAGTTTACAACAGATAAAAGGTGTTAATAGTGGTTTACATTCTTTGTTCCCGCTGAAAATCGTCCAAAGGTGTAGGACTGATGAAACCATAAGCTCACCAATCGTCATTCTTATAAATTAGTCATGATTCACACAACACACATTTCATAAACTGTTCGATATTAACTTAAGACAGTTTTGGCTACGCACGAGCAACAACTGGGCACTTTGAGCGACCTCACCAAATTGGAACCATCTTCAAGCAGCACCGTCATTTTGCGGTACACGAACTTTTGTTTGCATCGGCCTTGGTATCCGTCTACGAACACAGCGATTCGAGAACATGCGGATAAGTCGGTCCTGAAACAAAATAAGTTATAATTTGAATAATTTGGAAGTCACAGACCAAATTTTTTTAGAGATATGAAGTCCCTACTCGTAAAATTAACTTTCAGTTACAGGGTAGGTTACTTAGTCGTCATACACACGGATGTAATAAAATCGCTGAAGGATTATTTTTTTCGGGCATTGGACATTCAACTCTCGGTGTTGAAACGAGCTTAGAGTATATCCCAGCGCGTCGAACATCGAACCGCGATTTTATAATATTACCCACATCCGTGCGTCCGTCGATTAATAGCGGCCCGGTTTACGAAGTTCAATTTTAACGTGTGGTTGGTTTAATTTTAGCCATGGTAATCTGTATTGGCCATGTTTTTTATGATTCCGTACCAAAATGGCAAAAAAAGAAACCCTTACGGTGTCACACTGTTCGTCTGTCTGTGTATCACAACTGCACATATCAGTGACTATGAAGGTACCATCTAAAATTGTGAGTTTTTATAATTGCAGCAGGGGCCGTAATGAGGGATTGTTTTAAAGTAGAGTTACTAGGTAAAGAGCCATAAAACATGTCGTGCACAATCCCACTACTCTTAATAATGAAACATATTATAAACTAGCTTCTGCCCGCGACTTCGATCGCGTTAAATTTCTTCCTCCACCTTTTTTTTAGGTGGGAAATCATCAAATGACGTTCCCGCTCTGCCCCAAACTACGCGTTTAACTAAAGAAACTCTTCAGCATTATAATATTATAGTTTAGATGTGAAAGTTTGTATGTTTAGGTCTTTGTTACTCAATAAATCAAAAACGGCCTAATGGATTTGAATGAAATTGGCATCATTTGAATTTGAATCATTCTTAACCAGGATTAACACATAGGATACTTTCATCCCGGTAGTTCATTATTATGGGATAATTTCCGACGATAACGCGGGCGAAGCTGCTGGCTTAAGCTAGTTCTTATTATATTTTATGCCGCATAGTGTTTGACTTAAATATGATGAATAATGTATGTACAAATACCATTCCCCCTCCCTTATCTTCAATTCCGAAGTTTGCCCCGCGTTGTTGCTCATATTTCTGTAATAAATCGATTTGATAGAAGTTAAGGTAAATATATAAAAAAAACAAAGCAATGTCTACCACTAATACATTTTTTTTTTAAATCAGCAAAACTCCTGTAACTAACTTGTAGGTACGGTCATTGCTTGTAAGCTCCTTGTAAATTTAAAAAATTTGGAAGAGACATCACTTACGCGCAGATCTCCACTTTGAAACCCTGTATTGGGTTGTCATCTTGATTCAGCACGACGTGCCATTTTCCACTGGGATCTATTGCTGCTTTTGGGTATACCACCTGGAAAAAACAAACAATCATATAATTTAAAACATTCTTTTTGTACAGACATGAGAGTTCACGTTTTGCTTATGCCTTTTCAAAACTCTGTTGGCGTCCAGTCTATACGGGTTGTTGCTAAATACCAGAATTTTCCCGTGTGGTGCCGGAGTCCCGTGGGGTGCCGGACTTAAAGAATAACACCATCCCATTTCATACCGTGGGTGTCGTAAGAGGCGACTAAGGGACTTACTAGAGAATGGGCATCAGCTGTTTCTATGCATTTTACCGCCATACTGCTTTCGCCAACCCGCCTGCCAAGCGGTGCGATTATGGCAAATCACCCCCAAATTGGGAGAGGCCAAGGTCCAGCAGTGGACGTCTTACGGCTGAAATGATGATGATGATGATGACCAGAATTTTACTTGGAGCGACTGCCTATCAGACCTCCACTCTCACTCACTCAACGCAGACTCAACTCAGACGGAAAAATTAACGAAGGACATTTATATAAGTCACTAGCTTCTGCCCGCGACTTCTTCCGCGACAAATTTTTGTTCCCATGAACCTTCCCGTCGCATCGAATTGCCTGCCAGTTTGCGTCCATTTTTCGTTGCTGCTCCGCTCTTTTTGATCGTAGCGTGATGTTATATAACTTATAGCCTTCCTCAATAAATAGGCTACCCATCACAAAAATATTTTTTCAATTTGGACCATGAGTTCCTGAGATTACTGTGATCAACCAAACAAACAAACTCTTCAGCTTTATAATATTAGTATAGATGAGTATTTGACATTTTTCAAGTTTAGCTTGGTATAGATACTTAGCTATACGAGTGGCAAAAATAAGAACGATTTAGCTATACACATAGACCAGTGATTAGAGCATTTAACTTTTCAAACACATTTTAGCTACCTACTTAGAAGTGTAGTTTCGTAGTGTAGTTGGTAAGGTAGTATTGTGTTTTTAGAAGAATTGTCGACTTATTTTTGATTTGAATTTGTAAGCCGCATAGTTCAGTATTTTAGTCCGGAACAAAGATAAGAATATGATCGACAACTACTGTATAGGATATAGTAGGTCTTCATATTATCATACTAGCTTTTGCCCGCGGCTTCGCCTGCGTGGATGTCGGAAATTAATGCAAGAGGACGTACTACTGCGATGAGAATGTGTTATTCCAGGTTATATAGGTAATATAGACTCTGTGTGCTATTTTCGATCCAGATCCATTTAGCCATTTTTGCGTGATTGAGAAACAAACACCCAATCATACATATTTTCACATTTATAATATTATTAGTAGTAGGATTATAACTCATATTACTTAGGATTCATAGTTTATGAGAACATCATGTGTGTCGGTGTTTTTAAAATAAAAGTAATAGTATTCAGAGTAAGAAGACTGCGACATAGGGCTTGGTTTAGTTGAATATAAGTCTTCCTGGTGTTTCTTAACGCTCCTATTTTTCCTATACAGACACTCAATCATTTACCAGACACCGAACATAATTACAGGAATAGTACTTTTGCCAATGGCTTGGCCCGTATAGCTGTCGGAAAATATCACCCGGGAACCTACTACCGGGATAAAGTACCTAGGTATCCTATCTGTTATGTATCCATGATATAATATATCTTTGTGCCAAATTCGATCTAAATCCGTTTGGCCGTCTTTGCATCATTGAGAAACAAAAATCCAAAAATCTAAACATCTAAGCCATTTCGCGGTCTCTTACTTGGAATATTATTATTATATTATAACCTATTAGGTTTATTTTGAGTATAATGAACACACATGATATTCGCAATTACTATGAAGCCAAAGTAATATGAATTACAATCCTACTTATCCTGTACTACCCGGCCGCTGCCAACGCGCTCTGCGCCCGCTTTTTAAATCTCTAATATCTTCTAAGATATTCATTTAAATTACATACTGTAAAGGGCCATATTGATCTATATTAAATGCACAATGTATTTAAGGTACTTAATTGGATAAGGATTAATGATGTATTGCTTAAAATCGCTTCGTAAATAAGCCCTTATTTCTCTTAAAGAGTAAAAGATAAAAAATGGTTATTGTGGGTTATCCCTAAGAGATAGACATATACCATTGAAGACATTTTTGTAGGCCTTTTTAAGGTGTACAATACTGTAGTACATTATTTTGATCTATTTCGTAGGATTCAGCCAGGGTTTTTCGAATTTTGAGACGTATGTCAGCGTAGTTTTCGAAGACAGTTATTTTTTTCTAAAATAAAAGAAACTTTCTAAAATAAAAGTAGCCTAAGTTACTCCTTGTTACATCAGCTATCTGCCAGTGAAAGTCCCGTCAAAATCGGTCCAGCCATTTCAAAGATTAGCGGGAACAAACAGACAGACAGACAAAAATTGTAAAAAATGTTGTTTTGGTATATGTATCGTGTATACATCCATATACACTTAGTAAAAAGTGGTTATCTTAATATTAAAAACAGACACTCCAATTTTATTTATTTGTATAGATGTATAGATTTACTACGTCCTTCTCTAGGTTCCAAGCTAAGTATCTGTCAAAATATCATAACGATCGATTCCTTGGTTACTTTCGTATTTAAATTATTATTAGTATTGATTTTAAGGAAAACTGGAGTTATTTTGAACATACCTTTTCTTCAAACACGCACAACTCTATATTTTCTTCCGGTGGTCCCACCCTCTGGGCGATGTCTGGAACGTCTGGCAAGTCCAATTTGTCTTCTTGGAACGCGCCTAAGTTGGATAGCTGGAAATAATAAAGGAAAACGATGTTATAATTTGGTATTGCAAAAATAACTTTCATTGTAACGAAGCTACATTATGATTGTATCACTGTTTGTGATGAACATCTTGATTGGCTTCCAGGACGCGTTATGTGATCCTCAAATATAGATTGGTTTTAATATAGATAGATTAAGCCCATGAGAGCCCTTTACTGCATAGTGATTAGACTTAAGAACTACGCTCCGTATAGGATAAAAGCCTAAAACGTGAAAATATTGATGGTTTCCATTCAGTTTTGAAGCCAAAATATCCATCATAATTTGTTGCAAGATGTACAGACGTATTACGTGTATTAGTACAAAAAAGAATAGTTAAAAAAAAACTAAAAAAACACGCTTCCATAGAATGCGCTTTTTTCTATTATTTTCTACTTTTTAGCTTGGTTTTCTATGGAAGCGTGTTTTTTAGTATTTTTAAACTATTCTTTTTTGCACTAATATGAAGAAGGAGTATGAAGCTAATAAAAGCGTGTTAAAAAATGCAGGGTGGCTCAATTTAGGAGTCCGGGAGTGTATTGTTGTATCCCCTGAGGCTAACAAATTGGTGAAGTCGAATAAACTTGCCTCCGATATAACTTTTTTCGCTTGTTCATTTGGGTAGTTGGGAATATGTTCGCAAAACCCAAGACTCTTGCAATTTTCTGGTATCTCCAGCTTGAATTCTTCAGCCGTTGGCCCGGGGAATACAATCTTGTCGGTATTTTGACCTGAAAAGTTAAGGATTAATTTCAGTCGAAATGTTTGCAGTTAGCCATGCTGATCATATTTATTATCAGTGACATAAGAAAGTCAGGCAGTCGATTCTTGTAACAAATGTACCAGCTTTCAGCTGTAACCGATTAGATTAGAAGCCATAATAATTTGGAAGAGGCTTGGCAGATGATGATATCACATAAGAAATTGCAAAACTTCTACAGGGGAGATTCCAAATGAATGAGACCTAAGGAAAGACAATGCAATGTTTTTCTAAGTACTTATGTCAAGAAAAAGTGTAAGGAATTATTATCTCAATGTAATCAATGCGAAGAAAAAAATAAAACAATTACACATCCGTGTTAGAATAGCTGTTTTTATAAACCAGTAGGTACAATTTAACCTTAAAACCGGAGACAATGTGGTCATAAGGTAATTTTGTAAGCGTGTAATATCGTTTTTTATATTCAAATAGATGAGTTTGTAGTTTTTTGGATGTCTAAGTAGTATGTTCCCCGATTTTTTCAAACTATACATGTAAAATAAAATGTTACTCAAATTTATGAAACATAGATTAGTTCATAATAATGACTATTAACAAATAATTATATAATAATATTACTTAAAACACAATCAGTTGATGACAGGCTTCAAAGACCGGATAAAAATAATAGAAGCAAGTGTGCCCTTTAAAGTATTTGCTAAACTATCGATTTTATTTAATTGCAAGATGTTTTTATCTGACGTGCTTAAATATTTTTTGTGTAGGTACTCACGTCATTTTCAAATAACCAATAAGTAAAATAACACCAATAATCGTTGATTATGTAAGCTAGCAATTTTCAATAACCATTGTTTCGTGTTTAATTTGCTAATTGACGACAAATCGTTAAGTAAATTGTGAACTTTACGTAATGTTAATAACATTACATTATTAAATGTTGCATGGTGATGGTGTTAAAGGAAAACATGTTTCAATTAAAATTTACGCCATCGAATTATCGGAACACTTGTCGATAAGCCAGCAGGTTGACCACATGCAGTGCGTAAAAGGCGAATTACCGATAATGACGCGAGTGCTAAAATAATCTTTGTATTGCATTACAAGCGCTGTAAATGGCCGACGCAACCTTGTATGGTGCAGTTAGATTAAAATGATGTTTACTGAAAGGTGAACTTGAGTTCTATGCAAAATTAAACCTAGCTATCTGATGTGTCCAATAAATACGAAGGCATTCAGTTCCTATTCCATGGTAACTATGTCTAATGTTATCTGTAGGCTAATATCTTTTGTAGGTTTGCATTTATACTATTTTTTTGAGCAATATGGCTATTTATTTGTTCCATTTGATACTTTTGAAGTCTAACAACACCTTAACTTACTTTACCTTTGTAAAGTCCATTTTAAAAGATAAACATTGTCATACCTCGTCTACTCTCTGCGTAAGGCTTCCAACTTAAAACTTTAGATTCATTTTCAGTCCTCGTCGCCGTTTGTTCCCCTATTCTCAGCTGAGCGATTTTGACATCATCTGGGACGTTTGAAGAGTAGCTGGCGGGTGATATGTTGGCTGATCGAGTATTCATCCGGTCGTAGCCACGGTTGTCAGGGATTCCTATAGGTTCGTGGCTCGGATAGTCGTAATGGAGGCTGGAGCTGTCTGCACTCGTGTAAGAAGTATGCTTGCATTTGTAAGCTGATGCTGTCATCTGTAAATGAGAATGGCATTGCTTATAATCTGCTTTATTTCAGTACCCTATTATTACTGTATATCAATTTGGTGCCTATTGAATGTTTAGGTTAAGTATCTTTGAAAGATCAAGGCAACTTCTCAAGTTGCAGAAATTGATTTGCATGACTATTTATGTGAAAGTTCGTGGTAAAGTAAGAGGTTGTCCCCAAAAATATTTAAAAGCTATATGTATTGTAGTAGCAATAGATGTGGTAATAATGTAGGCCTTACTTTAAACGTTATTCAACTTTAATCTACAGGTAACTGACCATGAAAGTAAACGATTGTAGTCTTAAAAGTAAACAGCAGGTAGGTGCTAGTTATTTATGGATTCCACGTAGTTACAATAATTGCTACAAAATATATATACCTTCCTATATTCTAATGAAACACACATACTTTTACTTATCTAAAGACGTTAATTGTGGTATTCATGACGACTAGGAGTTAAATAGTAAATACTTAATTTAATTATTTTTCAAATTTCTAGCGGCGTAGAAATTTAATTCAACTTTAAATGTTAATTTAAAAAGAACACTATATTGTTAGCGTTTTCTTTTAAAAAGCTTTCAATTTTGTATGCAAATTTTCGTATGTTTGTCTGTGCTCATTTTTTTGTAATGTTTGCAATGTGCAGCGCAAATCGAATTCAAAGAACTCGCCCAAGGTTGATTTTGTCAGCGGCAAATCTTTATGGGCGTAGTAAATAACGAAAGCAGGTAAATATAGATGTAAAATAATACGATTAATTAAAATTGACGTCATGAGTGTATGTCTGTATGAGGAGAAATCCGAAACTGGTATTACTTCCGCGTGATTCTTGTACAGAAGTTCTTGGACAGAACTTCTGTGTGTTCGTTATAACAATAAGTGGCAATTAGCTGTTAAATACTAAGATATCAAAATACAACGAAATAATAAAGTCAGTTCGGCTTTTCAATTGGACGAACTTGAGTTGCAGCTATTTAAAATTTTACCTAACGAGATGTAATTTGGTTCGGAAGTCGAAACAGGTTGGAATGCCTACGGCATTAAGTTCACCTCTGTACATTTGTGTGCTTATAGTATTCAATAAATAAATAAATGTTATAAATCATAACGTTTTGGAAAGAATTTGATCGACATCTGCAATTTACATGGGACCCAGGTATGGAAAAGAAGTAAACGGTGGTGTCCTAGTAGAGTGGTCAAGAAACTATACATATGTATGAGCTGAACTTTGGCAGTACAATTACAGCCAATGCTATATAAAAAAAAACTGTTGTTTTTGTTGTTGTAATTGAGTTTTTTTTTTTATCTCTTCTGTGTGTTGGATGTCCAGAGTGCAAAGAGCAAGACATAGGACTTGGACATACATTATTCCACGATAGCCAATCGCCCTACTTATTTAAAAGCGAATGACAAGGAGGCACTTTCTCCAGAACGGCTGAATCCTTCTGGCAAATAATTATTAGTTTTAAGTAACTCAACACCTTACCTTATATTTTATTTAAAAAGTTATTAAATTGAACATTGCATATAAAAGGCGTGCCGAATTATATTGAGCTATTAATTCGTCATATCGTTGTGGGTGTAATCGAAGCGAATACTTTTTATTATATTTTGTCTACTTTCGTTTTCATAAACAAACCAACGAAAGAAAATTATCCTTACTTTGATGACATTAAGTTCTAAGTATCGAAATACCTGAAGCTGCAAAAACATTCTCACATTATTTAAGGAGAACTGTGACTTCATACATACCTATTATTATTTTGTGAATGCTATGGATGAGTACTTACGAATTCATAACGATTTTGATAATGTACCATAATGTTTCCGGTCTATAATAAGTGTCCCACCACCATAACAATACAGTCTGTTTGTGTGTAACAATTGAATAAAAAATGTTCTAATGTGTCACTAAAACACACTATCAATTGATTTATCAGCATATGGCCTCAAGCGAACGACTGTATATGTATGTACTTGTGAGCATAAAATAATTACTTTACTTTGTTTTTACTTTTTTACAGTAATTAATGGGATCATTGTGTTTTTATCTTTACGGTCATTATTAGACTTTCATTACGTACAAGTAAGTTCTAAGTTCTAGAATAGGTCCTACCACTGTTTTAAATATAATCGGATTCTTTCGAAAGCATGGGATTTTATTAGTGTCGAGTTGCCGAGCATTCGGTAAGGCATTTAAAATGCAATTAAAAAAAAAATGCATTAGTTAAAAAGATTTGGAGGGCAATTGTGCAACAACTTACGATACCTAAGTTCGGGCTTGTTTTCTACTTAATGGGGTTAGTAAATTGGATGCATCTTGTGGTTAGCAAATCATGGGAGTTCTGCGAACTTGTATGATTGATATAAGTACCTACTTAACGACGGTGCATCCCTTGTGAGGTAGGTATAAACTTAACTGTAACTGCACTACCTATATAGATATGTATTTATACACGCTTTATATTAGCTTCACTTGTATGTTTGTTTGTAACCGACTCCTTATAGCGCGATTTTGACCCACTTTAAACGACCAGATTTCATTTAAACGTTGCACACCTGTCAAGGACCGATGACGATGCAATAATTTCATAAATATGTGCCATTATCCATGCCAAGGTTACCAGGACAGCAAAAAAACTGTCTGCGAAAACTACGCTGACATACAAACTACGCTGAAATCGTCTCAAAATTCGAAACACCCTAAAAAATAGAAAATAAATAATAGTTTTAAAAAAACTAAAAAACACGTTTCCATTGAAAACCAAACTAAAAAGTAGAAAATAATGTAAAAAAAGCGTGGGGTGCCTGATATCAATAAAAAAAAATACCTTAAAAAGCACCCCACGCTTTTTTCCAATTATTTTGTACTTTTTAGTTTGGTTTTCAATGGAAGCGTGTTTTTTAGTTTTTTTTAACTATTATTTTTATACTGATTAGTTACAAAACAGATATTCATGTAGGTAGACTGGGTAGTCTGTTTAACATTGTTGAAACGCATGGTTTTCCGCACGGGCTGGTTTATCCAATTTCATTTTTAAAGTATTTATAAAAAACCCATGAAAACAAGTAGGTAGGTACCTAGTTTACGTAATCGATAGACTAGGTACAAATATAATATTTTTATTCTATTGTATCGTCAAAATTACTGACATCAAACACACAAAATGCAGCATTGGCATTTCAAAATAACCTTACGTTGAAATACCTGTAGCTTTATTTTCCCATAACTATACTGCGTGAAACTGAAAACACATATCATACCCAATACCCATGCAACAAACGTCGAATCACACAAACATATTTATATTTAGGTCAGTTGTTAAATATTGGCAATATACATAACTATAGTTATAATATTTTATTATGTCTTTATGGCAGTTACTATCATGATTAAGTAAGTATTTTTTCATCATAAATGTAACGAAATTATGTTTCACGTTTAAATTGAGTAAATTGATTGCTCTAAAATGGGTCACATCAAGAATATTTCACTAGATTTGCGTAAACAAATGACATTGTTTGTTCGTATTATAAAGTCGGAATTTATTTTAGTTAAATACTGGTGCCGATTCTGTTGTACACCGAACTAAACTAACTAAACTATCTCTAAAATTCCTTACTTTTGGCTATGAGAATTTTAACGCTATTCTGCAAGAACAAATCTCTAAATTTAAAAATTATTTTGACACGACTAAAAACGAATTTGGCAATCAACATGGTTTTTTTTTTCTTTTGGTTTCCCAACGTGATACTTGTGTGCGCTACGCAATGAATTTTTTAGAGACGAAGGCGCGCGCAAGGGGGCAGCCTGGACGTGTTTTATATCGATTTTTTCCCTTTTTGTTTGAAAAATAAAAAAAAAATATTACCCACGTGTTGAGATTTATATGTTCCGAGGTTTCCTAAAGGGGGTCGAAAATTTCATTATTTTTGCGATAGGACACGCCATTTTCGAGATATAAGCAAAAGAAAAAATAAAAAATACAGCACTGTTTTTGCACGTGAAGGCGAGGCGTTGTTGGTGTGAATTTTTGTTCATGACCACTAGTTTTATTCCACACCTTTTTAATCGCGATTAAAAATAATCAGATTTAGTCGAAATAAATTATTATAGTCTAAATTTTTGGTGAAAACCGGCAAACCCAGAATAGCAAAATTGTCATTTTCACTAAACTAATAACTCAGTGCAATCTTAGTGCTGTCAAACTAAAATATAGTTAAGTTGTGTCACTTTAGTCTATTTCAGAATAGAAAATCGTCGTTTGACAGGAATAAACCAAATTTTAGTGATTTTTTGTTTAGTTTAGAGAATTTTGTACAACAGAATCGGCACCATTGTCTTTTCCTTTAAACGAAGTTGTGAAACTTATAAGTACTACTAGGTACCCAGAGTCCTAAACTATAGTTTCTGGCGAAGATTGCTATAATCTAGACAAACCTATTGTAGGCTCCGCGTTGGAGTGTTGAGGGACTAACAAGCGTACATAAAATGAGCTAAGCAATTAAAAACCATGTTCGAGGACACAGTGTCCGCTAGACTATAAATATTTACAATGACTAATTAAATAAAATTGTCAATTCATTGACTTGCAACCTATTTCTAAGTAGTGGAGAGGCGATAGATAAGTTGGTAATTAACAGTAACTTTTCGCAGAGTCATATTCGTTATTTTCAATAGAAAAACTTAAGTTCGATTAAACGAAGTTTATCAACTATTGAGTAAATACTTATTCATTTATATTTAAATACCTACAAACAAAATTGTTTTGGGTATCACATTTAATCGGTCTCAATGTAGACCCATGGTGTTGGCTGGCTAAATACTAATCATTATCTAGGAAAATAACGTGGTGTATTTGTATCGGAAGCTATATTGCCCAGTGTTGAACTCAATCACTAAAATTTTCAATCGATTGATTAGTCAAACTAAAAAAATCGGGAATAAATTAGTTTTAACTGAATCAATCACGACTGAAATTTCTGTTTCAGTTTTATCTAAATATTCCATCATCAGTTTTATTTTTAGTTAAAACTAAAAGCCTTTTTTAGGATGATATTTTTATTATGCGGTGCTATGAATATAATTGATCTTTTTGGCTTTCATGTTGTTCAACTAAATTGTGTACGCTTCTTTTTAACTGTTTTCACTACTTAACTTGAACCTGCCTTCTGAAATAGGTCTGCTAATAATTGCCAAATGGTCCACGATCATGTGCGGCTTATAAAATTATTTAGAAACTACAAAGAAAATCCAAGATTGCTACTGCTAAGATTTTTCAATTTTCTTCATGGGTATTGTTTTCGCCAAATTTTTCACCATGGGTGTCGTTTTCAACGTTCTCGAGAGTGCTAAAGCTATATCGGCGTATCACCCAAAAAAACATGAAAACGGCACCCCGATACATTGTATTTGAATTTTCGCTGCCGTCATCTTGGATTTTCAATTATTAGACTTCACTATTGCCTTCAGCACCCTCTAAAACGTTGAAAACGACACCCATGGTGAAAAAATTGCCAAATTTTCGCCGCAACTTAGAACTTTGCAGCCAACTTAGACTTTGATTGAAAGTTGGTAAAATAAGACATTGTAATTAATTCAAAAAACTCACACATGACTGTGGGCTTTTTGGCAATTATTAGAAGATCTATTTAAGAAGACAAATAAGATTTAAAAAAAGTTAAAATAGTTTTAAAAAATCGTCGACTGTTTATTAGAATATCAGATGATAATCAGAAAGATTAATTCTATCTAATAGAATATCAGATGATAATCAGAAAGATTAATTGTATCAAATAGGGTCGCGAAATAGAAAGATCACAAAGGGAATTTTCGCTGACCACCTTAAAAATATCAGGAAAAGTTAAGTTCCGTCAACAGACAGTAACTATTTAACATGTATTAACAAGCATATATGCACACTTGGTGTGAATATAATAAAAATAAACAATTTGTTTAATTTATTGATCAGTTTTCATAAATGTTCCTTGAAATTCAAATTATATTCAAAATTGATAATTAAAACTATTTCAATCATAAGTTGAAACTAATATCGTTAGTATAAGTTTTTAATCGTCAATCAAACTAAACTTTTGCCAACACTGATATTGCCTCATCGAATCATCTCGTAAACAATTTATGTAATGCAAGCATTAATTTAAATCGCTTATGAAATAAAACTTTATAATAATAACGACATATTTAAAACTAGAGACTAGCAGCCGGACGTCGTTCGAACATAATGGCTATGGATATTTTATTCAGCTAATACAATTTAATCGCGGATGTTATTCATATTCATTGGAGATAGCTCTTTATATCATTTTTTATAAATCAAGTAACATTACGCGTTGTAAACCAAGTCTCACTTCCTAAATCTTGTAAATTGATAGGTATCAACCTTCAGTGAGTGTACAGCATTTTGAGTGTTATCACCCGAAAGCCATCCGACAACCTGGATAAAATTAAGGTATGACATGACTGGTGACACAATTTCTATGAAGTTTTCATAGAAATCATTCCAGCAGTCGTGTCGTGCCGTCACGTCACGGCTACCTGCAGGAGCGGAACCTTTATGGTCAGCGGAAAGATGGCAAGAGGGTAGACCTATACGATGATCGGACCGAGTGAAGCCACAGTTACACACCAAGAGCTCTGAAGCACTAGATCAGGCCAAAGATCTTCACACATGGGGAGCGATCGTCTAACTCTAAAAAATTGGTCGAGCAGATCACGATTCTTGGCAGTGGGGTCGTTCTTCTTTTTTACCGACAGTGAAATGAAGTTTTTCTGTTTTTTTTTGGTTTTTGAACTATCCATAACTGTGGTTTCCATGTGGGATAAAAAAAAGTTGCATCTGTATTTTCAGTAGGACTAATTAAAATTTTCTTTCCGGCTAGTATTTTACTTATGTTTGTTTTAGAAAAAAATTAAGTGGTAGAAGTGGCCTTTTTCTGTGGAGACCACATTTCGGCTTACCACTCTGTCACGGCATTCTACGGGAAAAAGACGTATTAAATATGCTGGTTAGAGAAAATCAAAATGACATGATATTAATAGATAAGAAAAATACGGACGTTTATTTGAACCAAATTAAAAAAACGTAAATATCAATACTCCAACGAGATGCCATAACAAGACGAAGGACAGACCGTTGTCGGTAAAAAAGTAGAACGACCCAGTGACCAAACGGCTAAAAAGGAGTCGTTTTTCGTGTTGCCTTTTGCCTTGACAAATCATACCTACTTGCGTGAAGCCTGCAGGGTATATAAAATTACGTACTAACATGTGAAAATCTACAGATGGCCTTATAAACAATTTGGTTACCTTACCAACCAATTTGATAAGCATTAAGCTGAATATTAATGAGTCACTAAATAATGCGTTAATTTTAAGAGTAAACATACATGGTGTGTACTATGGTCTTAGGTTATTGTTTATTGATTTATATTGTCGGTATGACAGTCCCTTATCCAAACATTGGTGGATCGTTTAGCTTCCAGTATTTGAATTGCTAAGACTTGGTGACCTATTTATAGCATTCAGTGGTGAGACACCAATTTGTAAGTAATTTCCTAGTTTAATCTATACTATCTATACTAATATTATAAAGCTGAAGAGTTTGTTTGTTTGTTTCTTTGATTGAACGCGCTAATCTCAGGAACTACTGGTCCGAATTGAAAAAATCTTTTTGTGTTGGGTAGCCTATTTATCGAGGAAGGCTATAGGCTATATAACATCACGCTTCAACCAAGAGGAGCGGAGCAGTAACGAAAAATGTTGTAAAAACGGGGAAAATCGGACGGGTAGGCGATTCGACGCGACGGGAAGGGTCGGGGGAACAAGAAATTTAACGCGGACGAACTCGCTGGCAGAAGCTAGTAGTAAATATACAATTATAGGGACGTACGCAATTCAAATTTGATAAAATATACATCAAAATGTACCTATTTTATGGAAATGGGATATCACTGTTGTTGACGTCATTAAAAACTATATGGTCGTAACTGGGTAGGAAGGTATTATTCATAATATTATCTCGACAATACTATAATAGTAGGGAAAATAAATTTAATATATTATAAGTAAGTAGGTGATACGTGGCTTCATGACTAGGTACCATAGTAATTAATGACAGCCACATACCACAATACGTACCTAAATGAAAAGTGCTACAAAAATGGAAATAAGACAGACCAATGAAAGGGAATTTGCCATAAGTTGTAACGTACGTTTGATTTTTGTAGAAAATATTTGTGTCAGTAAACGAACATAAAAGTCATCGTTATATGGTATGATACATGCATATACCTACGCCATTCATGATTATATAGCGGTATATGACTGAGGAAAACGTCATTGGGAAACCCGAATGTTTGAGCTAAATAATAACGATGCCTCGAGCTCAAGTGCGACAATTACAAGTCAATCTACTGTTTTTTTGCACTACCACACCTCTTAAATCAAACGCAGGTCTTTAGTCTAGGGAAGGAGCCATGAAACAAAATAATACGGTGTCAATGGACCAGTCACAGCATACTGTTAACCAGTACTTACTTACATACAGGATGAGATGATGAAGGAAATATAAAATAAGCAGGTACGACCGTACGACGTATTATTGTAATAAAATTAAACACGAAGCATGATTAAGTGTATATCATACAATAATCACCATACCAAACGTCTTTGTTTCAACACCATCCAAGCTATAAATAACGAAGGTAAATAACCAAGACTGTTATCACAACAAGGATTCTAATAATTCAATAGAATATGATTTCTTATATACCTACGTTAACTTTGTCATGTTAATGTATGTTCAACACAGTTCGGCAAATATTGACGTTTTAAATTAACGTTTGGCACACCCATAGCTCTGTAGGGTACTTGCGTAACACAGTATCAGTAGAATTACTTTTATTTTGACAGTTCAGCAACATTCATTGTGTTATTTACGTTGTTGAGCAGACAATGTTTTCGAACATATGAAGCAATGGAATAGTAATATATTTCAAAATGATTCAAATTGTGATGGATAATGTGTTGCGCAATTCAGGTGCCATACCAAATTTCATCAAAATTGGTCCCACCGATTCGGAGATTAGTCGGAAACAAATAGACAGACAATAAAATTAGAAATAAAATGTTGTTTTGATATAATTATCGTGTATTCTTTCATATATGCATTTTTAGTATACAACTGTTTTTGATATTACAAACAGATCCTTTAATTTTATTTCTAAGCATGTATCGTATACATATAAGAGCAGTGGTGGTCCAGTGCTGACGGCCGCAACTTACGGTAAAATAAAATAATTAGATAATAATATTTCATCATCTCTGCTCTCAAAACGGTGAAGGAAATCATCGTGAGGAAACTGGCATGTACTACTAGGACCAAAAAAATTATCGTAGACATGTGATATCTATCAACAACCATCGTGTCCGCGTGATGGATTATGGCCTACTCCCTCTCACAGAGAGGAGGCCTGAGTCCCAGCAGTGGGCACATTATAGGCTGATTATGATTTTATGATGTATGTAAGATTTATGTGATCATAATAGAATTCGATATTCTGGTTTCATTCATTGCTAAGTACAAGGATATGGTAGTACGTTTTTCTTTTGAACCTTACCGTTTAGTTTTACATCACGAACGTTGACGTGTCCGATATTCACTCATCGACAAGACTCATCATCCAAGAGTGTTCTAACATTTGTTCCATCATGTCTTCGCTAGGCATTCTGTAAGGACGCTGCACCAACTGTTGCCAGTTCCGTCTTACTATGAGTTCCGTGACTGTCTTGTGTTTTTTTTGTAGTTTTATGTTACAACTATAAGTGAGGTTTCGCTTTGGTCATAAATAAGATTTTGCCCTTCGCCTACTCTACCTCGCACCTCAGACACATGCTTTGCTTCCCTTAGTTGACTGACTCTCGCAGTTCGCGTAGGAAGATAACCTCGTTGACTTATTTATTTACATAATTATGTACATAGGTAGAACAAGTTTCAACTGCCTTTTTGGCTTCGATCTAGCTAGACGATTTATAATGTTCAATCATTCTCGACATTATTAACAATTTGACTCCTGCTGCCGCTTCAAGTCAATTTAATATAAAAAACTTTGACTGATTTGTTGAGATGTTTTTTTTAATATTTTGTACAAGATCTAAGCTCGAGATTGTCTTTCATTAATTTACTAATCTTTCATTAAAATATTTCATTAAATTACTCATTTTTATTTTATTTACAATTTCAAAATATTGAAATGGCATGCAGATTATCTGCGGGCTAATTGTGTAACATAATAACAAAAATGGCTTTCATTTCACTGACAGTTCCACAAAATTCATTGCGTTATTTACGTTGTTCAGCAGACTTTTTTTCGAACATAAGGAAGGAATGGATAACGAAGGAATGGATTAGTAATCATGATCATTCTCCTGCCCTGATCCAAATTTATTTGGCGTCGGCGCAACATGTCTTTTACTTCCACACTTCTCTATTATTTGTCATCTCAGTACCTCTAGCTACCCCATTTCTATCCATATCATACTTCACACAGTCCATCCATCGTTTATTTGGTATCCCTCTACTCTTATAGCCATCGACATTCATACTCAAAACTTTCCTCACGTCATTTTCCTCATTCCTCCGTATCAAGTGGCCATACTATGACAACCGATTTCCACACAAATTTTCTGTTATCGGTTCCACATTCAGACTTTTTATGAACTTATTTCTTATTTTATCCATAAGTAATATCCTCCAGAATTATCAAAATTGTTATTGATAAGAGTGTTAGGTTGCTGGTCAACACAGGAAACTACACACTTATGTATTCCTGCCTGGAAGCTTTTATTTATTTGTCTAATACACAAAAATGTACAAAGTCGAACTGCCAATGCCAGTGGCATTTGGCATTTTCTACCAGTTAACCTTTGAGTGATGCAGAGACAATAGTGGCAATTACGAACAAAATATTTAAGTATATACGTTTTGTTTGGCATGTTTTGTTTAATGTGACGTGTGCTAGTCGAGTTATGTAGAAATCAATATACAAATTTATTACTTTGCATACTATTGCATAGAATCAAGTTGTTCTAACTGTTGGGGACTTTGTTGCGTCGTTTCTCTTTGCCAGCGAAAAATCTTCAATTCGAATTCGAATAGGAAGTGGTGAAGGGCGGGCTTTTATGGGATTGTCTTACGTAATTGCCTTGATTTTAAGGCTAAAATTTTAAGCCCTAACTTTTGATTTGATTTCTGGCATTGGCTATTCAACCAAATCTGACACACTAAATAGGTAAATAAAAATCAAACACTATATTTGTTAATTTACGAAAAAACATTAGATTAGTAGATTTATGAATCTGGTTGTGTTTCCTCTTTTAAAGACTAAGATTTATGGAGTAGGTTACTTACCCACCTCCTGAACCGCTATGTCACATCACATATCATGTAACAAAACCTGCTTATTATGGGGATTACCTCTACTCCGATCTTATCTTGAGCAACTTATTTATAGATTGATTATGTTATTGATACTGATGAGATTATTTAACATTTTATTAATAGGTTTTTCCAAATATAGATTTTAAGGCGTTTGTATTTTCCATTCAAGTTTTGCTATGTATAACAATTTTATAGCTTACTGAAACCGAATTTAGATGGTGTACAGCTGTTACCCATATCAAAATGGGTTTTTAATAAATGCTAATTTAATGGCAACTAATTGTAAAACCAGCCAGTTTTATTATAAAATTATCCACCTACTAAAGAGAATTTGGGAAATTTTGCTAATGACAAAATTTCCCAAATTTAATTAGTATCTATAAACACTAATCAAATTTGGGAAAGTTAAGAAGGCTAGCTAGGTAAATAAAGGTATACATAATGTATCTAAATTAGCATGGTAAGCTCTTAACACTTTATTAATGTGCATTTACATTAACGTTTGGCTTCAGTCGTGATATACTAAAAAACAGCGTACCGAAATAAAATGCATTTTACAAATGAATCCATTAATTATCCACCTACGTCGACATTACTTTTAGCCATGCGACAGGATAATTACGAAGTGAAAACAACAAGTTCATTACAAAAAAGGTACCTACAGAAACGATTAAAACAATAGTATCTACGTTCAAAGATATTTATAGCGATTTGTTAGGAAAAGCAAGCAGAAAATACGTCTAGTATTTGCATAATAACTGTTTCTATTATAAATGTCGATGTCGTGTTTGAAATGCCTGTATAATACGAAACAAGACGTAGTGCTAATAGACGATAACAAATACGAGTTTGGACGACAAACAGTCTGAGACCTAGTCTTAAATTCATACGGTTATCAATTTAGCAGTCTGTCATCATTATCTGCCTAGCCTTTTCCCAACTATATTGGGGTCGGCTTCCAGTCTAACCAGATTCAGCTTAATACCCGTATCTCTCCGTGTAGTGCCGGATGTAAAGAATAGCACCATCCCATTTCTTCCCGTGGATTCGTAAGAGGCGACTAAGGGACATACTAGAGAATGGGCAGCAGTGTTCTCTTTGCATTTTTACCATCATATTCCGATTGCCAACCCACCTGCCAAGCGTGGCGGTTATGGCAAAACCCTCCCAAATTGCGAGAAGCCTATGTCCAGGAATGGACGTCTTTCGACTGAAATGGTGATGATGATGATGACCTTTATCTTTCAAGGAGCGACTGGCTATCTGAACTCCACAACCCAGTTACTCGGTTACACGATAACCCTTGGTAAGACTGGTTATCAGACGTTCGGGCTTTTGACGTCAATTTACGACAGTCAATGATTTACGAATGACAGCCGGGACCAACGGCTTATCGTGATTTCCCAGGATGCTTTGCCTTGGATGAGTGACCTTCCGCGGACCAATCGTGGCAAGCGTAGCTTTACCTGCACCCTAATTGCGAAACGCACAATTTATCAGAATCTGAATGGGATTGAAGATTATTTCTAAACCATTGCGTCATTTGTTCGAATATATTGTCGGCTCAGCAACGTAAATAACGCAATGAATGTTGTTTAACTATGAATATTAAACCAATTCCTATCGATAAAAAGTTCCGCAACTACCCCTCTGATCAATCGAGCCGTTGGCTTGTTATTACTTAGCCAAAAGTGCCTCATCAATGTAGCAATGTTTATGGTATGTATTACTTTATTAAATTCTGGTTTAGTTCATATATTTTGAGCTCAGTACTGGTTTTGTTTTCCCTTTCTTACAATTTATTGATGTTGGCGAAAACGTAACGAAATAAACTTGTGTGCAAATTGCATCTATTTTACATACTCGTAGGTACATAGTTCCTAATTTTCCAATAAAACCGGCTTCCTTAACGCGCTAATTTATTCTGCGTTTTCGTCATCAATTCAATTATGGTATTAATCTGGTAATGATTCATAATTATGCCTGACTGATTATAATTATTTGGATTAAATTAAAACTTTTGTACCCACACTACCCATTGGATATCAAGTGTAGGATACAATTTCAACCTGAAGAATATTTGTGAGAATAAAAATACATAATTTATTTCCTTCTTGAAATGTTTAAAAATTGGCTTCAAAGTGTTTTCAAGGAACTACGTATTATGATTTTAATTTACTAGGAAACTTGTGAGTGAGCATATAGGGTCAGCTTTTAAATGACATGTGGAGCAGCACATCATGTATGACCGTTTTTAAAACTGCTATTGGCTATGCAAACATGTATGTTTAAATGTTGTATTGTATAGGAGACAAACAATTCTATATTTTTAATTGTGAGCCTACTATCGAGAACGCTCCATTTTACACTGAAACATGTAGTTTCCTCTATTAACAAGTACAAAATCATGTTTCTGTTTATCTAACCTCACTTAGCCACAATATTCGAATGCGCATTATAAAGCAATTAATTTAGATTACACTCATATTACCGTTCGTGCTCAATAATATGCGCGCGGTAAAAGTGAACTACACTTTTACTTTCATGACATAGCCGTTATGAACACACTTAATAAAAGTATAAGTGAATCGCTCTGTGTCAATATGTTGTATTGTCATTGAAACGAAATTGGATATTTACAAAGCTTTCTTTTTATGTCATTTCATTATCATAAATATTAACTGCGGGAAAAAAATAGTTTCGAGTGTGATGACTTGATGAGTGAGAAGCCAGAGAGGTATGAGTTCTCTTTAATTGCCTGACGATTTTGTTTTCATGAAATGATTCTTGGCTTTAAAATCATTCAAGTTTGATGACAAAGGTACCTTCGAGAATAACAAAGTTGCAACTTGCTGGCTAATTTGAATAAGCAATAAAATATTTTAATAACCGACGTATATAAATAGTTTGTTGACACATCTTAATAAATAAATAAAAGTCAAATAAACTCACAACAGTTATCCAAACGAGCAAATGTAGTTTCCAGGCCATTGCTATGCACTTGTGGCACTCAAAACATTATTTTGTATAAATCCGGCCTCAACGGGTAGTGGTCACTCAATAATTACATATCGAACGGCGACACTATTTATGTGTTCATATGACGTAGGCATGCGGTTTGAGCGAAACACCGATATCGATTATAGCGGCACACGTACACCTGTTTTCGCGGACAGATGTCAACTGCCGTGCACAGCTGAACTGACCGGCCTGGTTCAAGACGCGTCGTAGCGCTGTCATTCGACCACTGTCTTAAGAACTTTCCGCTCACTCTTCAAGTCCCCCCACGATATAAATTTTTGATCATAGCAAGAGGCAGGGGAGACCTTCATGCGCTGGTTGACTGTAAGGACATCCTACTGTTCGATTTTAATGTTACATGTTGACCTATTCACTTTCCAAGTTCAAAGGTAGGCTATCAATTTATATAAGAATGTATCTTTATCCTTCTCTTTTATGCAATTCAGGAAATTTTAGACAAGGTTTTGTAATGCAAGCACACTGGTGAAGGTACCGAAGTGTTTATATGATACAATAGGCCGCTTATAATTGGGTATACGATGTTTTTAATGAGATTAGTAAGGACTAGTATAAAAATGCGTCTCCCTTATTAGTACGCTAGATTAATTAATGATGGGTAATTAATTTACCAATTGGTAATCTACGTTTTGTCGACGACATTGTTCTCTTTCATCCTCAGCAAAATTAGACGGATGCTCCAAGCACTCAGTGACGCAAGCCTTTAAATTGTTCTGAAGATCATACTTATTCATCTTCTAAGAATCAATCTTCGAAGACCAAAGTTATGTGCAACGAAACATCTGGAACCAAAAAAGTTGATGGAGAGACAATACAACATGACCATGATAACCTTTATTTGGACCAAATAATCTCTAGCCAAGCGAACCAAGATATGGAGATAACAAAATGACCGGAGACCGCTTCGAAATTTACTGATCAATGAAAGAACAGTTTCACGGGTGAGTTGTCTATGCTACTATAACCTAGGCTCATGGACATGGTTTTCTTCCCTTCTTATTCTATGGTGCACAGATTTTGTCTTTGACTAACATTCAGAAGTCCAAACGCTCCGAGTCAGAGTCTGCCAATGAGTAATAGAGCGCAGTATCATCATTTCAGCCGTAAGACGTCCACTGCTGGACTTAGGCCTCCCCCAAAAAAAAAAATTTGGGTGGGCTTTGCCATAATCGCCACGCTTGGCAGGCGGGTTGGCGATCGCAGTATGGTGGTAAAATGCAAAGAGAACGCTGCTGCCCATTCTCTAGTAAGTCCCTTAGTCGCCTTTTACGACACCCACAGGAAGAAATGGGGTAGAGCGCAGTATACTAGGCGTTTAATTAACTGATCGTGTTCGAAACACAATACTGCGCTCCAAAACAAAAATAGCTGACGTGGCACAAAAGGCTGCCCAACTTAAATGGGACTGGGTAGGACATGCTACCGTGTGCTGGACAAACTGTGGGCCCAAATAGCACAGAACATGTGCGTTGTGACAGTCAGGAGATGGTGGGACGATCTAGATACGTTCCGTCAAAACTGCTGGAAGGGGGACGCGCATGCCCGCGAAAGATGGAAGGAGTGAAAGGACACCTTTTCCCAGGAAATGAATAGCTTAGGTTAGTAAAATGAATAAATGATACCCTAGTTGAGAGTAGGCCTGTGATCCAGCTGTGAGAATATTAAAGGTTGATTTATCAATGATTATGATTTTGCCTTTATTACCACAGGTACCCAGTAGATAACTTTGATTTATATAAGGGACCATCCATAAATTACGTCACACAAATTTCATGATTTCTGACCCCCCCCAGCCCTTGTCACAGCTGGTCACATTTGTGAGACCCTACTGTGACGTCATATATTTTGCAATTTTACATCTAGACATAGTTTTTTTTTTTAAATTTCTTTCATAGTTCATATTTCGTGTTTTAATAGTACTTTAAATATGTATACTCAATTTTGAAATGTGACGTCACAAAATTTAGGGGCCCTCCCACCCCCTTGTCACACAATGTCACACTTCGTCGACCCCCTCCCCCCCTTAACGTGTGACGTAATTTATGGATGGCCCCTAAGTTATTATTGTTATAATATTTGCTAATATGAAATAGTAATTTTGGCAATTATGGGATCGTACATACTACCCACATACATACTAACTAGTATAAGTAACAATTTGGATGATTTAATGATGATAAATTACGTGTCCTTATCCCATGTATGTAGGTTGAGCTTTTTTTTTTTTTTTTTGGATGGGAAATCATCAAATGACTTCTCCCGTTCTGGGCGCAGCGGGAGGGCGTGTCAGACTTTTACTGACTAAAACCCACCCGTGTTCCTTCAGTTGCCCATGTGCCAGGGTCACGGTATCTCTTTTGAACAATCACGCGACCGATGTATGATGTTGAGCTGAGGCAATCGTTTTCAGCGCGTTTCGCAGGTATTTCTACAACGACTTTCAAAGTTGTGAGAAACTTGTCGGTAGCTTATTCAATTTTTCTATCATTATTACCGCTTCTAGAAAGTCACATTGTGATTACTTATCGATATTCTAATAACCGGCTCAATCCGACCAGAAATCATACACATTCAGTCAAAAAAGTTTCGGGAATGGATGATTGGTTCCAAATTCAATTTTTTGTTTTTATTGTTGTTGTTAGATTGGCAGAACTGTTTTCCATTTTGGCACGGAGTTTAAGTTACATTTGTTACTTAAATTAAATACGGTGCTATGTTTAGTTATATCATATCTAGTGCGTATTTCGAATTTCATAATGGACAAAAACATCGAACCAACAGATTTTTCTTAAATTTTGCATCATCAATAGAATTTCCAGTTCGGAGTCACTGTTCGGTTGCCGAAGGCTCACGGTGAATCGACTTTATCAAAAGCACGTGCTTATGAGTGGTTTAAAGCGTTCAAAAGCGGTCGAGATGTGATCAAAGATTTGCCTCGGTCTGGTAGGCCATCTGAAGTTAACATCGCAAAAGTGAAGGAAATAGTGACTGACAATCCTCATTCAAGTTTGAGAGACATAGCCACCGAACTTTCTGTGTCTCAGGAGTTGTTCCGTACTATTTTAACTAAACACTTGGGTATGAAACATGTTGCTACTCGCACAAAAGACCTGAATTTTTTCCAAAAACTCAATCGCATAACAGTCGCTGAGGACATGCTAGAACGAGTCAATTCCGACCCAACATTCATGAAAAGCATTGTTACTGGTAACGAGACGTTGGTTTATGAATTTGACATGCAAACTAGTCAACAGGCTTCGGAGTGGCGCCTTTCGACTGAACCGAAACCGTAAAACCATGCCACAGTTGATCAAAAGTCAGTCATGTTGACTGTTTTTTTGACTATCGCGGTTTTGTGCACTCGGAATGTTTACTGATAAATAAAGAATATTATTTGAACGTTATGCAGCGTTTAAGAGAGCAAGTTAGACGAAAAACCCAGAATTGCAAAAGCTTTCGCACAAGGCCATCATTGTCAACGAATTTTTTACCAAAAACTGAACAAATACCATGGAGCAAGCACCTTATTCACCAGATATGGCTCCAGCCAACTTCTTTCTTCTTCCTAAACTCAAATTACCACTTCGTGGTACCCATTTTCATTCGGTAGAAGACATGGAGAATTTGTGGTGAGAACTGAACTCGATTCCAGAAAAAGCGTTATGTTTTGGTTATTGGATTATTCGTTTGAGTAAGAGTATCGTTTAGGTATGTAGGAGCAAACTTTGAAGGTGATAAAATACATTTAGATGAATAACTAATATTTGGTGTATTATTGAAATTTTCCCGGTACTTTCTTGACAGAGTAGAATGTAGGTAACGGAAGTTTAATTGAGTATCGATATTATTATACGTGTATCACATCCCTACTCGTCAGGTTAATTTTCCTTAAATTACTTTATCTCAATAATAATGAACTAACGTAGCAACACATTATATTATATTCTTTTACGTTGTTAACAAGGATAAGCATATAGGTCATTAATTAGTTGCATGGATTAAATTAACTGAGTACCTAACTAAGGTGGGGTTTTTTTCTACCTAATTTTCTAGTGATAACGTTGCATTATGGGCTTTCGATAAAAGGTAAAATGTCTTAGCTTATCGAGATACATACAGAACTAATTAGTAGCGCTTACGTGTTAATATTTCCTGTAAAAGTTTTATAAAGTTAATTCAACATAATTTAAACAAGTACTTAAATGAAAATAATTTTGGTTGTGCTAAGGTAGTGAGATTAAATGAACTTGGAGGATTTCATTGATAATTTTAATACTTATAATTTTGATTAAAATGTAATCACCAGAGGTCGGAGTAGGTAGATTGATTTTACGTACTCGCGTCATGAATAGTCATAGAAAACACAACATGGATAAGCCTTTTTTCCGGAATTTTTTGGTACATACGGGATTGAATCAAATATTGTGAAAGTAAGGATTTTTAAACTAGGTACTACCTACATTAGAAATTTATATGAATGCGATAGATAAACATTTAAAATTGTTTTTTTCTTACTGTAGAAAGCCGATCACCTATATATTATTAAAAAGACAGCAAAAAGCATTCCTTATCATATTGATGTATTCTTTATTCTACACAGTACTACATTTGAAATGAATTACAAAATCCCTGAATCCCAGGCATATCCATACTAATATATACATGATACGTGCCAGTTCATTGATCCCATTTCAATCTACCTACTCCGACCTCTGGTAATCACCCATGAAACTGACTTGCAAATAGCAAAAAACTTGAGATACATAAAATTTTGCGGCTACCTTGGTACTTTTCTTCAGGTTCTTAGAAAAGTGACAGTGATAGTATATAGGTACCTCTCAAACCTTACCATGGCTTTTGGATTATATACCAAGAAATACAAGCTGTTTTGAAAATAAATGATAAAAGAGCTCGAGTGAAAAAAAAATGGCTTATAGCCTTCTACTATGTTTCATTCGTACCACTACTGTTTTACTTTTTGGTCGAAGATAAATTTTAATCCTTCATCACATGGCGCTTGCTCAGTCTTTAACTCTGGCAACACTCGGACTAAAACTTTCATCATCATCATCATTTCAGCCGTAAGACGTCCACTGCTGGACTTAGGCCTCCCCCAATCTGGGGGGCTTTGCCATAATCGCCACGCTTGGCAGGCGGGTTGGCGATCGCAGTATGGTGGTAAAATGCATAGAGAACGCTGCTGCCCATTCTCTAGTAAGTCCCTTAGTCGCCTTTTACGACACCCAGGGGAAGAAATGGGGTGGTGTTATTCTTTACGTCCGGCACCACACGGTACTAAAACTAAACTAAAACTTTCATACAGTCAATTATTTATTGAACGAGAGGGCCTAGACTACTAGACCCTATCTTTTTAGATAAAGTGGTATTCTACCTGCGATATCGATGGTGGAAGAGTCAGAAATGTATTGTATTATAAGTTACCGAAAAGCTTACGCCAATCCTTTGGAAGTCGTTGTAGAAATAAAAAATGCTATACAAGCGAATGCCATTTGTCAATACCATGTCAGTCCATTTTTGGTGGTAGTTTTTAGGGTACCATGTGTCTGAACAAAAGAACAGAACCCTTATAGGATCAGTCGTGTGTCTGTCACAGCCAATTTGCTCAAAATCTACTGGACAGAATAATTAAAAATAAAAACTTTTTTGCAAAAAAAAAAAACAACCGACTTCCTTAAAATCACTACAAAGTGAAAAATAACTTTAATTTCGGAAGTTGGTGTCTTAGGATCTGTATTTATGGTTTTTTTGCCACCGATTTCCGAAATTAAAGTTATTTTTCACTTTGTAGTGATTTTAAGGAAGTCGGTTGTTTTTTTTTTGCAAAAAAGTTTTTATTTTTAAAATTTTAGTTGTGGTATTCACCCTGCACTAATTCCAAACAAACAATGCATATTTATGCGATAGCAGAAATCGCGGCTGATTTGCTGTCATTTTTTAAAGAGTTCCGGTGTTTGTCTCCCGAACTCATCATCAGATCTATATGAAAATTATATGGGACCATTTCGGAATAAACCCCTTTCGAACAAAAAAATAATTTTGCAAATCCGTCTATATATGACGGAGTTATGGCCGAACATACATAAAAAAAAAACATATAAACATCCGAATTGAGAACCTCCTCCTTTTTGAAGTCGGTTAAAAATTTGGTACTTGTATGTATGAATTTTTGTGATACAAAAAAAAAAGGAACGTGATATGTCGATTTTTTTTTCTTGAATTTGTGAGTCTCTTTTGGAGAACAAATCAGAAAATTAAAAAGGTTTTGAAAACCATTTCGTGTGACATCTTATGTGAACGGGCTTTTTATAATAGTCGCAAAATTAAGTGAGGAAACAATTTTATATTTTTAAAATTAATAGTTTCAAAAATTAGATATTTAAGTCAACAAATGACAATCGACCGCTTTATCTCCGACACAACTGATCCTAAAATTAAACAGAAAATGGTTCAATTTTCCCAGTACTCTATAGATTATAGGAATCTTATTAGAAGTACGGAACTTTCCATGCGAGTTCAATTCGCACTTGTCCGGTATTTTCAGTGCGTCGCGAATTTTCTCAAAATGGTTCCCTCAATTTTAGGTATGCTTGACTAAGCTTTTCAGCTGGATTTTCTTTAAACGATAACTTGAGTGCGGCTGTTACTGACCCACAAGTCTATTCAAGATATCTACTTACACTGTCCTACAAAACCCAGGGCAACGATTCTCAAAAAAAGTAACTGCTTGAAACTAAGGTTGGACTTTTAATCTTATTACTGAATAGGATTAAAAGTCCAACCTTAATTTATCGAAGCACTGATCTATACCTATATATAAAATTCAAAGTCCTGAGTGACTGACTGACTGATATATCAACGCACAGCCTAAACCGCTGGTCCTAGAGACATGAAATTTGGAGGGTGTATTCTATGTGAAGAGTAGGTATCTACTAAGAAAGGGTTTTTTGAAATTCCATCCCTAAGAGGGTGAATTGGGGGGTTGAATTTTCACGCGGGCGAAGCCGCTGGCGGAAGCTAGTATTCTATAACACTGCTTCAATAGATTAGTTTAAGACTCATGGGTAAGTAACAGCCGCACGGGTTCATTAGTAAAAACTCTTAAGCTTAAGACTGATCTAGCGACTCGTACCCAGCATGAAATTGACAAACAAGGTACTCTTATTTAACAGAATTGACTATACTTGTAGGCACTACTGTACTGATATGAGTCATTCAAGTTTCAAAATTATGATAATTGTTGATATTAACGTAGTTTGACGTGTTTTTAAAACGATACATTAGTGTTAATGTATCATTATAAAAAAATGTAGGAAGTGCTTGATAAATTAAAATTAATTTTGTATGTTATAAACTAAGATAACCGGTGAAAAATTCCACAAGGTTATGAAAAATGTGAAGTTAGTATTTCAAATGTAGCTACGTCCAGTCTTTGTTTTAAAGTGAGCGATAGTTCCGACTTAACTACTGTAAAATTGTTTTATAAGAATCCCAGTATTCCGAACTTTTTGCTCGTCTGCAGTTAAGATAATTGTTTCAAATAATTACATATAACATTAGTTCCTTGACATGCAATCTAACATTATCATAGCACATAGCGCCTAAGGCGCTACTGTCATTACATTCGCGTGTTATTATCCGGAAGTGCTTTGCCGATTTTGATAAAACTTGTTGCATCAGTAATTTAATACATCTGACATTGTTAATGCTAATTAGTAGATAGTGTTTTACTCAATGTTCTGAAAGAAACTAGTTTCCTTACTGGTATAGGCTATAGAGTTGATTTCTACCTCTTTGATATGGAAACCTGCAGACATAGTTAGCTAGCTCGTAGTCATTAATCTTTTATTCGAGATCAGAATGGCGCCAAGATAAGAAGAGAGACTACCTTATTTACTGCAGTTAAATTGACTTGCAGTGAAATTATACGACCGGCGTGTATTTATCGTAGCACTTATCAAAACATTAAGTCAATAACGTTGCTCGTTACCACTTATCTGGGTGAAAGTTTCGCAAATTGCCTGGTGACCAGAACCAGTTCTAAGACAAAACCGTAGTAAAAGCTTCCTCGGTTTTGCTACTTTGTGCAATATCGCTCGGTGTCGTACAGTAAAGGAACGCGGTGTTTTGTGAAATTTCACACTTTGTATAAAAAACTGGCAAAGCCACATACATAAATCGCCTGGACTTTCTGGTAACTAAGCAATGATGACAAACTTGTCCATACCCCTGAAAAAGGACAAGGTGTTACCCTAATTAAGAATAAGTAGGACGCTACTGTAACGCGGAAGGTTGTAATAGGTACTCACTACCCATTTATGTCGAGAGGTGAGTCAGCTTTCTACAGCCTGCACTTATTGCTTACCCTTAATGAGCCGATGTTCACTGAGAAAAGTGTCTTGGCCTTTTTTTTTGTGTGGGATCTCATCAAATGACGTCTCCTGCTCTGGGTGGAGCGGAAGGGCGTGTCAGACTTTTACTGACTGAAACCCACCCGTGTTCCTTCAGTTGCCTATATGCCAGGGTCACGGTAACTCTTTCGAACAAATCTCGCGACCCTGACAGGCATCGGTCCTAGCGGACCACTCAATACTGCTGACATATCTTTGAGGCACGCGTGAAACACTACGCGCCGTTGACTCGGGCCTGGTCTTTACCGGGCGGTGAGCTATCCAATGCTCGCCGTCCGCAATCGACTCCCAACGCCCGGGGCGTCTCCTCCTGCGGCGGCTAGGGGCGTGATGGCGCATAGATGGCCTCTTTTTCACGCGCTCCGCCTCCTCATTCGCGAGCATTACTGTTTCGCAGAAGGAGGTGACGGCTCCCCATGCGCTCTCGCTCCGTACTATGGCCTTATTACAGTAAACGCAGTAGAATATATTACGTACGATGTAGAACATTAACAAAGATACGTCGAATAAAAAGTGGAACCTAGCAACCATAACAAAGATCATTAACAAATCTAGAATGGAAGACTTCATAAATTATCGCTGGAAGTGCTTTCCTAACATTCCTTTTTCTCTTTCAAACCGAAGTTATCGAAAAGTTTTACCAGCCTTGGTTTGAATAATGGCTTTTTAAAGATATCAGCCAATTGTTCTTGCGTAGGCACTTGTTTAATTTGGATATCTCCTTCAGACACACATTGCCTTACATAGAAATGTCTAAGCTTGCTGTGCTTTGTCTTCCGATGACATTCGTAAGGCGGATTTTGAGCTAGTTTTATTGTTGACTCATTATCAAGGTGTTTCTAATTTATCACTTAAATATTTAAACAATCTCTTTAACCAAATCATTTCACGGCACGCCTCACTGGCAGTTACTACTCGTATTTCTGCTAATGTGGACGACAGCGCAGTTGAGGTTTGCTTCACACTTCTCCAGGAGATTGGTGATCCAGCAAACATGCATATCAACCCGCTAGTAGAACAATCACTAAAGTTATCGCCTCCATGATCGGCATCACTGTAACACATGAGTCGTTTCTCATTATTTTTGAACTCTAGACCAGTCTAGGTTGTTCCTTTGAGCTAACGACAGATTCTATTCACTTCTTACACATTCGTATTAGTAGGGTTATCTCAGGTTCTAGGTACGATTCCGACTGCATAGGCGATATCAGGCCTTGGCGGTAGAGAAAATTTGTGTTACAGATCTCTTCCGCCAAATTTTTTTACGGGAATATCTTTAACTATTGGTGTTCCAACGGCTTTACAGTCACTCATTCCATATTTCTCCAAAACCTTCTTAGTATAGGCGGCTTGATGAACTCTCATAGTCCCATCATTGCGTCCGCGTCGCTCCAACTTTAGCCCAAGAAAGTACGATGGTGGCTTGGTCCTTATCTTGAAACGTCCTTTGAGTTCGTTTTTAATAAAATTACTAGCCTCTACGGTCGTTAAACGAAGTCAAAGTCAAAAGTCGTGAACACTCTCGTTCCAACACTTAGGCGCTTGTTTAAGTCCATAAAGACTTCTTATTAGTATATGGTATTTATTTTTATGGGCCTTAGTTGCCTGAAATAAAGGATTGTATTGTAAACTCTGACGAACATGAGCCCGCCCATTTAAGATTATTCGTTTGGTTTCCGTACCAAAATCTTAATATATTTATAATACCACTGGGTGTGCTGGTTTCCCCCCAGAGCGTATCCCACGACACGTTATAAGACACCAGGTCAAATGCTTTGGACTGGTCCAAGAAACAATCATATATGTGCGTTTTCCATGTAACACTTGTACTGGACAGTATGACTATACTTGAGTGTCAGCACCGTAGTTTCAGTCGATTGCCTAACCCTTTGAAACCAAACTGGGCCTCGTATAAATATATATGCTGCTCACTTAGGTGTTTATCAAGCAAACCATCCAGCACTTTTGCGATCACCGTAGCCAATGAGATGGGGTTATAGTTGTTCCCGTCGGAAGCAGCAGCTGTCTCATTTTTAAGTATCGGTATCACCGTGTTCTTGATAAGCTCCTTGTATAGTACTAATAACTACACTAATACTACTACACTAGTAGTTTGTGTTAAAAACAAAAATATGACTGAGTAATTGCAAGTGACCTACAAGGGCTACAAGAAATACAGCGCCTGCGTGATCTAACCACGCAGCGTTCCGTCTAGCGGTGGCATGCGGTATTTAATCGTTCCGTGCTTAGCCCTGCAATGGGACTACAGGCTCATATAATTTTTCAATAAAATAATTTGATTGAGTTTATCAATAAAATTATTTTATACTTCTAATACCTTTGGGTCTACTTGGCTTTGGCGGGCTCATGCATGCCGGGAGTTTTTCTATCTTATCGGACTACCGTAATTGTCCACCATACCTATATGTCACTTTGATTCCTGATGCGCGTTTCGACGAAGGATTTTTACGAATATTTACTATTTTTTAACCGACTTCATAAAAAGGAGGTTCTCGATTCGGTTGTATTTTTATTTATTTAACGTTTCTTAGCATAGAACCCCGTCATGTATAAACCGATAACAAAGAGTCTTTATCTTTTGTTTGAACGCTTTCCGTACATAAAAAAAAAATATAATAAAGTTTGTAGTATGAAATTGCCGTGTTATAGTAATATATATAAAATTCTCGTGTCACAGTTTTCGTTGCCATACTCCTCCGAAACGGCTTGACCGATTTTGATGAAATTTTTTGTGCTTATCCGGTATCTATGAGAATCGGCCAGCATCTATTTTTCATCCCCCTAAATGTTAGGGGTAGTCCACCCCTAAATTTTATTTTTTATTTTTAAGACAAAATTTTTAATTTCAATTTTTTTATGACACAACATACAAAAATACATACAATCCTCAATTTTCACCCTTCTACGATCAACCCTTATTTTTTTAATAGCCATTTTAGTAATTTAATCATTTTTCCTCTCCGGTCGAAAACTGATCAATCGTCATTTCTTATGGCAAAACAACGTTTGCCGGGTCAGCTAGTAGTAATATATACATTGAATTGACAATAAACCTTCGTGGTGTGAGATATTTAAGTGAAACTTTTTTACATTATACTAGTATTTTTTATTATTCACGTTCGGCTTTCCAATTTCTATTTTTTTTTTCAGCTTAGACGGAAAAGATTGATACTTCGAAAATCCGAGTAATTTTTTAATCAGAGTACCGACGCGGAACTTACACGGCAGAAACGGCTCGCAATGTGAATGCTGCGTCTGGAGAGGAGACTGCTAATGAACACACCGTGCGTTTTTGGTTTAAACGCTTTCGTAATGCAAACTTCGACTTGAAGACCGAACCACGTGGAAGATCGCCCACACAGGTCAATAACGCTGAATTGAAGGAGATGGTGAAAGCCGATCCGAGTCAAACCACCCAGGAATTAGCAGCATGGCTTAGCGTTACCATACCTAAAATATTGACTCATTTGCATCAAATCAATAAGATAATAAAATATAAAAAATGAATGTCTTATGATTTGACTGATCTGCAGAAAGAAACACTTGTTGAAACTTGCGCTGCCTTGTTGAATCGGTACTGAAATGAAAGACTATTGGATCGAATTGTGATAACTGTAAGCGAAAAATTAAATGGTTGGCCCCAGGTTAAATGCCGCAATAGTGCCTTAAAGCAAAGCTTACCAACAAAAAGGTATTCTAAAGGTAACTGTTTGGTGGCCTCTTCATGTTGTTATTCACTATAGCTTTCTCAGGTATGGTCAAGCAATATCAGCAGATGTTTACTGTGCCGACCTTCGAACAATGATGGCAAAACTGGTAGTGAAACAGCCCCGACTCGTCTATCGATCTTCACCATTATTGCTCCATGATAACGCAAGACCTCACACTGAATAGGACACCGTTGTAACTCTATAAGAGTTGCAGTTAGAAACAATACATCATCCTCCGTGCTCGCCAGACATTCTCCAACTGACTACCATTTTTTTTTAATCATTAACGTATGTCAATTGTAACTCACAATTAAAATAATTGCAATTAACTTTTTTAGTTGTTTTTTGAAACAATTAAAACTAACAATTAACTTTATGTATCAAAACGAAATTAGTAAAAAAAATAGGAAAATTAATCTGTAAGTCTCAGACGAATAAAAAAGTGGTCAAAGGCTGTACTGCCGTCATAATGAAAAAAGGCACAACTAACATTTTATAAATCGACTTTAAAGTTTTTATTGCTTTTTGGCGAAAAATATTGCCTTATCTACACATTATTTTTCGAAAATAGATGAATTAAAATAAATTCATTATCACGATTTTTATACAACTAATGAAATGTAAGTTATTATTGTGCCTTTTCAATATAATGGTAAATAAATGTGCCTTTTCATTCTATAAAACATGAATATTAGTCTCATTTGTGCCTTTTGAGCCTAACTGTATCTCCGAATTCCTTGAAGATATAATTCTATAAAAAATTTAGTAGATGTGCCTTTTTTTCTGATTCTAAATATGTATATAACTCAATTTTGACAAAAATGTTAGTCGTGCCCTTTTTTCTTACGACGGCAGTGTAAGTATAGCTTCATTTTTATGAATCTTTCTTTCTACATAAAAAAAACTGCTTGTTGATAAAGAAATGAATGTTTCCTTTTATTATGTGTTTGTATTTATGTATAACAATGTTGCATTGATAAATATTTCTACAGCGTAGGTATACAAAAAAAATATTTCAAGTCATAACGTGTTCATTTTATAGGCCCGAACGTGCATTGCTCTCGCCTCTCGCTCACACATCTTCGTCTCCATCACTCTCGCGCCGGGCGCGGAGTGTCGTTCGTTCAGTGCTCAGTGCTCATTGAACATGAAGTTATGCCCGACTCTCAGCCAACAGAAGTTTCTTCCGAATCAGATGTTGAAGAAGGTGTATCATGGAATTTAGATGATCCTAAGCATATTTATTTCCTTCCTGCTCATTTACGATGCTCTGCGCATACTTTAAGCCTTTGCGTAACTACTGACGCGAACAAAGTTTTAACCGAGCCAGACAGTGGTCTGTCGGAAATACATGCTGCAACAATGGAGAAATGTAATGTTTTGTGGAAGGCTGCAGGACGATCAAAGAGTGCCGAAATAATACAGAATGTGTTAGGGCACACGTTAAGCCGACCTTATGAGAGAAGGTGGAATAGCTTGTTTGATGCCCTCCAGCAGATTTTCAACATAAAAGAAAAAAACTTACTTTTACATAGATCATTAAACATAAAAAATATAATCAAAGAAATTGAATTTGAATACATACAAGAATATTTGATGTGTACTTCGCCAGTAGCAGAAGCATTCGACATAATGCAAAGTGAGACTAACACATATTATGGGATAGCTCTGCCGTGCCTACTTGCGCTGAGAAAAAAATTGCAAAACATTGAAAAGAAAAACCACTTTTGGTTTTGCTATCCGTTGATCAGGGTATACAGATTTAGTGTTGAGAAGAGATTTGAAAAAATGTTTGACGTTACCACTCCTGAAGCGGAAAATGCAGCTATTGAGGCATTATCTCACCCAAGATTCAAAAATAAATGGTTGACTTGTTTTGAGCCCAAGGATCGTACTAAACTTCTAAAACTTTTCAAGACCTGCATTTCCAAACAAATGAGTGAAAATATAATAGCAACAGCAGCAACAACAAAAAGTACCCAAGAAAACATTTTTTTTCAATTTTGACTCAGACTCAGAATTGGATAATTATCCTATCTTCAATCTCAGATAAAAACGGATGCTCCTCCGATGCATCAATGAGTAAAGCAAAACTTTTGATGCTGCATTTTTTTGCCGAGGAAAGCCAAGATTTGCAACTCCTCAATAGATATCCTGAGATTAAAAAGTGTTTTTATTAAATACAACACACCTTTACCATCGTCAGCTGCAGTTGAACGCCTTTTTTCTTTTGCGACAATGACAAATTTGCCAAAGAGTCACAAACTGTCAGACAACATGTTCGAGAAGAGAGTGGTATTAAAATGAAATTTAAATTATTACAAGACATTTTAAATTGTCATTGTCTGTCTAATCATTTTTAATTAAAGGATTGATGATTATTTGAATCGGCCTTTTATTTGTTGCCAACATGTGTATTTAACCACAGGAATAGGGTGCAGACTATCAAGCACATTGGATCAACCGAGTGGTGACGGGAAATCACCAAACGAAAGCAATCCCAAGGAGTAATGTCAGGCAGGCGGCCGACTGTAAAACATAAGCCAAGTCATTAGCAACATGTTGAGAGAAAAATAGGTGGGGGCCACATGGGTATATTAAATATTTATATGTACCGGCTGTATATTATATAGCAGTATTTTTTAAATTGTTAGTTTTAATTAAAAATCACAAAACAATTGAAAATTAATTAATTGTTAATTGTAGTAAATCACAACTAACAATTAATTAATTGTTACTACTATAGTTAACATATACATAATTGTTTATTGTATTTTTCCACAATTGCAATTAATTAATTGTTAGTTGTTGTGGTTATTTACCAATTAATCAATTGTTAATCTTTAATTGTTCTTGCAATTAAAATTTGCCCAACACTGCCAGCAATGTATACCTAAATAATGGCGGAAAATATTTTGTTTAAATAAATATACTTGAAAAAACGAGTTTTAACTTAGCGGTATAAATCGGCAATTTCGTAGTTTCCCCTTAATATATAAATTTCCTGCCAGGGTCCTGAGATTTGTTCGAAAGAAATACCTCGGCCCTGGCATATAACCAACTGAAGAAACATGGGTGGGTTTTAGTCAGTAAAAGCCTAAAACGCCCTCCCGCTCCGCCCAGAGCGGGAGACGTCACTTTATGATTTCCCACTCACTAAAAACAAAAAAAAACATATAAAGGTAAAGGACAATGCTCATGAAGTATGAGAATAAAACCCAGGCCCAGCGCAAAAGAAATGTAACTCAAAATATAGGTAAAAATAAGTAATTAAATATTACGTAGGGGGCATCATCGAAATCAGTGGCTATATGTGTGAAATTGCTATTCGAATTTTAACATCTGCGCCACATTGCTACTCGAGATTTTAGAGGTAACATAATGTATTAGTAAAAGGAACAGTAAATAGATACACTTGTGGTTTAAGAGTGTATATAATGACATGTTTATGGCAACTTCTCTACTATTCTACCTACTTTTACAAGATAATAGGATGATAGAACTAAAAACACGATATGAATATACTTTTCATTTTAATAATTACGCTTAAAAGTCATCGATTCTCTATGTCTAACACAACATGATCCAAAAATGATGCGGGATGCGCGAACGGTTCCTCATGTCTAGCCCACCCTAAGTAATATAAAACGCTCATGATGTGGGAGCAACAGCCCAATGTTCTCCTCCCATGAGTTGTCTTGTGTTGAACTCGAGCGATACGTTATAATTTGCGTTTATCGACCCCCCTCTGGGGATTTCATTTGTTTCGAATCAGTCATGGAGGATTTACTCAATAAGTTAAAATCAAGTAATAAAAGTATAGTTGTATGTGGAGATTTTAATATTAATATTCTAGAAGTTACTCCATTAAGTATTAGACTTCTCAATCTTTTTAGGTCATTTAATTTATTTAACTTGTTTTTTGAACCAACCAGGATCACGGCATGTTCGTCAACTTGTCTTGATAATATATTTAGTGATTGTGATGCCAAAAATAAATTAGTGTTAACTGATTTAACGTCCGACCACTGTGGTTTGCTATCCAGTTTCCCTATGCCATTGTTTAAAAAGGCGCGTAAACTTGAATGCAGGCCTTATACAGCTAGTCGTTGCACCAAGTTTAAAAATAATATAGCTCGCAGAATTGCACCATCTATAGTAGAACACGATAATCCTAATGCAATTTATGAAGCCCTCTTTGATGTAGTGCAAAAAGAGTACAAATCTACTTTCAAGACCAAAACCATTGACATTAATGGCACCTCCGTTGGCTTTAACCAATGGGCTACTCCAGGTATTTACAAAAGTAGAGCGAGGCTTTACGAGTTATATGGTTTAAAAAAATACAGGTTTGATACTCCTTTCCTAGAGTATGTAAAAAAATATTCAAAATTATTTAAACAGATTAGTGCTTTTGCTAAATCCAAATTTTTAAGCGATCAAATTAAAAATTCAAATAATAAAATAAAAACGACTTGGAAAATCATTAACAATGAGACGGGTAAATCGGTTAAACAAGAAAAACAACTTGAAATTTTGGTCGACAACAAATTAGTTAATACGCCAGCTGACGTAGCACAGGCATTTAATGAGTTTTTTGCCAACATACCTGTAACTACGACTCGCTCCTTAAATTCGTCCCCGTCTAAAGCTGATAATCTTTTGCATAGTAGTGTGCCAAAAAGTAGTTGCCTATTCAATTTTGAACATGTAACGCCTCGTGATGTAGTTAATGTTTTTAACACACTTAAGTCTAAAAACGCTGGTGATTTCTGGGGCATTTCCATCAAACTATTAAGTAATATAATAGACATCGTAGCCCCCTATTTAGCTGTTACTTTTAATAAATGTGTTGATGTCGGAACTTTTCCTGACCTCACGAAGAGTAGCAAAGTCATACCATTATTTAAATCAGGTAATAAAAATGACGTTTCTAATTTTAGGCCTATTTCTATCTTACCTGCATTTAGCAAAATATTTGAAAAGTTAATCCTCAAGCAGTTGCTAAGACATTTAAATTTAAATAGCCTCCTTCATAATGAGCAATATGGCTTTACAAAAGGTTGTTCAACTACAGATGCGGGTGTTGCTCTCTTGAAACACATTTTTAACGCATGGGAGAACTCGCAAAATGCTATCGGAGTATTCTGTGATCTCTCCAAAGCCTTTGATTGCGTGCACCATGACACGCTTTTGCGTAAACTACGTCATTACGGTGTCCATAACGAAGCTATAAACGTAATAAATTCTTATTTACATAATAGGTTCCAATGTGTAGATATTAATGGTGTAAAATCTGCCGGGCTACCGGTTCAGTTAGGTGTGCCTCAAGGCTCTATACTCGGCCCATTCTTGTTTTTAGTGTATATCAATGACTTACCATTCTTTTTAAAGGGTATTTGTGACGTTGTACTGTTTGCAGATGATACATCTCTTATTTTTAAAGTAGACAGGAACAGACCAGATTTTGACGACGTGAACAGTGCACTCTCAATGGTTACCGATTGGTTTACGGCAAATAACCTAGTTCTCAATGCCAAGAAAACCAAATGTGTAAAGTTCGCCTTACCGAATGTTAGAAATCTAGGTCCCAACATCGTCTTAGATAAAGAGGTGCTTAAAACTGTAGACTCGGCAGTTTTTCTGGGCATAACAGTGGATGGCAAACTTCAGTGGGGCCCTCATATTTCAATCCTAGCGGGAAGGCTCAGTTCAGCTGCCTACGCCGTCAGAAAAGTAAGACAATATACTGACGTTGATACAGCTCGGTTAGTCTATTTTAGTTATTTCCACAGCGTTATGTCTTACGGTATTCTACTGTGGGGTACAGCAGCTGATATTCAAAATATTGTTGTCCTTCAGAAACGAGCTGTTCGAGCAATTTACCAGCTAGGTGCCAGAGTTTCCCTAAGGGACTTTTTTAAAGATATTGGTATTCTTACGGTGTCATCACAATTCATTTTCGCCAACATCTTTGTATATTAGGCAAAATATACACTTATACGCTAAAAACAGTGATATTCACACTGTTAACACTAGAAGTAAGGACAAACTACGTGTTCCCTTTCACCGGCTTCATAAGGTGCATAACTCATTTGTTGGGCTTGGAATAACATTTTACAACAAGCTACCACCTTCTTTACTAGAATTACCTTTTAATGCGTTTAAAGCTCAAGTAAAATCCAACCTTTGGTAAAAGGCCTACTATTCCATCAACGATTATTTAAATGATAAGAATAGTTGGTCGCTGTGATTAACTCAAGACAATGTTTATGTTCTTTCTCCAGTATTAGCGTACCTAGTGATAGGTTCAATATAATTGTTTCCATATTTTTTTCCTGTTTATGCCAATTTTATTTTATTAGTATTGCATAATGTGGTTTGCTAGCGACCTCGACAAGTAATCATTCAATTCTTGCTTGAGCAACCGGCAGCAAGTTCGTCATGCTCCCTTAGATGTCAATGCTTGCGGTAGCGTCGGGGGTCGGGTTACCCCCTTCCCTCAAATATGGCGAGGGGGGCAATGGCTGATCTTTGCGTTATGCTCGTGAACGGGTGCTGCTTGTGGTGACTGGTCGTCTTGCTGACTTTGATGTTGATATTATTATTAATATTACTTACCTGTTTAATTTATTTTACGTCGATGGTCCTAGTTTATCATTTGTGGCCTCGAGTTGTAACTCAGGTCGTAACAGCTATGTGAACATTCAGCATTGCATATGTAAGCTGTCACGCCCTTTATGCCAGTTTTTATTTTTGCAGCCATGTTTCTATATACATATTTTTTTTTGCTTATGCTTGAGTATAGTTTTCATTTTATTTGTTGGTATATTGGGTTGGCTAGCTGGCATATAGCAAATCATTTAATTTAATTTGTGTCTCTTAATGTTTTACTATACCTATACCATTGTATAGAATCAAGTTCTTCTAACTGGACAGACAGCTGTGCTGCTGGGGAGTTTGTTGGCCACTTCTTCTTCCCAGCTAAAGCACTAGGAAGTGCGCGACGGGTGGGCGTTTTGGGGGGACTGTCTTTTGTAATTTTGACGTTCGAAAAGTGCTGATCCTCAGCCTAATTTGAATAAATGACTTTTGATTTGATTTTGATTTGAATACAGGAGCAGTAATATCCTGATATGCCATTCCTGCCATTTTCCCTTTTATAAAGAATGTAGGTGTAATAGATCTTGCTTCTTACGTGCCTCGATTGTATGCGACATCTTATTAAGACACAGTTTTCATCATTAATGTGTATTAACTCGGGATGACGAAAAACTTCAAGTTCATAAACACCTGTTTGCTTGATATGCTCACTGCAATAAGAGCGGGCGATTTTCAAGTGATACGTGCCCACAGCAATCAAAATCAAATCTCCATGTGTTAGTCTTGGGAAGTCTGCCAATTCAGGAAGATCGGCTTGCATTCGTATAAACGCCACCCTTTGTCGATTTAAGTTGTGTTCAAGCACATAATCACATAAATGATTGTGATTATTTACATTATTTATTATATCAATGAATTGGTTTGTGTACCTACTGTCCTCGTAGGGCTCTTGAAAACAGTTGATGATGGCTGCGGCTATCTTAAAATCCTTCATGGTGTTTGGTAAAGTGCGATTAAATACTTTTTGTCTAAATATTTTAAAGTCTCGCTTGAATCGACCGTTAATTGTCTCTACGACCCACCTGCATAATGTGACTCTTCGTGATTTATTTGCCAGATCAGTTGTCAGCTGACTTTCACCGCGTGTTACAGACAGGGGTACATGTGCATATGCATATGACTCTAGAAGAGGAATACTATCACGAAATCCTCTGTCCAATATGAAGACGTCACCTTCTTCCAAAAAATAATTAATCGGGGCCTCTTCCATAGGACCGTCGTGGTTTTGTAAAATCTGCTGCATTATTGATGCATCAAGGTTGTTGCATCGTATGATCCTGTAACGTCTATAATGTATCCGTCCCCACATACTATCATAAACGGTTTTATCAAGTTTTGATATTTATGCAAGCTGTAACTATTTCTTTGAAAGAGGAAGTTCGAGCTCTTTTGGATAAAAATGTATGAACCATCACATATTAAAATAGCTTTGGGTGTTTCACCACTCCCAAAAATATGATTTGGTAAAACTCTATTTCGTTCGATGCCTTCGCTCCGTGTAATGTGATCGAGTCCTAAATGCAGGGGAACAAAATCATTGAACTGATATCTTCTTGTAAAATTGATTTTTCAGTCAATAGTTTGTCTTGACTTGTTAAAAACTGTACTCAGACGTATGCTCGGTTCACCAGTCCTTATTTTGCTGAGATAAATACCTAAGTCTGTACGTGGTGTATTTAAACCTCTACGCAGGCTCGGTACTTGATCAAGCAGTTCATTGAACTGATTGTGATTTAAACCAGTCCAGAAATGAAGATCTTCCACTGTTATTTCATCAATATTTTCAAAATCTATTAGAGTTTTTTGTTCTAGTGCCTGAACATACATATTTCTAATATCCAGATAATTGTCAGCACTGAAATCGAAATGACGCCGTGTCACTCTATTAGATATGTCTTCCAAAGATATGTTAGTCAAATGATTTTGACATATCCGTGCAAGTGGGGGTATAAGCAAGTCGTAATAACTCATAAGATATACCTTAATGCTGTTAGGCATTTGGCGGAGTTGCAAGTTATTGCAATCATCTATCATACAACGCCGTGATGTATTTGCTACCCTACTAAGACCCGGAACAGGAATCGCAGCGACAGCTTGAGGGGCGGGTTGGAGTGCTGGATCGCGGTGCACTTCCTGATTGATCCTGTGCCAACAAGCATGACAGATCGATCTCGTTCCATCAAATGCTATCTGTAACAAGAAACAAAAGTACTAATTCATAAAAATGTTCTGGAAGAGATCGTTTGTAGCGATTAGACCGCCTTTGCCTACTAGTTTAGTTGCTTTTTGTAATCTATACGAATAAAAAAAACAACTGACACGGTTACTTGGTCTACTGATATTACTTATACTGAAAATATTATGCGTACTTTATAGGTATATTTAAAAGTACTCACCTCTCGTGGCGGTTGTAGATCCTGCATTATATGCTCCACGAAATCTCGTCGAGATTAAAAAAAAACCTTGAGAGAGAATATGTCTTCGAAGCCGTCTAAGTGAACGGTTATACGTAACACAGGCATCCATTTTCACCAATAACCAATCGATAAGCAACCTCGGAATCCAAAAAAAGCAATTAGGTAGTCGTTTTTAGTACAATCGGTTTAAAATAACAGGAAAGAACGCACAGATCGCAACGAATACTGTCGATGGACTGCGCGGGCGACGCGGCACTCGCGCACCAAGTGAGAAGCCTATAACCGGCTCCGTCAACGTGTGAATGAGACAGAGAAGCCGCGCTCTCGACCGACGACCGATGGAGCTACTTTATAATTGTTATAATATTAAACACTGCTAAAGTGAAGTTAACCCGGTTGGGACAAGGCTTGCGTTGCATCCCAAAGTTCCGAGCTGTACTTCGGTATTGATTTATCTTTTTCGAGAAGCTTATTACTTGCCATATTACTTGTTTGTTGTTTCAGATAGCACTTTTAATTAAACTATAAGTCCCAGCTGCTCAAGTTACCCCTGTAAAAAATTCAAATGGCAATTTCACACATATAGCCATTGATTTCGATGATGCCTCCTAGGCAGTATTTCATTACTTATTATTACCTATAATTTGAGTTACTTTTCTTTTGCGCCGGGCCTGGGTTTTTTTTTGAGCATTGTCCTTTCTGAGTACAGTGGTTTATGAGAAAGCTTCAATAATAAATATGTTTTCCGCTTAGTGTATGTTGATGTTCTTATATTAAATTCTTCACTGTTATAAGGTATACGGATTTGTTTGGGGTAGCTACCACAATTAAAATTAAAAAATAACTTTAACTTCACAACTCGAGGGCAAGAAAACGAAAATACAAAACCAAAAACTTTTTGGAAGTCGATTGCTTTATTTTTGTTGTCTACAAGAGGACCGAAACGAAAACCGATATAGCCTAAAAGTATCCCAGGGCGGAATATTAAGCACGATATTAGAAATGTAAGGTTCAAACATCAGATTATTGTCTAAAAAACCTTTATGTTGTCTCCGTTTCGGAATTATCCGAGGTAAAAGTAAATAAATAAAACCACTACCAGTTAAAAGTATAATTAAGTTTTTACATAACCTTTATTTGACTAGTAGCAAACAATTTTTTGAATCGGACACAGTCGAAGCTTATACTTAAATCTTAATTTGCCTAAAGTTAAATAGTTTTAAATAAAATAGTATAAAACGCTAATGTCTAACGTTATAAAAATAAATAAATAGAATGCGAGTTTTTAAAATTAAAAGTCGATAATCATCTTCATTTTAAAGCACATCTGGGTAAATGCCTCTTACGTACAACTACGTTGTAAGTGTTCTTTTTGTCGAGCGTTCGTTTCCATGTACGCTTTTATCAAAATTGAGAATGCATCTAAGCGCCATTTTAACTCTTGAAATAAATAAATAACTTTTAAAAAATGGCGTCCTCGTTTAGATCAACATTCTTATGATAATGCTCCCAAGAGCTAGACTTATTATTATTCGAATTTAAGTTTTTGTTAGATCCCTAGTGTTAGTGAATGTTTAACCTCTTAGAATCCTATCTTCTTGTAATGGCAGGAACAGCAGACGGGCAAGTCAACCTTGGCTTTTTCTGTACCATCTTTACCATCGTGAACGAGGAATTCCCATACGATGTATTTCTGTTTGCAAAATGATTCCAGACTGAGCGGCGCTTTGAATTCCGTGAAACAGGAACTTCCAACGTCCCTGTAAAAAGACACGGCATATTAACTGATGTTGCGTTTTCGCCGAGAGGTTGGGCAGACCTCTGCCAATCAGAACAAGCAATATCTATTAGTAGACCCACATTTCGATAGTGAATATTTATGGAGGAATAAAATGTATTATGAAATGGTTTTGCTCGACCCGCAAGGTAAAAAAGCTCCTAGCGGTTTCTCAAGCTACCAAGGAACTTTCTCCGAATAGAAAGCTCCCCGTTATGCATCTTCACAGTGCAGTTCAGCATATTATTAAAGCGAAAACCTGTGCAGGGGTTTATTAACGACTAACAAAAAACAGTTTTCTAGGAGTTAAAATTATTAAGAGAAAACAAATATATGCGGGTTAAAATTGATCAACTTCATGCCCTTGTACAATGTGCTTGGCGTTGGTTCAGCATGTTTTCTTCCTCCATTCTCCCCTGTGAGTCGTCACACTATAATTCAGTCCCTTTCCTTTTTCATATCATTCCTCACATAAAATTCATTATATATATTTTTTTTAAATTCATTTTTCATTCATTCATTTAATTCTGGAGTTTACATTTTTTTTCCTCTCTGTCTATGGTGATAGATGATTGTACGTGTACTCACTTGCATGACTCTAGTCGCACCATCTGCACATAATTCTCCTCAGGAGCTTGGACGACCGTTCGCCAATCACCTTCCTTAGTCTTTACTTTGTAGAGAGGCTCGTACTGTAAAGAAAGAATTACTTCGTGTTAAATAATTAAGTGTTGAAGTCAGCTCCCAAGGCGTGGGATCTGTGATGTGGAATAGTGACGAACACGTCCTGTGATAACTTTTGAGCATAAATGTGAATGGTTAAGAAGTAAGGGAAGACCAGATACGATGTATAACATTGTCAGCCTATAATGTTTTCACTACTGAGAAACAGGCCTCGTCTCTTTGAGAGGTAGAGGGTTATAAATGAGGGTATGTCAAAACCTTTACGTAATGATAGTAGCATTATTTTACTTTATAATGCACCATCATTTACATGTAAGGAGCACCTTGGAATATTGTTCTTTGGTCTCCTTATCCACTTACACCAATAATGTTGAATCTGTTCAGGCCCGTTTTGTTAGATATTTATGAATACAGAATGGGATCCTAAAAGCTATACCTGATTATAATGTCAGGTTAAGGCACTTTAAAATGATTCGCTTAAAAGAAAGACGTAACCATTCTGACTTACTAATATTCTGTTACGTAGATCGTAAAGTCTAGAAACATCGTGCTAACTCCATCTCAGAAAGGGACAACATTACGTAGATCGAAAAGTCTAGAAACGTCACGCTAATTCCATCTAAGGATGGGGCAGTGTTGAAACTTCTAGATACGACACGCTAACGCCATCTGTTATCAAGTAGCAAGTACTACGAACAATTGTACGTAGACGCCACCGCCATCTATTGTTGAGTAGCGGGATTAAACAGTAAATAGATGTCTGTGGAAGGTTCTCGAAGTTTCGAATCTACTTGTAAACTGTGGAAAAGTGTTGAATGTTCGCGAATGTTCTGCTCGGGATATAAATAGCGGATTGTCGGCCCGATGGGCAGTTCGATTTCGGAAGCGAGCGAATACGAATCAAGCGATACACTACAAGCGAAACAAGTGATTCTGTTTGACTATTGCGATATAGTGATTGTTTAATTAAACTGTGGTGTGTTTCGATAATTTTGGCTTAAATTAATTTATCCCGAAACCCAGCTCGTAACAATTCTATAAAATAATAAACGGTTCCATTGACGCACAATTGGTAAACTATTTTAACTTTAGGTCTAGCCAACGTAGTAAGCGTCATCATCGTATTTTTGAATCGCCTACATGCACACTAAATACCACATTTAATAGCCCCTTAACACGTATGGCAAGGGAATATAATGAAAGGTCCAATTTGACAGATTACTCCATTGATATATTCTTCAAGACTTTCGCTTCATACAGGCGTTCCCTATTTAAACGGTGTGACGACTACACGTCTGTGTAGCGCGTAAAATTAGTATTTTGTGGTGCTCTAGGTTTGGGTCTCTGGATACACTTTTTACTTGTAATTTTTTTCTCTTTTGTCTTTAATATTCATATGCTAATGTCATGCATTCCTGTTATTTGCATGGATACTGAAGTGCCAATTATAATTGTATGTTATTTGAATTGTAAGTGATTGTGCTGTTGGTGTGCTTATTATAAATAAATAAATAAATAACCCACGACGCGGGTCCAGATTGGTAAATCAAATCAAAACATGTCAAAATATTTTGACATGTCACGTAGATTTCACATGTCTTTTATTTTTTAATTCTAGTACATGCCGGTTTCCTCACGATGTATTCCTACACCATTTTGAGTGCAGTGGTGCTGAAATTATTTACAACTCGTAACTCGGGGCCTCTACCCTTGGGCCACCACCGGTCTTGTGAGTATGAACTGTGTGAAAATTGATCTGGCTAAAAAGGCTACTAATACTATGATCATGGATAATAGTAATGTTAGAATGAAAATTGTATGTGTGCTCATAAAATAAATAAGATAAAGGCAAGGAAGATTCATTGTGAATTCATCTGTTCAAATGAAGATCAAGTTGACTATATATTTGAAACTATCCATTAAAATGTCCGAACTATCCAACATGCTAGCTTCTGTTCTAATGTTTGAGTATAATGCTACTAAACGGTCAACAACAGTCAATACAGGAAACAACACTCCGCAGTTCGCTGTGTCATGTTTTATTTCAAACGCGTGATTTCATTTTTGTCAATGTTCCTACCTTCTAAGGCTTACGGCATGGTTCATGGCCAAATTGTTGCCTCGTTAGCTGTTGGACAAACATTTGCTTAGTAGCATGGAGATTTGTCAAACATGTTCTGGTATATAAAAACATCTTTTCATGATGTCTGGATCGAAGAAGTGACTGTTGCTATTCAGGATATCTATCAACATCAAAAGTTTAAAGGAAAACACCTCGTTACCCTTGTTGCGAGATAAGTCTCTCATAATATAATTTCCGCGTATCTCATATAATATTATGTAATGCCGATTTAAAATAGACAATAATAATTGATATTGACTTAATAATTGCAGCGCTGTTATGAAGGATATGGAAATCAAAAGAATTTACCGTGACGGTAGTTTCACAGTTGTCCACGTCGTCCGGGTCGCCTTGGCGATCATCTGTCATTACATAAGTAGGCTGGAATGCTTGTTCCTGAAATCACAATGTTAATCATTAAAGTAGGTAATCCTCCCTATTTATTTAAAAACGTTGTTGAAAGTTAAATAATGATTAATGACTGTGTAAACATATTTTTTGTCGTTTGAATGTCTTTTAAATTTAAGCAATATTTATAAATAAACCACTTAGTTTTTACAAGCTGGGAAATAGAAAACCAACATCTTAAATAAATGCTAAGACACATATTACAGATCCTCACTGCAGTCTCAAGCATTTGATTGGTTGAAAATTGAAATTAGTTTTAAGTACTTAAAGCTTGCGTCTTTTTTTTTTTTTTGGATGGGAATTCATCAAATGACTTCTCCCGCTCTGGGCGGAGCGGGAGGGCGTGTCAGACTTTTACTGACTAAAACCCACCCGTGTTCCTTCAGTTGCCCATGTGCCAGGGTCACGGTATCTCTTTCGAACAATCACGCGACCCCGGCAGGCTCACGCGACCCCGGCAGGCAAAGCTTGCGTCTTACGTGAGGTTCTGTAACACGGTCGTGGTTCATTATTTTGGAGGTTAATAGTACATCTAAAAGCTTGGTTACTTTGTAAATGTCGCAAAGTTGGATAAATATTGAGGCCGATTCTTCAAAGGTTTTAATTAAAATGGGTTAGTATCACGCGGTTTCGACAGCTTACCTTAAACTTTCCTTTAAACATCTTATTGAACAGAGCTTGAGGGTAGTCAGAAGGTTTCACTGTGCAGAAGTTTTGGTCCTTGCATTTTTCGGGCACGTCCGCGGTTCCGTGACGATTGCTAACGTCTTGTATTGGTCCCGGGAACGTGATCATTGATTCATCAACTGGAATTAATAACACAACAGATATTTAGACTCGTGCTGTTTTATAACAATAAGGCGCTGTCAATGGTGTCCGTATGTTCATTCATAGAATGGTTTGAGGTGGTATAGAGTGCTGTGTATTTACCCACACAGTAGTATCAGAGGATTGACTTATTATTTCAAAGGTCACAGGTCAAAGAACTGAAAGAGAAAGGCCTTGACAAAATTAGCTAAGTACCTACTTGAATTTATTGTAGGTACATATCTACTTTGATCAAAAATAGAATATATCGATCACACGCTTTTTTTTTGTAGGTTATCAAGTTATCAAATGACGTCTCCCGCTCTGGGTGGAGTGGAAGAGCGAATCAGACTTTTACTGACTAAAACCCACCCATGTTCCTTCAGTTGCCCTTATGCCAAGGCCACGGTATGTCTTTCGAACTTTCGCGACCCTGGCAGGCATCGGTCCTAGCAGACCCCTTCAGTCTGCTTCTGCTGGTATCTCTTTGAGGCGCGCGTGGAACATTACGCGGCGTTGACACGGGCCTGGTCCTAATTGGGCGGCGAGTTACCCATTGCTCGCCATCTGCAAGCCCGCGCCTACGGTGGCCGGGAGTCCGCAATCGACTCCCGACGCCCGGGGCGTCTCTTGCGGCGGCTAGGGGCGTGAGGGGGCAGAGACTGCCTCTCCCTCACGTGCCCCGCGTCATCCTTCGCGAGTATTACTGCTTCGCAGAAGAAGGTGACGGCTTCCCATGCCCTCTCGCTTCGTACTATGGCTTGCACCAGGGCCGGACGTGAGAGGTCGCCGCCGCCGATCGTCTCCATGAGGACACAGCGGTGCTCCACCCAGGCAGATCACACCTCCACCGTATGCTCCACCGTATTCTCCAGTCGATCCACACAGCGGTAACACCCAGGCGTTTCCTCCCGAACCTGAACAGGAACCCCCCAAAGCACCCATGCCCGGTGAGAACCTGCGTAAGGCAGAACGTGAGGACGCCGTGGCGCCTCTCTATCCATCGGTCACACGTTTCGTTTTTATTCGATTAGGTGCTAATTCGAAAGCAATTTGAATCACATCTCAGGAACTACTGGCCCTAATTGAATTTCAAAGTGGAGCAAAAATTTGACGCGAACGAAGTCGCGGGGAGAAGCTGGTAACATACTCTTATATACCACAATCGGATTTGAACCTTCTGAGCAGACTTTCAAATGTAAACCTTGTAATATTTGTAATTTATGTAAAAATTACGTCGTAAAATATGATGACAACAAACCGTAGTTATAAAATAATTTACGATAAGATGAATTCTACGATTCACGTACGTATGAATACAACTAATTAAATTAAATTACATAGGTTATCAGGGTCGTATCACTGTGCTCGGTAATTGCCTTCTCTGATGACTGATATGTATAATAAATTGAGATGTGATTCAACGATTCCTTATTTAGCCCTAAGTACTTATAAGCACAAGACGTCGACTGCTGGGCACAGGCTTCCCCCAAGCGTCACCACATCGAACAGTCCTGAAAGTCATCGATCCACTTAGTGGGAAACCCTTCAACGCTGCCACTTCCAGTACGCAGTATTCTAGAACCGTTCGGTCCCATCGGCTATCCATTCCACGATATCCACGGTAACTTTGGGCAATGGTGGTTAATTTAGTTATCCAATGAGTTTTAGATTTCTGATTCAATCACTTATGGAAACCCCAATGCCCCAAGCCTTTTAGGTGATTTCAGCCTTCTAATCAAGCCTCAAAACGAAGTGGTTGGCCAGTATTTGAGCATTCTGTTTCTGTTTCAACGTTAAAAAGTTATTTCGTTGCATCAATATATCTACTTACTTTTTTTGGTGGTTGCTCCATTTGTTAGCTGCAGACTGCTGAGCGCACACTGAAAACCGAAGAATGACAATGTTATTAAACTGACTTTACTACTTGTTTGAACTGCTTATAAATCGTGATAAAGTCAATGTATCTCCTGTGCCATTCATTATAGAGAGCTAAATATATTCTTAAAATAAATACCAGTGTAATTGCAGCTAGATTGCAGATTAATAGCGGTAGATTATGATTAGAAAATGCACACAAACAAAACCCTAAAAATATTAATCGTGGCAAACATTTGGGTTTCTCTTGACGTACCATGATGAGATACCAACTAAAGAAAACAATTACTTTGTGATAATTATCTCAGACACGTGCAATTAAAAATTAAACCGAAGTCAATAAGATACTACTACAATTAATACAAACAAGCCATTATTAATGCATGCCGAGTTTCCAAAGTGTCAATCGGTTAGTATGACTTGCATGCATAGCAGTTCAACCGTGTAAACAAGTAACTCAATAATTACCCAGTATGCATGCTCAGTAATTATTGAGTTTTTCAATGCAGGAATTTGCTAAAACTGTTATAATTGTATCCCTGAATGAAAGCTAAGATCAGAAGTGTGTTGTTACGCGAATGCATAGAATTAGAAATGAGTCTGAGTGGTCAAAAATCTCAAGGTGACTGAAAAGTTGTGTGGGTACACTGGGTACAGGTAGTGATAGTATGTACACATGTGCTGCGGAGGAAAGAAAGAAAAGAAATATAGACGGCTTTTCGAATAGAGGATCAAATAAACGATGGATTGAATGTTCGAAAGATGATATGGCCAGAAATGGCCACTCCATTTCTGGCCATATCATCACCATTTCATCACCATTTCTGGCTAATAGGGAAGTATAGAAGAAAAGGACGTGTTTCACCGAATAAGGAGGATTAGACCAGGAGAGTGATGACTTCAATTCGTGGCTTTTACTATAACGGATAATACCCAGAGTTAGGTTTTTGAAATAGCATTTCGTCTGACGCAATTTATTGACTGAAATTAACGCTCGAAAAGTGACTATTTGTGACGATTCGCTGTGGAAGAAGGGGTTAGTAGACTCAAATATGCAACTCTAACGCAAGTAGAAGGGGTCAGTAGACTCAACTGAGAAAGAAGGGGTCAGCAGACTTAAATATGCAACTCTAACGCACAATTAATCCCATTGGTATTTTAAGAAACACAAAATGTTTATAATTTTATTCTCAAACTATTGAGACTATAATTCAAAACTCAGTGATGACGTATGTCCCGAATGAGTTCCTTATTCTTTTTTCAGCTGACTTACGATTTGGATGACGCTGATTTAGATACCTCACTGTCATTAATGCATAACACAAATATACTTATCAATTATTTCGCGTAATTAACGTTGTAAAAAATATGAAACAAAGAAAACCCAAAACAAGAACAGAATAAATTGTATTATTCTTAGAAACTTGAAATGCGGTTTCGAAGGATAAAATTACAGAGGAAAGAAAACTCAAAACATGCAGACACGTGCATTACACAAAATTGACAAAATGTGCTCTCATTATGTTACATTTTTCTCTATCTCTTTGTGTTGCACCAGTTGGGGTTTCCAGTTTCTATAGTATAGACACTGCATATTCTTGTGCTTAAAAATAAGCAGTGCTTGGCTTCTATGTCTAGAATTTACGATGTAGGTAAGTGCAAAATAATGGAACTTAGGATATTTTACACGTTTGGAAACATTTTAACTTGCATGGCCAAATAAAGACGAAGTGTAGGTAGATACCATAAAAGCGCTTGCATTATTTTGTCTTAAGTAAATAAAATAAAGCGAGCAGAGGTTGACAATCAGACAATGATGTTATATCTCAGAAAATAAGAAGGACGTGATCACTTATAAAACATAAATGATACCTTAAATTCGTTCTTAACTAGGTATGGTACCCATAATACAATTATCTGCTAATGTATGCTTTACCCACATATATTATGTCTTAATATATTTAGATAATTACCTAAACCAACAACTTGTTTTAGATAGATGCACATGGACTTCACATGATGTGGCCAAGATTATGTCTGTACTTTAAAAGAGACCTCTGATTTTGTTTCGGCCTTTTTTCTCAGAGTAGTCAGTTAGGAATCGCGAAAAGACTTGCCGAACACTACATTATCAAACTATAAATAAAGATGACTAGTATCTATAAGTATTGATTTATCGTAGTTCATTGTCACGTTGTTCATGAACTGCATAAGTGATGCGGATGGGATGCGTCGGGTGTGATGTGATATACATTGTATTGTAACCTCGTTATGCAATTGTAGATATATTACCTACATATGTAGATGAACGTATAAAACTAATGTATTATATATAGGTATATATTTTACAAAACTTTTGTATTGTTAACCGTCTCCAAGAAGGAGGGGCTTTGTTTTCGATTATTCCGAACCTGACCCGAAATCCTAACCCGGTTACGGGTTAGATTAGCAACTTGAAAAATATTATTGTATTTGTTTGTTGTTTAGTATTTGTTTGATTTTTGTATTTGTTACGCGATTTCTCCGGCTTTTGCAGATCGATTTCGGAAAAAAAAATTTTTATTGGATCTATGTTTCAGGGGTGGTCCCATAATTTTTTTTACTAAGTTTACGTCATTCGTTTTTGAACTAGCTTCCATAATAAGTATATTTTCCACTTAATTTATATTATTGATGTTATAATTACTTTCTGCCACTGTTATTTACATAGCAAATAGTGGTATACGAATCCGTGTGGGACAGGGGCAACTCAAAAATGATAAATAAAAACTGCCGCGGTATAACTTCGTTGTCGTTTAGCGTTTTTTAATAATGGTTATTGTTTTTGCTGGGCTCCTAAGGGTCCTAGCGCGATGTAAAGTAGCCCATAGCCTTCCACAATATATGGGCGCTAACAAATGAAAAAAAAAAAAAACAAATCCGACTAGTCATCATCATCATCATCATCATTTCAGCCGTAAGACGTCCACTGCTGGACTTAGGCCTCCCCCAATTTGGGGGGCTTTGCCATAATCGCCACGCTTGGCAGACGGGTTGGCGATCGCAGTATGGTGGTAAAATGCATAGAGAACGCTGCTGCCCATTCTCTAGTAAGTCCTTTAGTCGCCTTTTACGACACCCACGGGAAGACATGGGGTGGTGTTATTCTTTACGTCCGGCACCACACGGTACGCCGCACGGTAATCCGACTAGTAGTTCCAGAGATTACCGCGTTTTAACAAACAAATAAACTCCGAGTAAGTTTATTTGTTTGTTAAAACGCTAACTTAACGGCCAACTCGCGTTATTAGTAACGTAGTTATTCGTTTAGGTATAAATATGTACGTAACATGCTATTAAATCTTATCTGTTGCTTAGGTGTTAGGAGTATGTATAGCTGTTATTCTCGTGTCCGCAGAAAATATAAAGAGACATGTTCATTTTAGAACAGGTCTTGACTACAACCAGTCTTGAAGTACTTGTACAGAAAGCTAGTAAATAGTGCATACGAGAGAAAACCAGTCAGTAACTATAATAACGAAGACGACAAGTTTGTTTGAATAATATTTTGCCATATTAAGTAAGCAAGATCCTGATTATTTCAAAATTTTTGATCAGAAATAAAAATATTTTTTTGTAGTTATTTGAACGTATTGTTGCGCAAATATCCATTTTAATATTTATGCGTCAGTACTCGTTCACTGGCCTTATTCAATAATAATGATGATGACAAATGTACTAAATAATATTTGATATTATAAAAACATTGTGTATTGTACAATACATACATACAATGTTTTATTATACAAGTGGTATGTTGTAATGTTTTTAACCGATTTCAATTATAGAAGGGGGTTAAAACAGACTAAACAAACCGACTTCCTAAACTGAAGTTATTCTCACTTTATAGTAGTTTTTTTGGAAGTCAGCTTTTTCTTTTTTCACTTTTTTTAACACGCATACCTCTGTCGTAGTTATGTTTACATTGTTGATTGAAAGTTTTCTACACAATTTATTTAGGTATGTATAACGGCCACATATTGTTTCTCATCACCGCCACAATTCATAATTTTTACACTTCGCAAGTAGACCGAAAACTTTTTTTTGGGGCAGGTAAAACTTGGAAAACTCTAAAAAATATTTTGTGACAACACATCACATAGAATTAATGGTGAGTACACAAGAAACTTTGAAGAAAATGCTTCTTTCCCTCCTTACTAAGATTCACTGATATGAACAAGGAATTGGATTGTAATAAGTTTAATAACACATGACATGGGATAAGTTTTAAACAATATTATATGAAACAAACATTCTTTAAACAAATTATCAAATGAGGTAATTAGCGTAGTAAATGCAGTAATCACTTGATAAGCTCAGTATTTTTATTACAGTGGAATGTCAATAACTCGAATATCAAGGAAAATGCAAAAAATCGAGTTAACGAGTTTTCGACTTAACAAGAACTTCAAGGTACATGATTTACACTGCTGAAATTTCGACTTACAAAGGCGCGATTTCAAAGTACGGAGTCTCCTTTGAAATTCGAGTTATAGAGTATAAATATGTATTATCAATACTTCGTAGGGAAATAACATTTTGTTCGAGTTACAAAGTTTAAATAATTCGAGATATCGCGTATTTAGGGGTTCTGCGGAACGGAATGGCATATTTTTTCGACTTACTAAGGATTTCGACTTAACGAGGTTCGAGTTATAGAGATTGTAATGGAAGACAGAGGTTATGATAATCTACATAATATTATAAATGTGAAAGTTTATGAGGATAAGTGGATGTTTGTTACTCTTTCACGCAAAAACGACTGACTGCAAATTGCATAAAATTTTGCACAGATAGTTTATAAGCTGGATTAAGGTGCGGTGTTACCTCAATATTCACAAAACACTGGTGTCTTTGACAATCGAGTATGACGTAACGCAATGAAAATATACGACACAAAAAATACAGTGGACAGAGAAGGGTTTAAAGAAAAATTCTAACCGAATAGAATAGTGAAAAATTGTTTGATATTCCCAATAAAAATTGTTTCACAAAAAAAACTTTGACGTCGAACATCTCTGTATTTTCAGCGATAACAACATTTTTTTTTTAAAGAGTTCAATAGAATAAACATTACTTTAAAACTTTAACCAGACAATTATTTTATTTAATGTTTTTAGTCCGAATAATCTAAATAAAACCGTAAAATAAATGCCAATTCGCAGCTTAGTCACATCGTCAATCCAAATATTTATTCAATTTTCAACCTTATTTGTTGGAGCTGTAGCATGTAGTTGTAGCATTTAAAATCGTAGTCAGTCCGCGCCTTAACACATAGGGTTCTTTTTATCCCGGTTGTACGTTCCCCAGGGATATTTTTTAACCTCGGCACGGGCGAAGTCCCTAGCAGAAGCTAATGTCATAATGAACATCTAAACACAGCCTAAAATGTCAATGATTTAAACTTGAAAACCATTTATGGTATAGCACAATTTAATTATTCTTTTTACTTTATGCAAGACAGTGAACAGTCTTGTTGTCACAATCATCTTGTAAGGTTATAAAATCTGATACACTTATAGAATCCGAATAATACTGAAGTATTGATACTACTGTTCGCACATATTCTACTGATCATCTGTTTGTACTCAAATTGCCATAAAATACCAACAGAAATCACAGTGGATATTTTCAGAATTCACTCGTGGTCAGAATATGTGTCAAAACGAATGCTGGTCCATATGTAGTGTTAAGTGGTTTACGAACTCTATCATAATATTTTTCTTTAAAGTTTGGACACACCGCTTTTCTTTCTTATCTTTAACTTTGTTATTAATATTGATGTGACCGTAAGCTTGACTACAAAGAGATTTACTTTTTGTTATCAAACAAAACAGGTACCTACTTAACATCCAAAGCCGAAGACGTAATAAATAAGTGACCATGGAATATACTGAAACCGTTATTGAATCTAATACATAAACATTTATACAACTTAAAACTCTACATAATTATGCAGTACTCACAAAAACAAAATAAATTCCCACGAACATGTTTCACAGACCACGATTACAAGAGACGTGCGCTCCAGTCTCTGTCTCGACAGTTACTGAGTAATACTGATTCGCACTACAAATATACACTCTTTGTATTTATATTTATTATTTAAAGCAACTCGTACACTGGCGTATAAGCCGATTTTGTGTTGCGTGAAAACGCTACGTACTTCATGAACTTCTATGCAAACCAAGTAACCAATAGAGTAGTGAATGGAATGCAAATGTATTTTGTTATTACTACTAATGTTAACGTCATATTTAAAGGCTATTCAAAGAAAATAACGCTTTTGGATGAAGACACCAATAACGGGATCTATGCTGGATACGCCCTATTGTTTTGCGGCATGCATTATACATAAAAACTTTTTTGCAAAAAAAAACAACCGACTTCCTTAAAAACACTACAAAGTGAAAAATAACTTTAATTTCGGTAGTCGGTGTCTTAGGATCTGTATTTATGGTTTTTTTGCCACCGACTTCCGAAATTAAAGTTATTTTTCACTTTGTAGTGTTTTTAAGGAAGTCGGTTGTTTTTTTTTGCAAAAAAGTTTTTATTTTTAAATTTTTAGTTGTGGTATTCACCCTGCACTAATTCCAAACAAACAATGCATATTTATGCAATAGCAGAAATCGCGGTTGATTTCCTGTCATTTTTTAAAGAATTCCGGTGTCTGTCTCCCGAACTCATCATCAGATTTATATGGAAATTATATGGGACCATTTCGGAATAAACCCCTTTCGAACAAAAAAAGAATTTTGCAAATCCGTTTATATATGACGGAGTTATGGCCGAACATACATAAAAAAAAAAAAAAAAAACATATAAACATCCGAATTGATAACCTCCTCCTTTTTGAAGTCGGTTAAAAACCGAACAGGGTTCGATACACATAGCTTCCTACGATACGAGTCTTAAGATATGTTGGATGAAATCAGTGTCGTTGAACCATGTGGCACCACACGTCTGGCAACATTGAAAACGATGAAAAGGTCGTGAAGCAAGGTATCTTCAAGCGATGGTTGTCATGGAACATTTGTCGAGTGCGTGCGAGGCTTTATCACTGGAAATACCTGTCAGTAAGAATGGGACAACTGTCAATCGTGACGCAAAATGTGCTCTCCAAAATGTCTAAGATTTTTGTTACAAAACTGAGTTTTCACAGCAATAATCTCCCCTAAAAAAAATAATAGTTTAAAAAAACTAAAAAACACGCTTCCATGGAAAACCAAACTAAAAAGTACAAAATAATGGAAAAAAAGCGTGGGGTGCTTTTAAGGTATTTTTTTATTGATATCAGGCACCCCACGCTTTTTTTCCATTATTTTGTACTTTTTAGTTTGGTTTTCCATGGAAGCGTGTTTTTTAGTTTTTTTAAACTATTATTTATTTTCTATTTTTTAGGGTATTTCGATTTTTGACAGTGACAGTTTTTTTGCTGTCCTGGTAACCCTGGCAAGGATAATGGCACAAATTTATGAAATTATTGCATTGTCATCAGTCCTTGACAGGTGTGCAAAGTTTGAATGAAATCTGGTCGTTTAAAGTGGGTCAAAATCGCACTATAAGGAGTCGGTTACAAACAAACATACAAATATACAAACATACAAATATACAAACATACAAACATACAAGTGAAGCTAATATAAAGCGTGTAAAAACGACGCAACTATCTACTTATCTTAATTTAAACGATGAACTTCTTAAATCCAGCCGATTAGCATCATTATATAATTACCATATTCTGGTAAGTATAGGAACTCGCATAACTACCGGCCCAGGTTCTGTGTTTAGATATTGCAAATAATTGGGTTTATTTTTCTGTATGGAGTTTAGTAAGAATAAACGAATTGAAGCCCTGTAACTGTTTCATAGAATTTACATGCTTTCATTCTTGAAAACTTCTGAATTTAGCGACACCAAAAAATGGCAATTTTTCCTTCATTTTTCGGGTTCCGTACCTCAAAAGGAAAAACGGAACCCTTATAGGATCACTTTGTTGTCCGTCCCTCTGTCTGTCTGTTAAGATCCTTTATCTCGGGAACGCGTGAAGGTATCGAGTTGAAATTAAAACAATGTACTCAATTCTTAAGTCTCTTGAAGCTGTGAAAAACCCAAACTTCTAAGTTGATGTGAAAAAAGATACGGCCGTAAATGCTGCAAAAAACGTATATTTCGAGACTCTCGAGGGAATCAAAATGTAAAGGGTCTTTTCCGTTTACCTCGAACTATAAAATTTGGCAAGTAATACCGTCTTATACTACAAGTGTAGGAAAAATCTGAAAACTATGCATTTAAATCATAAAAAATATATATTTAAGTAATTAAAAAACTATTTTTGATAATATATATCTACAAATTTGTATGGAGCCATCGGTGGGCGTGTCCGACTCGCAGTTGACAGTTTTTTCCACTTCAAACGACTTATGACTTAACATATTACTGTTTACCGCTGAGGATTGCGACCGCATATCACGTCTCGCAAGGTTTGCGCAAAGATTGTTATCCGAAATTGAAAACCCAATGGAAAAGGTATGAGGTACTGAGATCTTAAGTTTGCCAAAGCTTTGAAACTGCCGTAAGATCCGTAATTCGTAGTTAGACGGGGGGCAAATCTGACAAAATACTTTTGATTACCTATAGGAGAAAATGCAAGAAGATATGATGCATTTTTTTTGACTGGCCTGTTAGTCTAGTGGTTAGTGACCCTGACTGCTACGAATGAGGTCGTAGGGTCGATTCCCACCCAGGACAAATGTTTGTGTGATGAGCACAATCATTTGTTTTGTGTCTGGAATAATATGTATGCATTTAGAAATATATACGTATATTTATCAGTTGTCTGGTTACCATAGTACAGGCTCTGCCTAGTTTGGGATCAGATAACGGTGTGTTGGTTGTCTTAAGATATTATTATTTGAAATTATGGGTAATATCTACGACCATAATATAACCCTGTGCCTACAGGAAAATTAAAAGCACGAATTCAGTAACTGCGTCATACTAGTATTGATGTCATAATGTAGATCCTACGCTTTTTCCTTTTACGATTGTTGTTGCGCGTTTAAAGGAAAATTGTGTACTTATCATACGATGTAACTAACTGCACTGCTTGAACTGGTTTTCGTGGTGATAATTTTTTTCACTAGAAATGTAAAATTATACAGTAAACTAACAATTCCTATTAATAAAAAAAAATATCCTAGGTATCTACATATTCGCCAAAATGTAGATGTTTATTTAAATTATATATTTTTTAATTAAATTTGCATCAGTATCAAACTATGTTAGTAGGTACGTCTTTTGTGTTACGCACGTCTCGACATACTTAGAATGGCATAAAAGTACTTAATGGGGATTTCCTGAATTTACTAGGTATTTAAGTGACGGAAAATTTACTTCCTGAGCACATCAAAATAATGTAGGTAATGACACAGTTACGAATTTCCAAGAATACCGGTAGTTTTGTTGGTACAAACAAACGGTAATTTAAGGCTTTTAGGTAAGAAGTTGCAAAATGTACCGTGATCCAAAGATGTTGCTACTTTTTACTTTCCACATCACAAACATACTATTAGAAATGAGCTACGTCAAAAATCAACCTAAGTATATTCTAATCAGAACAGGGGTCGTTTCAGTTTATTAAGTAAATTAACCTCATCATAATTCTGTAATAATTTATATATTTTATGTTCAAGATACAAACTCTTGGCCCTTAAAATAGCAATTTCACAAGTATCTCTTCTGATACCAGATGAGACGATGATATCTTGTATCATCTTGTATCTCGTGTCTGCTTAGGCTATTGTAGCTGGCATGCGATCTTTCCAACAAAAAAACTGCTTAGTTGGTATGCTTTCCCAGGTTTACTTAGGTCGAGTATAAGTACCCGTAAAAACCCACCAACAAAGTAATAATACTATGACACGTAGTAGCTACTTTAGACCTTAAAGATTGCAATCTTAATTGTTTCGACTCTTTTACTTTACTGCCGAGGAAGATTGCCAAAGCGATGGTGAATTATTGTTTCACTGACCAACATTTACGTCATTGTAAATTATCTCACAACTATGTACGTCATGCAATTATTACGAAATCCCGTTGTTAAAAGGCACCATGAGTAATATCCCATTAAAACTTTCCTTAAACCGTTACTGTTTAGAAGTTTCCTTAAAGTCCCTGTATTATAATAAAAAGTACGTCAGGCGACCATCGAGTTCAACTGCCAACCTAATGGGTCCCTCTCATCTCAACAGCTAGAGATATGACGGCCGGTCCAGACCCAAATGACGAGACGAGCTAGATTCGTATGGAAGTGGTTCTCAGCAACTATACGGGGTGGCCCAATCCGATCACTATGTACGGTAAGCGGATCCTTTGGGCGAAGCAAGCCAAATACTTAGGTGTGATCCTCGACCACCACCTTACCTTCAGGGAGCATATATCGACGTTCGCGTGCCTCATTCGCTCTTGGTAGACTCCACTTCATTCTAACCGCCCGTAGCAAATTGTCCCTTATTTATCATGACTTATGCGTGCGTCGTCTCCGCGCACGCTAAGCCACACCACATCCAGAGGATGCAGACCCTCCAAAACCGTTTCCTTAGAAAGGTTACGGGACCCCCTTCCTTGCCCGAAACGGGAATCTCCACCTAGATCTCAGAATGCCCACCATTCAGCAGTTCATAAACGCCTTTCAAAGCGTTTCTTTGATTATGCTGTGAAGCACCCCAATCCCCTGGTCGCGGCAGCTGCCCGCTACACTCCCTCCCGTATTAGTACGGTTCGCCGACCGAGGCATACTCTAACCATTTCCGATGGCGCTACAACCCTTCTTCAGGAGAGTAGTAAACTAACTAGCACACTTATGACACACACACGCAGACCACCGTCCTTCGGTCCTCGCCGCCGAGGCATGCCGCGACGCACCAACCCTTGTCCGCCCCGACCCTTACTCGAGACAGCCCGCGCCGCTGATCCTGTAGCTTTAAATTCACCCCTAAATAATAATCATTCCTATCTAACCCGTCCCTTGCTGCCCTCATGCCCTAAGCCGAGGTCCGCACCCCCCAGGGGGTGCCCTTAGCGAGTAGTCGCTCTAGTTTTAAGTTTTTTATGCCCTGGCTGGCGGCCTTAATTTATTAAGGTAGCCACAAGTCATTCCGGTTAAGTAGCCGACAACCTCATACGTTGACCTGGGAAATGTCATACAAAAAAAAAAAAAAAAACTAGACAGGGTGGCACGAACATTGACGCGCAAACTGTTACCATGGATTTAGTACATGATTCTGAACCCCCACTGTGTTGAAAATTCAAAGTATTTATTGACGTTTTGTTATTATGCACAAAGCGCTTAACAGTTTATTTTGTAATGAAAGTTAGAATAAGTGCTTAAAATAACAAATCTTCAACGAATTTGCCAAGTTTGATGTTTTTTTTTTATCTGACTTGCAAATTTTTTTCCTACTATTTTAGAATAGATGTAAAGGTCGACCTAAACTTCACATAAACACAATAACATGACGTCAATAAATACTTTGAATTTTCATGACTATGATAGGCGAAAATGTTCTAATCTTTACCCTCCTCTCCTCCTTTTTAGTTATTCAAAATTAAGTCGAGCTTAAAATGTTTCACCTTCAGAATTGGTTGGTTTATATGCTTTATGGTGAAAATGCATCGAAATCGATTGCGTGGTTGAGAAGAACAAAGCGACCACACAGAGATCCACGAAAAATATTTGTTTAAATGTGTGAAAATTGGTTTGAACGAGATCTAGTAAGTAGTTTTTTTTTAATACGTCATAAATCGTAAACCACAATTTACCTTTCATTCAGTCAACTCAAATATAAAAATTAAAAAAAAAAAAAACATTTAATTTCATAAACATAAACCTTATGCATAAACCGTGAATTCCTGCAGGTTTGTACGGAACCCTCGGTGCGCGAGTCCGACTCGCACTTGGCCAGTTTTTTATCTTTGGATGGATGAATATTGGGAAAAACACAGTGTTATTTCATCAATACATTTTATTACTTTAATCAAATTCAACTTAGTATAACAACATACTGCAAATCTGCATTGATTAAAATGAGACATACAAAAGTAAATAAGACGTAGGTATTTAAGAGCTAATCGCGCTCTACGCCTTTCCATTTACAGATTTCATTTTAAATATCATCAATCGCTGCCGTCAAAGTATTCTTGATCTACTTTAGAAGACAATCTTATGGATAATTACGGCAGGCGTGGAGCCCTCTATATTATATGACTTTGTATTTCATCCAAACTTTCATCGTGACTAGAACCTAGATTGTCATCACAAGAAACCATTTCGATTTCCCACTTATGACTTATCTGATAAAATTTCGTCATAATTATACGTAAGATAGTCACGTTGAAGGCTGATTGATGAAATTTAGGCACAATAAATAAACAATTTACTCATAAAATTCATATTTTAATTGTCATTGTTTTCAGTCTACATTTTTTTGGTTTCGTCAATTACAAATAATCTCTGTTCACTCATGTGTTTTTCGGCAGCATATTCTGTTAGTCGCGGAGTTTGTACCGACATCTGCAGCACACAGGGATGCCTCCCATAGCCGAAGCGATCTCCATCTTGGGTTTCCCGCTGACGGGATCTACCTCATCACTAAGCACGAAGAAGTCGAAGTCCATTTTTGCACTGACACATTCGATTTTGAACTTGTTCAAAATTTTACTGCCGTTTAAGAAGTGAGGCGTATCCCTTTCGATGAGACCCTCGTCACTGTAAAAAAGACAATATTTAGCATATTAATTTTAACTAGATTAAAAACAATAGATCCTGCTTGAATATTTTAGAAGTACTACTTTACATCTCCACTCCATCATCAAACCACCTGGTGGCACCATATTATTGCATTGTTATTTGAAATAAATATAAAATACTTCGCTAAAGTTTCAAATGAATACAACTACTAGGAGCAAGTGAAAATTGGATTCGTAGATTTTCTTAATACACATACCTACAGGTCGACCCTATTCTTAGCGTGCTACAAATACTGCGTTATATTATTTCATCTTTTTATGTTTGGCTTTGAGATGAGAATAAAAATGAACTAAAGTTAGGGCCGTTACTCGAGTTTTAATCTATCAAGTGCCTTTGCTTTTGATAGTAGCAATACTTGTGTGACAAACGTATTGCAAGTGTATCCATAGAACTTCTACTTCTACCTACTTTTCATGACAATTTTATTCGTAATCATAGAAAGAGCTATTTCTACGTTTTCAATCAACAGCACCACAGTTAATCCTTAAGTCTTTAACCATTTATGAACCTTTTGATAATAATTGTTAAATAAATGAATCCTCACCGGCACCACTTAACACTGTAGATCTGTTGGAACTTTTCAGGTGACTGCACAACCACTCTCAGTTTTCCTTGCTGATCAATGATGTAGAAGATAGGTTTATCCTGAAAACAAAAAAAAAAAAGAATAAGTTGTTAAGCGGTTGGTTGGTTTTTTATTTTTAGTAGGAAGGCTTTCGTGTTTCTGAATTGAGTAATGGTATGGATTCTATTCCAATATTTAGCTGAGATAAGTGACATCGTAGGTAAGTACTTACAGTAGAGTGAGAAGGACAATCGGGTTCGTCATAAGTATCATCTCCGTAGCGGGAATCAATGTCGGTTCGTGGTTCTTGATTTTCTACCTTCTGTAAATAATTAATGAAAAACGTTAGAAGTTTTAAAGCAATCCGTTTAGTTTACGGTTTATAACGAAATAGAACTTGTACTAGTTCTATTTCGTTATAATGGATTCAAAATTGCCGTTATGCGTCTTTAAATAAATTGATGAATTACTCTACTATGAAATAAAGTTTGGGGAAAAATGTTGGATTACCTATTTACGTTTACTTACCAATTCACGCATGTCTGCGAGAAGCTCATCGATCTTTTCCTTAGGGTAGTTCGCACCCTCCTCAAAGCAGTAAGATTGTCCTTGGCAGGAATCTGGCATCTCCACTGTAATGACAACGCAATTATTATGTAAAAAATCTGTTAAGAAACTCGCTAAATTGATAAGTACGATATTTATGTTGTTCACTAGTAGTAAAGTTCGTGAACCTTCGTAGAAATCTTAGTGTTAAATGATTTTCATCACTAAGTAATGTAAAAAGTACTTCGACTCGGTGATTGCTGGTTTTTATTGAGGCACACAATAAGTAAACTATATTTTCTTGGCCCAATTTTTCCTTATTCTGGTCATACTAACTACTATGTTAATTGAGAATAATATAAATGGATTACGTGTTACGTCTAATCAGTGATGTCTTGATGACACTAATGAGTGTCATGACAAGGTAGGTAAGTGGTTTTAGATATAAAGGGATCTGATTGCAAGTCTTCGGCGCAGTTAAGATTAGAGCTTATTCGTGGTTAGTTACGTTTAAGCTTGATTATATATATATTGCAGACTTTCTTAAGATATTATATTTTCAATAGGAATAACGTTAGTGGGTGCAAATAAATATTGATAGTTACATTGTACTAGAGAACTGGCGTCGAACAATATGGCTCCATCATCGGGATATGCTTCCACTTGATTTGAACTCATTTGAAGACAAACCTACATATGAAAGAAAAAAAGTTTAGTATTAAAACAATGGGTTGGAAATATAATATAAAAATGTTATACTTTATGAAATTTCATAATTTGCGAGAAACCATGTGTTTTAGCGTGGACAAAAAATTATGTTTACAATACAGTACGTAAAGCTGCATTCATTTCTGAAATGTTTACGACAGTACGAGTATCATTGATGAGGTTAAGTGTCGTTGGGTTTATAACCCGCTTTTATTAGCTTTGTATATATGTATTTATATATATAGTCCTCCAGACCGTATTTCGGCCATGGCGGCCAATCTCAACGGAGACTAGCTATCAGCGCGGAACATAATATAATAAGACATATGACATATATTATTATATCTATAATATGTATGTAGCTATGGAACGGCATCTTTGAACGTGATTTTCACCTCATTCGAAACGTCGGAATAATTTGAGTGTTTTCACACTCGTCAAGGACCGATGACAATACAATAATTTCATAAATTTTTGCCATTAATCCTGGCTAGGATCACTAGGATAGAATATTATATAAAACCTATATAAAAAAGTAAGTATTCTACTTTTTAGTTTGGTTTTCTATGAAAATGTGTTTATTTTCTTAAAGTTTTATTTTTCTAGTGGGAATTACTCGTTAGCTGAATCAAGTTTAAAATCATGCGAGGTAAAGATACATGGATAGCTTTACTTTAATATAAATATCAAAATCAAAGACTATTGCTATTTCTAAAATAATTAGATTTTTTTACTATTATATATGTAAAATAAGACTTACCAAAACTGCAAAAACCAGGGAGAAACATTTTTTTGCCATTTTTAATGATTAACAACAAAGGTTAATTATTTTGCAAAACCTTGTAATTTATGCTATTACGAAATTTTTCTAGTCAACTGTGTTCTCCTTTTCAAATTCAATAGAGGAATGATATGGTTGTGCATCCTATTCTATTATTTATACTGAGGCGCACATTTAAGGAAAACGGTTAGGTAAAGCAAAACAACACAAATAATAAGGTTTCAAAAACACGGTTAAATTATCCTCCTTGATAATGCAATAATGAATAATTTTAGTATTACGTCAGAAAACCCAGGATTCCATTTTATGGCGTAATATTTTATTTAATTTGTTAATACCTACTTATACGAAGAACCAAATAAAACCGAAGTGTATCCATATGAACACTGAACGTTTTATGCGTACGTATCTATGTACATATAAATATAATTTAAAAAATGTATCAAACAGTTTTTTCATTAATTTTAAACATTTTGATGACAGCCACCCAATTTCGCTATCAGTTCTTGTGGTTCGTCGCACTTAGTTCTTCATTTCATTTTCATTGTCTGTCAATTATTATCTAGGTATTTCAGAAGTGGTTTTTATCTTGCTTAAAGCATGATCCGCTGATAAGTGATAAGTTGAACGTAATTTTAATTTTAAATCATTGTCAGCTCGAGCCAAGACATGGGCACCAATCATAAATAAATATTTAGTATTATTTATATACAACATGTCCCAAAATTCAACGATAAGCCAACACTGAAGGATAGACTTGCCCAGGACTAATAGGGAAAAAAGAAAAAAATATCCCAATTCTTTTTTATTCTAAAAAAAAATAATTTTTCAAAAATTGAGACCGTTTATAATATTTTTCACTACCATGACCGCAATTTTTTAAATATTTCTGTTTTTTTTTATAGGCAACCTGAATAGCACTGGTATCTACCACGATTCTTAAAAAAAATCCAGAATACCTCTAGTTTTATTACAAAAAAATAATTAAACTTATTTTATTCCCTAAACTTTTGAAGATTTTTACTTTTAACCAACATTAACTTATCGTGCTGTAAAAAAAAGTATGAACACTAGGTTCATACTTTTTTTTAAATTCGAACATTTGCTATAATGTTAGTAACGTAATAAATTACATGTGAAATTGTTTCTACCATTTGTTTTGAAATATTGAAAATTTTTCAGGAACTAATACTTTTTATTACCCGACCGTCATTGGTTTAGAAATAATAGGCACATATTTTTTTGTAACTTGTTTTCCTAGAGTATTATACCATTTTGGAAAGTTGATTAGTTGCGTCAATTAAAAAAAAAACTTGCTATACTAGTGTTCATACTAGTGCTCAAAAAGGCGTGGCAACGCGATATGAATCAATTAAAAGATAGTTGTGAATGTTCTACAAATTATAATTGTCTATAGTTCGCACTTTGCACTGGTGGCCGCCGCGGCCGCCCACGCCGCCGCTGGGGCGATGACGTCGCGCGAGTCGCGGGACACACTTGGACCAGAGGGGTAATTGCGGAACTTTTTATCGGTAGGAATTGGTTTAAAATTCATAGTTAAACAACATTCATTGCGTTATTTACGTTGCTGAGCCGACAATTTATTCGAACAAATGACGCATTGGTTTAGAAATAATCTTCAATCCCATTCAGATTCTGATAAATTGTGTGTTTCGTAATTAGGGTGCAGGATCGCCAAAGATAGGAAATTATGGAAATGCATGGAGAAGGCCTTTGCCCAACATTGGGTACCCCAAAATTAAAAACAAATATGTATATATATTCCAATTCTTATTAAGTTGCTATTGCTTTATTATTCCATGATTAATTAAATTATGAAACTAAATTGTTATCTATCGTACCTATATCTATTGAATGAATTGTTAAAAATTAAATGTTTACTACTTATTGATAATACTTTGAATTTGTAATGAGACTATTTTAATTGAAACAATTGTTGAAAAGACACGTAATAATACGATACATCCTAAAATAATGAATATAAATATATACAAATTCTAATGAAATAAAAGTGTATAATTAGGTCAAACAAATAACTGGGCATTCAAACATCTAATGTGATAATGTCTTCAGTTTAGATAACTCTAGTAACTTATTTTTGTTATATTTGGTTATTTTATGTTGCATCTTAAATTTCTAATACTGCATGACATACGTATTTAAGGAATGTTATAAAATTGTAATCTTTTTACACGCTTTGTATTAGCTTCACTTGTATGTTTGTATGTTTGTTTGTAACCGACTCCTTATAGCGCGATTTTGACCCACTTTAAACGACCAGATTTCATTCAAACTTTGCACACCTGTCAAGGACCGATGACAATGCAATAATTTCATAAATTTGTGCCATTATCCTTGCCAGGGTTACCAGGACAACAAAAAAACTGTCTTCGAAAACTACGCTGACATACGTCACAAACTACGCTGACATATGACACAAACTACGCTGACATACGTTACAAACTACAGTGACATACGTTACAAACTACGCTGACATACGTCACAAACTACGCTGACATACGTCTCAAAATTCGAAACACCCTAAAAAATAGAAAATAAATAATAGTTTAAAAAAACTAAAAAACACGCTTCCATTGAAAACCAAACTAAAAAGTACAAAATAATGGAAAAAAAGCGTGGGGTGCCTGATATCGATAAAAAAATACCTTAAAAAGCACCCCACGCTTTTTTTCCATTATTTTGTACTTTTTATTGTAGTTTGGTTTTCAATGGAAGCGTGTTTTTTAGTTTTTTAAACTATTATTTATATATTTTGAGAAATAAATGGCTATATTATTATTATTATTTTCATATTTGTTAACATATCTCGGCACCCTAGGATCTCGGTTTTTGGAAGGCGTACGAGGGGCCGAAGCCAACTCGCAGAGGCCCCTTGGAAAAATTAGATGAAGTGAGGCACTAACCGACGATTATCCCCGTATGCATCGTGTAAATGCACCCAGGGACAACCTCCGGTTGGTATTGGACTATTACAGGATACGGAAACCAAGATGTTGGACTATGTATTTGGATGGTTAAAATGGACTGGTTACCAAGAACTATGGAAGGCCTATGGCCCCTGCCGCATCAATGTTTTGTATAAACACGGATTAAATGGCAGGGGGTGACTTGCACACTCAATAATGGGCCTCCGGAAACCGTCGCTGGCACATAGTGACGCAGCGAGGGTGCAAAAGTTCCTGGGGTGCTTGAGAAGTGGAGAGGTATTCCACGGCTTTCAGAACAATCCCAGAGCCCGGAAGATGGTCAATATCCCTACGAGCACTTACTGGAATACTTCCTTTCCCCGAGCACGTTTGCTCTTGCGAATCTCCACTCAAGCCGGCCAATAAAGGCAAGAATGAGGTGGGAGCTCTGAACCTCGTCAGTGTTCACTCCAGCCGGCCAATAAAAGCAAGCCAGTGATGAGGAACAAGAATTCTACCGGGAGATAGGGTCCGAGGGGTCGCTACTGCCCAACAGACCGCCACATGCTGCCCTGCGGGTTTTATTATTATTATAGTTCACACAATAACTCGTAGTACACACTTAGTACACAGCTTAAATCTTATGACCGAATAGTGAAATAGGATTTCGTAGAGAGGAACGTTTTCTTAGATCGTGCCTTTGCCTCATGATGCCTCAAAATAGAATATGTGCCCAAAGCCCCTTTTCCCAACATGTCTCTTAAACCAAAAACACATTGTTAGTTATTCCTCATAGGCCGACCCACGATTACGTTCGGTAAACCAAATGCAGACCTCATGTTACCGCCGCTCTTGAAACCATACTTGTCCTTCTCAGAAGGGCTGATATAAATCTTTTTAATTAAATGACACAAAACTGATCCACGCAACGGGGTATCCAATCCGCACTAATGGTATACAGATGTATCAAATAAACAATGCAAAACTCCAAGCACTTTAAATAATTGGCTATTTAGTCCTTAAACTATCTATCAGAACAAAACACTGCAGTAATTAATGCTTTACGCGCTATTTGCGAGCGTCGATATATACATATACATACATATATACTTATAAGGTTTATATGTATGTTTTATTAAGGTGTGTAGCTTTTATTAAGGTGATATCTACACAGTCGCTTAGACCGGAAACTGGACAAATATCAGCCACCAGAACAAGCCGGATTTTCCCCAAGTTTTTCTACAACGGACCACCTTCAAACATTAAACCATACCCTTGATAATACATAAAATTTAATAAACCATTGTATCTGGCTTTCGTAGATTACACAAAGGCAATCGATAGCATTTAGCACTCAGTTATATTCACATCCCTAGAACTCCAGCTAGCAACTCGAAATTGAAATACAATACATCGAGCTCCTAAAAAGCATTTACAACAATAGTTTCGCAAATATTAAATTAAATACTGCTGGACATTCATTTAAAACAAGAAAGTGTTAAGCAGGGTGACCCGCTCTCTCCTAAATTGTTTACAAGCACACTTGAGGAGATATTTAAATCACTGGCAGCCTAATAGATGACCAGGGGCATTGACGTCGGTAAACGGAGTCTGACAAACGTCCATTTTGCCGACGATATAGTCCTTTTTGCCCTTTAGCTGAAGAACTTCAGACCATGCTCCAAGACCTGAGCACAGCTGACTTCACGGTGGGACGTGTGATGAATCGGTCTAAAAGTCAAGTTATGACTAACAGCACTAAGCGCAGAGTCGAAGTGGGTGGGCAAGAAATACATTATGTCGATGAGTATGTCTACCTGCACGCGTAGCATGACCACCATATAAAGAACTTTGTCTATTCTTAGTAGAATAGAGAGAGAACTGTCATGCTACGCCAGCATAAAACGGTACATATCTTTTTACAATCTTTAATTCTGTCTTTAATCTTTCTACAATCTGTAATTTTGTCTATTCTTCAAAATCAAAATCAAAATCAAAAGTCATTTATTCAAATTAGGCTGAGGATCAGCACTTTTCGAACGTCAAAATTACAAAAGACAGTCCCCCCAAAACGCCCACCCGTCGCGCACTTCCTAGTGCTTTAGCTGGGAAGAAGAAGTGGCCAACAAACTCCCCAGCAGCACAGCTGTCTGTCCAGTTAGAAGAACTTGATTCTATACAATGGTATATAGTAAAACATTAAGAGACACAAATTAAATTAAATGATTTGCTATATGCCAGCTAGCCAACCCAATATACCAACAAATAAAATGAAAACTATACTCAAGCATAAGCAGAAAAAAATATGTATATAGAAACATGGCTGCAAAAATAAAAAAAACTGGCATAAAGGGCGTGACAGCTTACATATGCAATGCTGAATGTTTACATAGCTGTTACGACCTGAGTTACAACTCGAGGCCACAAATGATAAACTAGGACCTTCGACGTAAAATAAATTAAACAGGTAAGTAATATTAATAATAATATCAACATCAAAGTCAGCAGCTTCCGTCGACAAAACCCCTTTCTACGGTGGTCATGCTACACATGCTGGGCCAGTTAGTTTCTTTCGAAAAGAGGCAGGAAACGGGAATAGATCGCCGAATCGCAATCTGTCAATTTGGCAATTCTGTGTCTGGGTGTAATTTATCTATAATATGAATGTATTTAGAAATATATAAGTATATTTATCAGTTGTCTGGTTACCATAGTACAGGCTTTGCCTAGTTTGGGATCAGATAACGGTGTGTTGGTTCTCCTAACATATTATATTATCCATAACATGTTAGCTATAAACGTCAGTAAGCATAATATTCAAAAAATCTAAATTTTCTTTTACATAATTATTTTTACTTTAATTTAACTTTAATAATTAAATCTCCTAAATTTGCATTTTATAAAGTCTAATGTCCTAAGTATTGTATTATATGAAGTGTATTATTCCGAATGTTCATTTATAATAAAAATGTTGGATTGAAAAATTTGCTACAAGTTAGGATTTAGTGACAGAAACGAATCGCTGTAAATCCGACTCCACATAGTCTTGTATGCCCTACGCGCCTGTTGCATGATGCATGCTCACTTGCATGCCGCATGCTTGCTTGCATGCTCGATTGCATGCTGCTTGCCTGCTTGTATGCTGCTTGCCTGTTTGCATGCATGCTTGCTTGCATGTTACATGATGCATGCTTGCTTGCATGTTCGATTGCACGCTGTTGGCTTGCATGCACGCTGAATGCTTGCTTGCATGCGAAATGCTTGCTTGCATGCATGCGAAATGCTTGCTTGCATGCATGCTGCAAGCATGGTCTATGCTTGTTTGCATGCTTTTTAGAGGGAAATAAAACCACAATGCTCACCTGTTTTATTGAGTGATATGATATGAAATGCCGCGCCATGCCAGGCATAATGCTTTTGCATCTTTAATATTTATGTATTGTGTCAGATGGATTTGATAAAATAATGAAGTTCTTAATGAACTTCGTAATACTTTGTTTTAAAAATATTATTAGGATAAAATAATTTGAATTTAGGACTTATAACTTTTATTGAAAACAGTTTTAAGGCGCGGTGTTACCTCAATATTCACAAAACACTGGTGTCTTTGACAATCGAGTATGACGTAACGCAATGAAAATATACGACACAAAAAATACAGTGGGCAGAGAAGGGTTTAAAGAAAAATTCTAACCGAATAGAATAGTGAAAAATTGTTTGATATTCCCAATAAAAATTGTTTCACAAAAAAAACTTTGACGTCGAACATCTCTGTATTTTCAGCGATAACAACATTTTTTTTTTTAAGAGTTCAATAGAATAAACATTACTTTAAAACTTTAACCAGGCAATTATTTAATTTAATGTGTGTAGTCCGAATAATCTAAATAAAACCCGTAAAATAAATGCCAATTCGCAGCTTAGTCACATCGTCAATCCAAATATTTATTCAATTTTCAACCTTATTTGTTCGAGCTGTAGCATGTAGTTGTAGCATTTAAAATCGTAGTCAGTCCGCGCCTTAAGTCTTTTGTATAAGTATTATTGATTGTAATATTTTTGACAAACGGATTTAGGGCATATTTTATTCAGGAAATTAAATTTTTGGCATGTGATATTATGTGACATTTAGTTCGGGCAAGTTATCATTCACACAAATGATGATTAGGACATAAAAATAATGGTTCTTCAGATTATGGATACAAAAGTTAGGTCAAACATAGATAACCAATATCCAACACAGTTACGGATTACCAACCCGTAGTATTGTTGGTACAAACAAACGGTACTTTAAGGATTTTAGGTAAGAAGTTGCAAAATGTAACGTGATCCAAAGATGTGCTACTTTTTAATTTCCACATCATAATATACTATTAGGAATGAGCTACGTCAAAAATTAATCTAAGTATGTATGTTTTGATCAGAACTGGGGTCGTTTTAGTTTATTTAGTAAATTAATCTCATCATTATCATAAAATAATTGATTTATTTTACACACAAATGTCTTGAATAGATACTTGAGGAACTCCTATTACAAGGGCCAACATTTTGTTAATCTCTTCGGTTACCAGATGAGCCGATGATATCATCTTGTATCACAAGATTCAGATCGTAACAATGTAAATGCTGCAGTATGAATGTTCTGTGTGCGTGTCTGCTCAGGCTATCTATCGTAGCTGGCAAGTGGTCATTCCAAAAAAAAAAAAATGTTTCGCTGGTATGCTTTCTCAGGTTTGCTTAGGTCAAGTATAAAAACCCAGTTTTTCTTCTTCTTGTAGCTACAGACCTTAAAATATTGCAATCTTAATTGTTGCGAATCTTTTTCTTTACTGCCAAGGAAGATTGCCAAAGCGATGGTGAATTATTGTTTCACTGACCAACATTTACGTCATTGTAAATTATCTCACAATTATGTGCGCCATCCAATCAAACTCAAACTCAACACCTTAGAAGTATGTATTCTTAAAGTCCCCGCATTATAATAAAAACGAAACCGTACGTCAGGCGACCATTGAGTCCAACTGTCAATCCAGTGGGTCCCTCTCATCTGAACAGCTAGAGATAACACGGCCGGCCCAAACCCAAATGACGAGACGAGCTAGATTCGTAAAAAAGTGGTTCTCAGCAACTATACAGGGTGGCGGACATCGACGCGCAAAGTTTTACCATGGATTTGAACCAGTACATGATTTTGAACCGCTACGCTTTTTGCGTTGTAAAAACTTTACTTAACTAGCCGACCTTACATATTTCATGATTGACTGCTTAGCCCCATAAATTCGATTCAATTTGTTAATTTTTTCTTCACAAACAATGGCATAAAAGCTTAAAAATTATTTGACACTAGTATGTGAGAGACTGGATTTTGCATTAGGAATACCTGTATAGCTGATCACTAGAGTCCCACCACTCATCAGGTATTGACTAAAATGTGAAGGGATAAGGGGAATTTTATTAAATAAGTGGAAACCTAAGAAAGTAATTTTTTTTTCAGAGAAGCTCGTTCTTAGGCCTTTGGAATACGGGTATTTTCTGAGTTTACTTGATATAGAAAGGGGTTCAAATGCTATGTAGCAGTGCTTCCTGAGAACAGTGTACTTATAAAACAAAAAGTTGCCAAACTGATAAGACTTTGAAGTGTTTGTAAAGATTTACGGTATCAAACAAATATGGCAGAAAACAGGCCACCTTACGTAACCACCCGTTGGGCTTTATCTAATTTTAAAAAGTCCGATTTTGGAGCACTACCACCCCATGAAGTTATGCAGTATGTCAGACCAGGCTCACACATTGCATACTATACCCATTTAATAACCTCCGCGTCAGCTACGTGACGTAGATTTTTTTAAATAAATTTTTCGCGACGTCAGGCTGTCTCTTTGTTGTTGGGGGTGTATATTGTTCTCTATTATAATTCCATGGTACATAATTAAGGTAGAAATTTGTAGAACGGGACAAGAATAACGTGTCAGAATTTGTGTCAGTGCAAAAGTGCGTTTTAATATGGAAATGGGATAGCAATTCATTGCGTTTGATAGTGAGGAAGAAATTTAAATGTATGAAAATCATTGACAGGTAAAAAAAAAAAATTTGATCTAATTTGCCATCATTTATTTAGTACATAATGTGTTTTTCAGCGGCATATTCTGTTAGTCGCGGTGTTTGTACCGACATCTGCAGCACACGGGGATGCCTCCCATAGCTGAGGCGATCTCCATCATGGGTTTACCGCTGACGGGATCTACCTCATCACTCAGCACGAAGAAGTCGAAGTCCATTTTTGCGCTTACACATTCGATTTTGAACTTTTTCAAAATGTAGCTGCCATTTAAGAAGTGAGGCGTATCCCTTGCGATGAGCCCTTCTTCACTGTAATAAGACGATATTTTGCATAATAATTTAACCTAGATAAAAAACAATAGACAGATTATTTTAGAAGAACTACTTTACAACTCTACTTCAACATTAAACCACCTGGTGTCACCATATTATTTCATTGTTATTTGAAACAAATATAATACTTCGCTATAGTTCAACTAGGGGCAAGTGAAAATTGGATTCGTAGATTTTCTTAATACACATTCAGAATGGTAATTGCGGAACTTTTTATCGGTAGGAATTGGTTTAATATTCATAGTTAAACAACATTCATTGCGTTATTTATGTTGCTGAGCCGACAATTTATTCGAACAAATGACGCAATGGTTTAGAAATAATCCTCAATCCCATTCAGATTCTGATAAATTGTGCGTTTCGTAATTAGGGTGCAGGTCGAACCTATTCTTAGCGTGATACAAATATTGTGTCATATTATTTCATCTTTATGTTTGTCTTTGAGATGAGAATCAAAATGAACTAAAATTTAATCTGTCAAGTGCCTTTTTTTTCGATAGTAGCAACACTTGTGAGACAAACGTATTGCAAGTGAGTCTATAGAACTTCTACAATAGCAGTACCTACTTTTCATGATATTTTTATTCGCAATCATGGAAAGAGCTTTTTCTACATTTTCAATTCAAAACCTTGCCATTTATCTTTAGGTAAACTGGTTGATGAGAAAGACATTAATAACATTAGATCAATAGATTGTTAACACTCCAGCACCACAGTTAATCCTTAAGTCTTTAACTATTTATGAACCTTTTGATAATAATTGTAAAATAATGAATCCTCACCGGCACCACTTAACACTGTAGATCTGCTGGAATTTTTCAGGTGACTGCACAACTACTCTCAGTTTTCCTTGCTGATCAATGATGTAGAAGATAGGTTTATCCTAAAAAACATTAAAAAAAAATAACATTGTGTTGTTAACCGGTTCTTTAGCTGATGTGTGTCACTTCGAGGATTTTAATATTCATTACTGTTAGTAGGAAGGCTTTCGTGTTTCTGAATTGGATTCTATTCCAACATTTAGCTGAAATAAGTGACATCGCAGGTAAGTACTTACACTAGAGTAAGAAGGACAATCGGGTTCGTCATAAGTATCATCTCCGTAGCGGGAATCAATGTCGGTTCGTGGTTCTTGATTTTCTACCTTCTGTAATAAAATCAATGTTAAACGTTTTAAATTAATTATTCATTAGTTCATTACTATTGTTGGTACAAGTTTTATTTTATTATGATGGATTCAAAGTTCCAGTTATGTGATTTTAAAAGTTTTGGGGAAAAATTTGGATTTACCTGTTTACTTTTACTTACCAATTTAGTCATGTTTGCGAGAAGTGCATCGATCTTTTCCGTAGGGTAGTTCGCGCCCTTCTCGAAGCAGTAAGACTGCCCTTTGCAGGGTTCTGGCATCTCCACTGTAATGCCAACGCAATTTTATGTAAAAATAATTTAATTTAATTTTCATGCACGCATATTCATATGCACAATCATTATGTTGTTCACTACTGGCATGGTTCGTGGACCTTATCTTAGTGTTAACTTAGTGATAACTGATGTTCAATCACTAAGTTGTGTAAAAAGTACTTCGACTCAGTGATAGTAAACTATTTTATTGGTGCAATTTTTCCTTATTCTTAATGAGAAGAATATGTGGATTACGTCTTACTTCCAATCAGTAGGCACTGTCTTGACACTAATGAGTGTCATGATAGAAAATCTTCTGCGCAATTAAGATTAGAGTTTATTCGTCATTAGCTACATTGAAGCTTGATTATACAGATATTGCAGACTTTCTTAAGATTTGTACATTTTAATGGGAATAACATTAGTGGGTGTAAATAAAGATTGATAGTTACATTTTACTAGAGATCTGGCTTCGAACAATACGGTTCCATCATCAGGATATGATTCTACTTGATTTGAGCCCATGTGAAGAACAACCTAAAAATGAAAAATAAAAATTGCTATTAATAAAAGATTAGGTAGAAACACCTATATTATATGAAAATCTTGTTCTTTATGAATTTTTATTCGTGAGAAACCATGTGTGTTTCAGTGGGGACACAAAAGGATGTTTACAATAAAGTACGTAAATCTGAATTAATTTCTTAAATGTTGGCAACGGTATCATAGATTCGAATGACGTTATTGCGACGGACGCTATTTCGAAAAACTTTACAAGTGGTACTTCATTTCGAAAATACATTGAGTCCCTGGACGAATTCAGATTGGGATATGCTATTTGCAACAATGGATTTTGATACCAAAACTTTTGTACTAGTGCACCATTCAAACAGTTTTTCGAATCAGCGTGTTCGGGACAACGTCATTCGAGATATAGCGGTTTTCGAAACAATGTGTCTTCGAACTAGCGTACCACTCGATACATTTTTCGAAATAGCGTGCGTCGTAATAACGTCATTCGAATCTTCATATCACTCCCGGTTAAGTGTTGTTGGTTTTTTCTAGTGGGTAATTCTCGGTAGCTAAACCAAGTTCGAAATCATGCGAGGTAAAGATGCTTGACTAGCTTTAGTTTAATTTTTCTCTTAATAATGGCTATGTTATCGATACTAATATTATGAAGCTGAAGAGTTTGTTCGTTTATTTTTGATTGTTTGTTAGTTTGGTTGAACGCGGTAATCTCAGGTACTACTGGTCCGAATTGAAAAATTCTTCTTGTGTTGCGTAGCCTATTTATTGAGGAAGGCTATATGACATCACGTTACAGTCAAAAGGAGTGGAGCAGCAACGAAAAATAGACGAAAGCTGGCAAGCAATTCGATGCGACGGGAAGGGTCAGGGGAGCATAAATTTTACGCGGACGAAGTCGTGGGCAGAAGCTAGTTGTTGAAATAAAAATGTTTGTTTACTATTAAAAATGTAAAACGAAACTTACCAAAATTGCAAACACCAGGGAGAAACACATTTTTGCCATTTTTTAAATAATTAACAACAAAATGTCAACAAGCAAACACTTGTAATATAAACAATTACGATTTTTTTCGTGTCAACTGTGTTCTCCGTTTCAAATTCAAGGGAGAAATGATATGGTAGTGCATCGTATCCTGTGATTTATACTCAGGCGCACATTTCAGGAAAATGCTTAGTGAAAGCGTAAAAACAGATATAGGTAATAATGGGCAGTTATGTTATCCTCCCTGATAATGCAATAATGAAACATTTTAGTATTACGTCAGAAAAACCAGGGTTCGATTTAATAGCATAATATTTTATTTTATTCTTTAATCTTTCCAAAGTTTATCCTTATGATCACTATAAGTTAAATGAGTACGTTTAGGTACCTACATGTATATATGAAGCCCTTAAAAATGTATCAAACAAGATTTTAACTCATTTTAAAACTTGATGACAACCACCCAAATTCGTCATTACTTCTTGTGTTTAGTTATTAATTTGTCTAGGGTGGTGTCTGACAATTATTGACTATACTCCATTTACTATAGCATTAGACAGAAGTTAAAAAAGGCTCTTTTAGGTGCACACTTTGCAATGAAATTACAACAAACATTATTACAGTCAAGATTGATGTAGAGTTAAATATAATCAATTTATATAACAGCTGTCACACTTAATTCTGCCGTCATACGGAAAAAAGACGTATCTGACTTTTTTTTCGAAATTGAGTTATATACATATTCGGAATCAGCAAAAAAAGATGCATCTACCAGTATTTTTATATTGGCGTAAACTTAATTAAAACCTAATAATTCTTACTACTAAAAAAGACGCATCTGCCATAAGTCATAACATTTACCAAGTAGGAAAGACATTTCTGACGTATCATAAGTAGAAAAGGCGTATTTAAGTAGAAGAGTCTTATTTTGTTTACAAAATGCATACTTAATCATAAAATGAAAAGTCATTACTGCATGTTCATAAGAAAAAAAGACGGTTCTGCGTAGAAGTGCCTTTTCATGTTAGTATTACCAAAAATTGCTGGACGCAAGTGGCAGTAGTGCCTTTTCAACTTAGTATTGTTAGTTGTGTGGGGTGAAGCGGGGTACGCGGTTGGAAACACTGTACCATCAGTTGCGCCCAGAAAGTCGGGAAGTCCACACGCGCGCGCCGCTCTCTAAGCTACAATTGCGGCAAAATCGTAAGGTAAGATTAAGTAGAGTAGGTATTTAGACTATATTTTTTCCTGATTGCTATATTGCAGAGTACACATCACATATCACCAAATTAAAGTAATTTGTATTTTATTTCAGTGTGTCAGAATGAGACGAAATCGATGCTTAAAAATAATGTCATTGGTGCCAGCAAACAGTAATAATTCTTCTCATGAATCAAAGATGGATGAAAACTATGATGATATACCTTTTTCGACTACAAACGAAAATAATACTAACTCTTTGAATTATCCGGATTTACATGACAACTCACTCAGCGACCTGGATTTTGATTCTGATGATTCGGTTTTTGATAAAAATTATGTACCCTTAAGTTCAGATTCAGATTCTTCTGCAAATAGCATTCCAAACTCTTTGCCGATTAACGTTACTATCCCTGAGTCACCCGATATAACAAACGACGAAGACACACCGCAAAATGTTACAAAAAAAGGGAAAATCAGAAAACGTATGAAGTTTGATGAATCATTGGCACAGAGGAAAGAAATGAAGAAACTGAAAGATATGGAATGTAAATATAAACTAAAGTCAGGATGTAATATTAATGTTTGTAAAAAAAAATGTCATACCCAGTTTACAGAAGAAGCAAGAAAAAATTTAAACCATTACTTTAGAAAGATGTCTTGGAAAGAACAACAATATTTTATTATAAGTAATACGTCTAAAGAAGAGCCGAAGAGACAAACTGTAAAAGAGAACCGAAAACTTTCCAGAAACTTAAGCTTATCATATTTTTTAACAAACGAAACAGGGAAAAAAGTCAAAGTATGTAAAGTTTTTTTTTTAGAAACGTTAGGTTTTAACCGCAAAAATGATAAGTCCGTTAGGAATGCGTTACGTATTATAACAAATGACATCCCATTGGATAGACGTGGTACAAATCCCAATCCTAAAAAAATTGATGACACAAAAATAGTTGAACATGTAAATTCATTTAACCCGTCAATATCACACTACAGACGGGAGCATGCTCCGAATAGAAAGTATCTTCCAGCTGACCTAACTATAACCAGAATGTATCAAGACTTTTGTGAACAGATTATGAACGACCTTCCTGTTAACGAACCAATTTCATACGACTACTACAGAAAAATTGTGAAGAAGTTAAACATATCCTTTACTAAACTTGGACATGAAGAGTGTGAAGTGTGTGAAAAGTATTTTATTCATAATCCAGAGTATAAGGAGAAAAGTCACAGAAAATGTCAAGAGTGCCGAGATTACGGACGACACCGGCAAAAATATGTAATAGCCAGGCAAGCATACAAAAGTGATGTTGAAAAACAAAATAACGCCAAAACCAATTCAGATACTGCCTATTTTGCAGCTGATTTACAGAAAGTAATAATGCTTCCACGTATTGACGAATTTAAGATTGTAATGTTTTGCCCGAGAATAATAGTTTTCAATGAAAGTTTTGTGCCAATAGGTGATAAAAGAAATAAAACGACTTTTCAAACGTTTGCTGCGATATGGCACGAAGCAATTGCTGGCCGCAAAGTACATGATATAACAAGCTGTTTTAGAGCTTTTTTACTCGCAAATAGAGATTTAAAACACGTTATCATCTGGTTAGACAACTGTGCTGCCCAGAACAAAAACTGGACTTTATTTTCTTACTTGCTCTATGTTATCAATTCAGTCGAGGTTAATTTAGAAACAATAACATTAAAATATTTAGAGGTAGGTCATACGTACATGGCCGCTGACGAATTTCATCACCAAGTGGAGCAATCCATGAAGAGAAAGAAACACATTTATGATTTTGAAGACTTTCACCAAGCAGTTCTCAACACTAGAATCAATATTGCCGTAAAAGTGATGAATGTAGAAGATTTTTGCCAGTTTGAGGACTGTTCCTCATCATATAAATTACAGCATTCTTCTCCTCGATCTTATTTAAGTGATATGTGTGAAGTAACATTCCATAGAGGCACCCATATCATACGCTACAAGACATGCTTCTATGATGAATAAGATTACTCGCTGGACTTTCTGAGACTAAAAAATATAAAAACTGGGATACCACCTCCAAAACCTAATAAAGAATATAGAGGGATAACTCAAGAGCGGAAGTCGGGAATCATACAAAAACTGACACCCTTGATGCCAGACACCAGAAAAATATTTTGGTATAATTTACCTACTAATAATAATAGTGTTGATCTAACTCAAGCTTATGAAGACTGATTTACAGATCATAGCATCCAAAGCTAGGATAATTTATTCCTAATTAGAATTAAGAAACACGAACTTTGATATTTCTTTTTATTTTGTAATAAAAATATATATTTTGAGAAAACTAGAGAGGTTTGTGATAGCTGTTTTAGTTTGTACTGATTAAATAGTAGGCAGTTTCCAAAGCTGTGATAATTATTTTTAATTAGAATTAATACGAAAATGATGATTAAGGTTTATATCTTTTTAAAATAAATAATTTTAATTCTATGTTGCCAAATCCAGAGAAGTTTGTGATATTTGTTTTGGTTTTTACTGAGTAACAAGTTAGGATGTACTGATTAACAGGTTAAAGCTGTGATAATTATTTTTAATTAGAATGAATACAACCTTCCATCAACATTTAGACTTATTTTTTATTACAGATAATAAGTAAATAGTCTCCACAGCTGTAATATTGTTTTGTATCTAATTAGGATGAATACAAACTTTGATACTCAGTAATTATTAAGGATATTACTTATTGTGACAACGTTTATGATAACTCAATTTCTCTTGTATTTCTGAAAGAATATAAGTCTGATTCTAATAAATGTGTTTTATTCAATAGAAAATGATTAAATTAATTGTTCTAACAACATATATCTGCTATACGATAAGCAAGAAGGCGATTCTGAAAAGTAATTAACTAAATATACATAGATATAGCTAGGTAATACTAACAGCAAATGGCTAGAAACGTCTTTTGTATTTAGGTAGCTACGACCTGGGAGCACGTTTTCACTAAGTACAAGAGACGATTTAACTAATTACTAAGTTGAAAGGACGCATGTGGTTAGATACGACTTTTCATTGCAGTATAACGTATTTTGTTATATTTTTTTTACTACAATGAAAAACAAAATGTTATTTATTTATTATATAACATACATTTAATTAATATTTCCATCTATATTTCGATAGATCAAACTGTAGTCTACACTTTTGCAATACAAAGTTATTGTTGATGTTATTTTCCTTCGAACAGCGAATTTTTTATTTTTTAAAGTACAAAACATTTATTTTCTCCATTTTAACATTTCTGTAGAAACGTCCTTTTTCCTTACGGCGGCAGAATTGTACTTATTTAACCTATCTACCTTCTGAAATTACAAGGCTTTCATTTAATATTGTTTAGATTTTACATTCTATATTGTCGTATCGATGTTTAAAATCTAAAAGAAGCAGGGGTGAACAGTACCGGGAACGTCTTTTACGTCACTAAATTCTATCAAATCTAAAATGTTACGTATTCCCTTCATAAGTTATGTGGGAGCACGTGTTTTTTTTATTTTGTCGATTTATGCTATCAATAGAGATGGGCAGTGGATGAACACTTGGAGGATAAATACTCAGTTTTTACTCATTTTTTATCGAGTATTTACCCAAAATGATGGATAAATATATTTTTTGTGCATTTGATGATTCTTTTATAATGTTAATTACTTGTACTGTTATTTGAACTTTCCGAAATACTATCTTTTGACATTATTCAGTTCAGTCATTAATTGCCAGGGCTATAATTGTGTCAGGAGTCCCTCTGTCTCTAATAGAACATGCTCGTAGATATTTTTTTAGAATCTTTTGTTAATGAGAGTGTACAGAATCGCCACACAGGTGATTTTTTCCGTGAAGAAGTTCTAAAAGACATTATAAACACGGCGAAGAAAAGTTTGGTGTTGTTAGTGACCACGCTAGAAACGCAATTAGTAAAAGATGTTCACCCTTTAAACTGCGAAGCACGCAATATTAATTTGCTGACTCATGGGTCTGAAATATGAAGATTTCAACAATTTTATCAACTATGCAGACATAATAAAATCTTTAAAAAAATCAAAAGAACTGGTATTAATGCAGGCATTGTAAAACAAAGGAAATTGGGAGTGAAGTTAAAGCTGCCGTGATGCACAAGATGGGGCACCTGATAAATACAAAAGCCACTCTCTTACTTTTAACAATACAAGATACTGTCATGTCAAATGACACAAGCAGCTTTTCTTGATGTTATTTTTGTGGGATTGCATAGATCAACGCTTCTTTCTTTCAAATAGAGCCCAACAAGCACCCACCTAGTGTATATCATCTTCTAGGATAAGAAATCTAAAATGAGGTTTATTTTGTCTAATTAAATTTCTTCATAATAAAACCAAGAACCAAATTCTCTCTGCAGTGGTAAAAAGGGTAACGATTGCCTTTAAATTTTTCCGCCTATCTGCTTAACTCATAAGCTTGCTGCTTGGCACGTGGTTCGGAGAAATGAGGTAAATGTCGTGAGGAAAGTTTAGAGTATGAATGTCGATGACTAAAAGAGTAAGGAGAGACCAAAGAAATGATAGCTGAACCGTGTGAACAATATGGATAGAAAGGGTGTGAAGATGGCGACTAGTAGCGAAATGTGGAAGAAAAAGACAAGTTGCGCCGACCCCAAATAAATTGGGATAAGGGCAGAAGAACGATGATAATGATGATGATCTGCTTCACCCAAACACGATCGAGTTAAATCAAGACAAAGAACTGGATGCCAAAGATTTTATAGACGGAGTGTCGAAATGGTATGTTGAATGTGGAAGTACATAGGTACAAGCGTACAAAAATTACATTCGCTGCATAAGGTCAGGAAAGGTTGTTGGTGAAAACCTTTTATTTGGAAGAACACTAACGAAATAAGCCCCTTAACCGAGCGTGAGGGAGAAGCAATCTCTGCGCCCCCACGCTCCTAGTCACCGCAGGAGACTCCCCAAGCGTCAGGAGTCAATTGCGAATCCCGTCCACCGTAGGCACAGGCTTGCGGGCTGTGATAATGGGTAGCTCGCCGCCCGGTAAGGACCAGGCTTGGGTCGACGGCGCGTTATGTTCCGCACGCGCCTCAAAGAGATGTCAGCATTTTTGATGGGGTCCGCTTGGACCGATGCCTGCCAGGGACTCGGATTTGTTCGAAAGAGTTACCGTGGCCCTGGCATAGGCAACTGTAGGAACACGGGTGGGTTTTTCACCCAGAGCGGGAGACATCATTTGCTGATTCACACCCAAAAAAAAGCCTGGTGGAAAGAGCTATGTTTTTTGACAAAGTTATCTAAACTAGCAGTGAGTATTCTTTCAACACCGTATACTTCTGTCGCAACAGAAAGGCTTTTTAGACCACACATAAATATTCACAGAAAAAAAAAAATGTGACGACAGAAAAAGCGGCAAAACTTGCATTTATTAAATATAATTGATTTATTTTGAATGACTGAAGTAATTATTTTCTGACGAACTCTAATCATGATTGAGTAAAATTATTTGAAATATAGGCTTTTTAACTGTTAAAGTACGGTACACAACTTCTTTTTTTTTAAATTTTAATTAGTTTCAATCTTTTTCTTTGTAAAATGACAAAATTTTTGTTAATGAAACTTGAAATAGTATTTATCCGCTGTTTTGGATAAATATTCAGTAAAAACGGATATTTGTCGAGTATTTATCCATTTTGAGTATTTATCCGGATAAAATCCCAACACTAGCTATCAACCATCTGTCAAATTGCGTAAATTTTCTGCAGTTGTCAATTGTGTTGTCATTCACTTGGTACTTGTGAATGCTACGCCTTTTCTCGTTATTATTGCTGAATTTTCGTGATTTTGTTGTTTCTTCTTTTGTTATCGTTATAATTGTTCGTTTTGTGTTGTTCGTACAAACTGGTACGTTTTGTGGAACTATGGATCCCGATGCAGGCCCGAGTGGCATGCAAGCGCAACATGCACACTCTGAAACTGCTGGTAGCGCTGATCAGTGTCAACAGCGAAAAAAACGTGGCCCCAACGTTGACCATGAGGGTAAAATATTGTCTCCCAAGAAAAGTAGAATTAAACAAACTCCGCTTCGTTCTACAGAAAAAAGAACAGTGATTTTTTTAATAAACTGATTGTTACTAAAAATTGTTTCATGTCATGTACCTATCCAAGCCTTGTGACGAGTAGATCGATAGTAAGTGCTTTATTATATGCATGCCATACATTGTTACAAAAAAGCTCACATTATTTATTTAAATTGTTTGAACTTAACTTGAAATAAAAGGTTTCGTACTCCTGCTTCTGCGAGCCTCTTTTTTCTAATGTTATAATAAACAGAGTATAGGTGTACGAGGCCTGCGTTACAGAAGTGAATTTTGTCTCGCTTAAAGCATGAACGGTTGAAAAAGCTTATCCTAATTTTCATTTTAGATCATTGTCAGCCCTTGCCAAGACACTGGTTCTGAGCATAAATATTAACGGTGCCTATTAAGGGAATTCAGTGATAAATATATTTATAAGGCTTATATGTATGTTGGACAAATCGTAACACCTTCCTTTGTATTAATAATTACTTGCTGCAATCATTAATCATTGTGGATTAAAATTGAAAATCTAAAACCGACTACTGAAAAACCACTGACAAAAAAAATCTTATGAAATTAGAAAATACAAAGTTAAGATCGTATGCCACTTTACCCTAAAGCTTACGATCACTTAGTATTGTTAGAATAAGTTTTGTTGGGGTAGGTGGCATATGAACACGGCTTTCAGATGAAAATATTTTCTTGTTCATACTTTTTAGAGCGCTGTTTTTCAGTAGTCGGGTTTTTGTTTTTTTTTTTAACTTCCTATTTATTTAAACTATTATTGGGTTACTAACAATATACGAGCAGTGGTGGTTCAGCGGTAACGACCGTGACTCGCGAGTTGTAGATCTTAGCTTCAAACCCAGACAAGTGTTTTACTTTGTGTAAATTATTTATTCACACCTGCTCTCAAAACGGTAATGGAAAACATCGTGAGGAAACCGGTAAGCATGTCCTAGAACCAAAAAATAGAAGACATGTGACATCTGCCAACCTGCACTGGTCTTCATGGTGCATTACAGCCCACTCCCCCTAATCGAGAGGAGGTGTGTGTCTCAGCAGTGACAACTTTGTCGGCTGATTATGTATGTAATGTAACAATAATTAAATTATACAGGGTCAAATTAAATTAGTTGGTAACAATTTACAATGGGCGAAGGTGACCCGTAATCGTTCAGCGAACCGCGTCGGAATAGCTGTGTTTGTAATATTTCATGGAATTTTGTTAGTTTTTACTAATTTTACGAATGTAAATGTCACTATGTAGTTAATGTAGAGTTTCGAACAGCACTTGAATGATGAAAACAAATTGTTTTTATGTGTTTTCGATAGCCATAAACAACACATGGGTAAAGTATTGCCAGCTTATTTGGTTTGACCCTGATTAAAAGCCCTTTCATTTGAAATCTAACACAACATCATTAAAACATATTTTTTTTAGTTCATGACTCTACGTCCTCTGGAAATCCCATATGCCCCATTTTCAATTTAGCGTGAGGTCACATGTCCTATCACTGGCCGACGATCAAGACAACCCAACGATACATCATTTGTCAAATTATGATGAGTAGTTTGGAAGCAATGAGAAAACCCATGAACATACATATATATACCAACATACTAATGGTCAAAATAGCCTCCCTTTTGCTTTGTCACAGTCAAGTTGAAATAATCCTTCACCCCTTGTGGGGCAACCCCACAGTCCCGATACATAGGCACCTACATGACTTGTTAATATGCAAAACAATAATTATTACAGTACATGGCGTACACTTTGTTATCTCTTACGGCATACATTATTACGGTTATTTTGCGCACTTGTGTCACTGAGGACTCGTCATAGGAAATTCCCTGACGTATTTTTCATACATTTAACTACTATTTATTTAATCCTCATTTTCAGTATACTGGTCGTAACAGCGATGGCATTTGCAAATAAAATAAATTACTTAGAATCTATGTGTATATGTGGTTACTAAAGGAAAAAATGGGATTGAATGCTTAGCTTGATTAACGGCTCTCGCCAAATCTCAGGAACTAAAAATCCTGTATTTTGAGAGCAGGTCCTCTTTGTTTGGTTACAAGCATCTGGTAAAATATAATTTTACAAAAAATCAATTCTAAGGCCGCGTGATGAAGTTGGCTGCACGATCGTATGTACAAGAAGAAGAAAGAAAGAAAGAAGAAGAAGAATTACCTATTCAATCAGTTCTGTTACACAACCTAACCCACCATTATCACTTAAAGCCCACACATGCAATTTGAAAACTCAAGCTTCATGCCACTGTACACCTATATCTTCTACGGATGAAATCAAATATCTAGGTATAGTCATAGATAAGAATCTTAAATTTAAACCTCATATTAATATCCTCACTGGCAGAGTTCGCAAACTTATATATATCTTCAAAACTTTAAGAAATATTGCAAATCCTATAATTATACGTAATGTTTATTTTGCCTTATGCCTATCTATTATTACCTATTGTATTGCCTGTTGGGGTGGTGCTGCAAAAACCATTCTTAAACCGTTGGAAGTTGCACATCGCGCTATACTGAAAGTGGCTACCTTCCGTCCGATAATTTATCCAACTAATCAGCTATACGAAAACTGCAACGTCCTCAACGTACGGCAACACTTTATTCTACACTCTATTCTGCTGCAACACCGCAAAACCCCCTATATTGAAATTACCAAACGTCGAAAAGATAAAATATGTAATACTCCAAGAACCCGTTTTTTGTTTACTAAAAGATTCTTTTATTATTTAGGTCCGTCTCTTTACAATACAATAAACAAAAAATGCCCGATAAATAGATTCGTGATTGTGCGGACAGTCTTTTTACAATTATTAAATTGTAAAAAGACTGTCCGCACATTCCTACAAAATAAAACCTACGACGAAACCGAAAAATATTTATTTAACTAACTGATGATAAGTTTATATCTTGTACCACTCACCAAACACAGACTCACACTAATGCAATCCCTTTACTTACCTACGCACGCTCACACAGACCCATACACGCACGCACAGCACACACGCACACGCACGCACAGCTCACACGCACGCACACACACACACACACGTACACAAATGCGCTTGCGCACCAAATAGTATGTAAAACATGTTAGAGAGGATTGGCACTGGTACTCCTTAATACAGGCTATTTCATAGCCTAGCGAGGAGAACAGCACGTCACCCACTTGATTGTAAAGATATTTTATACTACCTTCTTTGTAAAAACTGATATGTACTACAGTCTGTTTTATATAAATAAAGAATTATATAATATTATATATTATATAGAATTAGTAGTCGCAGGTACAGTTTGTAGGTATGATCTGCTTCGTCGTGCCGATGATGGCATTGTGATCTCCCATCCGACTTAGGGCATGCGCCCACTGTTGAAACTACTGCGCATGGGACTTTTATAGACGAATAGAAATATATCTTATAGCTTCTGCCCGCGACTACGTCCACGTTAAATATATTGCTCCCCAGACCCTCCCCGTCGCATCGAATTGCCTGCCTTTGCGAAGTCTTCGTATTCGTGACTTTTTTCTTTTTGCTCGGCTCCTGTTGGTCGTAGCGTGACGTTATATAGCCTACAACCTTCCTCAATAAATGGGCTACCCAACATTAAAAGAATTTTTACTAAGTCTTCTTCACCGCATACCTTTATTGTCAATATCCATAAACTTTAGACGTAGGACAAACCCTTTTGAAATGTTTAAAGATGAAGAATTTAAATTGAGATATATCACTTATATTTGATATTCTTTAGTGACATCATCAGCCCTGGTCTAGCTCCCGTTACATCGCAAATGTCCATTGTCTGCTTTTTTTTACAAATGAAGGGATAAAGCACAAAATATTGGAAAGACAAATCGATATTTAACTTAAAAACAAACGACAAAGCTTAGTGAATGCTACACGAAACAAAAACAATGAAGTGAAACTAGAAAAAAAGGAAACGCTTCTTTGAACAAAAAAAAAATAAATTACAATGATGTCGACGTCACATGGTGACATCTGCGTAAAAAACTAATTTTAAGCGCGATCTCTTAAACATACCCATCTAGCGGGAACTATGGAACTACATAGTTATGGTTTCATAGTTACTGAATGGTTTGTTGCAGATCAGAAACCCAGAGATCGTTAACAGACGTTTATCTTATACATAATTTTATTGCATCAATAGTTATTGAGAATTTAAGTGGAAATTTCAGAAACCGGGCATTGGTCATACCAGATATATTTAGCGGTTGACGGCCCGCTCGGAACCGCTCTGTATCAACATAGGTACATGGTCAACACAAGTTTGTAATATGCAAAATAGATCTTTATACCTAAGATGGCCAACACTATTCGTTCTTACATCCTTACTTGGTATTGGGTTCATAGGTCACCTGCGTTTTTTGGCCTCTACCTTTCTGTTAATGATCTGGGTGGAAGGTCTACCGTTTCATAAAATATGATCCGATCTTTGATGCGCATATTTGTTCATCGAGTGAGTCGTTGGTATAAAGGAGCTCTAGTAGAAAATTCGTTATTCAAGTGTTCTACTATGGGCCGAATTTTATCTAGACGATCGTCATCTATATGGTGGTTTAAGTTGGTCATTATTATTAAAATAGATAGTTGATCTAATTTTTTCAAATCTATTCAAAGTCATAGTTTCCATAATGGGTGTGAAACCGAATCGTGACCAAATAGGCTCTGAAATTGGGATAATGATAAACAGACATAAATATGTATAAAGATGATATATGTATATGCTAAAAAACCGACAAATCTGAACAGCTGCGACAGAAGGGCAGCTAGATATACCCTTTCGAACAATATATAAATTTGTTTCATAAACTATCTTATCTATGATATCATCATTTATAAACAAAGAAAAAAAAAAACGTGGGCTTTCTTTTTCGTTGACCTCGGCACTCAGCTCTTTATTCCCAAAGAATCACACATTATCTTCATTTACTTTTAATTTCTTCTTCTTCCAAATTAGGTCTCTGCTCTGGTTTCGCCAAACTTCCCTCCCAATAGGAACACTGCTCTGATGAGGTGACGCAGAGCTGCTGTTGAGATTACCTTCATTTTCTATCAATGGAAGATCTTCAAGCTAAGATGGGCCAGCTCCAGCATTCACCTCGTCTTCAAACGGGCCAGCTCCAGCATTTGTCTCGTCTACCCTGCCCTCTAATTCCCGCTGCAAATCAGCAAGATCTGGATAATACGCAATATCATATTCATCACGTATATATTCGTCAACTTCCGATAAATATCCATTTCTAGGGAAGCCAGGTAGTCTTCTATGCATATATCACTCAATCGTCTTCGATTCATGGTGAATATGAAATGAAACACCATTACCGAACAGGCAAAAACAAGACTTCCCACTTCTGAACAATATTCAAATCAAAATATAAACAAAATTGATTATGAACCTATTCAAAACTTACCTTTATGATTACCGATATTTTTTTTTTTTAAATTACGACTTATTTCTCCAAAACAAGAAAATGAAACTAGACTAAAATCTAAAGTTCACCTATTACCGCTCAAACGAAAAAAAAAAAACAAAAATAGGCGCACAAATTGCGCACTATTGTCTGTCATTGACAGTGCTAGTGCACTGCCAATGACAGACAATAGTGCGCAACAAAAAATTAAAAATATTTTTTTTTTTGTATAAAATTCATAAAAGTTTCGATACTTGTTTATCATTTCACAAATAATCACAAAAAAATCGGATCGTAGCAGGCCCGTGTCGATGGCGTGTAGTGTTCCAGGCGCGCCTCAAAGAGATGTCAGCAAAACTGAAGAGTTCTACAACGACCGATGCCTGCCAGTGACGCGAGGTTTGTTCGAAAGAGTTACCATGGCCCTGGCATATAGGCAGCTGAAGGAACACGGGTGGGTTTTAGTCAGTAACAGTATGACACGCCCTCCCACTCCAGCCAGAGTGGGAGACGTCATTAATTGATCTTGCCTCACACACACAAAAAAAAAGGTTCGATCTCGTTTCCATACTAACGAAGTATGTTCTCTTTTTCACAATAAAGGAATACAGGACTATCCCCTACTAAACTCATGAATCTCAAGATTGATTGGAGACAGTGATTGAATTAAACTTTGTTTAAAAGCTGCAATGCTTTTCAAGGCTGTGAGCATACCATTTTTTTTTTGCTTTCTTCACCAACTAAAGCTTTTAAACAATTCGCTATTCGCGGTAGACCCATTTGCGGGCTCGAACTCACTGGCGAGGCACGCTGTCTTGCGGTCACTGTTTGATAAGGATACGAATTGTAAATTCTTATTGTATTTTACAAGTTACAATTCTACAAGTTTCTATTCAATAAATAATATAACTTACAAATTTACCATGGTGGAAACCTGACAAAATCGTTCCTACAATTTTATATATTTTTGTTTAATAATCGTTTCCTCTTTACATGTGACAATTTACATATTTGTAAGGAAAACTGTTTTATTTAACGCATAATTTTAATAAAAAACATATTTTGTTAATTGTAGAACAATTTCGTCAGGTGGACTTGCCGGCTTCGTCCCCACTGATCCCCAGTCTCGACTCGCCCAGTCCATGTATGTATATCTACCTACATGTATAACTAGAAGAAGGCAAAAGTACTGATGGTTAGAAAAGTGCTTGTAAGGTTTGTATTTATTTTTATTCAGCCATCACAAATCACACTTTTTACAAAAATTAAAGATATCTGTTAAAAATAATAATAATAAATGTTTTTATACTTTTATGTATGTACTAATGTTTAAAAGTATAATTTATGAGTTTTTACATATGAATAAAGGAATAATAATAAAACTAAAAAGTAGAAAATAATGGAAAAAAGCGTGGGGTGCTTGATATCAATTACAAACAAAAAAAACATTCCACTGAGTTTTGCCCACCTGAATTTATGACCGTCTTGTTTGGACATGTGCAAGTTTAGATTTATTGTAACATTTCTAGCAATGAAATATTTGATCATTAATAACTAGCTGCTTATTTGCACGAAACCTAGAAAGTTTATTTTGTTAAAATAAAGGTAGAAAAAGATCAAGAGCAAAATTTATACGTGATAAGTATATATTTTCTTCATCGGACCACTTTTCCGTAATACCTTCTGTACACTTGAAGCTAATAGGTATAAAAATTAGGAGATCTGGGACTGGGAATCTGTTTGGACGAAGCCGTTGTATATGAAAATACACGTATTTTATGGTACAATTTATACATATATCGAAACGATAGTACTAATGTAACAATGAAAGTAACAAATAATATTAAGTTAGATTAGTTTACTAACTTAGGTCACATTGTAATTTCTGGTCAACGACCATTCTGCGTAGTACAACAGTTTGTAATGGCAGATTCACAAATAAATTAACACTATGCTGGTCCCTATGGTTCAGAACTGTGTGTGATATACCGTATCTACAAATAGTGTATTAGTTTAAGTATTTACGAAACAAAATGCCTTACATTCTTAAATTGGCATATATTTTACTGTCTTAACACTAGAAGTGCGGGCGCCCCAAATTTGACCCATTTCGATATTCTTCCTGCTCTAATTAATATTTTTATTATGCATATAATCGTAACTTTTTATGACTTTTCATGAAATATGATGATTATTAATATTTATTATTTATACGAGACTTTAACCATGTAATTGCAATATACATATGTTTTTATCCAAATTCATCTCAGTCGGTATGTTCAGCGCTTCTAGTGTTAAAATGATTAAAAAATATTTGACATTAAATATTCCTACACATTGTGGAAAATCGTATTATTTATCGAGCCATGACTGATCTAATTAATATTGAATGATGTCAAAGGCTTAGGCTTAAAGGTTTTTTTTCACTTTAATTATCATCTATGGAGTATCTGCATCTGCAGCAAACTGGAATGCCACCCTTAGGGCTAGCAAGTTGAAGACTAAGTTCACCATCTTCGTCCGATAATACAAGGAAGTCAGCATCCATATACTGGTTGACACACTCGATTCTGTACTTTTGCAGTGTTCGGGATCCCTTCAGGAAATGGGGCGTATCCTCAGTTATTTGCCCCGGATATCTGAAATAAAAGCATGAATATTTTTGAAAAAGAATGTGTTACACACTGCATAAGTTAGTTTTGTAGAGAAATATTTTTATCTAGCGAAGAAAGGACCCTCGCGCGTAAGTATCTCTGAGATTTTGTTAGCTGGATGGACCGGATACCAATATCCTGTCCTATATTCTGAGTGTTCCAAACGTGGTTAACCGGATAGTTCGGAAGTACCCCGTTTTGGACACGAACACACGAATCTCCGCCGGCTCGGTAATAGGTCCCATTATCTATACTTAATATTATAAAGCTGAAGAGTTTGTTTGTTTGGTTGAACGCTATAATCTCAGGAACCTACTGATTGAAATTGAAAAATTCTTTTAGAGCCCAGAGGCTATATAACATCATGCTTCAACCGACAGGTGCGGAGCAGCATTTAAAAATGTTTGCAAAAACGGGGAAAATGTATTCATTTGAGAGCTTCCATTGCGTGCGCACGGGCGATTCGATGCGCCAGGGAGGGTCGGCAGAGCAAGAATTTTAACACGGACGAAGTTTCGGGCAGAAGCTAGTCTGAATATGTATATAACGTTACCCATTAAATCATATGAATATGCGTTAATTAAGAGATTTGAATAAAAAAGTCATAAGTTAACGATATTTCATATAAAGGTACTTAAATCAATCAAATTGCGCGTTCAAGTAATTAACTTACTGACTTAGATTTTATCGAAGTCTGTAAATATGTTAATCGCCATTTTAATGACTGTGGGGGTCGAGGCTAAAACACGTAATACTACTACAAATATGTCAAAATCTAGTCGAGTAGAGAGATTAAACCAACACTATTTCACGAACAAGAAATCAAATCAAATCAATTACTGTATTAACAATACACGCTTAGACTGTGCTACTTCAGTTCGTGACTTAGGCGTTACACTAGATACATGTTTACACTTTGACATACACGTCGATAATGTAGTAAATAAAGCATTTCGGATGTATGGTTTCGTCATGAGATCATCAAGTGACTTTGTGCGGCCCTCTACATACTTATTACTATACAAGACTTTGATACGGTCCCAATTGGAATACGCTATCCAGATCTGGAACCCTTTCTATGAAAAATACTGCTCACGAATAGAAATGGTACAAAAAAAGTTCCTACGCCTCCGTCCGCCTCGTAGTTCCTCCTTGCCATTAATCAAAAGTTCACTACGTGCAGTTACTGGGTCGTTACGGCATTCTTAGTTTGAAGTCCAGGCGATTGCTTCTGGGCGTAATGACACTGCATGGCTTATGTAACAATAGGTTCGATTGTCCTCACCTAGTGAATAAATTACGCTACATAGTGCCTAGAACTGTTATCCAACGGGGGGTGCGCGTGCTTCTTCGTCTGTTCCACACAGACATGTGCAAAACCAGCGCCGGGGAACGTGCGCCTCTTCGTCGCCTTGTAGAGGCATACAACATTAACTTTACGGAATTGGACATATTCAGTTTCTCAAACCAAGTTTTCAAGAAAAAGGCTATAGATATACTGACTAAAATGGTGTAATATTAATAGGGGCTAGTTTAAATTAATTTATGTTATAGCTATCACACGCATATTTTTCTTTGTATATATTTTGTCTTTCACTTCTTCTTATTCTTTTTATTAATATGTGAACAATGGTGTGGGTTCCATGTTTGTAATTCTAGGTTAAGGATTTATTGTATTGCTCATAGCATGTAACTGTTTTTTGTCCCTAATAAATAAAATAAAATAACAAAAATAAAATAAAAAGAACAACTTTGCATTTTTGCATTCCAACCCACTTTAGGGTATGGCAAACAGGTTTCAGCCTCGAAGAACGGTGAAGTGTAACATGAGTGTATGATTTATAGCCTTTAAAAACATTGAATACTGTTACATTGTATACTGTTACCCTGTGGCTTAGTTAGACATTTATTTAATACTCACTGGCACCACTTAGCACTGTAGATTTGCTGGAACTTCTTAGGTGATTGTGCCACCGCTCGGACTTGATCATTTTCATCGAGGATGTAGTAAATGGGTTTGTTCTGAAATACAAAAAGAATTTGTTCTTCAGGCTTTCTTTTTTTCATTATCTGTATCTGCACGTGTGTCTCCCGGGAGATAAATAAGTAGATCAGTTTGTTGTTTGACGTGTCTTGTCGCACTCCTTCCAAAAAGAAAATAAACATCAAATCTGATACTGTATCCGACCAAACATCTGATGATGATATTGATTAATAATTCTCAGAATCTACAGTAATCTGAAACCGAGAAATCTGTCATATCCATCTAGATAAATTACCACATTCGCATAATGTCGTGAGCAGTGGTGGCCTAGGGGTAACGGCCGCGACTTACGAGTAGTAGGTGGTGAGTTCGAACCCAAGCAGGCGCTTTATTTTGCGTAAATTATTTCATTAATTATTTCAAAACGGTGAAGGAAAACATCGTGAAGAAACCGACATGTCTTAGAAACAAAAATTCGAAGACATGTGACATCTACCAACGCACTGGGTTCGCGAGGTGGATTATGGCCCACTCCCTATCACCGAGAGGAGGCCTGTGTCCCAGCAGTGGAAACAGTATATGGTGATTATGTATGTATGTACATAATGTCTTAAGATACCGATATCTATAGGTATCTTCATTATGTGTGAAGAATGTGTATTTTTTTTTTTGTTACCAATCCAAATGTAAAAATACTTACAATAAATGTGGTGTTGGCTGGGCAGTCAGGATTGCTTTTTACGTCGAGTATAAAGCTTGTCGCAATTCTAGCATTTAACGACTGAAACAAGTGAATTTCTTATTAGATACTAGCTGACCCGACAGACGTTGTCCTGTCTCTTTGATGATATTTGAGCACGCATTCTGTCAATTCTATGTCAAATGTCATAATGTTACATTAAAAAAGTTTACATTGTCTTATTATATGGTTGTTAAGTATTTTAAAATAAGTGTTTTTAAATTTTCTAATTTCCCGCGCACTTTTTAAATTTTTTTTTCATAAGAACCTTCTCCTGACAATTACAAACGCAACAACAAAAAAAAAAAGTGAAATCGGTCCAGCCGTTCACGCGTGATGTCGTGACCAAGGGAAATAGGGATTCATTTTTATATATATAGATTATCGCGATTACATATACAGTAACTAGATGACCGAGCTTAGCTCGGTATTTTTTTTAAATAAATTGTGTTTTTTAGAAATTATATTTAAATACAAATTACATTTTGTTACATTTCTTCCAATAAAAAAACATAAGTTTATGTTTAAGTTGATTATCGATAAAGTTGAGTATTGAAACCATGAATAAAACGATATTTTCTAAAAATTAATCCTAGCTAGATAGATTTATCGCCCCCGGAACCCCCTGTATACTAAATTTCATGAAAATCGTTGGAGCCGTTTTCGGGATTCAGAATTGCTCGTTTAAAGATATACGATTTTAAACAAAGCTGGGAAATCAGTAATCGTTGGAAATATACAAGTATTTGGCTGCCGAAATACAGACGGACCTGATGAAACTAAGAGTTAAATTTTCGACTTTTGGTACGGAGCTCAAAACAAGGGCTTCACTTATGGGTCTGGGACTTAATTAATAGTTATGCTCACCACAGGCATTTGATCTAACAGCTCCTCAAACCTGCTTTCAGGGTAATCATCGCCCTTCTCAAAACAGAAACTCATCCCTTTGCATGATAAGGGCATTTCGTCTGAAAAATAAAACAGCAGTATTATTAAGGAGGAGCGATAGCAAGTGATGACTGCATTTGTAAAAATCAATGTGTTGTGAATTTAGTAAAAAGCTGTATATTGTAAAAAAAAATATTATGAAATAAAAACTTTTTAACAAAAAATGTAGGTTAAATTTTTTGTTAAAAAGTTTTTATTTCATAATTTTTTTGTGGCTCTAATCTACTAATTACTACATGCTTGCAAAAGTGAACAATCAAACATCCCCTGTTTTCCTACCCTAAGGGTTGGATTATATCCAAATTACATGGGACCACCTTCGAGATAAACCCTTTCCAAAAAAAAAGAATTATTAAAATCGGACCACACTGTAAAAAGTTATGCGCGGTCATACATAAAAAATATATATATATATATACTCGTCAACTTGAGAACCTCCTCTGTTTTTTTTCGTCGGTTACAATTAATACATGCAAAGAGCGAGTCGGCACCGTGCACTAAGGGTTCTGTACCTTAGTAGGAAAATGTTATACCAATTCCAAACCATTTATTGTATGAGACTGGTTGAGTCATCGTTAAATTTTGTCTCTAATTACATCAACCACCATAAAATAGGTTTATTGTAGGTTTTGCAAAGCTCAAGGAAAATAGGTGGTATTTTTTATTTTACGGAAATTTTTATTATAGTTTAAAAAATATGTTAGCTTTATAAAAATCTGAGTTCAAAATATACAAATGAAGTCTTTTCCTATAATACCTTTTTGGCGTGGTTTACTCCACCTTAGAATATAAATCCTCACATGTTGGCTCGTATTGCGATGAGATTTATCGTATTTTTTAACTTAGTTCTTGAACAAAAAGCAATATAATTATGAATACAATGCATGATTTATAACTCATTCAAATTTTAAGTCTGTAGCATTAGTAGCAATGACAAACGGAGTCGTACCATAAAAAATATTTTTACTGATTTGGTACGGAACCCTAAAAAGATGAAAACATAAACTTATACTATTTTTATTTATTTTTTCTTCTATGACACTGTTTTACATTCTGTAATAACTGTAACTCACACACTGACAGTTTATATGGGTAGTTCATATAATTGTTTTTTTATTTAACTGCTTTTGTTAATTTATTTTTATTTTCTTTTATTGTGTATATGTATCATTTGCATCGTTGTATATGTAAGCGGGCACGCCCTTTATGCCTGGAGGCTTTAGTAAGGTTTTAAGTTCTGTTTACGATTTTGTTTCATTTCAGCTTGAGTTTAGTTTTCAATGTTTTGTTGGTATAATGGCGTGTGCTAGCTGACATATGGCGAATAATGTATGTTTTGTTTTATTATATTAATAACTTATACAATATTGTATAGAATCAAGTTCTTCTAACTTAACAGACAGCAGTGCTGCTGGGGAGTTTGTTCCGCCACTTCTTCTTCCCAGCCAAAGCACTAGGAAGTGTCGAAGGGCGGGCGTTTTGGGGGGACTGTCTTATGTGACTTTGACGTTCAAAAAGTGCTGACTCTCAGCCTAGTTTGAATAAATGACTTTTGATTTTGATTTCATTTTGATATAGGTAAATAAAGAAAAAGTAATTACAATGAATGAGAGAGCTGGAGTCGAATAATAATTCTCCGTCGACGGGTAACGCTTCCACTGAATTTGTGCCCATGTGAAGACCAACCTGAAAATGTTTATGTAAAATCACTGTAAATATTATTATGAACACTAAGGCCCTTTTGCACCACAAATCGTTTGAAGCTAGAGATAGAATATATCTACCTACACTAATATATATATAATATTATAAAGAGGAAAAAAAAATGTATTTTTGTTTGTTTGTTTGTAATGGATAAACTCAAAATCAACTGGATTAAAAAAAAAAAAATTCACCATTAGAAATCTACATTATCTGCGAATAACATAGGCATATAACATCACGCTACAACTAAGAGGAGCGGAGCAGTAATGAAAAATGTCGCAAAAACGGGGAAATCGCACAGGTAGGCGATTCAACGCAACGGGAAGGGTCGGGGGAAAACGAAATTTAACGTGGACGAAGTCGCGGGCAGAAGCTAGTTTTAAATATAACATAACATGGCATCACGTCTTGTTTCCCAGAGGTGTACCTATAGTACACCCACATTTCGCTAGTTATAAATAATTAAGTCCCATGCAATAGGGGCGAGTCTATTGTCATCAACCGGGCACAAAACTAGATTCAGGGCTGCTACTGAAAAATTCTAGATAGAAAAACCCAATAACACTTTGCCCGATCTTTTTGTGGGTGGGAAATCAAATGACGTCTCCCGCTCTGGGTGAAGCCGAAGGGCATGTCAGACTTTTACTGACTAAAACCTACCCGTGTTCCTTCAGTTGCCTATATGCCAGAGCCACGGTGACTCTTTCGAACAGATCTCGCGACCCTGGTAGACTTTGCCCGACCTGGGTATCGAACCTAGAACGTCACGTTTAGGAGTAGCTCTTGCGATCACTAGACCAACGAGGCAGTTTTAAATATGTTTAGCGCTAAATGCATTCAGTGATTTGTGGCGTAAATGATCAATTTATTCTTCTAGTCTGTTTTTGTAGGTACCTTTTTTGGGTGGGAAATCATCAACGTATCTCGCTCTGGGTGGAGCAGAAAGGCGTGTCAGACTTTTACTGAAACCCCTCGCGCGTCGCTCGGTTCCACGCGTTCGATTCAAAGTAAATAAATAGTTAAAAAAAAAGAAAAAAAAAAAAGTTAATGTCGTGAGGATGTTGCTAGATGAATAAACATCAAAACATTACATCCAATGGCAACCGATTCCTTATGATCCAACGGGTACACACGCGGAAATTTGGAGCATTTTTTCTTATGATCCCCGGGGGCTCATAAGGACGTTTGAGAGGATAAAACCCACCCGTGTTCCTTTATTTACCTTTGCCAGGGACACGATAACTCTTTCCAATAACTCCGTGACCCTGGCAGGCATCGGCCTTAGCGGACCACTACAAGTCTGGTTTTGTAGGTACCTGTGCTACGATTTTGATTTATGTTAACAAAGTAACAAGGTATGGTCTATCCTGGAAGAGGTAGGCACTAAATGCAGCAGTAGGTAGGTACACACATTTCAGCAGTTTTTTTTTAATAGGCGTCAAGTCTAATGCTATTAATTAGGTATAAGCTTGTCCTGATAATCTAACCCTAGACACCACGTACACTAGACCATCGAGGCAGTAAAATATGATAACCCAATGTAACATATACCATAAAAATTACCTAATATTTTTTTGTAATATTAATTGTCAATGATAAATATGGCATGTAGCAGTGGGCCTTCGAAGACAGAATACACATGTGTGAGGAGTGTCTTTAATAGCCAGTTGTTCCAAGGCATAGATAAATAATTATTGTATTTTTGGATTGTTCACTTTATTATAATAAAACAAAGACTTACCAAACACAAATTAACAAAAAATCGATACATTTTGATTTGATTTCAAATTCGAATTATTTAAGACAACCTTTAAATATAATGTTAAAGAGACAAAAACTATTATTATTCTAAACGTTAACACGGCTGACAAATGAGTACTGTGTATTTGTAATCAAACACAGCCAATTTATAAATGGTTGTGTGAGCTTAATAGGATAATCCAGAAACTCGAATACAATTAATTTACCTACTGCTGACGGCGTTACCTTACATACCTACTACTGCTACAGTAGCAAAGATCTAAGTATGAAACGTTCACAAGGAACACACATGATTATTCTGCCAAACTTTTACTGTAACCAACTACCATTATGACCATTCTGAAAACCATAAGAAGCCCGAAATTGCGCTATATTTTGAAAATGTACAGCTGCACATGATACAATAGATAAATTTTCCTAAAAGGGTTTTTTTTCCGAAAGCCATATTATAAAAATAAATAAAATAAAATAAAAAGCCTTTTATTTCCAGTAACACAATTAGCATGCAAATGTTGTCTCCTACCTACAGTATTTAGTTAACAAAAGGATAAAAAAATAGAGAAACTAATATCTATACACTTAAATAAAATTATCTTAATAACTATTAAAATTTTACTATAATTATTAGGCAGTAGCACTGTACTGGAACCCCTCTCAGGTAAAGGCCTCCTCCAAAGCTTTCCATTTCTCTCGGTCTTGTGCTATTCGTTGCCATTCTGGACCAGCAATTTTTTTAATATCGTCGTCCCATCTAGTGAACGGTCTTCCTCTATGCCGTTTGCCCGGTGGGCCTTTCCATGACGTAACCGTTTGGGTCCATCTACGATCCTTAAGACGTACTATGTGACCGGCCCATTTCCACTTTAGCTTTTGGCTGTATTTGAGAGCATCTATTACTCTTGATTTTGACCGTATTTTTTTATGGTTTATTTTTTGTATTTTCTTGATATTTAACATACTGCGTTCCATTCCTCGCTGACATGTAATTATTTTATTCTTTATTTTATTGGTATATTTCCATGTTTGGCATGCATACGTAAGACAAGGAATGAGACACGAGTCCATGACTTTTTTCTTCAGTTTGGTAGGCATTTCGCTTTTAAATATTTCCTTACAACTCCAAAACTTTTTCCAAGTCTGTCTTACTCTTCTCTCTACTTCCAGTTCGTTGTTATCTCTGCAGAATCCAATTTGTTTTCCTAAATATATATACTGATCCACATAATCTAATGGTTCATTTTCAATTGTTATTTTTGATTTTTTGAAGTTTGTCATTAGTCTGGTCTTTGTGATATTCATTTCTAATCCCACTTGTCTGCTTGCTGCGTGTAGAGTGTCTAACATATATTGCAATTGTAGGCTCGATTCTGATAGTAAAACTAAGTCGTCAGCAAAACGTAAGTGGTTTAAGTATTTACCCTGGATATATAAACCACAATTTTTCCAGTCTAGTTTGCTTATGATAGATTCTAATATCGCAATGAAGATTTTTGGGGATAAGGGGTCTCCTTGCCTGACTCCTCTCTTGACTGGAAAAATTGGGCCAATGGTTTCTAGTTTAACTCTACTTGAGCAATTACTATATAGGTGTTTGAGTATATTTATGTATTGTTGCTCTACATTTTGGGCTTTTAGCGTGTTCCATATACTTTCGTGTGAGATTGTGTCAAAAGCTTTTTTGTAATCAATGAATATTACATACAGCGGTCTCTGTTGCTCTTGATATTTTTCCATTACCAGTTCTAATGTGTGTATGTGGTCTATAGTAGAAAAAATTCTCCTAAATCCTGCTTGTTCAATAGGTTGACTTTCCTCTAGTGTTGTACTAATTCTTTGATTTATTATTGTAGAGAAAAGTTTGTAAATACTAGGTAGAAGGCTTATCGGCCGGTAGTTGCTGATGTCTTTTGGGTCTCCTTTCTTGTATAGCAAGATAATATTCGATTGAGACCATTGATAAGGTGTAACTCCTGTTTCAAAAATCAAATTAAATAATTCGGTAAGTGGAGCAGCTAGTATGAAGCAGGCGGTTTTTATGGCGTCGTTGGTGACATTATCTGATCCTGGACTTTTGTCTGGCTTTAGTCTATTTATTGTTTCAATTACTTCCGTACATTCTATTGGTTCTATGTGGGCTTGTGATTTTTCTGTAACAATGTGATCCTTTTCAAAGTAGTTCATATCCCTTGCTATCTCTGCTATCTCGGAAGCACTATAAAGTTTTTTATAAAAGTTTGTAGCAACGTTAATTATGTCTGTTCGGCTATAAGCAGTGTCCCCCGACTCCTTCAAACAATCAATCCATGCTTTTCCTGTCCGAAGCTCTTTATACCCCTTTTTTAAACTTCCACTTTTTTCTAAGTGTTTTTGGAGGATATTAATTCTATGGTTTTTGTAATCTTTTTTTATATATTTGCTTAACAACTTATAAAGAGCTTTGAGTTCATTTTTCATTGTTCGCGTTTTATTTTTAGTTCTTTGTAGCTCTTGTCTTCGTTTTAAGAGTTTTTCTGTATTTTCTGTGAGAGCGCTGCGCACTTTTATTGAATGTGACGTTCGTGCTACTTGTAAACTGTCTGTTATATTTTTTATTATTTTATCGTAGTAGTCCTGTACTGTCACATTAGTTTCGGTGTGGAGTAGAGATATAAATTTATTTTGTAAGTTTTCCTTATAAATTTGTATTTCTTCTTCGTTTTTGAGTGTACTGTTTTGTTTATTTACAAACTTGGTTCGTGTTTTCACATGCTTAATGAGTGATATTTTAGCTCTAAGTGGTCGGTGGTCTGATGTAAAGTTTATACTTAGTGTTTCGATGTTTTGAAATGAGTGAGGATGGTTTGACAGTATGAAATCTATTTCATTTTTATGACCATTCGGAGACTGCCATGTCCATTTTCTTTTATCTTTTTTATTAAAAAAGGTGTTGATGATAGCTAGCTTATTTTCCATCGCAAGTCTATAAGTTTTTGACCTCGTGCGTTTCTTGTTCCATACCCATACTGTTTCATTACTAAGTATTCATCTTGTTGTGGTCTACCAATTTTGGCATTAAAATCGCCCATCAGAATAAAATCTTCGTATGCTTTATCCATTGCCTCGTAGACGGAGTCATAGAAAATATCTACTTGTTCTTCATCTGCTGCTTCTGTAGGAGCGTATACTTGTATGACGGTGAATTTCTTTCCTGGTATGTTCAGATTTAGGAGGGCTACGCGTTCCGAGATTCCGATGTAACTTTCTACGTATTGTTTCAGATATTTTTTAATTATGAAACCGACTCCGTATTTACCCTGCGTTTGTCCTGTACTGCAGAGAATAAAGTCACTGTACTCTTTTATGTTATTTCCGAGGCGCCGAACTTCTGATATACCTATTATATCATATTTTATATTTGTTAATGCTTTTTCCATTTCTATTATTCGTTCGTGTGATTGCAGTGTTCTAACATTGTAGGTTATTATGTAAAGTTCTTTTTTATTACTTTTTGATTTTTCTTCGTGCTCGTTTTGATCTTTTTGTGATGTCTTTGGAGGGTTGTGGTCATATTCTTCCACGGTGACTAGCCGGCTTGGAAGATTTTTCGTTTTTGGTATGTTTTCAATGTAGTTTTGCGCGTGAGAGGGGGTATTTAGTTGTTATATATTATTAGTTATGTTTTCCTGATTTACCGATGTGTTAGTCGGGTGCTTATGGAAGAAGTTCAATATGCCTGGTCTTATTGGCCCCTCCGATAGACTGGATGATCTTTGTATGGCAGTCCCTGTTTTATTTTTCTTCTTGGCCTGCGTTTTGTGTTCATCGCTAGGGCTTGTGCATGTGGTAATACTTTCAGGGGAGTTAGATAGCATTCTTTTATTATGACTATTTAATGTATTTGAGTTTTTATTCGTAATTACTATTTTATCATATTTGATTCTAACTGAATTTCCTTTCTCTTTTTCAATTCGCACTTGCTCTTGTAGCTCCTTCCTTTTATTTAGGACATACTCAGGGTAGTCTTCTTTTATGTAATAGGGGGTATCATCAAGTACTTTCTTCTGTTTAAATATGAAAGCCATATTAACTCAGTATAAAAAAAGAAACTTATTTGACCTAGATTAGAAGATTAATTGTTATTATTATCATTTTCATCTGAGGAAATCTGTATGTCTTCATCAAAAATTCGAAGACACGATGTGATATCTACCAACCCATACTAGGCCCGGGTACTATCCGAGAATAATCCACTAGGATTACGGCTCTCTTTCACCGGGAAGACGCCTATTTCCCAGCACTGGGAAAATATAGGCTGATTATGATTGTCATCTGCTCACAGCCTGATTGCAAGATTTTAAATACAAAAAAACCGGTCAAGTGCGAGTCGGACTCGCGCACCGAGGGTTCCGTACAAACCTGCAGGTCATCATCATCATCATTCGTCATCATCGTTTATGAAATTAAATGTTTTTTTTTTAATTTTTATATTTGAGTTGACTGAATGAAAGGTAAATTGTGGTTTACGATTTATGACGTATTAAAAAAAAACTACTTACTAGATCTCGTTCAAACCAATTTTCGTTGGTAGTTTTCATGGTAATGTACATCATATATTTTTTTTAGTTTTATCATTCCCTTATTTTAGAAGTTACGGGGGGGGGGGGGGACACACATTTTACCACTTTGGAAGTGTCTCTCGCGCAAACTATTCAGTTTAGAAAAAAATGATATTAGAAACCTCAATTTCATTTTTAAAGACCTATCCATAGATACCCCACACGTAAGGGTTTGATTAAATTTTTTTTTTGTGTTTCAGTTCTATGTATGGGGAACCCCAAATATTATTGTTTTAAAAAAAAATGATATTAGAAACCTCAATATCATTTTTGAAGACCAATCCATAGATACCCCACACGTATGGGTTTGATGAAAAGAAAATTTTTGAGTTTCAATTCTATGTATGGGGAACCCTAAATATTATTGCTTTTTTTCTATTTTTGTGTGAAAATCTTAATGCGGTTCACTGAATACATCCACTTACCAAGTTTCAATAGCACAGCTCTTATAGTTTCGGAGAAAAGTGGCTGTGACATACTCGGACAGACAGACAGACAGACAGACATGGCGAATCTATAAGGGTTCCGTTTTTTGCCATTTGGCAACGGAACCCTAAAAACCGGCCTAGTGTGTGTTGGGCCACGCAGAGTGAAGGGTTCCTATATAGGCCGATAGAACAAATATTTACGCATGCACAGCATTGATTTAATTAAAACAAAGTTATTACTATGGTTGCCAATGAAAATATCCCGTAGCTCAAAAACAATCGACTCAAATAGAAACGCTAATAGTTACTTAGAAACACTTTGTTAATAATGGGATCCTAAGATGTTCTTATGCTTATGTCTATTGATTTTTTTTTTTATGATACGTAATATAATGTGTACGTAAAGCCAGACAACTTTCTGTCTCTATTTTTCCGAGCACCATACTCAAAGGACTCAAAAGTTTTATTTTGAAACTTGAAATATTAAAAACAACAGAGCAGAGCTTAAGTATTTGCAGATGTAAGCAATTTTGCAATTCCATTTTGTTCTTTTTTAAATCCACATCTACACTAATTAAAAAGTGGTAAAGTTTGTGAGTTTGTAATAAGTTATCTCTGGAAGTCTTGCACACATCGCGCACTCTCATTTGATAGCCTACTATCAAATGAGAGTGCGCGATGTGTGTGCCTACTATCAAATGAGGAAGGTTGTAGGCTATTTGACATCACGCTACGACCCTTAGGAGCTGAAAAAGAACGGTAAGTGTACACGAATTAATAGTGCGGGCGGGAGATGAGGATACACTGCGGCGGCGCGCGGCGGGTCGTGGGCCTTTTCACGCGGACGAAGACGGGTGACGTTCTAGTTGATAGTAAAATCATTCAATCAAACGGACCTACCGATTATTAAAACTATTAATATTAGATCAATTTGGAATAATAATTTTGGCTTTAAATTAATGTAATTTATTTATCCAATTTAAATTACTGTCAAAAATATGCATTAGTTGTGTATACCTTTTTTTTTAGATGGGAAATCAAATGACTTCTCCCGCTCTGGGCGGAGCGGAAGGGCGTGTCAGACTTTTCCTGACTAAAACCCACCCGTGTTCCTTCAGTTCCCCATACGCCAGGGCCACGGTAACTCTTTCGAACGAATCTCGTGACCCCGGCAGGCATCGGTCCTAGCAGACCCCTTCAGTATTGCTGACATCTCTTTGAGGCGCGCGTAGAACACTACGCGCTGTCGACCCGAGCCTGGCCCTCACCCCGGCGCAATGCGCAAGCTCGCGCCTACGGTGGCCGGGAGTCCGCTATCGACTCCCGACGCCCTGGGCGTCTCCTCCTGCGGCGGCTAGGGACTGAGGGCGTAGAGACTGCCACTCCCTCATGCGCCCCTCCCCCTTCTTCGCGAGCATTACTGCTTCGCAGAAGGAGGTGACGGCTTCCCATGCCCTTTCGCTCCGTACCATGGCTCGCACCAGGGCCAGACGCGAGAGGTCACCGCCGCCGATCGCCTCCACGAGGACACGGCGGTGCTCCACCCAGGCAGGGCACACCTCCACCGTATGCTCCACCGTATCCTCTAGACGATCCTCGCAATGGAAACACCCGGGCGTTTCCTCCCGCTTTATCCTGAACAGGAACCCACCAAAGCATAGCAAGATTTGTCGCGGCAGCAAAGTTTCACCCAGGCGTTTCGCCTCCTTGCGCCACTCCCACATGTGAGCGAAGACCTTTGCCTCCAGGTCCCATGGCGGCACTCCGGCAAGGAGGCTCGCCGCCTCGCAGGAAACCGTGCGGTATGGTATCCCCGGACTAGCCTCTGGTTGTGTATCCCTAGAACAAACATTCTATTATGAAATGTAAATTGATAAAAACGACGTTAGTGTTCCTTATGAACAAATTGCTGCACTTCGTAGTGCTAATTGCCTTTGTACTATGTACCTCTATAAAAAAACTCCAGTTAAAAAAATCATCATACTAAGCCATTATAGACGCACTGTAAATAGATGAACCAAACCACCACCACCATGTACCTAACTAATAATGCATACTTTTTAAGTCCCTTATGTACTACAAAACCATTATGTACCAAAATAAATATATCATATTATAGGCTGGTCTCAGTTATATCCAAGATAACCTCAAAAACAGAACAGATGATTTGCAAAATTCACGTTGGTACGAAATCAACCACTTCGTGTATGAGTTGCGGGGCCTAAACCACTAGAACTTCAAGACATAGGGTACAGATTGCGACGCAAGAATAAATTACAATCAGTTGTTGCATCCCATTTTTTCTGCAGATTCTCCCAGATTAAGTGCCATGTGATGAGATCATCATAGATCTATGACACGCATTATTGAAGCCTCGTAGTTTAATTCGATATCGGATAGACCTATCTTACTGTAATAACGTTACGTGCGTAGTGTGGGCTAGTGGTAAAGCAAGATAATTATGGTTATAAGAGTTTCGATGTGACGTTCCTTGCGATACCTAAATATCAAACATCCTCATTTTTAGCACTTCAAATCATCTGTTGTACAAACCTGCAACAGATGTTTAACGAGTCACAAACCGGTAATTCATAAATATTAAGTAAATACATTATTGTTATTTTGTACTACATACAAAGCACTCGTAACTTTTCCCTGAACTATGAATTCGGCTCGTTAAAATTGAACTAGGACAAATTGGTAATAAAAGCAATTTTATTCATCTTGGTTTTTGAGTCTTTTGTGAATGGAATAGGTACTACGTTCTACGTGTGTTTGTGCAGCGCGGCAAGCACGATCTACTGTGATAAGCTTAAGTCATACACTTTTATCACAGTTTGGGAGCGAGCAAAAATCGTGATAAACTGCTTGACTCTAGCATATCACAGAGACTGTGCTCGCCTTGCTGCAATAGCCAAGCAGCTACTGCGTGAGTTCATTAAATTCATAGCCAAAGACATTTCAAAATACTTACGATTAAATATATTTAAATAAATAAAATCTTAAGATATACGGTATAAAGCGAGCAATCTCAAAATTTATTTTATTTTAATTTATTTTTATTTATTTTTTATCTATGTACACCACCCACAGTAGTTAGACAGAGAAAAAGTATTTTGGCCAAAAATCAATATGGTTTTAGGAAAAACAAATCAACTATGGACGCTGTTGAGCACTTGGTTACCAATATAGCCGGAAATCTTGATTGCAAGAAGAAATGCACCGGTGTTTTTTTAGATTTGACAAAGGCTTTTGATACTGTCCCATTATATTTGCTGATTCGTAAGTAAGAGTCTATAGGTATCAGGGGTGTGTCACTGGAACTTTTTGTTACAGGACACAAACAATAAAAATCGTAGATAGTACTAGCTAAAAATTAAAAAAAAAATAGGATTAGTACCCGAAGTTTGAAAGAGAAAAGATGTATCGGTGTGTGATGTGAAAATAAACGATAAGAGAGTGTGGAGCAAGTAAGTGAGCTCGTATATTTGGGGAGTTTGTTTATAAGCGATGGAAAGATTGATAAAGATATGGAAAGAAGAGTAAATGCGAGAAATAAAATAAATGGCGCTTTACATGCGACTGTGACCAACCCGTTGATGTCCGATAAGGCTCGACTGGCTGTTCACAATAGTTTGCTGGTGTCTACGCTTATGTATGGAGGTGAATGTTAAAATAAAGGCGAAATCTTGATTTAAAAAAACGAGACCTTGCCTGATTTCATGAATCAATACAATGGGATCAATAAAAACATGACTTAATGCACATTAGTTCATTTATTTGGTTTTATTGTAGGTTTTAAATAGTTTAAATAATAATTTAACTTAACTATCTACTTAAAACTATATAGAATTTAACTTATATTACTAATAATACTTTGGCAGTTTCGTTTTTGAAAACTTTATACAATATCACACGAAATGCAAATCTAATACAACGGTACTTCTTAAGGAAGATTACATGTTATGTTATGTTTACATGTAGTAGTGATTCAAATTCTTGTCATAATCTTGACTTCTGTTGCACTGTATAATAGACATGATACTTCTGAGATTGTTCAAAACGTTTTACAATTTCCTGATTACGCATGAGCAGCAGACCGGAACTGTGTAATTCTTCATTTTAAGAAGGGACATTGCCGGATCGTACACCATCAGTCTCCTCGTTGCGTAGGATTCTTCGCACCTGGCCTTCATGTTGAATTCTCTGAGCCCTAAGGACCTGAAGCACTGCGAATCGCCGTCCTTGAAATTTTCATAATATTCTTCGTTGCCATGCCTATAAAATGGAAAATAAAACATTACATATATATATATATATTTAACATTATGTTATGAATGTTAATACTACATGTATTACTTGATAACTCTCCAAAATTGTCTAACCTAATATTAAAACTATAACAGTCGTTTTATGGCTTTTAAGCCCCAAGGACTACATTGGTTTCGTTGTCTGAACTAAATATAAAAGAAATCTCTATTCAAATAACTCACTTGCAAGTCACTCTGGCGATTGTTTGGGGAAACAGCTTAGTTTGCACGATGATGTCCATTTTCGTTCTTTTGGGATCGTTGTAGGTGTAAACTGACTCCCACTGCAACACAATAGTCCAACACTCAGATTTTATTTACATAATTTTCAGGAAAAATATGATTTAACATAACCTACAAAAAAAAATCTGCTTATCAGATTTTTGTGCGAGATATTTATTACACATATTGGTAATTCAAAGTGTTGACGCTCAAAATCTTACCGTAGTAACGCTTGGACAGTTGTCGTCGTCGTCAGACGGCTCCCCGATCGGGCCACCACCGGTCCTGCTGCCAACGTCCTGCAATGACAACAGAGAATACTTGTTAAGCAACATTTCTTATTTAAATGAAAGAACCAATACTTAGATATTTTCATAATCGAGTAACAAATGGAAAACGTTTTAAATGTCTAGGATGCAGACCAAATGATATCGCTTATATTCAAAATAAGTTTTTGATTATTGGCTTAAGCGACAACGTACAGGGCCGACATGTACTGTATATGAACAAATGATTTTTAGATTTAATAATGCAATGAGTTTCTTACAATCAGGTGTAGAGGAAGGAGCTCGTTGATCTGAGCCTCGATTTCGTCGTAACCGTCGGGTCTGATGGAGCAGAAACCTTTTCCCTTACACTTCTCGGGAATCGCAATCCCAAGCTTGGTATCTGTGGAAATTAAAAATAATTTTTATGCTATATCGATACGTCGAACTGTTTGAAGTGAAGAACTGTCAGAACATTTTTCATTTATTAAATTTTCATTTCAATTTAAAAAAATTGCGAATCGGTACTGTCACCACTTAGTACTTACTTTGGGGGGCAGGACTGCTGGTTGCCACAAGTAGAGACACCTGAAAAATAAAAAAAATCGCTATATTTTTATTTCTTTCATTCACAAACATCATTTATTTAATTATAGTGTGTTCAAAATAAAGAAATATCTACGGATCTCTTTATTTATCCACCTACATAAAACTATACACTAACACTAGCTTCTTTAATTTTATGATAAGTTATATTTTAAGGTTAAAATGTATTGAAAGAAAAAAGAGGGTTCCAGTTTATAAAACGTTTTAAAATATTTACCGCTAATAGAACAAATGTGAAAGACGCCATGTTAATCGTAGCTAATATCTCTATGAAACTTCTGTTTTATGCAATTTGTTTTGACACTGTCGTAATCAATAATTATTTTAATAATTGGTATAGTGCAAATGTTTACTGTACGTTGTTGCTCCAATGAATGGCAGCTTACAACTGTTTTATTTATTACACAACTCGGTTTATATACATATTACTGCAAAAATTTTTAGTTCTATTTTCCTTAAAGATATTTGCTAGGGATAATAATTTTGTGACTACTGAATCCTGATCTATGGGTCGTTTAGCCTATTGACTAGATGAAAATAATTTCTAATAACATAAAATCTATAACTTTTATGAAATTTGCATTGAACATTGCTTGCAACATGTCATAAGAAACAGATTTTGCATCACATCACTTAGGTAGAAACTCAACACGTCTATAGGTATTGGGTGACGCTGTGTTCAAATCGATTGCATGTAACAGCTTTTAAATATTAAATTTAAGAAGCGGTCATCATTTCAATGAATAAAATTGATACCTTTAAGATAATTTAAACCATTTCTGCTGTAATTCAATCATATATTTTTGGGATTGACCAAAGATAAAGGTTTTTATTTGTACCTACTAATTTATAGAAGCAATAAATAATTATTATTCAATGGGTTTTCCTCTGGGCTTTAGCTGATTGTTGCAACCTGTTGGCTCCTGTCCTTAACATGTACCAACTTAGGTACCTTAATAATAAGTTATTTAATTGTATTGTCATGGCCGAGGTGGCCCTGGAATAGGATGCCTGGAGGGATTTGGGGGAGGCTTTTGCTTAGCAGTGGGACAGTGCAGGCTATGGAAAAAAATGGTCATAGAGCGAAACAACGACATTTTCTAAAATATAAAATTACGACTGAATATTTGATCCCAATTCCCGTATTTAAAATCGTTCAAAATAGAGACAGATTGGACACTGTGGTGAGATTGCGACCGTTCATTAATATTTAAGAATAGATTTTCAGGTTCATTGACATATAAGATTACCCTAGAGGCCATAGACAATTATCTAAGCACTTCCATTTAATGGTCACCTAAAAATTGAGGATTTAGTCATGTTTGTAATGTTCTGTCAGAAAATACAGGATGGAAGAGACTTCGACTCGTAAACTCTAACTGTAGAGAAATGTGTTGTTTATTATAGTAATACAACATGTATATCAAAAACTTAGGTCTTTGATATATTATAGTAGCCTAGTTTTGTGAACGAAATTAATAAGGGTTTTGAGTAAATAATGTTTTAATAGACCTCTAGCGGATAGTAGCCCAACGGTAAAAATGCTTCGAAGGATAGTTGCCTCGTGCGGGGATTGCCTCACTTTGTATTTTTTTGAATAAATAAACTCAACATTATACTATATTTTTAAGGCTTATAACTATAAACTAATAATATAAAGAGGAAAGATTTGATTTTTTGTATACATATATGTTTGTAATGGATAAACTCAAAAACTACTGAACCGATTTAAAAAATTCTTCATTCATTCATTCATTCATTTCATTTATTCATAAAACAATTTACATTGTGTTGAATATAAATATACACATACAATTTACATAAGAATACCAGGAACTATGAATTATTGACTAACCTCCAAGTGAAAACTCAATTAATTAAAACAGTTTTGAATATAATGCCAAATAGTTAAAAAAATAAATATCAAAACAGCTTTAAAAAATAATGACAAAGAGGTTTAAAATATAATGTCAACCAGTTTTCTATACAATGTCAAGCAAAATCAATTCAAAATATAATGTCAAAAGATGCTAAAATTATAATAATGTCAAAAGCAATTTAAAAAAAAAATATTTATGTTGATCATTTATTATTTTGTGACATTTCCGATATATTATACAAACATTTTTCTAATAAAAAGGCCTTTAATTTGGTTTTAAACAAGTGGGTGTTATAGATCAGGATCTTTACCTCAGAAGGCAACTTATTAAAAATCTCTACAGCTTGGTACTTCGAGCAATGCTCTACTATATTAAATTTTGGTGCTATTTGTTGCTTAAAAACCTTTCTTCGTGTGCTCTCTCTAACCTCGCGTTCTAACTGTGATTCGAATTCATGTAAATATTTTGCAAAATGACTTAAGAGCACCAATATATATAAGCTTGGAACTGTTAAAATTCCCAATTGTTTAAAGTAGTCTTTGCATGAGACATATTGAGCTATTCTGACTATTGTCCTAATGGCTCGTTTCTGTAAGATGAACGCTCTCTGCCAGTTATAATTGTAACTGTTTCCCCAGAGCACGATGCTATACCTTATCCTAGACTCGACGAGCGCGTAATATATTTAGCCTTTAACTGATCTATGTTCAAATCGTCCCTAAGGCTCCTGAGGGCATAACATTCTGACGATATGGATGTTCAATAGCGGCAAGCTCCGGTTTCCAATTTAAAAGCGAATCTACATCACCATCTTCATCATCATCTTTCACCTATAGAAAGCCACATGATCAACAAGTGAAAAATGCAGAGTTTCTGTGAGTCACGCTGACGAAGTCGCGGGCGAAGTGCTAGTAATAACTACCCTAGCTAAGATTTGGCAAAGATGATATTTTATTAATAAATAAAATATCATCTTTGCCAAATCTTAGCTAATTCTTTGTAAGCAAATGCTAAACTTCATTCTGTACAGCTTATGTTGTTTGGAATTTATGCTGATACATGCGAAGCATAATGTTACTCACCTAGAATGAATGCATGAAACAGTTTATTAAACTTTATTTATTTTATTTAAGCTAAGTTATAGTCACAATTGGTAAAAAAAAAACACAAAAAGACTAAAATCTGTCTTTGCTCGTTAAATAATTTATAGTTTCGGATAGCTTCTCCTAGAGCGACTATCCCGCAAAAGTAACTAGGGCGACTATCCTTTTTGATACGGATACTTGCCCTTTTCATTTGTAAAATAAATAAAAACAGTTCAACAATAAAACATAATAAACAGTGTATTTTAAACTCCAGTGCATGTAAAGAAACAAAAATTTGACTGACACCACAATCAGGCAAAAAAATATACAACAGAAATCACCTACCAATTTAATTTCGACGCTTGTCGAAGTTACACCGCAGAAGATTTTCGCTCACACGGACAAAACGTGTGTTGACGGACAGTTTACATGACACTAAGGCCTCTTACAATTACAGTCAAGCGCTAACGCCACTAAAATCCCCTACACAGTGTATTTGAAACCGGGGCAAGTATCCTGCTAGGGTAACTATCTTGCTTTTACCCTACAGCACGTGATTCTAGATCCAACTAATCATGTACTGAATCCATGGTAACAGGTTGCTCGGCGATATCCATGTCACCTCGTATAGTCGATTGTGACGCCACTAGTGGCTTGCAAGTTGATCCGCAAGTTATGTCATTCTCGGCAGCTCTATTCTATTTATTGCGACCAATTTCGATGTATCGTAAATATTCTGCTTTTTCAGTAACTACAGTTGGTGAAGTTTTAAACTAAACAATAGCTATTAATTGAATACTGAAAAATCCATAGTAAAATTTCCTTCCCAGTAAAAAACTATATCATAAGAATACAATATAGTATATGTAAGTCGGTTATAGCTTGTGATGAGGGCTGTTTAAATCAGCGAGAGACAAAAGTATTCCAATTGATACAGGTAAATAACGCGCGGTATGAAGAAAACATCTAATTTCGAGTAATGGTCCTACTCTAGTGCGCGTAACACGAACACATGCTCTACCAATCGATATCGAGATATTTAATAGGTGTCTCTGTTGCGCAGTCTGCAGCTTAGTTAATTAACACAATTTGTGGTTTTATGTTTCAGAAAATGTCTCAATCAAAGGGTTGCTACATATCTAACAGATGGGTTAAATTTTATAGGCATTTTATTTTGATGATAATGTTATTTAGTTGCAACCGCACACAAGATAATGGACGTTTAAAGGTTAACATTTGAAAGTATTTATTATATACTAGCTTTTGCCAGCGGCTTCATATGAACGGTTATCCAATTGATGAAAACCGCATTGAAATCCGTTGCGTGGTTTAAAAGATCTAAGCGTACAGAAACGGGAAGTGATTTTATTATAGTACTAGCTTCTGCCCGCGACTTCGTCCGCGTCAAATTTTTACTTCCCTGACCCTTCCCGTCGCATCGAATTGCCTGCCAGTTTTCAACCATTTTTCATCGCTGCTCCGCTCCTTTTGATTGTAGCGTGATGTTATAATTATAGCCTATAGTCTTCCTCAATAAATGGGCTACCCAACACAAAAATATTTTTTAAATTCGGTCCAGTCGTTCCTGAGATTAGCGCGTTCAACCAAACAAATAAACATACAAACAAACTCTTCAGCTTTATAATATTAGTATAGATGTAAATAATATTATAATAACCAGTTCGATAAGTGGACTGTCTCTTTCGTTCTTATTTAAATCTAATTGATTTACGTCTAAAAATTAATAAGTGACGAAAAAAATGTGTACCCCTTTTATGAAAATTACACGGACGGAATGAACAGCAGCGTTCTCTATGCATTTTACTACCATACTGCGATCGCCAACCCGCCTGCTAAGCATCGCGGTTATGGCAAGCCCCCCCAAATTGTGAAAGGCCTATGACCAGCAGTGGACGTCTTTCGGCTGAAATAATGATGATGATGACCTGGACGAAGGAGTATGAAATTTGACACAGCTAAGGTTTATACGGAGAAGGAATGTAGAAAGCGAATATTTTTGTGTTATATTATACTAGCTTCTGCCCGCGACTTCGTCCGCGTCAAATTTTTGCTCCGCTGACCCTTTTTATTTTTGAATGGGAAATCATCAAATAACTTCTCCCGCTCTGGGCGGAGCGGGAGGCCGTGTCAGACTTTTACTGACTACAACCCACCCGTGTTCCTTCAGTTGCCCATGTGCCAGGGTCACGGTATTTCTTTCGAACAATCTCGCGACCCTGGCAGGCATCGGTCCTAGCAGACCCCTTCAGAGCTGCTGACATTTCTTTGAGGCGCGCGTGGAACACTACGCGCCGTCGACCCGAACCTGGTCCTTACCGGGCACCGAGCTACCCATTGCTCGCCGCCCGCAAGCTCGCGCCTACGGTGGCCGGGAGTCCGCTGTCGACTCCCGACGCCCGGTGTCTACTCCTGTGGCGCCTAGGGACGTGAGGGTGCATAGACTGCTACTTCCTCACGCGCCCCGCTTCCTCCTTCGCGAGCATTACTGCTTCGCAGAAGGAGGTGATGGCTTCTCATACCCTCTCGCTCTGTACCATGGCTCGCTCCAGGGCCGGAGGCGAGAGGTCGCCGCCGCCGATCGCCTCCACGAGAACACGGCGGTGCTCCGCCCAGGCAGGGCACACCTCCACCGTATGCTCCACCGTGTCCTCCAGACGATCCTCGCAATGGAAACACCCGGGCGTTTCCTCCCGCTTTATCCTGAACAGGAACCCACCGAAGCACCCATGCCCGGTGAGAACCTGCGTCAGGCGGAAGGTGAGGACGCCATGGCGCCTCTCTATCCACTCCTCAAAGAGGGGACTTACCGCCGCATTTGTGGCGTGCCCAGCGCTGGGTTGCGACAATCGTACCCGCCATGTCACCATGAGATCCTGCCGGAGCTCTGTCCGCCGTGCCGCGATTTGTCACGGCAGCGGAGTTTCACCCCGGCGTTTCGCCTCCTCGCGCCACTCCCACATGTGGGCGAGGACCTTTGCCTCCAGATCCCATCGCGGCACTCCGGCAAGGAGGCTGGCCGCCTCGCAGGAGACCGCGGTGTCCCCGGACTCCACTGACCCTTCCCGTCGTATCGAATTGCCTGCCAGTTTTCGTCCATTTTTCGTTGCTGCTCCGCGCCTTTCTTTCTAGCATGTTCTAAATAATTAGGCTACCCAACACAAAAATATTTTTTTCAATTCGGACCAATAGTTACTGCGATTACCGCGCCGCCGCCGCCGTCCTATTACTAAAAGGCCGTTAAGTGACATTTGACAAAATGTCCCTTAACGGCCTTTTAGTAAACGGACGGGCGGCAGCGCGTTCAACCAAACAAACAAACTCTGCTTTAAGGTTGAGGTAAGTTTGATTCAATTAGAGGTACTTTTTACAGAAGTACAAAAACTATAAAATTATCAATTTTATCGGGCTATTTTTATGAACATACAAATCAACCATTCTTTATATTTATTTTTTAAGGATTATTTCTTTCAAATGTTTACATAACTGCCGTTTACATGGTCTATTCTGAAGTTCGTTAATGCGGATATTCAGCTTCAAATAGATAGTTAGTTTTGGGTCAGCTAAACTGGTACTGTAATAAGTAAACTGCGGGTTTATCAATTTCGTAGTACTTACCTATTACTTCGACAGTTAAATCATTTTTAAATATTGTACTACATTTTTATTTATCATACCCTCCATGTCTGTTCTCCTTAATCGTATTCCATTCTTATGATGAATTAGCGTTTGTCTCCTATATAAATTTATTTATTTCCAAAAATGTTTAGGTACAGACTTAAATTATTAGATTATTATCAAAAAGTTTTACAGTTTTTTTTAGTGGTAGGAGGTAGGTACAATTTGAATTTTCTATGCTGTAGAAATCTGTAGACAAGTGGTGAGCCCAGCCTCTTAAACTAGGGCTACCTGTATCTTAAGAGTCAGTGTTCAACTATGGGGTAGATACAATAAGATTTATACAACGCCAATAAAATATGTATGTGATCAACTTGTCAAATAATGATAAAGGTTGTATACGAAGCACCAAATAGGCTATAATCTCTACAGTGCCACAGATGATACGACTAACCTTTTGGCCACTGTTTGCCACATGTCTCCACAATAATCTTGTGTTAGCCCTTCATAAAACGAATCTACCCTTTACGCACCCGTTGTAGAAGCTGCGGTAGTTTATATAATCGTGAGATTGGGCCTCAGCATCCTTCGATCTACTCAGTCTGCTGATAACAGCACTCCTTCTGACAAGTGTAGTCATTAGGGCAATCCCAATCAATGCTTTGGCTGACATTTATTTCTCACGTGATACGACAACTCTTTCCCGTGAATGTTATGCATTCACATTCTGAATCCAGAAAGTAGTGTTTGTTTACTACTGCTACAGCAATATTATTTATGATGCCATGCCAACTTTATCCATAACAATGAATGAGCCAGAGAATTAAAATTATTTAGTGAATAGATTCAGTACAAAACAAACAATGCATATTTATGCGATAACAGAAATCGCGGTGGATTTGCTGTCATTTTTTAAAGAGTTCCGGTGTCTGTCTCCCGAACTCATCATCAAACCTGTATGAATTTATATGGGACCATTTCGGAATAAACCCCTTTCGAACAAAAAAAGAATTTTGCAAATCCGTCTATATATGACGGAGTTATGGCCGAACATACATAAAAAAATAATAAAAAAAACATATAAACATCCGAATTGAGAACCTCCTCCTTTTTGAAGTCGGTTAAAAACTGAAAAACTACAATCAAAATCAAAGAATTTATTGAAATAAAACTATTTACGGGCTCTTTTGAACTGTAAAAGGTCGATCAGTTAGTCAGAAATTTGAAGGTAGTTGTCAAGTCCAATCTTGTTGGAGTTATACAATGAGATGTGATATTTACGTATCTTTCCATACAAACTCCTGAAACTTAAAACGCTAAAGTTTCTTGACTGGAAAGAATTTTTTTTTGTAGCTCCTGTAACCCTGTTACAAAATGTTGCCTGTGCATTTTTGTAAAACGTCGACGTCGATTTGTAACAATTGTAAAGTCCATACTTACATAGTTCCGTTGAAGTATTTATATTGCATGTGAAAATTGTTAGTGCATGTCATGGGCATTGTACTACACAGCAATGACGAAAAATTCTTGAAGTTTAATTATATGTAATGATACTGATTTCATGTAAAACTGTCACGTTATGTCATTAAAATGTGAAAATAGACGTTATACTAAAACCTCGTCTTGGAAAAACGTATTTGCAACCACTGTTCTGCAATCTTATTAGCTTTTGACTCTATTTAAGTCCAGTAAGGTCGAATTTTCTTTGATAAAAGGCTTGAGACTAGCCGTACGCGTTGCGCCCTGTTTCCTTTCCAAATTGTCAAGATAACAATTGCATATGTAATGTTTAAATACATTCCTCGGCTTGCAATAAGTGTACGACTTTAAAAGTTGTGAGTTACACAATGTTATTCAATTTGCTGCTTATTTCAGTGTTGATATCATATTCAACCATGCAAATAGATTGTTCAAGGATAATTTGTGACGTTTCTACAGGTTTCTACATAATGTAGGAACTCGTCGAGGTATTAAGCTGAAATTAATATCTAATTCGTAGGTCTACGCTCTCTTGGTGTCGTAAAATGTCTTTTTATGCGACATATTTTGAGACTTGTAAATAAATCAAAACCTATTTAAGGTTCTTCTCATTGACCTAGAATCATATGAAATTATTATTAAAGGTATTAAAAAAAAAAAAACTAATTGGTGACCTCCTTTGGCAAGAAGCATGGTAAAAGGTACAGCACAGGTAGGTAAAGAAAAAATCCTGAAATCATTCATTCGTAGTTTGATCAACAAACAAACACATTTTTTGCAACTACTATCATTTTCCTTAACACGAAATCTCATTGAACATAGTCAATTAAGTTAAAGTTATTACATACATACATACATACAATCACGCCTTTTTCCCATGGGGGTAGGCAGAAACCACGGAACGCCATCTGCTACGATCTCAACACACTTCTTTTGCCTCGTTTAGGTTCATACAATTGGTCATACACACACGCCCGTTGCGAGTACTACGCACCTGACCTTTCTGAAGAACATCACCAATAAGATCCCTATATGTACTCACACCTGCCTTGTAAATACCTTTTGAGAGCCGACCTTCATTCATCCTCTCGACATGACCAAACCATCTAAGCATACTTTTTTCAATTTTTGTCACTACATCTTCTTTTAAACCACACCGTTCTCTTATCACATCATTCCTCAGCCTATCATTCATAGTTAAAGTTATTTTTGGGATAAATCGGATCTCTTCACTCTGCGTAGTCCGCACAGGAACTTGGCCGGATTATATTTATTTTTTCAATGTTGTACGTGTGAGGACCATGGAGCCGGTTATAATGTAATTATAATGTGTGTTTTTTGACTGAAAGATGTGCATTTTGAACCGTTTTATATTTGTTTTCATTTACATTTTTGTCATATATATAAGGGATAAGAATAATGTACCCAGGATTTGTAAAGAAGGGTGTCCTTAAAGTTTATTGCCCGTTCTTCTCCATAAAGATCTACATTTTGGAATGGGCAACAAGTTTTAACTTTATGACCAGCTCACAGACTTCTTATTTTAAAGTGCCTGTAAATAAATGATTAAGTTTGAATTATAATACCAAGCACGTTTATGGTATTTAAGTTGTAGGGTACGAATTGTTCCAAAACTTGAATGAATGTTGATAACAGTAACCTCGAGTTACATATCTTGAAAGCGTGACGTCATATCTACGTCGTTTACAAACAGGCTTATGTAGTAACACCGGATGCTGCGGCTGGCGCGTCCCGGATTGGATACTCCGGTTTTTTTTTGGTTTTCCCGCCAGTAACTCAGTAGGATCTATGTTATTGGGCAACTTGTTACGTTTGCGTTTTATATAGTGGTGCTCTTTGGTAAAATGTACTGACCAGTGTATTTTTTAGCTGTTTATCTACACATTTTTGGAATTTATTCTTCTAGCTCTCGTGTCAATAGAGGGACTTGATTTTTTTCGAATTTATTTAGCTATGTTATTTGCTGTGAAACGTGAGTGGTCATGTGGGGAGCCGCTAATATTACATTTAAAAGATTTTGAAACAATTAAACGACATATAAAAATTTGGAAAAGCTGTATTTATTCCAATAATTTCTAGTAAATCGCAGACAAAATTGCCTTCATCGTCTTTAGGAAAGTTGCTTACTCTGTGGGATCATTTTTGTCTAAATCGAAATATAAAAAAAAAAATACTTAAAAAATAAAAATTAAAAAAACAGTTTTCACTATCTCTGACATATCAGCCTATAACTGTCCCTCTGCAGTACAAATGCTTCTCCTCAGACTGAAAAGGAGGAGGTACGATCATTGATCACCACGGTTGCTCAAGACGGGTTGGCGATATCAAACCAATATTGAATACAAATGTGCTTCCACATTTAACCCTTCAAAGCAAGAGTGAACAGGCATCTTCTAGGCACACTCGTACCATCATAGACCTCATACATAGCTTTTATCCGGCATGATCGAGGTCAAGATTAGCAATAAAAAATAAAATCCAGGTTTTCTCACGATGTTTTTCCTTCATCAATGTCAATAAATTTCCTAGACAAACTCCGAGATGCACTTTCTGAGTTTGTCTTGGACATTTATTGACATTGGTGAAGAAAAGACATCGTGGAAAGGAAAATTGAAAATGTTAAATACTATTTGCCGGAATTTGAACCCATAACCCCGTGCATGACAGGCGAGGCTTTAACCACTAGGCCATCCCGACATCATTAGCAATGTTTCAGAGCAATAGACTTGACATATGATGTAATTACATTTAGTATTCGTTACCCGGTATCTTTGTACATATTTCGCACATTTTTTGGCTATTTAATTTTTATTTGAAAAAAAAAAATGTGTCGTATGCACGACTGTAGTTTACTTCTTACAGGAGATTATAAAATATATAGATTCGTAAACATAACATAACGCATACCGCATACGTCTCGTATCGCATATCGTAACGTAACGTAAAAATGCTGAAGGCGGCAAAACGTTTAAAGCGCCATCACTCTTGGGTTAAATCCTGAATGGTGAGGAATGACATTCATTTTGCCCATTTTGACAGATGTTTTTGCGGCGGTAAACCTTAGCCCACAATCTATGGATAGTCAAGAGAAGAATGTTATTGATCTTTGCACTTTAGTTTACTGAACTTTAATAGAAAGGCAAGATTAACTTTAATAAGAAAAGCATTGCGATTATGATTCATAATTGCCCGATTATTTTCGGGCGCAAATTGCAAGTCTTATAAGGTTAGGTGAGGTCAGGCGCGTTACGATCTCGTGTAGTAAAAACTTTTTTAGAAAAAAAAAAACAACCGACTTCCTTAAAAACACTACAAATTGAAAAATAACTTTAATTTCGGAAGTCGGTGTCTTAGGATCTGTATTTATGGTTTTTTTGCCACCGACTTCCGAAATTAAAGTTATTTTTCAATTTGTAGTGTTTTTAAGGAAGTCGGTTGTTTTTTTTTTTCTAAAAAAGTTTTTATTTTAAAATTTTTAGTTGTGGTATCCACCCCGCACTAATTCCAAACAAACAATGCATATTTATGCGATAGCAGAAATCGCGGTTGATTTGCTGTCATTTTTTAAAGAGTTCCCGTGTCTATCTCTGGAACTCATCATCAGATCTATATGAAATTTATATGGGACCATTTCGAAATAAACTCCTTTCAAACAAAAAAAGAATTTTTCAAATCCGTCTATATATGACGGAGTTATGGCCGAACATACATAAAAAAAAAAAAAAAAAAAATATAAACATCCGAATAGAGAACCTCCTCCTTTTTGAAGTCGGTTAAAAATGAGTTAAATCACGTACACAGCCGTTATAGTTAGTTATGAATGAATTTCAAAACCGCAACATTGTGGCGGAATAGTTACTACACCGATTTTCGGCCGGAGAATACATGTATAAGTACACAGGTAGATACCTAATTTCAACAACACTTTTAGGGAAATCCATAGTTATTCCGAAAACGTCTACTTATTCGTAACTTTTCCAAACCAGATGTGACAGTAAGATACCTTCCCACCACAATCAAATGGCGAATCCATCTATATTTTATGACGATCCCTATGAAACCTCATAAATTATACTGTCCATAATCACAGGCTATCAATGATCATTTTCCTTAACACGAAATCTCATTGCACATGGTCGATTAAGTTTTACAATGAAATTCGTACTCGGTCCACTGTTGCGCAGACCGACGACGCCGACGGACGCACACTAGGATGTCGGGTTAGATAACGATGAATGTGGGCCGTTCGTTGTGCAATCACGGTAAACACCCTGTGTCAGGTGGAGCCGAAACAACTGCATCAGGTTTAACTGACATATGAGCTTCGGTGCATAAGTTCATAAGTAAGCTCATTTTCCTTAAAGGTAAAAATGCCTAAATAAGGCTGATGAAAACACTGCCGTTAAATACAATTGTGTCCGCTGACCTCACCAAACCTTGTTAGAACGTGCACATCACTCCATTGAAAACAATACTTAAATAAAATATTCTTATTGAATACGAGGGAAGGTAATTTACCAAATAAAGTCTATAGCCATTGTGTATTCAGGGGAAACTGGTGTTGGTATATTTGTCATGATTTCAAAATAGTTCTGTGCTGTCAGGAATTATTACCTGTAATAAGGACCTTAGGTACTATGACTGTTTTCAATTGAGATGATGGAATCAAGGACTTTGTTATACATATATAGTACGTAATCACATTTAGAGAACAATGATATCTCCCAACAGGTACTAGTTGGGAAAGGTGGGGTAATCACTACACACTAAGTCGAAGTATATATGTAATAAAATCGCGTCAGGATATTTTCACGTGTCTGGATTTTCAACATTAAGTGGTATACCGAGTGTTGAGAATCCAACACAGCATCTCAGCGCGTCGAAATCGAACAGTTGGTTTTAATGTTCCATTTTTTACTCTCGACGGTAAGTGTGTTGAAGATTTAATGCGCAAAAAAATCCCGCCGTTATTTTATTACGTCCGTGGAAACGTGGGCTAGGTGCAGCATTGTTCTACTGGCTGTAACTGTCAGTTCCTAAAAGCGCATTAAATTAAATATACAGGGTGTCCAGTAAATAGCACGACATACTCCAGGGGGTGATAGCTTGGGTCACTACCTATCAATACAACACAATATATGTTCAGCAAAATCTTACGGATTTACAATTTTACAAAATTTTCCGAAATACCGAAAAATCTCTACCTTGAAACAGATTTTTAAGCATCTCGTAATGAAAAAATCCTTTTCTAGTACTTTTTTTTACATCAAATTATTCGTGAATAGTTACTTTACTCATTGATAAGTCTTTTTTCTATCAAAGACAAGAATGTTTTCAAGAAATACTATTTTTTGTTTAAATTTGCACAGAACTATTTTCTTATCACTTAAGTTTAACCTACACAGTGGTGAAAAAAAAATCCGTAAGATTTTGCTGAACATATATTGTGTTGTATTGATAGGTAGTGACCCAAGTTATCACCCCTTGCAGTATGTCGTGCTATTTACTGGACACCCTGTATTGTCAACATGCATCATAAATATATTGTCAACATGCATCATTTTAAGTAAGTTATGCGGAAACGGAGGTTATTGTTTAGAAACTGTTCGATTGTAGGCACCAGAGGGTGCCAATGTTTGTGTATGTAGGTACCTATGGATAAGCGGAAAGCCAAGGAAACATTTATTCTTCCCTAAAAGGAGATGTACATGTCGTAGCGATGGACTTCGTGTTTAGAGAATCGGTAGCACAACTTACTACGATCAATTTAAGCTTGATGGTAATGAGCTCATTATAGCAATAAATGACAAGGAGAAGCTGCCATTTAAAGTTTTCGTGTTGCTCGAGATAACTCGTACAATTTACTCGTTTTGCTGGGCTACCACATAACCATTTCTGATGTAACAGTATATAAAAACCTACATTGATTGATTTATAAAAAACAGTGCAACATATTTGCTGGATCATGGCACTGTATTATATAACACAATCAAACCTACATATTTATTGATTATGTAAAAGCAAAAAATATGATTTTTTATTCATTTTGTGAGCAAAAAATTAGGTTTTATGAATGTTACGTGATGTTTGTTTTTCTAGAGTGATCGGAAGATTATATAGCCAAAAATTAAATACATAATACTTATCTTACGTACATTATTTATGTACGTAATAATTAACACCTATCACTTTTAGCAAAAAATTGTGGTTGTTTAGGGTTTCGATAAAAATTAGGCCATATCAATTCATACTTAATAGGTTTCAAATCCTTTAAGCAATCATAGATCATAGGACTCATATACTATCATAGGTCAATCTTAAATAGGTGAAAACCATATTTTTGCGGAACAATAACAACTATTAGGTAACATGCTTATTCAGATTGCTTCGTCGTAATATCTTTTATTACGATAAATAATATTTTAAAGAATATTTTATTTCCAGGACTATTCCGCAATATTTCGGCAGATAATTTACTTCCTATACATTGGTATAGGAAGTGGAATTATTGAATCTAAGACTTCCTCCGCAAGAAAAAAATATAATTTGTGATATAATCTAATACAAACTTAAATATAAAATGTCAAAATTGAACCATGTATCCGAGTGCATATATTGTAACATCACGCACATCCCTTCTCTGCATGTTGCAAGTAGTTGACCGACAATCGCCAATCACGCGCAATGATTAGTACGCAACTTATATGAGAAGCAATAAATGTGATTGGGGTCATTAAGTGCATACATCTTACAGCTTCCTGCATCGTTTTTTGACTGGTCTACGTAATATTGAGTGTTACAAAAAATTATTCATAGCAACGTTGATGATCATGCTTCAAGTTGCGCGACATAATATAATCGATACAGATAATATCGAGACTTCTCTTAGTAGTATGACGGAAAAGTTAATTGGTAAACTGGGTCTGACATTGTTTTTTAGGGTTCCGTACCCAAAGGGTGCCAACGGAACTCTATTACAAAGTTTCCACTGTCCATCTGTACAGTCTGTCTATTAGCGGGCTCATGGTGGTATCTCATGAAACGCTACAGGTAGACTGTTGAAATTTTCACAAAATGTGTAGTCTTATGGCTGCTGTAACAACAAGTAATAAATATGTAAAACATTACAGGAAAACCTAAATTTTAACTTTATTACACGCTTTATATTAGCTTCACTTGTATGTTTGTTTGTAACCGACTCCTTATAGCGCGATTTTGACCCACTTTAAACGATCCGATTTCATTCAAACTTTGCACACCTGTCAAGGACTGATGACAATGCAATAATTTCATAAATTTGTGCCATTATCCTTACCAGGGTTACCAGGACAGCAAAAAACTGTCTTCGAAAACTACGCTGACATACGTCACAAACTAATTTGTGCCATTATCCTTGCCAGGGTTACCAGGACAGCAAAAAAAACTGTCTTCGAAAACTACGCTGACATACGTCACAAACTACGCTGACATACGTCTCAAAATTCGAAACACCCTAAAAATAACTAAAAAACACGCTTCCATTGAAAACCAAACCAAAAAGTACAAAATAATGGAAAAAATAATAGTTTAAAAAAACTAAATACACGCTTCCATTGAAAACCAAACTAAAAAGTACAAAATAATGGAAAAAAAGCGTGGGGTGCCTTTTAAGGAATTTTTTTATTGATATCAGGCACCCCACGCTTTTTTCCATTATTTTGTACTTTTTAGTTTGGTTTTCAATGGAAGCGTGTTTTTAGTTTTTTTTAACTATTATTTATTTTCTATTTTTTGTTAGTTTGTGTAGTTTGTGACGTATGTCAGCGTAATTTTCGAAGACAGTTTTTTTTGCTGTCCTGGTAACCCTGGCAAGGATAATGGCACAAATTAGTTTGTGACGTATGTCAGCGTAGTTTTCGAAGACAGTTTTTTTGGTGTCCTGGTAGCCCTGGCAAGGATAATGGCACAAATTTATGAAATTATTGCATTGTCATCGGTCCTTGACAGGTGTGCAAAGTTTGAATGAAATCTGGTCGTTTAAAGTGGGTCAAAATCGCGCTATAAGGAGTCGGTTACAAACAAACATACAAATATACAAACATACAAATATACAAACATATACAAGTGAAGCTAATATAAAGCGTGTAAAAAAGCGTGGGGTGCCTGATATCAATAATACCTAAAACAGCACCCCACGCTTTTTTTCCATTATTTTGTACTATTTAGTTTGGTTTTCAATGGAAGCGTGTTTTTTAGTTTTTTAAACTATTCTTTTTTTTTTTAAGCATATGAGAAACGCGTTTTTTGCATTGGGATACGAAACTATTCGTGTGTGTGTCTGATGCTATAAGATGGGGACATACTTTGGTAGGCAAAAAGCTTGTATGTGCTGGATACATAATACAATTATGGTAACGAAAGAAATGAATGATCAAGTTCATGAAAAACGGATCTGACTTCTGCATGTTTTGAATTGTTTAGTAAATTGTCTTCATCAGTGTTCTACTACTTTATTCTTATAAATTATATTATAAAAAATACTTTAACACAAAATCGCTTAATGAACTTAGTTGTTTATTTACATGAAAAAATGTTCTAAGGAAAAGGATAAAAGGAATGTCCCACATACAGTACATGTTTTCGATTATTACTATGGATTTACCAAATGAGGAATTTTATAACAATGTTCTTTATTAAATAAATGACAGCATGTTTGACAATATTATTCTTAGAAATATTATTAGTTCATAGAAACTAGCGACGTAGTGATAGTTTTTATAAAAGGATAGCTCGTCCTTGTGAAAAGTTAACGTTTTAGTTATTTTTCAAAAGAATTCATGAAAGATGATTTATATCAAAGCCTTGAATTCATTGGGAAACAAAGGTGAGAAACATTGTTTCAGGTGACATATTGAGAAAACCGTGCTTTTTCTTTTAAGTGTACCTTTCTTACCGTACGATAGCCGAACTTAATATTAAAGTGTATGATTTTTGACTATATGATCTAGTATCCTGTAAAAGGAATACACGATACGATAAAATTTTCTCGATACAAAAAAATCGCAAAGTTCTATCCATGTTTATGATTTTTTTAGCCTCAAGGCGCAATGCGTTAGATTTATTAAACATAGTTTACTTTAAAACATTGATAATAATCTTATCTAAGTTTTTGTAAAACAGTTTTCGTTTTAATAACACTTTTCATTCATAAAAGACGGCGATTCGTTTTGGCACATACGTTATTTTATTCCAGGCGCATACACATTATCGCCATCTCTTTTTTTGCCTATAATAAGTAGTCTCATCACTCTCGTTCGTTCATAAATCAGTCGCCCAGTAGGGCTCATCGACGACGGATCTATGTCACTTTTTTACAAATCGGTGCGATCAAAATTACGTTTTTTAAATATTAATGTCCTCAGAAAAAGGTAGTAGTGAAGTATTTTGCTGTAAATATTTAATATAATAAATGTTGGCTTTCCAAAAACTTTATATTTACACTGTATACTCGTATGTGTCTATTTTTGTGACTATGAATAATATAACATTCTTTTTCTATTACTATGTAGTGACGACCTTGATTATGTATGAAAATGGGAAGAACCAAAAACTAAAATTGAACAGTACCTTCAAGGTTAGGAGTACCTGCACAGGGCAATTAATTAATTCATTTTGCAGGAATTCAATACCAATAAGATGATGATAACAAGAGGAATTCACCACCTTCACTAAAGCATTACAGCAACAATCTATTCTCACTTTGTAAAGTAATATTGAGTTAACACCCTATTTTTTTAGAGAAGAACGTCTGTTTTATCCCAAAAACTTATAATAATCGTTCATTTAGAAATAAATTAAAATATATGATTAGTTTTTAGGTTTGAAGTACGTCAACAATATATCTATATGTCAAGTACTGACACTATAAATACAAGAGCACAACGAAGGAATAGAGTAGCATTACAAGTGTGAAAAAGGTGAGGTTTTATAACTGACTGCGGCTCAAAGGAGGGTAATTATTTTACCACGCAAATGTATGGTGATCGGTGAAACGAAGTTGGAGTTTATAATCTCTTATATACCAACATCCATTTTATTTATATACCTCTAGAAGATTAGTTCGATATTTTTAATTTCATGTCGTAAATAACAAAGGTATGCAAAATTTACCTTTTTGAAACAAAACTACTACTTACACGTTTCGATTTTCATGACGTTTAGCATTAACCTGACTCACAAAATAAACTGTTATAAATCCTTGTAATACCTTATTTGCTTGTCACTGAAGCTTCTTTGTCATATTTGACATTCAATATTTTCATTAGCCCGTTTATATCTTTACAGTAAAACTGAATCACCGTCTTGAGCGAAAATTGGGACAAAAGCTTTTTCTCTACAAAGTAGTGCCCGTAGCCAAATTTTTTTTTCTTTGAGTCGAGGTCCTAAAAGTTCTGCGGCAATTTTAGAAAGATCTAATTTACGCACTTATTTGTTTAATTCTGGTTCTGTAAATAGCTGTGGCTCGGTTTTGTCGATAGGGAAATCAATCAGTCGACGGTCAATCATATTTACTAAATATTTTTTTAAACTACCAACAAGTAAAATAACAGTCGAAAATTATAATTGTTCATTATCTGCCTAGCCTTTTCCCAACTATTTTGGGGTCGGCTTCCAGTCTAACTGGATGTAGTTGAGTACCGGTATTTTACATGGAGCGACTGCCTATCTGACTTCCACAACCTTGTTACTGGGTAATACGATACCCCTTGGTAAGACTGGTTGTCAGACTTTTGACCACCCGTAACGACTGTCTAAGATCTACGAAAGACAGTCGGGCCGAACTGCTTTTTTTTTGGATGGTGGATCATCAAATGACGTCTCCCGCTGTGGATGCAGCGGAAGGGCGTGTCAGACTTTTACTGACTAAAACCCACCCGTGTTCCTTCAGTTGCCCATATGCCAGGGCCACGGTACCTCTTTCGAACTAATCTCGCGACCCTGGTAGGCGGACCAACGGCTTAACGTGGTTTGTAAACATAGTCACCCATCCACGGACCAACCGCGGCAAGCGTAGCTTAACCTGAATGACCGACTCGTGCAGCTGTTTTAAATTAGCCACAAGCCCTTCCGAAAATAATAATTGTTATCCTATCATATCTATACTATGGTAGCATTTATGAAGATTTCTACAAAACCTTACGTGATGGAATTTTTTGTTTATTTTTCTGTTAATCAGGACCTCTAATTCTATAAGAAACCATTATTCGATTTCAATTAATTTTACCCATGCATATCATTAATCAAAATTTAAGTTTCAGGTTTTTAAATATTTTGTATTAGTTGTCTACTCCATAGTTTACTATGCGCAAAAATTTCAAAGACCGAGACAAATTAACGTCACTTGGCATGCTCATTTTTTTTAATATGTTGCCGTCTTTATCTTGCATTGTTTTTTACACAGTTGTGCGACGGTGACAAGAATAATTCTTAGCGAAAGCCCATGCTAAGTAACGTTTTTAAATTTCGGTCAGTGATAATTCCTTCGTTCCACTTTTGGCCACTGGTAAAATAAGTCATTAAAGTTTGTGACGATGACGTGTCGGCCGACCAATGAAGATAGGTCCGCCACTCCCCGCGTGCGGGGGAAACAATCCAACTATCATCTATTTTCGAGGTGGGGTCTTCAGCAACATACTTTTGTGTTGCGGTAAGCATAGAATTGTGAATGTTACTGACAACATGTTAAACAAAAGAAAAAATAAGGAAGAACGAAGGGTGTGGTATTACCTACTCTGAATTTGACTATTTTAGACAGCAGCAATCGACAATGGTGACAAAATTCTAATATATATATTATATATATACTAGCGTATGCCAGCGGCTTCACCTGCGTGATGTCGGAAATTATATGGCGAGAACTTACTACCGGATTAAAAAGTATTATATGTCCTAACACAGGTCATGGTAAATTCCTTTCATCCAAAGCCAATCAGCCGACGAGCCATAAAAGTGTAACATGTGGTTTAATTTCACACTCGATACTCTTGAGCAACCAAATCCGAATCCGTTCAGCCGTTTTCGTAATTGAGTAACAAACATCTTAACATACAAACTTTCACATTTATTAGGAGCATAGTAAGATGTGTAATGTCAGGAGCGGGATTATTTGTCTTAAATTACGCCATGAGACCTATCTGAAAGTTCCTCAAACATTTCCAGACAGCTGGGATATTTGCTTGTGTTGTAACTTGAATATAAAATTTGTGAATGAACAATTTACACACAAAATATCATCCGACTTTTCACCACCTCGAGGTTTGAAATTCCGAGAATGTCCATAAGCGTCGTGTTAGTTAAATAAATAAGAAAAATGTGATTGGGACGTTAAAAATAAACGACTTTTCGTATACAAGTTCATCCCTCTTTTCACCCTTTCGGGGGTGAAAATATCGAAATTGCTTAGACACGTATGAATTAATTTGTATTTGTCAGCTTAAACACAAAATGTTAAGATCTTTCATTTACTATTTTATCCGGTTAGGGGTGGAATTCCCACGCAAAAAAAAAGGTGTGCCATTCAGAAAAATCCTTCCTTAGTAGATATCTAATGTGGGTGTGGGGCTTGTGGCTAAATAAATAACAGTCGCACTGACTGATTGATCAGGTTAAGCTACGCTTGCCGCGGTTGGTTCGTGGATGGGTGGCCACCTTTACATAGCAAGACCTCTCCGCGCCTCAGAAAACACGTAAAGCCGTTGGTTCCGGTTGTCATTTGTAAATCTTTGAGAGTTGTTACGGTTCGTCAGAAGTCCGAAAGTCTGACAACCAGTCTTACCAAGGGATATCATATTACCCAGTAACTGGGTTGTGGAGATCAGATAGGGAGTCGCTCCACGAAAAATACTGCTACTCAGCTGCATCCGGTTAGACCAGAAGCCGACCCCAACGTAGTTGGGAAAAGGCTAGGCAGATGATGATCTATGAGCAAATTGTCAAGTCTCTAGGTCCAGCGGTGCGTTGATATATCAACAGTCAGTCAGTTATTATTTTATAAAAAATTGGTTGCCTGTAAAGTCGGTATACGGGCGAAAGTTTTACGTGACAACGACTTTGAGTGACTTTTTATGTCTGTCTCTCTCGCTCTTAGGCGGGCTAACCATGCCCGAGTGGAAGGGACGCGTGCCTCTCACTCGCTCTCATTGTGAGCGCATAACGTGAGCGGAGCGTAACGCAGTTTCTTGAAGTGTCACCCGGCAAACCAATTTATAAGACTTTGTCACGTCAAAATAAATTATTTATTGTAACTAAGTTCGTTAGCTAGGTTTAATGATATACCGGAATAATTGAACAATGCATTAATTTTCATACATGCCATCATAGCAACTAAACAATCAAAACTAAATCAACTACATGGGCAATCGCAAGTGGTTATTTGCACAGACTCAAATCAAAAGGGTCGATCATTTTGAGCGAATGTTTATGCTTACAGCACCCAAAATATGTAAAACCCTGTATCTAACGACATAGCGTTCGTCGGTCGGACTCCAATATGTTTTGCGAGAAATAGGGGTCACGCGTTGATGTCTTTTATTTATTTATTTATTTATTTAACCATTTATGTACACACATATACAGGGTTATTTGTAAAACACCGGCAACCTCTCAGGTCTATGTTATTAACATCATAATAAACAACTTTTGTTCTATGACTTTTAAAAATTCATCATATTTTAGTGCATCAGATTTTCATACAAAAATCGGCTGCCTGTAAATAAGTCAAGTTCAAGCGCCCCCGCCGCCCTAACCCCGCTCCCCTTGCTAATATACTATCGCTTTCTTTTGCTTCGCATAGACTCCGTAACATTTAGAGCGTTCAATTTAAATATTTTTATTTTTGTTTGAAAATCTGATGCACTAAAATATGATGAATTTTTAAAAGTCATAGAACAAAAGTTGTTGCTTATGATGTTAGTAACATAGTCCTGAGAGGTTGCCGGTGTTTTACAAATAACCCTGTATAAACAGACAAGAAGAAAAGAACAGAAAAACTAAGTCAAAAAATTTAACTACTAAGAAAAATATGGGAAATTTGAGTAAAATAAGCTACACATAAATAAACTTGTGAAATGGGTCACCCTCGCACAGGTAAATATGAATGACTCCTTTCACTTGTTGATTATTGTGTTATTTGGACAAAATTTGGAAAAACGATTTTCTACAAATCCTACCAAAATGAAGTACACTGTTTCTATATGAATTCCTATAACTAACTATTAGTTGTTGGTTTTTTCACGTGCAAACAAGTATTGTAAAATGAATACATACTTCCCTATGTAAATAATGAAGCTCTTAGATTGTAACACTAATTAATGTAACTAGATCCTTAAACGAGAAGTAGTCGTCCGTCCCGAATAGCGTATTGATAACACAAGATATTATGCGATAATTCACAATCGCTAGAGGGGATTGCAAGTTTAAATAAAAAGAAAACACAGCACCGTGGCCAGTGAGAGTGAGACGTCTTAGCGAACGCGCGCGAAAGTTGCATTCAAACTCGCGCCATTACAAACGTCATCCCGGCCGCCATTTATTTTTTACCTGGAACGGGATACCATAAACGTGTCAGCCAATTTATTATTTGTGCATTTTTAATAATTGAGTGTTTGTTGGTTTCCTTGTGGGGTGACAGTGCAAGTGTTAAGTGACTTTCGCCGTCTGTTTGTGTAGGATGATGAACACACGTAATATAAAGGTAAGTTACTACCATCGTCATTCATAATTTTAAGAGGTATTATTAATACATAGATGTTTCAACACTGTGGTATTTATTTTAAATTTAAAGGAAGTGTTTTCCCTACCACTACAACAATACTGAGGTAGGTATTGTGTTTGCCTCGCTACATTGCAAGGAAAACAAAACAGAAATAAAATCACCTGGGATTTGTTTAATGGAAACTAAACTTAAGTTATTAAAAAAAACAGCCTATATATATAGAAAACTATTACAAAAAATTGTTAAGAGAACTAATACACTCCCGGACTCCTAAATCCATCCACCGTGCATTTCCATGTGATGTATAAAGGTCGAAAACATTTAAAAAAAATATGAGTCAAGGAAAACGATTTTAAGCAGTTTGGAAACCTAGTCTTTGAAGTACGGTCATCATTTTGCTGTTATCCCTCTTCCAAATTTGAACTCACGACCATATAAGAATTGAGAAAAACTTTGAAACTTTGAAATGTAGGTAGAGTGGCTCGATTCCGAAGTCCGGGTCGAAATACGTATCAAAGTAGTATTGCGCTATGAAAAGTCTTTTCAACCATTGACAAGTTTCACCTTTTCGCACAATGCCATTAAACAAAAAAGTGTGAATTTGTCATTGTTGAACTAAAAAGAAAAGGAATAAAAATGTATTTGATAGAAGGGAAAAATATTCTCACCACTTAATTGAGTAAGTGTAAATAAAACAATAGTTATATGAATTTATCTTTGAGCAATAAACAAATAGCCGAACGACACGCGCTGTAGTTGCGTGTCAATTTGTTATTTACGCTCATTCGTGGGTAATGTCGTGTCAGTGTGTTGTTTGGTTGTTTAGGATTTATTTGTAGCTGCAGAGTTAAATATTGATGTTAATAAACTGAATTGAATATATCTACTGTCAGGTACTATGAATATTTTCAGTCCAGTCGACTGAGAGTTCAGTGAACCCGAATCAACTAAAATATAATTAGGAAAATTCTTATCATCATCATCATCATCACCTGTCTAGCTTTTTCCCCAACTATGTTGGGTTCGGCTTCCAGTCTAACCGGATGCAGCTGAGTACCAGTACTTTACATGGTGCGACTAGCTATCTGACCTCCATAGCCCAACTACTGGGTAAGATGATGACCCTTGGTAAGAATGGTTATCAGACTTATCATAGGATAAAAAAACCGGCCAAGTGCGAGTCGGACTCGCGCACCGAGGGTTCCGTAAAAACCTGTAGGTATATAAGTAAAAATTCACCCATCACGACAATCGAGTCGTAGTTCTGTTCTGTTTCTTGGCTTGGTTTTATTTCTGTCTGTGTTTTGTTCTGTTTATTATATGATGTAACTAAAAATTTACGGTTTTCGCAATTTTTCCTTTATCTGTGCTATAAGACGTTGCTTCGTACCAAATTTCAAAATTCTAGATCGACTGGAAGTACTCTTTAGGTTTTGATTCCCTTGCGAGTTTCGAAAATTTGAGAAAATTTGGTATAAACGGCTATATCTTTTGATGGCGTTAGTTTAGAAGTTTGATTTTTTCACAGCTCCAAGGGACAGTAGACTTAAGTATTTGTTATAAATTTCAGCTTGATACCTCCACGCGTTCCTGAGAAAAAGGGTCTTGACAGACGGACGGACGGACGGACGGACAACAAAGTGATCCTATAAGGGTTCCGCTTTTTCCTTTTGAGGTGCGGAACCCTAAAAAACAGAAAAACTTAAACAGTGAGTTACTAGTGTCACTGTTTTCGCTCACATTTCAGCATTGCTCAATTTTCGAAACAAAGTTTTCATTTCACAATAAGGATTTTTGGTTGAACGATTTCTTATAAAGTATAATGAACAAGCATTATCTTTGTTTTACTAATCTATATCGCCGGTTATATTACAGCAATAAATTATATGTTCTAGTAAATAATTTTATGAAACTTTAGTTATAATTCGTGTCCACATCCGATGTAAGTTTAGTAATCAATTCTTTGTAAATCTATACTAATAATAAAGCTGATGAATTTGTTGAACACACTAACCTCTGGATTTACGAATTGGAATAAAAACTCCTTAAAAAACACGTAATTTGATAGACAAATTCTAGAAGTGGGCTTTAGACTATTACGCCCTTAGAAGCGGAGGAAAAAGAAAAAGCTAAAAGGTTCGTTTAGCGTAAGGCAGGCGATGCGATGTGACGGGTGGGTTGGGCAATAAGAAATTTCACGCAGTCTATGTAGCAGGCAGTTATTATTACTTCTAGGAAGGAACACGAACCCCTAATAATATATCGTTACGGGTATCCGCTGACAAAGATTAAGCCCATACGAACCACTGATGCTATCGTTTTTATAGGGATATTTCAATAAGTTAGGCCACAGCATTTTATGTAAAATTAACCTGTCATAATAAATACTTTTAATTTAAGGAATATAATCGGAACCTTTGACTTGGAAGTCAGGGCTGCTATTAGTTTAGAATTTACACCTTTAACTACTACTGATCTGTCAGTTCTGATACACACAAATACTATTCATAGAATACTATTATTGCGCAGAGATACTTCAAAATAGCTCTAATTACGAACATCCAATTTAAATTTAAAAGTTGTTTGCAAATGTTTGTCTTATACGGCGTGAAACACATTAAAGCGCATATTTCCTGAATACACCTTAAGAAACTATCCAAGTAGGGCCATAAATGGCACAAAACTATTGAGAATCTACCTACTTACAGGTAGTGTTTGAAACTTGACATCAATACCGTTTTAGGAAAGGTAAGAAGTTATTGAGTTGTTCCCTTAGCTTAGGACAGTAGCGGTAAAGTCCGGTCTAGAAATGATCGCATACCTAATGATTAACTTTAATGTATTTTTATTATAGTTGAGCTGTAAATTGATTGGATTAACTTTCTAGATAGGTTTTATTATGAGGTACACAAAGCAAGATTATAGCAACAAAGATGATGACGCCAGAACTGTTGATAAAACTGCACAAGAACCCGATGCGTTTGCAGATGCATTAATTGATTAGATGGTACGATAAGATACTTCCTGAAAGAGCACAATAAGATAAAAAATAAGTGTTGTTCTTAACACACTTTTCACGGTTCGCTACTTGCTATTAATTACTACAAACTGCTCTAAAAAGTGCAAAATGACTTTAGCGATGAGTATGAGTACTTCCGGACGAGATGGTTGAGTTACGCAAGCTATACGCATAAACATGACATAATCCTCTTTGAAGACCACTTGTGGTTAATTATGTAGGTACCTACGTGAGTTTTGAGATTCACAGGATCTTCATTAATATCTATCTATAAAATATTATCACTGCTGAAAATCTAGGAAATGTTCGAGTAACTCCAAAGTCTATTCACCGCCAAGAAATTAAGATTTCCATTGTTTTCCTTACAAGCATCACTTTTGACTATTCTATTTGTATGTGTATTCTATGGCACATTGTTTTATATGGCATACAAAGCCGATGTAGACTTTTCTGCCAAATTCTAAATTAAGTAAATTAGACAAACTCTTTTGACTAGTTATGAACATAACAGAAATGTAGTTAAAGTGTTTATAAATACAAGTTCTTAAAGGCCGCTATAAAATAACTGGATACGTGGATAGGCATATTAAAATGATCATAAAGCCGTTTGTTATTATTTAATAATGTCAGATTTTGTGCCAAGGCTTGAAGTTCAAACCTCAGGTCGCATAGATATTCTCATAGTTTTGATTGTTACATAGTCTTAAACTATAGGATACTGTAATTAGGTACTAGTAAGATACCCATCTGAAGTTAAGTTAATCATAGTGTAACGCATGGTTAATGAATACCAAATTCAATGGAAACCTAAGATACTACACACGCGAAGTTTTACAAATTAAAGTAATTATTGATTAAGAAGTCAATTCATTTGTTACTGTGAGGGGTGAGGTTTGGGGCAGTGACCTCAACAGGCAGAGGAAGTTTAGGTCTAGATAGTTTGTATTAGAAATAAATACATTTTTATAGTGATTTTTTATGTCGACTTTGCAGTTGCTCCATGTAAAATATTGGTATTTAGCTGCACCCGGTTAGACTGGAAGCCGACCCCAGCATAGTTGAGACAAAGCTAGGCAGATTTATTTTGTGTCGACTACATTGGTAGGTAAAAATTTTAGGGAACGTTATCGGATTCCTGCCCCTAATTGATGCCTACAAGAGTTTAGTTTACGGAACCAGTATGTGTACAATAAAGACAGAATTTTTTCTTCAGCGGTTTTATTAATGCCATAGCAGTAAATGTATCGTTTTATTCGTAAGTACCACCTATTAGCTACGTTCTGTATTGAACAAGTTTATGGCCATTTACATACATGAAATCAATTGTGTTTCAAGTACATTCTTATCAACTATACATAATAAATAATAATCTAATATACTATATTTAATGTAATGAATATATTATTAATTAATATTAAACTGAAATAGCTCAAGAGAAGGTGTAAATGAATATAAACAACTAATTATATAGGTTCGCCTTATTAGTTAATCATCAGTTATACTACTAGAATAAATAGGTAATGGTAGCAAAAATTGAACTTAAGGTCTTTTCATATTTGCTCCATGAAACCAGGTACTCTACCTTCCACTTTGGTCTAGCTTCTCCCTGCGACTTCGTCCGCATAAAACTTCGTTCGTTTTCACTTAGCGCTCTTTCAGTTTGTTTTTCGTGCGGCTCCTAAGAGTCGTAGCGTGATGTTAAAAAGCCTTACTCAATAATTGGGCTATCAAATGCAAAAATACTTTTTTAGTCGACACGTTGTTCCAGAGATTAGCGCGTCAAACAAACTCGTTAGCTTCATTATTCGTATACTGGGTACTACACAACATCATACAAACGACAATGAGTATTTTAAAATTTTGATAATAGGTACTCATTCGCCCTTAATTAAGTATTCTAACTAGAAATGTACTCAAAAAGCAAACAAGCCGTTTCTGTAGTTCACCCCTCTCCATATTAAAAGTAAAAGGTTGTAATTACTCGGCCTACTTGTGGTTTTTTTGTCTGTCACGTAATAACGATAGGTTGAATAAAGTTCCTTCCGAATTATATCCGGGTTTAGTGCTCGTACTAAGAGATTCCAATAGCGTCTAAAAATATGGCGAATGCTTTGAGCATTCGCATTTTTTTTTTTGCCTATATGACCACTGGCTGTAACCCTGTTTATTTTACAAAACACGTGCTAGATAGTAAGTTTAAGCAGTCTGCTACGAGAAATAATAAAAGTAAGTAAACTGTAACTAAGAGTTTTCATGTAACAGAACCCTTAGTGTGCCATTTTGCATTACATTCTCGTACAATCCAGATTAATCAAAAGGTAAACAAGTTTCCCTTTCTTTAAATGCTTCGGCACACTTGTGTACTGTCTCCGGTTTTTTCTCTGAGTTACGTAATGTTACGAGGATGGGTTGAACAACCTTCTTTACGTGGCATTACGATCAGTAAGTAGGTATGTACAAAACATAACTCGTGTGACTTTCTGTAATTGCAATAATTATTGTGTGGACTATAGGTCCCGTGATTATGCTTTTCGCATTTACCAAAATGTCAAAATTACACTTACGGTGAGTCATTTTCGTATAACCTTTACCATTAAATATTTGGTATTTAAATTCAATCTTAATGGGGACTTTGAAAAGGATGGCTGACTGACGAGACAAAGATTCGATTTGTACAAGAAAGAGAAAAAACAACTGTTAGTCAGTTCTAGGAATAATTTTATTGGACTACGACGAACGAAATCGAAAGGAAACTAACTGTTGTCCCCCCGGTAAGAAGAGTTCGCAAGAGCTCTCACAGTACCTATTACACAGAATTAAAATAACAACTACCTCCAACTGCTGGAAAAAGGACAGCGTACCTGCCGTATGTTATAAATCATTTCGTCATGTTTTGTATTGTCAGTTGCGTAGTAGGTGCCAAAACAAAACATGACTACAATATAAATTAACTATACTTTATGAAAGCTCAGCTCCGAATATTCCAAGTTAGGGTAAAGCAACATTTTGCCTCATATACTACTACTTACCAGTCCTACTATCCTACTTAATATTATAAACGCGAAAGTTTGTATGTAGGGATGTATGGATGTTTGTTCCTCTCTCACGGAAAAACGACTGACCCGATTTAGATGAAATTTGGCACACAGATAGTTTATAACCTGGAGTAACACATAAGGTACTTTTTATCCCGGTAGTATGTTCCCGCGGGATAATTTTCGACCTCCACCCGGGTGAAGCCGCTGGCAAAAGCTAGTAGGTATAATATAAAGTAGGCCAAAGAAGTCACGAGAAAACCACAGTCAAATATGTTATAATGAGTTTCAAAATGGCTACTATCGTAGAACTGCCCATGTAATGTATTCAAAGTTTTAACTTTCTCAAATTCGGTGTTTTAAAAGTCACACGTATATATCTGCAGAAATCATTATAATACCGACGTGCATCTTTATTACAAACCTAGGTATGACTTCTTGATTTTTGTTGATTTATCTTAATTGTACAACTACTACTAACGTACTGTGTAATAATACGAGGTTTATACGAAAATCGTTCCCTATATACGATTCTTCAACAGTTTGGCCGTGTCAAGAACGAAAGTTCTGGATCTGAATTGATTAAACTTATCAAATGTTGGTGATATAGCTAGCATAGTGTGCTGGACACTGCGCTAATTAAAAAATCCATCTGACCTGATTACATCAGAATTTGATCCGACAGACTTATAGCTGATGTCGCTACAAGCAACCTGCGCAAAGGCCACCTATAATCTCGATCACGTTCGGACATTGACATGTAACGTAACTCCACATTGAAAGTGAAGCCGTTTTGCTTTCTGACTACCACCGTCCAGTGTCGACCAAATTATAAACATTACTATATTTAGTCTGGGCTGAGTTATCGATAGAAAGTGGCCCTCCTATATATTTGTGTGAGACTAATTTACTTTGTATTTTTAATGTGTTTGAGTGCAATAAGACCGCCACATACTGCATAATTATTTTGTTATTTCTAAATAGAGATTAGCTAGTATAAAAGTTCCCAGACAAATAGAATACGTAAGTTTTGTACTAACAAATAATTGATTTGGGTCGCCCCTATTCACACACTTATACATTGTACCATTGCCCAGACTGCCCAATCTCAATAATAGAGTGATGATGAAAAGTCACAAACATATTATTATTATTATTTGTTAGGACACGGTAACGTATTTACATTATATTGTAAAATAAATAAGGTATTTTGCAACTGTATTGTAAACATTGAGCTTATTCGGAATTTTTCTTATCTATTTTCTACGTAACCCTAGCGAATTCGTTGACCCACAAGATAATGATGACATATTAATATGGTCTATGTTAGTCTTATTTGCAAGATTGAAACTAATTACTTCCTTGTTGACCTGGATTTAAAAAGGCCCTATTTGGGAAAATTTAGGATTGTTATGACCATGGAGAAGTGTGTCAGTCAGCCATTGTCGTCTCTCGAATGTATTAATCCAGCTATAACTATCTTGACCATCGATTGGACACTAGGTCGACATTAAAACTTTCGTAATATGCAATAAAATGTTGTAATCATTGCTTAACTTGCTGACAATAAAAGTAAAAACAATGGCTCATGTGTACTGCCATTAAAGGCTCTATTACTTCTTAATATAGGAGAACCATCTGCAATCACAAAAGTTAATCCAGACTCAGGGCTGTTACTGACATTTTCATAGTGGCAAAACTCCCTCAAAAAACATGATTAGTTGTATCATTAAAACTAAAGAGATGTTTTTTATGAGCTATTCATACCTCACTAATTTCCTGGCCCACAAAAAATACCCGCGTATGTATTACTTCACTCTGAATTAAGTAATCATATGACTCAGTGATAGTCAAGTGGAACTGTTTCGTCTACCGGATCTCCGTTTGATCCACAACGCGCGACTACAAGCCAATTTGCCTTTTGACACGGTTTTGGCTAGACAGAGGCACAAATCGTCTATGTCTAAAGGAAAGTGTACACAAATGGTTGTTTCTACAGGCCTGGATGAACTATATTCTTGTCTATCGAAATGTATAATATTGGTTTTCTGTGGAACCACATCTAGCTGCAACCACGTAGATTCCACAGCCATGCAAAAATCTGTTTTTCCTAGAATTATGAATTGCAGAAGTCGGTACATGACCGTATAAATTAAAAAGTTAACAAGCTTATTATGAAACTGGTCACAACATTATTACAAACATAGTCCTTTCTACAGCTAATGACACTTAGGGCGGCTTGACCTACAAGGAAACAAGCATGAAGATAAACAAATTTATAATATTGGTTTTCTGTAGAACCACATCTAGCTGCAACCACGTAGATTCCACAGCCATGCAAAAATCTGTTTTTCCTAGAATTATGAATTGCGGAAGTCGGTACATGACCGTATAAATTAAAAAGTTAACAAGCTTATTATGAAACTGGTCACAACATTATTACAAACATAGTCCTTTCTACAGCTAATGACACTTAGGGCGGCTTGACCTACAAGGAAACAAGCATGAAGATAAACAAATACATTCACATGTTCTCAAGTTATTATCACAACGAACGTGGCAGTGCAGTGTACCAGCACATGTTTGACTTGCACTCTAACTTTCACCACAAAGAGCTAAAATTCAGACAGACAATTTTGCGCAGAGAAAATGCATCAAGGAAATAACCGTACCTAATAATATTAATTTAAAATGGCTGTTATTAACGTGAGAATATTCATTGAAAATATAATTACGCTTTCCTGCAACGTTAAAATAATTACGATAAATGTCATCGTTCTTAATAAACGTTAATGAGTTTTTGCCTTTTGAAAAGTTTCATGGGCTTGTAATTTTACCGCCACATAAATATTTTAAACGAGATCTCCCCCCGTTCGGGCCTGTCCCATAGCACTTACTTACCCGTTACCATGGGTGCAAGTAACTGTTACTCATAGCATCTAAATACAAGTATGTTACGTATGTGTACATTGCAATCATAAAAAAAACGGTTCACATTCACTTAAAGTAAATTGACTCAAAGCAGAGATTACAGCCATAATCTTCATTCGGTAACATTCAATAGTGAGTTTCAATTCACTGACGTTCACTATTGTGATATAAATCAGAAGTGATGGCACTTCACGTTGCATATTTGTGATGGTACAATCACTGTATTTGGCTGTTAACGATTTAATCGAGTTCAACATTTACACAATGGCGCCTAGTATGAGAGCTTATGCTTTTTCTTGTTCCCTATTGTTGTCATTAACGTTTCGACTCTTTTAAAGGTAAAATTATGCTGAAGTTAAGATAATATTTCAGATAAAGTCGGATAATTCTCAACGTAACTGTCTCGATAGAGCTATCTTAAGATTCATCTCACATTTAAAATTTCTACATGTAAAAATGTTGCTACTGAGGCAAGCTTTTTTATAGAGCACCTAGGCCTTGTAGCTAGGACGAACGATGTTTTAATAAACACAATGGGTTCATTCGTCATCCTTACATAGTCTGATGCAAACCGGTCGACAAATGATTATATCATTTTAAAACATTTTGGTGAACTGGTTTATAGACTGCAATGACTGATATAATACAAAACAAGCAATGCGCTAATGTGTATGTTGTTATACAAAATAATAGTGGACAACATGTAGCTGGCAGGTGAGTGACTAAATTACAGCAAACCTATACCTACCTGTCGGGTTTTCAAAATACGTTTTTAGACTGTTTCAAACAATGCGACATTGTTTCTGAAATAGCTTGAAGCAATGAAATGACTTTTAATGTATAAATAGCATCACATTCGTTCAACAGCATCAACACACACACACCAATTTTATCCAGATTTTGCGAATAAACTTTACAAGCATTAATAGGGTTTATCCGTTTTTTGATGTTTTTTGAGACCAATCTTTTATTTAGATAGGCAAAAACATCACACATAGTAAAGTGATTGCATAAACCTTAACAAAATAGGTATATGTAGAATGAGCTGAATGATTATAAATTATTCATCAAACTATACAGTTAAGGCTGTCATCATTGACGAGAAAAAGTTTTAAATAAATATTAATATCACATGTGTGCGGACCGGACCCAAGAAGGAAAGAAAGTAGTCTACGTTTTTCTGACAGACAATCCGGTTTGCGATACACGCCCGTTAATGACAGCGGTGTTACCTCCGCCGCCGTTGGAAGGTGCTTCCTTAAGACCGCGAATTTGAGCTTTGCTGCAGCATTTTTGCTGGTGAATGTTATTCCGTTTTGTTAAGTGGGATAAAAGCAAAAGATGTTGGTGCTAGTATGGTAAAAACTCGCATTATTACATCGCCATGAGTAGCTAAATTTGGCTTTGCAATCTGCACCATTAAATATAGGTCGCTCCTAAGTCTCGCTAGCACTTTTTCTTCTACTAAAAGGTGTAGTTCACGTAAGTTGGCCTATTTTCATTCGTTGGATATTCTGGCTCTTATAATGATTACGCAGCTACATAGTTTCAACGGAGCGTCAACTGTAACTCCTCCAACAGATTGTGACTGAAGATTACACGATGTGATGTTCGCAGATTGTAATGAAACAATCGTTCAAATACGTAACATAACTATACTGTTTAAACCAGTTACTGTTACGTTCATTACTTAACAGCTAACCAGGTTTTAGTGCTAACGGATTTGACAGTCCTACTTGCGTCACCTTATAAAGAAAATAGTGCCAAATTGGTGAAGATGGATAAAAAAATGTATGTTATGTAAGCACTTAGCCTCAATATTGTAATAGGAAATGTCGTCTGTATTAGTTAATTCGGGGTCATTACATTCACGGATATCCGACTGGCAATTAATTAAGATAACCAAATGGAAGCCACACTTTAATTGCTCGTAAAATAGGTAAAGCTCAGCATGCATAAATAAATGAACAATTAGGGACTGTAAGAATAAAAAAAAACTTTTTTACAAAAAAAAAAAACAACCAACTTCCTTAAAAACACTACAAAGTGAAAAATAACTTTAATTTCGGAAGTCAGTGTCTTAGGATCTGTATTTATGGTTTTTTGCCACCGACTTCCGAAATTAAAGTTATTTTTCACTTTGTAGTGTTTTTAAGGAAGTCGGTTGTTTTTTTTTGTAAAAAAGTTTTTATTTTTAAATTTTTAGTTGTGGTATTCACCCTGCACTAATTCCAAACAAACAATGCATATTTATGCGATAGCAGAAATCGCGGTTGATTTGCTGTCATTTTTTAAAGAGTTCCGGTGTCTGTCTCCCGAACTCATCATCAGATCCATATGAAATTTACATGGGACCATTTCGGAATAAACTCCTTTCGAACAAAAAAAGAATTTTGCAAATCCGTCTATATACGACAGAGTTATGGCCGAACATACTTTAAAAAAAAAAAAAAAAAAACATATAAACATCCGAATTGATAACCTCCTCCTTTTTGAAGTCGGTTAATAAGGATACTTGATTATTGAAATCTAGTTACAAAATACAGCTTTGATTTCTAGTAATTCACAAATCGCATCGCATATTAGATCTAGGTTTATAGGATACGCATGCTTGAATATCATTGTTTAATAGTAAATTATAATAATCTGTGTTTATTTCACTCGCTGTGAGCAACGAGAGAATCCTCGCTTTGATTATTACTCATCCTGGATTGCCATAAGAGGCAACAGGTTTAGTGTGATTATGAAATACTGCCGAACATCCGTATGAGCATTGAACCTTTTCTACAACAACTTAAGGACAGGTTTTCTATTGAAATTATAATAAAGTTGTAACAGTCTGCCCAGGTCAAAAGACTTGCAAATATTCTAATGCAGACTAAACAAACAGCGATAATAATAGCTATAGTTGTAAAATGCTTATTTATTTACTAAGTTATTGCTTAATTAGTTTATCCTACAGGACTGAATAATTAATCGGTAATCGTTTCGGTTGACTCATAGAGACAATGACTTTAACTGTCATCAATGAAACAATAGTTGCTGATAACAATATGACAGGGTAAGCAAGTCGTCACTATCTTTGTAATTATCTTATTCATACTATGTTATAGGAGAAGATCAAACATTGACATCATTCACGGACTTTCTACGACATTCGTTTACCACGACAAATTTGATGTACGCGCAAACTGCGACCTCATTCCTATATATTTTCTTTATTCCGAATCCCAGAAATTGTAAACGTTTTATGTAAGTGACACGATATTACGACATAATAATCATTCTTTCATTCTTTGACGCCCACTGTTTGAAATAAAAATGTCTTAAAAGGAAATGGTTGGTACCGATATGCTATTACGACGCTCCACTGCATTCAAATTGCCGTGTATGACACTTTTATTGGCACTCGTATGGCCTGTAACCTGTAATTGAACAGTTTCCTTTAAAGTCGCTAATTCTTTAAGTACGTACACCATGAGTTGGTTTATTGGCCTAATTAGCAAATGGAAGTTGGCAGCAAAGCTGTACATTAAGTATTTTATGATGCCGAAAATCATGTCTTATTTCATCCAATCAATTGTTACCTGTATCATTGTCATCTGTTGAACATAAATCGCATACTAGACAGGTTTAATCAACGTGCGCTCAACTGATGCCTCTGACAAACAGATATGGATGTAAACTTTTACTATAAACATACGAAGAGAGTGGGTTATTCAAATTATCAATTATTCATCGTCTGCCAAATTGCAGGCCAGCTTAATTTTTTTTTTTTTGATTAAGTAAAACTGTTCATCAAGTCTACTCGTGATACCGCTAATCCAATAGACATTTTGCTAATTTTATGGTTTTATGGAAAAAAAAACTTTCTTCGTTATGGTCTAATATATAAGACCTACATACCAAGATTTCTCTGTGTGCACCACAACCACAACAAGCAAACAGGAAATTAAACGCTGGTAATTATCGCCATTAGATCTCAAAGAATGTCGTATTGTTACACGTAGTAAAGCAAAGTTGTATCTTTCATTTTTAGGGTTACGTACTCATAGGGTGCTATCTTGAACCTATTCCTATGCCTCTGCTTCTGCCCGTCCGTCTGTCTGTCTGTCAGCAGGCTGTAATAAGTAGACGTAGAGCTGAAATTTTCACAGTGTGTATTTCTATTGGCGCGAAAACAACAATGAATAAAAATAGAATAAAGATAAAAAATTAAAAGGTTCGCCATTTATGAAGTGTATTTTCTACGTTTTTTTGCCTTGTACTTGACTGGTACAGAACCCTTTTTTTTTTTTTTTGATGGGAAATCATCAAGTGACTTCTCCCGCTCTGGGCGGAGCGGGAGGGCGTGTCAGACTTTTACTGACTAAAACCCACCCGTGTTCCTTCAGTTGCCCATGTGCTAGGGTCACGGTATCTCTTTCGAACAATCACGCGACCCCGGCAGGCATCGGTCCTAGCAGACCCCTTCAGTGTTGCTGACATCTCTTTGAGGTGCGTGTGGAACACTACGCGCCGTCGACCCGAGCTTGGTCCTTACCGGGCGGCGAGCTACCCATTGCTCGCCACCCGCAAGCTCGTGCCTACGGTGGCCGGGAGTCCGCAATCGACTCCCGGCGCCCGGGGCGTCTCCTCCTGCGGCGGCTAGGGACGTGAGGGCGCAGAGACTGCCACTCCCTCACGCGCCCCGCCTCCTCCTTCGCGAGCATTACTGCTTCGCAGAAGGAGGTGACGGCTTCCCATGCCCTCTCGCTCCGTACCATAGCTCGCACCAGGGCCGGACGCGAGAGGTCGCCGCCGCCGATCGCCTCCACGAGGACACGGCGGTGCTCCGCCCAGGCAGGGCATACTTCCACCGTATGCTCCACCGTGTCCTCTAGAGTGGTACAGAACCCTTCATGTGCAAGTCCGACTCGCACTGCTGGCTGGCTAATGGGACTGGTTTTTTAATTATATCACAGGCAATAGATAGGTTTACTCGCACTACTCGTTTCTATCATATTTAACTCCTATGAAATTTAAATGTTGATTTTAGCACGTTATTGTGGCCGTTCTACATTGTCAAAAAAAAAAAAAAAAATTAAGTGAATTTAGGATTAATCTTGAAAGTTACAGCTGCTTGACACATATTTGTGATACAGCTCGCAATCTGCACGATTAATTTTTTAAATGTATTCAGCCTCTACAGTAGTCAATGGATCTGAAGCTATTTTAAAACTTTTGAAATAGCTCAACATCAACACCCATTACTCTAGACCATTTGTATGTTTCGGTTGGCGTAGCAGTGCCAGCAATTTTCCACATCGACGCCGGCGACGCCACTTTAAAAAATAAACTTCCGTTATGCAGGTTTTTTTCATTACTTAGCATCACACTGAGACATCTTTTGGGGTAGGCAGCAGCCGGTACAAATAAAACAGAACAAAACAAGACAAAAAGGGTCATGGTTGTTCCGAAACATGTTTCTTGTTCTTCGAAAATGCTAAGCAAATGCTTCTATCAGAAGCAATGCAGAAGCATGTGATTACAAGCTCATAGTAAAAAAAAAAAAAAAAAAAAGTGTTTATTAAGATCATCTCATTTAGAGATAGGTTCTTACTGTCATTATTTATTTGTTTCTCTGCCTGTGGCATTAGTTCAATAAATTCATAATTGTAAATATTTTAACTGCTACATCCTCGAGTATTATAGGAGATGCAATTTAGAATTTGGAAAGTAACCTAGTTTTAATCAGCATTCAAAATCAATGATTTTCACATCTGTGGGATATTCAAATTCTCTGACAAATGAAACCTATTAATAGATAGAGAAATTTTTGTTTACGTGCAACCTACGTAATACATTTTCTTTACGCCTTGACACAAGAACTTAAGAATTTATATCTTATGTCAATAACCTCGAGGCAACAAAATAAGCGATTTGTAAATCGCGTAGGTAAGCAAAACGCAAGTGGGTGAATGTCAAATGTTGGGATTTCAGAATCATTTACTGCTCTACTCTATTGAATTTCATATAATGAGAGTGCATTAGATTTACAAACGGTGAACAAAAATAAAATAAAATTATAATACTTCCAAATAGTTAAAAGCTTCCATTACAAAACAATCAATTATTAAACAAAAATATGTCTCCAGCTGATCGGTTCCGCTGCGAACAACGCAGTGGCCCCACCAAGCGGAACCATGCAGGATGACGTCAGAGCGGCGCGCGCATAAAAACTTTCACTTTTCTTTCACTGCCAAGGCTCGGCCCGCGGCCGCGCACTGTCGTCATAATCATATCGAGTTTATAACAATATAGCTATTGTTTCAAATTACCTATTACTTAAATTGTACGGGAAATGTGGAAACGATAACGAGCAGTACGTATGGAGTAAAATAATGTAATGTTACTGTTTCCTACGTAATTTATTGTTAAGACTTATGTGGTAAAGAACGAATTATTATTAAATATGTTGCCGAGCACAATTATTTAAAGTAGCTTTACATGCTGCTGTCAATGGTCTAAGTGCTTTGTTCAACAAGTCGTCTGCCTTCTTTGTCACTGGACGTGACGTAAGATTTTGACATAGTAGCGCCTTTTGTTTTCTAAACATGTAGGTAAATATTATGTCTTAGAGGGATGCACACCTCTACGTCTGGGGATGGACGGCATATACAAGTATCCCTTGCATCGCTTTGAAATTGCCAAAGATACTTTACCAATATCGGTCGCTAAGTCAATCAAATCAATAATTTTCAAAAGTATTATGTTAAGCAGTAATGGTCATGTAATCATTCACTAACTTCAACTTTCTTCCACAGCTATGGATCTGCGTGGCGTGCCTGGCGTCCTCGCTGGCTGCGCCGGCGCCGGCGCAGGGTCCGGGGCTATACCTGGACATCATCGACATGGCTGCCATCAGCAGGATGTCGCCGCAGCAGCTTGAAGCACTTGCTGAAGGTCTAGCAGCTGAAGAGATTATGAGGTATGGCAATTTTAATAAAAAACTTAACTTCGAACTTTTGCAAAGTTAACAGGCACAGCAAATTACGTGACTAGTGAATTCCGACCAAACAGGGTAATATCCAGTTTGTTTTCACTGAGATGGAATTAAATGACTCAATTGTAGAGTAGGCACCTATTGTTTCCATCAACAAAATATTTTTATTACTTTTTTATTACTTACGAATGACTAATAAATATTCATACTAAGTATTTTTTTGAAAATTACTTTTATTTAGAAATTTTTCGCAGTGGTCTTGAAGCTATATTTTCTATTTCCTTTCCCAGGACAAAGCGGTCGTCAGCCCAAGCGATAACGTCAGTGGTGTCCAAAGCATCGTCAGGGCTTCAAAGTAAGGTGGGGCTGCTGGGTCAAGCGTCCGCCTTTATATCGTCAGCCTCCAGTAAGACCAGTGGACATGGGGACGAAGGTCACGGGTATAATTATGAACCGGTAAGATATAGAGAATGTGTTAGGATTTTAAGATCCTGTTAGTAGTAGCCTGATACTTGGAGTTTATAATGTCATCAGAAACCGCGACGAACATTATAGCTTTTTGAAAATACGGTTGATACTTATAAATAACGCCTTTTATTAATTGACTTGCTTCTGCCCGCGACTTAAAGGGACACAGGACTAAAAGGAACCTATATCCTTTCTTGAGGTTCAAACTTATCCCGTACCATATTTTATCAAAATCGGTTCAGTGGTTTAGTCGTGAAAGCGTAACAGAAAAACTGAAAATCAAAATCAAAAGTAATTTATTCAAACTAAGCTGAGAGTCTTTTTGAACGTCAAAGTTACATAAGACAGTCCCTCAAAACGCCCGCCCTTCACCACTTCCCAGCCAAAGCACTAGCTTTAGCTGGGAAGAAGAAGTGGCGCAACAAACTCCCCAGCAGCACACCTGAGTTACTTTCGCATTTATAATATTAGTATAGAAGTATAGATTTTATTCCATGACAAAAACAAGCAACCATCACACCGAACGGATGACTGATACAATATCTATGCACAATAATGTACCTATATCTAAAATTAGTCATAGACAGATCGAAAAAGAAAATTCATCAGTTCCTTTACGTCGCATTGTCGATCATTATAACCTCCTACTAGCCAAAACGAACATATACTTTTTTTTTTTTTTTTTTTGGATGGTAAATCATCAAATGACTTCTCCCGTTCTGGGCGGAGCGGGAGGGCGTGTCAGACTTTTACTGACTAAAACCCACCCGTGTTCCTTCAGTTGCCCATGTGCCAGGGTCACGGTATCTCTTTCGAACAATCACGCGACCCCGGCAGGAAACGAACATATACTTACTCCTCATTTTAACCACGCATTTCCTTTCAGCATCAGCAAGAAGAAAAATACGACTACTGGGGGCTGAAGAAGTCAATCCTTTACACTCTGTTCCAAGCCGTGAAGGCCATCACTGGTGGAGTGACGATCCTGAAGGGGCAGCTCATCAAGGGAGGCGGAGCGCTCGCCGCCACGCTCGGCAAGGTCATCTCGGTGAAGGGAGACGCCGTCAGCAACCTCGGCAAGAAGATCGTTAGCTCGGCTGCGCTTAGCAACAAGAAACCACATTGTGAGTACTGTAGTTAGCGTTTGAGCGCTGAAGCCGCTGTCGGTATGTCTGTCTACCTTGGACAAGCTTTTTTTAAAAAAAATGTGATTTATTTGCGCATTATGGCTATGTCTCCTGATGAGCAATGCTCGTAATTTTAAGAACGTTTACAGTCTGATCTCAGTGTCAATCTATTAAAAATACCTTAACTTTCCATGCATTTTCGACAAGTTTTTGACAATTGGATGTCACCGAGATGAGACTGCGACTAGATTTTGAACGTTTTTATTCCCGAGATTTGAGCTTCAGTTGTTTTTTAAACAAATAGCCATAGGGGTACTTTCGTCATTACTCTAAATGAATTCATGTAACTATGAAAACGACGTTTATGCATAGGTTTTCATGCTTTTTTTACACGCGAGTAAGCTTCCACAAGTTTGACATTAGTAATTATAAGTTACGTTTAAGTGACAAAGTTATTTATGGTGCTTAAGAAGATGCAGCAGTAGCCGCTTAAAAGGAATGCGCGTGCCATAAGATAGTAATCAAAATTTATTTAATCCTATTAATAAAGGTTTTTGTGCCACGATCTACAAGCTACTCAACGGGACTAATGAAGGGGCTCAACATAAAAGTACCAATTAATTATAATTACAACTATAAATAATGTTACATATTTTGTTATTAAGTATCTGTTACTTCAATTGATTGTTATGTCATCAATCTACATGTAATAGTTTATTAAACTTCCCAAATAGATAGCAATTATGTTTATTTACATATTAAGTTTATGTAACATTTGTGTTAGTGGGTCAAAGATTGCCATCGATGCACAAACTAACATAAGTGAAAGGGTTCCGCTAACACAAATTGATTGCCATACACTTGTTTATTACATATGAATTAATAACTTAAAATAACACAACATTCACAATGATGGAGAATTTAAGAAAGACGATGGCTGTATGCTGTGAAACTTGTAGGAGATTAAGCAAGACCCTTGAAGAACCTAGAAGAACATAATATAGATTAAGGATCATTGTCTACCTCTGTAACTCTAACTTATAAGCACTTGTAAAGTTGTTACTTGCTCTGTTAAGAAATATTTAACATACAATATAAACAGTAGTATACTCAAAGGAGTGTCCAATAGCCAGACCTAAAAATAAAGATGTATGAATAGAACCAGAACCAGTGAGAGAAGTGTGTTTAAATTCTTTTATTGTAGAGTTGTGTTTATATTTTATGCTAATATGTGTCGGTTCTTAATATTTAAAACTATTTTTTTTTTTAAACAAGTAATGCTACGTTCAAACCCATTTCATGTCACTTACGATGTTCATTGATTTATAATATAATATTTACATTATAACCCAGCCTTATGATAATAAATCCGCCTTTTTTACAATTATTGTCATCGTCATCATCATCAGCAGCCTATACTGTTCCCACTGTTGGGACACAGGCCTCCTCTCGGTGAGAAGGAGTGGGCTATAATCTACCACGCGGGCCCAGTGAGGGTTGGTAGATGTCACAGGTCTTCAAATTGTTTTGTTCCAAGACATGCTGGTTTCCTCACGATGTTTATCTTCACCGCTTAGAGAGCAGTGGTATTGAAATCATTTACACAAAGAAAAGTACCTGTTTGGGTTCGAACCCACGACTTACAACTCGTAGGTCGCAGCCGTTACCACTGGGCTAGCACTGCTCTCACAATTATTATGCTTAGACATTATTAATAAATTATAATCGATAACTTAGAACCAATATTGTGAATAAAATATTTGAATAAAATTATTGTTTGTTAAGCTGTATTTAGTGGTTTCTTTCTTTTGTTCATTTATGATTACGGTTTACTACATTATACTTTTTTCTAACATGTAGCTACTCATCCTGTAAATATTACTGCAAAAGGTTCTTGGCTCAGTCATTTGCCATTTTGAGTCACTGGGTAAAATTATCAAATGTAATAACATTTCAACAAGAATGAAATATTTTTTCAATTACAATTCATACCTAACGTAACTATATCACCCAATGAATTCACATAAAATATCATGACGTAGGTACTGCTTAGGTATCCATTCATCTCAGTACCGCGGTTTACATTAAAGGCTTATCACATCAATAACTCTATTAATGAACACTGTGACGTACGTCAATGAATCGGAAAAGATACACCATTATGCTTATCTAAATAATGTATTTTTCAAAGTATTCCCCATTAAAGCCAGACCACAGTTATATTACTTACCTACATTTTTGAGTAAAAAACAATACGTCATATTTATCCTGCAAAACAGTAACGTAACATGGTAGTTAAGCAGATCAGTTTCCTTAGGGAAAACGGGATGGTATCTACTGGCACATGTAGTTAGCTTGATAGTGCCATGAGTTCATGACTATGAGGTCACATCGGTAAATTGATTAAGTACCATAGAAATACAGAATATATCCATGTTAGGTACCTATAAGTATGTAGTTGTTATGGGAAACTACTAAATTAATAAAAGAAGTAGAAAGTAATGGTAGAAGTCTTCTTAATTTTTTTTTTGTTACGTTAGCGATCGGACGCAAACGTGCATCGATAAACGCTCATTTTGTTAAGTCGATAACGCGGTTGGTACACAGAATGCGGGGAATTCCCGTAGCGAGTGAAGCGACTAATGAAACTCATCGCTCGGTAAAAAGCTTGCGAAGACTCACGCCAAATGAAAATGAGCCTTTAAAGTAACTGCCAAACGTGTGGTGCAGGTGCATGAAAACGGTTCCCCGAATACGGGCCGCATGACGGTGCGTTACAAAAATCTCTAGCAACACACATACAGGCCTTATCGGGTGCGGGAGATTTCTGTATAACGCATGCCGCGAGAATCCTCTCGCACCCCGTATACGAGGCCGGGAAACCATTAGCTACAACTGACAAATAAAGAAAAAGCTAAGTTATTTTGAAATAGTGCTAGTTTGATATGGTAGTATATACAGATTCGTCCGCCGCATTCGTAATAGACAGTATAACATCTACCCGACCTCTCTGGGGCTGCGTGATGTAATGTTTTGTAACGAGGTAAATGTTTGATAGGCATAATTAATAGGCTATTTATATAAAGTATCGATGGCAATACTTTACCCATAGTTTGTGTATAGATATCGAAAACAAATGAGAGAAAACGACGGATATGTTTTGGTTTTTGGAAATTTGTTTAAAAAATTACAAAAATAACTGATCGGTTACGGGCAGTGACAGACCTTCGCCTATCGAGTAATAAAAAAAAATATGTTATTGTTTTTTTTTCATGTTCCATTACTTTTCTATAGGTATCGATATCCAACACGTGGATAAGGTACTGCCCGCAAATTTAATTTGATCCTGTATTTAAGCAATTTTTTTTTTTAAGTTTGAATAATTCCTATTATTCTAATTTAAGTAGGCAGAGTATTTCAGATACTGTCATTTATATTTTTCCAAAAATATTAGTACCTTAACTTTTGTACATACGGTTTACTCACGCCTTTTTCCCATGGGGATTATTGGGTATTTGTTAACTGTTAAAGTAGTATTATTTATTATTACATAAGTAGGTACCTAATACTTATATTAGTGAACGTATAGTTCACAAATGTTATAAGTTCTTTTCTAAATCAATTGTACAGTACTACTACTACTTTCACCATCATCGATATGTCGGCTCGCAGAAAAAGAGTGTGAATAAGATAAATTATCGTATAATTAATTAATTTTATTTTCTACTGCAGTGGTGGCCACGTGGTATCAGCCCCGACTTACGAGTCGTAGGTCGTCGATTTGAACCCAGGCAGGCGTTTTAGTTTGTGTAAATAATTTCATCACCACTGCTCTCAAAACAGTGAAGGAAAACATCGTGTGGAAACCGGCATGTCCTAGAACCAAAAAATTGGTAAATAAGTGACATCTACCAACCCGCACTGGGCCCGCGTGGTAGATTAGGGCCCACTCCCTCTCACCGAGAGGAGGCCTGTATCCCAGCAGTGGGAACATTATAGGCTGATTATGATGATTTTCAACTGACGCCCCATGCTTCTTTACGAATTTTTCACGAGGATGAGAAAAGCCTAGTACCGGACCAAATACTAAAAGCATTCTCCGTAATTTTCCAGCGACCGCGGTATATGGCCCCCCTCCGACGTCGCACCTGGAGTACGGGCCGCCCAGCGCGTACGGCGCGCCCACCGCGCCCGCGCACTTCACGGCGCCCTCCTCGCCCACAGGCTACGCCGCGCACAAGTACCCGGCGCAGCTAGACGGTAAGGAGACACGCTCGTCATGTTACGACCTTACCACGAATAGAAGTAGGCCGCGTCCTAACCGATAGCGACTGTTGAGCGAGTACGCGATCGTAGCGCTCGTTTATATGAGTAAGATATACTCGTGCGATCATTCAAGTCGCGTATGTAGTGTAGTGTTCCAAGCACGCCTCAAAGAGATGTCAGCAAACTGAAAGGGTCTGCTAGGACCGATGCCTGCCGGGGTCGCGAGATTTGTTCGAAACAGATACCGTGGACCTGGCATATGGGCAACTGAAGAAACACGGGTGGGTTTTAGTCAGTAAAAGTCTGACACGCCCCACCCTGAGCGGGAGACATAATTTGATGATTACTCACCCACAAAAACAAAAGTCGCGTATGTACATCATTACTTAGGTAAACGATCGCATGATCGCGTAGACGCGCGATAGTTGCTTTCGGTTAGAACGCTGGGCCCACTTCAATCGAATTAGGTTTCAATTTGATTTGAGTTGGAAACAAACAATGATTAAATAATGCATATTTGTTTTATTCGCCGATGACTTAATTAAGTTTTAGTTCATTAGGTAATCATAAGATGATAAAAACAGCATCTTATACGGTATAGAGCAACTAATTTTCAAACAGGGTTTACATTATATAAGCTAATGAACTAGAAAATGAGTGACATGGTTTAATCTTTTGACAGTCATGATTTCATACTAACATTCATAACTGTCTGTGCCTACCGGTTATGTTTATGAAGACAAAAACAAGAATGTCAACAAAAACAACTACTGTTTACAAGTGCTCCGTATTATGTTATGTAAGAAAGTTGTTGCGTAAACATTCGTTATTTTTGGAAAAAACACCGTATGATTGTCCAGAAAATATTTAATTAGGTGGTCACAATAGCGATTATTTTTGTTATAATGAGAATAAAATAAGAAGTCATCCATGGATGGAGCAAACGCGTTGTTCACAACATCTACGCAATGTAAATGTCGTCGACCGGCAATAATTGTTCAGTGTTTTACTAATTTAATTGATAAAAAAATATTATTCTGTATGTTTTGACCTTAAACACAAATTGACCTAATAACAAAACAACATTATTAGGAACAAGAAACGTCACTAGCATATTTATCAAGTGAATGATTAAAACATTACGGTAAATAAGGAAATAAGGAAGAATCTTCGCGCCAATACATAATTAACTAGGAAACTGGTATTTCCTGGTGCCGAAATCTGCTAAGTAAGTTACCTAACATGATCAAGAAATGGTTACAAAATCGATACATCGTAAATATAAGCACATTAATAAAAATACGCAGAGTAGAACATATCTATTATCTTCAATCTATTACGCAATGTGACCGGTCACAAGTCCCGATTCACCGGAACTGAGAGGTTACATAAGATTCATATAAAACGCATCATGCTTACACAACTCGACCGGTAGTTGTAATGAATACTATCGTGGGAGCAACGCGCTGTAGTTATAATGTTCTGTACGCAGTGTGGGATTAAATAGACAGTAACAAAGGCTAGACTTGGGGTTTGAACTACCTCATCATAACAAAACTAAACAGGTCAAAAAAATAGGTTCACAAAAGTGAGCGTTCATGGAACAAACAATCGGAATGAACATCGTTTAAATTGATAGGATAAAAGCAAAAGAAAGAATACATTTGCAGCAAATAGAATCGAAATTTCAAGGTGGTGTCTATTTAACGATTACGAATAGTAAATACTCAGTATGTCAGATAAAGTGGATACTCGATCATAAAACGTTGACATCAAGCGCCAACTATTATTATCTAAGTTATCGTAAAACAGTCACAATAACTTTAATAGCTATTTACGTTGACTTATTTTCAAACACGAACGATTTGATGATGCATATATTTTAGTCTTGTACACAAAAGTTTAGTATGCCGAGGACTTAGTAGCGTAAAAGTTGCAACCATAGTTAAGGTCTTATACAGGCAATATGTAAGAAGTGAATGTGTGAAAATATGACTTGCTGTTTCAGTCACTGATGCAGTAAAGTTACTAAAACACTATCTCAGGTATATATCACATTAGAAAATGCCTAATTGGCTCAAAACTCCAAAAAAAAAAGAAAAGAAAAAGCCTTATAAAGTAAAATAAATATTTACTCGAATTGTTTAGGTACTGCAATAAATGGTAAGTTTGTGGACTGCTTTTTTGAGTTTTTGACCTGATTAAAGATTTCTTAATTAAATATGTGTGTCGAATAGAATCATTGAAAATATAGCAGGAAGGAACACATTACAAGCCGTATGACGTCCATACCATTATCTGGTTTAATTTGCAGTATTCTCGGCAATATTTTATCCTAATTGAATTTTAAGTCACGATCTTTCGAATAATCTTTCACGAGGCAAAAGGAGTGTTAGAGATCGTAGCAGGTGGCGTTCCATGGTTTCTGCCTACCCCCATGGGAAAAAGACGTGATTGTATGTATGTATGTATCTTTCGAATACGACCCTCTTACTTCCTAGTTCTTATCATTTGTTTATATTACCATTTAGTGTTTCATCTAGGCCATTATTACATAAATTCTATTTCCTCTGCTTGTTGCGTAAAGTTTGACATTTATCGCCTAGATAACTTGGCATCCTACATTTCAAATTTATTGGTTTTATTCATGCCCAATCGAAATTTTCCATTAATGGTCATAATATTATAATATGAATTGTGTCTTAATTCAGTTGATATTTTGTTTATAAACGGTTTCTTTTCCGCAAAGTTGATAATTCTGTGAAATAACCAAAGAAAGCTCTTGTTTTACTTCAACCAGGTTAATATGCAGCAACGAAATTAACAACTAAATTAAATTCATTTTTTAAATAAAACAGAACATTACCTACACCTACAGCCTCAAAGGGAAACCCTCTTTAAGGCTATTATAGATACTGTGTTAAATACAGCTATCACTTTACTGGCTTTCCAACAACACCGTCAATTATTTCCCCAATAAGTACCTGCAGTTTATAATCCTTCCTTACTTTAAAGTATTTCGGAATTATGGGATTTTCAGTAACAAAATACCTAGCTGATTATTTTAATATTTACCTAAATGGAAATACGGTAAATTATAAATAACTTATGAGAGAAAATTACAATTTAATTGTAGTATTTATTTGTAGGTTATTTTACTTTTCGCTCTTAGCTTATACCTAATCAACACATTGAGCGTATATTCGGTTTACTGAATACGTGATGTAATGATGTACCTACTTAATAAAAAGAACTTGAAGTAATCCTAAGCAATAAATTAAAAAATGTCGATACCCAATTTATCATGACTGAGTTATTTACGATAGCTCTTCCTTACATAACTGACAGCTAACGTGTATCATCCGCAGTCGGTAAAACTGCCAAAGAGGTCGCATTCATTCAGTCACCACAACGTCTTTTGTTTATTGAGCAGACTTTTACTTTTGGCAACAATTTGTACTTGAACATATTTAAATTTTAAATACAATAACTTTTGTGCTGAATACGTAATTAAATGTTAGGTATGGTAAAACAGTATTAAAATTGCATTTATTTCGGTTGGGTCATGTATTGTTATTCGTCTCGTGTCCTAAATCTTGTGTAGTAAATTAATAAAACTTAGTGAAAATTCAATATAACACAGTATTGGAAGATCAAACATTTAATACCCAAGTAAATTAAACAAACAATAAGTGAATAAACTGTGAATAAATTGTTTCAATTTAAATTGATGGAATTCCGTGAGAGATAAAAAATGAATATGATAATTTGGATAAAATAAATTATTTAGAAATCCCAATTCTCATGATTGAGTAATTTAGAAACGTTCAAGCACATCTAATTGAATTTGATGCTACTATGCAAATAATTAAACACGGTCACAACAAAATTATCTAAAATGTTGGGAGAGCTAGAAACTGAAGATCATCATACCTTTGAATAGGTTTTTGTTCATCGGTGGAAAAGGTAATGATGTAGATGGCAACAATCATTGGTTGCCAAATTAGAGAAAGTATGACTTTGTAGTTTAATCCAATTTTATTTGCAGACTGATTGCAGTATTTCTTTCGATGCAAGATGAAATCGACATTAAAAAAGTATCATGAGTAATTTCTACTGCAATGGTTTGTAATTTTATTTATCAAAATATGATGAAGACATTTTTTGTGACTTACCAATAAGTATTAACTTAAAATAATCATTTTCATATCATATGATTGAACAAAAAACGGGATCGCGTTTAAAATTCTTATAATTTTACTGACAAAACTTTTTTTCATCATCCAGGCACTGTTGGGTGACCGCCGAATTATGTTAGGGACATTGGTTCTTTTGCCACATAATCAAGAAATTAGTGTGATATATTTGAATTTCTTTTTTCAGAAATGATAGTGATGTCTTCAGTAGTAGATGCTGTTTCAGAGGAGCCGATGCCGATGCCCTCAGAAGAGCTATTGTATCGTTATTTTGACCTAGTCAATGAATTGTGGTAAGAGTAAGTTCTAGTCTTCCTGCCTATTGGCACTGTTTCTCTACTTAAGCTTCATTTCGCTTTGCATTCTTGAAGACAGTTTAGAGGCGTTCAGTGGGGTTGCGTTTCAAACATATTGTTGAGTATTTATTAACTATTGGGATCGTTTATTTTAAAAGTAATGAAACTAATTTTTTAGAATGGAAAGTTTATAAATTAAACTCTGTTCATTGAGCAATTTGGATTCTTCTTTTGGCTATGTATTATTATAGCAATTCTTCTCTTGTCTTCTCTTCTTATTAGTATCGTCTTCTGGCAGGCTCGCACACATATTCTCTTTTGGCACTCTCAAGCAGAACAGATTTCCTGACATTGTCGCAAAGTGTTCTGCAACTGTAAAACTGTATTATAGATTATGAACATCCTGCATCTCGCCGTCCAAGTGGTATTTATACCAAGTGGTTTTGGAAAGTAAGCAATCAATCATTAATTGCACCGAGATCAACGATTGATCGACAAAACTCTTTTGCTACTGCGTACCTTTTACTTTTCGTTTTATTTGTTATTAGCCGACTCCTAACCTGAATATATATTTAAATTGATTCAATTCTTTCACAAGTAGCCTTTTTGATTCTCATTGTAGTCCTTGATTTCTAAAACAATATTTTTGTCTTTACCTTGAGCCTATTTTCAATCCTGTTATTATGCTTATTACCTACAAACGTTTGGCATTCATTGGTCCGTTTCCATGCCCAAAAACCGCAGCGACGTCCTCACCTCATTTACATAAGACTTTCCCTTTCAAACGGAAATAGACGTTTTACATGACGAAATAACTCAAAACACTTGACAGACAAATAACTGTGTATGTAATTTTGTAATTCACCTAATAATGTTCAGTTCGATGGCTATTGCAATATCACTCTGAACTTAAGAAAGATTGCAACTATTTTCAATTTCGTATTTTCCCATACTTTGAGGAAACAATCTTCTTTCATTGTTTGGCTATCTCAATTTTTCCCAAATTATTTGTCTCTCTAATTTTTTCCGGGTTAAATGAGGCAATAATAAGGAAGAACGCATTGCAACATACGATATTTCGCTAAGTTACATTACACTGCTTGATTACTTCTAAACACCTCGTTACTTTAGAATGTTTTTTAAGCGTGCTTTTGCACTTTCCAACGTTTTTTCTAAACTATATTTGCAATAGAAGTTATCTTCAAAACTACTGACCTGGATAAATTCCGAGATAAATATAGAATAGCTAAATGTCAACAAAAGACCTATTTAGAAACTTAGTATCTCTTTTCAAAGATCAGGGAAGTGCAAGATGTAATAGTGTAATATTCCGTAACATTTAAGGAAGGCATACAATGCCCGTAACAGTCGCTAAGATTTAGTAAGGCGCGCCTTTGGGCGCCTTTCAGTGAAAGTGTATTATGTCACGGATCCAGCCGGGCCGGTTGTAAGTGGAACTGTATGATCATAATATATGATACATAAGTGCCACGTGAATACTCTCAAGTTATCAGATCCTTTACATTACATTCCGCCTATGCAACACTTCTTGCAACTTCGGAAAATGATACATTAGACTGACGGCAACATAATGGTGCAACATAGTATCACTTCAGTGAGACATGATTGTTTCACAATATTATACATTGTGTAGTGGTGTGAATTAAAATCTTGATACTAAATTAATCAAGTTAATATGACCAATTAGGCGTTTGTTGAATCATATCTAAGCACTGCTGGGAATTTGATAGTGTTGTACAAATTAATTATTAAAACATTGTTTTTCGACCTAGTTAGGTAAGTACTGATGACATAGAGCTTATGTCATCATCAATAAAAATCCCATAGATATTTGTTATTGAACAACGGGATTTTATACACATAATATTATGATGTAATTTTATTTAATTACATCATCATCATCAACCTCTTGTCGCTATTCAAATTTATTTGAATTCGGTGTAACATGTATGTTTCTTCCATACTTCTCTATAGTCGTCATCTCATTTTATTTTGTACTTTAAATTTACAAACACATTTTGCTTATAATTATATTTTTATATTTAATTCCGCTTTTCAATGAATAAAATTTAATATTTAACCTAAATATTACGTAATAAATTAACTCTAGATAGTGCTTATTCATAACCGTAAAAAATAAAAAATAAAAATAATCAATCATCAACACAGTAATTGCATAACGCCTTTCAAACAACATTAACTTGAATGTCTAAAAAGTTAAGCTCTTTTCGTCTAACCGACCGTTTTGCGACTAAACAGATTATGCAATAATGAGCAAAGAAAAAAATTGCCGACATAGGTGTCTGACAGACCATCTATCATTTTTGTTAAATTTTAACTGTATCGTCACAGGATGTTACATTAAACGTTTAAGGTTCTTGCGTTACTTGACAAATTATAGAGAAATGTAGGATACATAATACCTTTGTTAAATGTTTTAGTTGCTGTGGTGAAACAACTTTGCTAATATCGGTTTTAATGAAATATGATGCATGAGTAGATTTTTAGTACAAATAAGTGCACAGCACTTATAAGTGAGCAATTGTACCACAGTGTACCCATGTCCTTTTAATTAAATTATTAATAATAATAAGAAAATTCGAATGCAACTCTTGTAAGGCAATACCATTTTTTAAAGAATACTTAGATTTTGGAACTTTTACATTTTATAGACAATCAGTGCTCTAATTCGCCAAATCTCTTCGTACATTCAAACCACGACCTCGCCATTGACATTTCATTTCGTAGACTGTGTAGTCTACGAAATGAAATGTGTTGTTTTGCGCGTGAGTGTTCACGCGCAAAACGATATATTCCCGAAGTCAGCGACCTTCCGTGGTCACGGGCGTAAGAATCGAGCCCACAGAACTAGATCTACGACATTCTGTACAACTTTCAAGCCATGTAGGGCTTGACATTTTACAATAATCGACTGTTGACGCAAATCAGTCATCACTTTCATGCATCACGTATAAAACTAGCTAGACTGTGAGAGGGGAACATCACGCGGTGTATGGATGTGATCTGTTCATGTGTGACGTAACTGAGAACTTCTCTAATCAAATCACCACAGTTCGGTAGTAGTTATAGGTCGATTTTCTGTATCCCAGTCTATTTTTCAATACAAACATAGTCTCTGTTGATGTGTAGGATATCTTTAATATTGTCCTTACTGTTCGGTGATCACTAATAACAATAACATAGTTTCCGTGATTATTTCTCAATATTTCATAACAGGATAACAGTAACAGGTGATGACCAATTTGACTCTTATTGTCAAGTATATTGTCTGGTTGTTTTTACTATATGCGCAATTTAAAGATTACAAAATAATACGCTTGTTTTCCGCGAAAAATTAAGCAGAGAGGTAACTACCTAATAGTGCAGCCACATTTTGCCATTTTTGTTTAAACAAAACTGGCAAAAGGGATTTAAGTCCCATGCAACAAGGGGCGAGCCAACGCGAAGTTAAAGATCTTTATAATTCATAATAAGATAGTATGCGGTAATAATAAACCTTTTACATATTCATGTCTATGACATTAATAACATTGAAGTGAAAACTAAGCATGGAAATGCTTAGTTTTCTTAGAAATTAATGAGTATACGGAAGTATAGTCATTAATTTTATTCAAAAATATTTATACAGACGTGTGTTTTGGCTATTTAATTGCCCATTCCAGTGAGAGTTAGTTTGCGGATCTACTAATATTTTATTAATTATCATTTTATAGTGGACACCTGACATAATTAAGACGTACCTATGAGGATAATTAAATTATTATTTACGATAGTATTATTCATACGTAATAGTGGATGAATTGTTATTGCTTTTGGATAAACCATATGCGATAACAATTGCAGAGAGGAAAAAATATTTATATCTAGATAATTGTTTATAATCCAACTAATTCGCATTACAGTTGCTCAAATGTGTTTGTAATTAAAGATCCTGGTTCTTTATTTAGGAATCTGTGGCAATGTAACGATGACCTAATAATCGGACAAGGACCCAGACACTAAAACGATTACAGATGGTGCCACACTCAAAATATGACGGAAAAAAACAATAAGCTATTGCGATTTACAGCATACGTTTTGTTTAAAGAAATTGTAACATGACAAATTACACTCATTACAGTTGTTACAAAAAAAAAACCTCTTTACCAAATCCTGTGGCAGACGACTCATCAATGACAAAGAATTTTGGAAAGAAATCCGAATCCATTGCTATTGTATTCTTGTCACGTTGTTGCATAACTCTTACCCAAGTGCAATTGCTGCTGCAGTGTCAGAGAAAAATGTCGTTACTTGTTTTTTATTAGGATTGTTAGTGAACTCATCGGATGTAACATGTTGCGTCATTTTACTGCAATATAAACTTTGAGTTGCGAAATTAAATCGGTCATCATTATTTTGTGCGTCGTAAAAATAAATAGAATGTGACTGCTTATTTTTTATTACAAGCCACCGATGGAGACGGCTTCACAATTTTTATGGTAGTTTTAATTAACTAGTGTTGAAATTTACTTCGATTCTCTGTTATTAGTTAAGTAGTTAGATTGAATCGCCCAGTTCCAGAGATTTTATGAACCGACTTATGCTCAGATTGGTATACGCTTCGACTGGCAATAATTATCAGTTTGTGAAATTGTCAAATTTCAGGGCAAGGCAGGGTCTTTATTCATGTAGATAATTAATATCTTCCATCCAAGTCCAGACCATTATGTCCAAGTCTCCTCTTGATGCTTTTGAGGATATGCAAGTCCATAAGTCTTTGACTCCATATTGACCAATTTATGAGAGAATTAGTTAACCAGTTAACTAACTTTAGCTGTCCATCCACAAACATGTCACGTCTTTTGATTATGACATCCTTAGGAAGAGATACGACTGTGAAGTCTTAGCTTACATATCAAGTCTTTAATGAAGCATACTTACAATGTAATGAATATAGTACCTACACTTACGTAATTATACTCATTGGGTATCTATACTCAGTTTAAAGCAACCTCTTTGAACTAGGAACCAGCAAACATTATGCAAATAGCTATTATAGAAAATTTTCTCTAGACACTACACGTAATTGGGTTTTATAATTTGAGCTACGTAAGTTGCATGTGAAAGTTTCATCAAGGATCCTTACAGTAGGTATAATAAAATTATCACTGAGGTTAAGACGTAAGTTTACGTTTCATTAAAATTTGCCTGTTGAGGTCAGATTGGGAACGAAGCTAAGTTCGTGTAGCTTCACCCATGTAGGTAGCTACTGTGTATTTGCATACATCGCGAACTACAAATCGAACTATGAAAAGGTGCGGTAGGTATTTGGGTGAACTTTATGGGTGGCTTAGCTTTGTTTCCGGTGTGGCTTACGCTTAGGAAATAACAGAGTGATCTCCAAATTGTAAAAGGAAATAAAAACTAAAGACCGTAGATCTAGTATTTACACGAGCAAGTTATCACGTGCGCCAAAGTTCAAAGGCTTATTATTTCACAAATAGAAGCTATGAATCAGTGGGACATTGTTAAAGTTCACGCGAAAGGCGTCTCATATTTCATTTTTAGAATTAAATATATAAAGCCGTTTCAGTGGTTTTCCTCTCAACAAATACGTGATGAGGTAGGGTTCCTACATGGGTATATTTCTGGGGACATAATACCTTCCATAAGTAGAGGTAAAGTTCCACCTACATAAACAACTTTCGGAAAGTAGGTAGGAACCTACCACAGTTATCATTCTAGTTTCGAGGTATTTTATTTGTAGAGCTATCTTCGGAACAAAGATAATCAAAACATCCGCATTCAATTGAGATGCTGATAGTAAGACAGCCGACGAAACGGCACTTAATTTTAAAAAGCGACGCACCGTACCGTTACACATTGTCCTACTAAATAATGAAGATACAAAAATAAATTATACTTAGTCGTTATGTCTGTAATGTAACATTCCACTACGAAAACAAAGTCTTTGACTTTCTGAGGGACAGACAGTCAGTGTCCTGTAACAACTGAAAACTTCTACAAAGGATCATGCGCGAATCAATTTATGCCGCAGTTGTCATTTTGGTGTTAACAGCTACAACTGAGACTGAGACTAAAATGAAATAACAATATACACCTACTGCCAGTGCATTTTAGTCTTTTTGTATCATTTAGGGTATTGTTAATTTTTCTTCTTTTAGATTTTAATTGTTGCAATTATGAAAATTACCTAGAGCATACAATATATTGCTAATTAAATTGTGTCCAGCATTCGATTCCTCATAGGGCAAGGAAAGTCTCTTATCTAGGTACGTTCTCTGAGAATGATGTAGTGAAAGTAGAGTGGGGTAAGGTACATAAATAAATAAAGGTGACCATGTGATAGGTCCCAGTATTTTAATTCCAATTTACTGTAACAGGGTAGTAATTTTGGTGTACAATAAAGCATATTCTATCTATCCATCTATCAGACCCCCATAGGTGTTAAGATACTAACTAAAAGTAGGTAAGTACGTGAAAACTTATTTACTACTATCCTTACTATTGTGAAAATTTCTTCGTCCTTTTTCGATTTTTGATATCTATTACTGCAACAGATTTAATCATTGATACCTTGGTTTCTCCGCTCATCTTACCAGTAAAGCACAATAGCAAACCTTCTACTTGAATACGGAAATGCCTTCACATTTTCCTATTAAATAAAATCCCGGGAAAAGCACATCCAATTAATATAAAATTCACTTCAAATGTTTTTAAAGAAACACCACACGACACGGTCATTCCCTATGATTTCATGACCAATTGATTCTGTTGGTGGCTTTAATAGAATCAATTGGTTATTGATTTAGACAGACACGCATTTTTTTCAAATTACTTTTATGCATAGCAGTATTTTCAAAAGCAACAATGAAATAGGGTTATCTACAACTCTACGCCAGATCGCCAGTTGATGGGACTAGCAGTTATTTTTTAAATACTGATACTATCTGAAGGGGAAAATGCAGTGGTGCATATCATTATGATACTAGATCATAAGATGCTTGCGAACTGAAACTGGTCTGAGTACGGAAACTAATAGAGCCATCGGCGAATAAAATAGAAAAATCTTTGTCATTGGAGAATCGATGGAAGAATTTATCCATTATCTTGTATTTCAGCATCAATAAAAAATTCGGACCAATCATTATCTAACTAAATTACATTCATTTTAGGATACCACGAACCGCAACCACAGCCTCTTCGAGACGTACCACACTTTTACAACCGTTTAGGTACTATATGATGGAAGTTTTGTATACTTGGCGAGACGACTCCTCGTTGTAGTATAGTTTGAAATAATGCTAAGTGTAGTTACATAGCGTAGCATCATAAATATGGTCGTAAAAGTAGCTTTAAAGTTAACAAATAGGCACTGTTGAAATGTATTTAAGTACTTTATAGTGTAGAAGCTTTAGAAGTTGCTTTTTATGAGTTAACAACCAGGCGCGGTCCGAGAGGGGGGTTCTAGGGGTCATGACCTCCCCCAAAGACAGTTATGCTGTCGAAACCCTGAACGATTTGCCAGTCTTACTATCTTAAAATTGTTCTCACTTGAGCCACGGAGACTCCGATGGACATTTGCAAAAAGATTATAACCCGGGACATCATTCTGATCAACAGCGCTTGCGACTACTAGACCAAAGAGGATTTACCTTCCTAAAAATATTCTTCAGTACTCATGGTGACCCCCCCCAAAATGTTAGCTGCGACCGCGCCTGTTAACAACGCCATGGTATACATGACTTGGTTCATGACCTATAAAAGAGATACATACTTTATTTTCAAGACTAAGCAGAAATTATATGTTACTGTTAAATAAATCAGCAATAGTTGAAGTTTCAGAAGAGTTAAAATCCATAAACATTGAATAATTAAACATAATTTATGTATTTATTTTGAATAGCACATCATAAACTAATATCATTCCGACAGCACCATCAACACTAACGACATACCACCTAAGACCAACACATTTTTGAGACAGGCCGGAATAAACTGAACGGCGTCCACGCCGGCCTCGTCATACTGACCCCGCTGGGCGAAGTGGCGCCGAGCGACAGCCTGCACACGGCGCACTCCGAGCACAGCGACCACACGCCCCTCGACCCGCCCCCCTCCATCCTCAACACTGTCTACAGCGCCTTTAAGAACGCCTTCTCTTCCACCGTCCCGTCTCTTATTGAATCTTCTCATGATGTTGCTCCTTCGTACGACGCTCCTTCGTACCCAGCCCCTGCATATCCACCCTCCTACGCCGAAGAACCGACCGCTCCCGCAGCACCGGTCTCCTACCAACCTCCTCCTCCCCCACAACCCTTCCCAACCTTCAGGCCCATGTCGTGGGGAGCAGTCAACTCATACGGTCAACCTGCCGCCGCAGATTATTACTCTGATTACGACCCTAGAGTGCCCGCTCCAAGCTTTGACTACGCGGCACCCAAACGCTCAGTGGCACCCAAACGCTCAGTAGCCCCCACAATTAAAACGACAGGCTTAACGTCAGAAAAAATACAGAAAATCAACCATAACTTAAAAAAAGTCACAGATTACATGAACAAACAACAAAGATCCTCTGAATCGTTCAAGTTAGCCGATCTAGATGCCTACCGGGAAATGTTGATGAAACGCGAAATCCCATTCTTGCCCACCCCTGTAGTTTCTGACAATGAGCTTGGCGTGCTCCCCGCGGAAATCCTCGACCCTATCACCACCACTACCACCAACACTAGCACCACCACCACATCTACCACAACTACAACCACAGAAAAGCCACAGACTACGACAGAACAGAACAGAAGACAAGACGTGAAATACTTTCTACGAGGCAACAAGATTGTTCAAGTGCGATAACCCTGACTCTTGACTGACTGAAGGTATGTGACGATGACTGACGCCTCCGCTCTAAAGACTGTGACTATCTCCTCTTGACTATGAATGGCTAGTCTTCTGTACCAAGTCACAACACTCAACGACTACATGACTAACTTTCTCGTTACATCATTTCACGTGCATGTAGTATTTGTTTCAACAACCGCTTACAAAAGTCAATATCTGTCGAATAAATAGTTTTATTTCTTCAATTAAGATATATATAAGTTGGTACACTGATAAATATAATGTTAATTTGTTATTACCTAAGACTTGCATATGTGCAAAAAATATCAGCTCTACAGCTCGATTTAGCAGTACCTATGTGAAAATATAAACGTAGTGAGTTCTTGAGAAATTCAAAGCGATTAGATACAAGCTCTAAGCTGCATAATAAATCATCTTAATAACTTCTTCACGTTTTGACAGATATTGACATTACTTTCATAGCAATCTAAGTAGAAAGTAGATTTTATACAAAAAGCCTTTCAGTTCTATGTATTTCAGACACTGTAGTTGTAAATACAAACGCCAACTGATTGCTAACTGGTTTAATAATTTATTTTATTTTTATGTTCCAGATTTCCCTGCCCAGCATACATTGCTCCATGCTGAGGAGCTGCAGCATTATTACCATCACTAATGATTATTTTTCATAATAATTGTTTGATGGTAACTACGTTACTTTTAAGCTGATGTTCTTTTAATAACTCATATTTACTAAGCCAAAAACATTGAAAAAGTTGCAATTCATCTCGAAGACTGCTTCGTTTCATAACAAGGTTTTAAAAGCCAGGGTTTTTTTTTAGCTAATAATGTTTGGTACATTATTTAATGAAATAATTTAGTGAAATGATTATCAGTGATGAAAATGTTAGTGACAATAATAATACGAGGAATACCAAAAATATTTGTAAACGATCTGAAAACAGACGTCGAGTGAAATAACCCAAATCGAAATACTAAAAAACTTTTGGAAAACTTTTGCAAATTCAGTACTGAATGCAAAATTATTCATCTACATAAAATAAACGCACTGAGCAGCTGGTCTGGGATACAGATTGAATGCCACAGCTGGGCTGTGCTTCTATCTTTGGATTTGTCTGTAGTGATTATATTCCTAACTGTGAGCCTAGTCAGGTTACTCAGTGCGGTTCTAATTTACTTTAGTAGGTCTTAGAAAGTTTAAACAGGAGACAGCTTACTGAACTTTATGACTAAATTAACTATTTGGGCTGAATCGAGCTTCTAGCTATTGTACATCAACAGTTCCTTAGCTCCAGATTCGGCAAACATTCAAATAATTGTATGAAACCTGCCAATATTAAGTACATTTAATCATATATCTTCTACGTGTGTCTATTACAATCATTTCCTATTCAGGAGCCATAAAGTAAATTCGCTGCCTTCCCGTTTATATGCTGTAAGATAATAATTGTACATTATTTGCAGTATTAAAGTAGGCAATTTGAAAAATAATGTAAAGTACACTTTCATACCTACTAGTACCACTTTTGTACTTAATTTATAAAGCCACACTTGAACAATTGGTATTACCTATAAGTATGGAGGAAGATTAAAATTTATTTTGTAAATAATGCTCAAATAAGTAATATTTAGATACTATTTATATTTTAAATAATGTAAGAAATATAATTACTATTTTTGTAAATAAATGATGAAGGGTGTGTGATAGTTAATCGGTGTTTTGTGAACCTACATACAATCACTCTTTCCAAATTCTGAGACGTGATCCTAAGTCGCTCAAATTACAGCACATTCTAGTATTTATACTTTTCCAGTGCACGTGTCAGTAGGGAGAACAATAAGATAAGCTACTCTTGGTCAAGATAAAGCGAATAAAGACCTCACCTCAATTTCCTTTCCCAATGTAGCGATGACGACGGTCAAATTTAGTATTTTCTTTTCAAAACAAAGGAGTAATTTTCAGCTGACTTTTGCTCTTCCATACATATTTATCTATTCATCATCTGAGTAGCCTTTGCCCATCTAAGTTGGGTTCGGCTTCGAGTCCAATCGGATGCAGCTGAATACAGTATTTTACATGCAGTAACTGCCAATCTGACCTCCAAACCCAGATAATATGATCAAGCTGCTTTTAACTAAGGGGTGGTTAGAGTGGTTGCCGGATTTTTATGCTTCTGACTACCCGACTACCCGTAACGACTTTTAAAGATCCAAGAGTGACAATCGAGGCCTGATATGTAAGATGGTCACCCATCCAAGGACCAATCGCAACAAGCGTAGTTTAACCTGATCGATGGACCGGTGCGGCTGTAATTACTTAGCCACGAACCCCTCATCATGTTTACCCATTACTGACCGACCGCTTAAAGCTTCTAGACATAATGTTGAGTTCAAACCTCAACTTCAAAACGTTAAACCGTAAAATACAATATTTCTGAACCAGATTTTTAAAGGCATTATAGAGTATAGATTATGGAGTAAAACTTCTATTTAAGCCTGCTGCTGCGCTAGGTACTCACATGACACTTACAATCTGAATTAACGTCGGCATAATACAAAACGCCTGGAGGATAAGTGATAGTTAAATGTACTGCTTAGACACATACGTAAGTCAGTACCTACCTAACGAACTAATTACCTACTATATTATAGCAGCTATCTAGGCTATCAATCGTGATCATGGCCGTGTTCTGATTCCTTCAAATATAATTTCATACTTAAATAACTGTGTAGATATCAATATCTTCCAGGAACTACAGTTAAGGGCCTTGGTCCGGTTTAGTGCCGTAAAACGGTCACTTTATGAACATATCTTCTCATTAACGACTTGGTTTGAAGATTTAAAAAAAATATATTTTTGCTATAGATTCATGTACATAATTTTTACAAGAGCACTTTTTTCGTAGGGTTATAACCTTTGCTGTAAAAAAATATTTACGACAACCCAATTTTTTGCCTTATATTTCATACTCCTACTAAACAGCTTTGTTATTTGGAAATATTTTTACACATAAAAATAAACGGTTATAGGCACTACGATTTTACAATAAAATATTGTAAATTAATCAAAAATTTGCAAAGAAATACCCCCATTTTAAGCCGTCAAGGGTAGAGGGGCTCTGCGCAGGCGCGGGCTGCAGTCGTGCATTAGCATTCAGACGGAAGGGCTGTGTCGCTCGCTGCTCCGCTCCAGCTATCGACCGACTACGCGCGACGTGTGTGTTAGTGTAAATACTTACGAACGTATTGTAACAGTGTGTGTTTATAGACTAGCTCCTTGCAGAGGAGTCGATTTGTTTGTGCGCGAGGCGCGTGGACGCTTTATTAGTGGTGGCATTTCTAAATACTTTTTTGTGTATATATTTTATTGTGTGAACTGTAACATAGTTTGTATTTAAATAAATATGCCCAGGCAAAGAAAGTGTTTAATTTATTAGCGATTATCCTACAGTTATTGACTATTTCTGTTTTGTTGTAATTTTTAATTTTTAGTGTCTCCTAACCAAAACTGTGCGTTACAAAAACATTCTTTTTTTTTAATTATGTTAATATTTCTCATGTAAGTGAAATTTGTTTTTTAAGGGAAATAAAGATATCTCTAACCCGAAAAGTTGTCTTTCTTTAATCAATCACATACCTGCATGTTTAAAGAAATATGTCCGTATAAACATCAAATAGTTGCGTCTTTCTAAAGTATCAGCCATTGATCCACCATTCGGTACCTTTTACAGTCGTAGGCAAAAATACCGACTTTCGTCCGTCTCTGCATAATCTTTGGTCGTTGTTTTAGTTTAGCGCGCCGCCGCCACTCGTTACGTGTGTGCGGGTGTATGGAGCTTAGCTCCGCCCATATGCTCAAGGTTAACGAGGATACTATACACCTTAATTGGTAGCGTGCTCTGACACGGCGATCGTTATTGTGATAGAACGCAGCCATCCGGTATTATGGAGGAAATTAACCATGATCACGAATTAATAAACCAGCGTGGTGGCTTACTTCCTAGCAGCAGATTGAATTTATGATAAATATCTTGAGACGTGACTTAGCTACTGAATTACTAAAATAAAGTACGAGTGGAACAGCAATAAAAAAAAAATTACAAAAAATTTCAACGCAGCGGAATGAAATGAAATGTTTATTTATATGTAAATATATCTTTTAAGACACTTTTACACGTCAATATTTTGTTGGTCAATATTAAAAAAGAAACCCCACAGACAGTACGCATGCATCAGTCATAGTGCTGCTTAAACCTGTTTTAGGGAGCTCATCGAACCGCCACAAGACACTACTAGATACAGGACATTACTGTAGGCCATATACAAAATATTTGAAACCACCAGACAACTGACCCACTCAATCAAGCCCGCATGGTACTCAATTTCAGTCAGTTCTCTCTTTAAATTTCATCAAAAATATCACAATGATATGTTTTCATAAGTTATGACAGTAAGTCTGTTGCTTGGGGGTACATTAGAGTAGCTTAATTAATTCCAAGCTTTTTTACCATTCATGTAATCTTTAACTTTATAGAAACCTTTTTGACAGAAAGTAATACTTAAGAACACAGCGGTGAACACCAGTTCAAATTCTGCCCATTTACTAGACCATTCGATCGCGTCGATGTGTCTGCCACCTTATATTATTTCTTTTATTGCCTGTCGTTTGGAAAAACAAAATTTCGCAATAATCTCGTATTTAAAATCAGTCTGGGTTACTTCTGTAACAATTCTGAAGTATCTTTCATTCTCCTCCTTTAGGAAAAATAACAATGCCAAGAGATTATTGGCTGAAAGTTGGTTAAACAAAATGTAGGCAGGTGAAGCAAAACAACAGTTACCCACTTTTGCTTTACATCTGTTTGTAGGCGCTACTAGTATGAGTATTGTTATCTATTTTGTGGCGCTAGCCACAAAGTTTAAATGCGCACTCACCTACTCCCAAATCATCTGCCTAGCTTTTTCCCAAAATATGTTGGGGTCGGCTTCCAGTCTAACCGGATGCAGCTGAATACCAGTATTTTACATCGAACTACTCCTTATCTGCCTATCACCACGTACCAACGAATGGCAATATTTTGTTACTCTTACTACGACCTACTGATGGTCCGATGTCCCAAAACAAATAAAAAATCTATTAGGTGCATAGCTATATCTTAACTTGATGCTGATGTTATTGCAACGAAAGTACCTAGTAAAAACGATTATTTTCAAATACCTAAACAATGTTTTTGTGATCACTAAACACCACTTAAAATACATTCAAAGGAATAATTGTAAGCTTTCCATTTACTGTTGTTCTAAGAAATCACTAAGTAAAATGGTGCTTTCATTGCATTTTGACGTTCAGTTATCACAAAATCTTACAAGAAAATAACAATCAAGCCTCTTATTTCCTGGGTACGCCACAATTGCGGCGGTAAGTCCCCTCTTTGAGGAGTGGATAGAGAGGCGCTACGGCGTCCTCACCTTCCGCTTGACGCAGGTCCTCACCGGGCATGGGTGCTTCGGTGGGTTCCTGTTCAGGATAAAGCGGGAGGAAACGCCCGGGTGATTCCATTGCGAGGATCGTCTGGAGGACACGGTGGAGCATACGATGGAGGTGTGCCCTGCCTGGGCGAAGCACCGCCGTGTCCTCGTGGAGGCGATCGGCGGCGGTGACCTCTCGCATCCAGCCCTGGTGCGAGCCATGGTACGGAGCGAGAGGGCATGGGAAGCCGTCACCTCCTGCGTAGCAGAAGTGCTCGCGAAGGAGTACGCGGGGCGCGTGAGGGAGTGGCAGTCTCTGCGCCCTCACGTCCCTAGATGCCGCAGGAGGAGACGCCCCGGGCGTCGGGAGTCGATAGCGGACTCCCGGCCACCGTAGGTGCGAGCTTGCGGGCGGCGAGCAATGGGTAGCTCGCCGCCCGGTAAGGACCAGGCTCGGGTCGACGGCGCGTAGTATTCCACGCGCGCCTCAAAGAGATGTCAGCAGCACTGAAAGGGTCCGCCAGGACCGATGCCTGCCAGGGTCGCGAGATTCGTTCGAAAAAGTTACCTTGGCCCTGGCACATGGGCAACTGAAGGAACACAGGTGGGTTGTAGTCAGTAAAAGTCTGACACGCCCTCCCGCTCCGCCCAGAGCGGGAGAAGTAATTTGATGATTGCCCATCCAAAAAAGAAAAAGCCCCTTATTTCCTGCAGAAACTTCATCTGAATTAGCTCCATCCACGGTTAACACCTTCACAATGGTACCTACTTAATAACGGAAGAGGAACACTATGAAACTAAATAAAACTCCATAAGTTTACATAAGGTTGAGCACTCGCCTTCCTGGTGCGTCGAGCTTCATTACGCTCACTTTCAGAATGATTGAAGTGCTGGAGCAGCAATTAAAGTACCTAGGTTGGTGACCTTAGGATCCATTAATACTTTCTTTAGGAGTTCGAACTGATAGGGAAATTTATTAAGGAAAGCCCCTGTGAAAAATATATTTGAACCTCCCGCTTTGGGAACAATTTTAATTTATAAAAGAGCCCTAATAGGCAGCAAGTATATTGATAAAATGCTTCTAATAATGGAATAAACATTTTTATTTATTATGTATTGCTAAAGAACGGCTTGTGACTTAGATATAACAGCCGCACGGGTCAATCGATTAGGTTAAGCTACGTATGCCGTGGTTGATCCGTGGGCACGTAACGACGATGGGACCATCGTTACATACCAAGACCACTCCGTGCCTCGGAAAACACGTTAAGCCGTTGATTCAGGCCGTCATTCGTAGATATTAGACAATTGTTACGGTTTTCAGAAGCCCAAAAGTCTTACAGTCAGTCTTACTAAAGGGTATCGTATTACCCAGTAACTGGGTTGTGGAGGTCAGTTAGGCAGAGGTAGTCGCTCCATGTAAAATTCTGTTATTCCGCTGCTTCTGGTTTGGAAGCCGACTCCAACTCAGTTGGTGAAACGAGCAGATTGATATTTATGTATTGTTAAATATTCGCTGAACATTTAGATATGTCGGGAGCCTTAGAGCCATAAATTATGTTAAGTTATGCGACAAATTACCACAAACGACCGCTTTTGTAGGGTTTAATCAACGCCTTTTGGACATGAACACGGTTAGCTAGCTGCAGACAGGTTGCCACTCCGAACACTGCCACAAATCATTACCATCAAATAACTTTTCCAGCGGCACGGAAGTTGTAAAAGCTGTCTGGTGAAGGGAAGCATTGAATACGTGGTTTATAATATTTCCTTATACTACAACTATGCGCTTTATCGATTCCTCTTAAACCATTGCCAAGTGGAAAGAAAGTATCTTCAGATATAAACAGAAACTGAATGATGAGTAATCTATATATATAAAAATGAATCCCTATTTCCCTTGGTCACGCCATCACGCGTGAACGGCTGGACCGATTTCCCTTTTTTTTTTTGTTGTGTTTGTAATTGTCAGGAGAAGGTTCTTATGAAAGAAAAAAATTAAAAAATTGCGCGGAAAATTAGAAAATTTAAGAACACTTATTTAAGAATACCTAACAACCATATAATAGGACAATGTAAACTATTTTAATGCAACATTATGACATTTGACATAGAATTGACAGAATGCGTGCTCAAATATCATCAAAGAGACAGGACAACGTCTGTCGGGTCAGCTAGTAAAGCAATAAATAATCCAGATGGCATGTCATGAATTAATATGCAAAGGTAACAGGCAGTGCAGATACCTGACCGTGACATTCATCTGGGGCTTTCACGACTCCTTAGTGCCAAGTAAGCCAATTAAAGTATAAAAAATTGTGTAGGATATTGTATGTGTACCTCTGCCTAACCCTTTAATGGTTACAGGCGCAATATTATGCTGTGTTATGTTTACTACAAAAACAATCTACAATTTAGATGGCAGTTGGTTAACTTTATAATTATAAAAAAAACAATAAACTATTTTAGTGTATTATATTTTGCAAGGGTGCAACATAGTACCTTTATCAAAAATATACAGAAATCATTTAAAAATAAAGACTACCATTTTATACAGCTTACTACTTACATATTTACAAAATGATGGCAAACGTACCTAACTGTAGTCAGGACAGAACTCATAATAAGAACAAAGGAAACTGAAAATAACTAAACAAGACTATTGTTTGTGTATTGTATCGTAGGATAGGACCGTAGGGTCCTTAAATGATCATAACACAATAGTTTGCTAAAGCTTGAGGCCCGAGGCCTGTGTCCCAGCAGTGGGAACAATTTAGGTAGATTATGTTGTTGCTAAAGCATATCTCCTGATGATCCTTCAGTATTACATTATATTTTCGGGATTTGTTAACTAATTTTGTTTAGTTCCCAGGCGACGCACCAGCTATAATTTATGACTGGTATCTATTCACCAGCTATAATTTATGACTGGTATCTATTCTAAACATGGCATTCTAAGTTTTTCCACAGGAATCACAACACTAGCTAGTTGGCCATAACATTTAAAAAAAACATCTGCATACTGACACTTACATACTTGCATCTCTGTCCACCCAATATCTAAAGAGTCGTAGGTACCTAAACTTGAACAACCTATGCGCAACAAAAGTAAAAACTAGTGTGAAAATACTGCGTCGCTGTCACCGGTCAACGGCGACGATTTCCAGTTGGCGTGCGCAAGAGTCGCTGACTCGCGCGCCGATGAAAAACGCGCTCTCTAATACATGGATGATATAATTTGTTAATACTTGGTTAATGTACTTCTTTTATTTTACATCGGTAATTCCTCCGTTAAACAAAAATGTACTACGTATGAAATCATAAAATCTTAATAAAGCATCAAATGTCTCGCTACCGTTATATCGCCTGCTGATAATAATCTTGTTTAATTTGACACAAACTGTTTATTACACACGAAGTTTAACTGCATGACTGAAATTGATATCAATGAAAAATGACTTCACGAGAAATTATTACTTATAAGTGTTCGATTTTATTTACGTTTTATAACGATTTTAGAAAGTGCATGTATTTTTAAGTAGGTATAGATGTTTTATAGCCATTTAGCGTACTACGGTAAAGTTCCATGAAATAAAAAAGTTTCTAAATAGTTCTATGTTCTATGTTATGGGGATTTGGTTTCCGCACTTAGTCCTTTGAGTGGACCATTGTACGTGGGCCATGGCGGCCGTCGGTGTTTACTCCAACCAGCCCACCTCCCTCCAGAAGTTTATCATGTCTCCTGGTCTGCTAAGAACGTCCGTGTATGATTTGGGTGTCCCGAGGGTATCTGTCCTAATCTGGGTGACGCCTGTACATTCGAAGAGTACATGCGCAACGGTTTCCTCAGCCTCCATGCAGGCCCTGCACAGGGGGCTGTCCGTTATGCCTATTGTGTGAAAGTGCTTGTTTAGCGGGCAGTGTCCTGTGATGGTGCCCGTCATCAGACGCAGACCATCCCTGTCCAGGCGTAGCAAACGTCTGGTTAGCCTGCCATCCGGGGATGGCATAGCTTCCCTGGACTGCCTGCAGCCTGGTGCCGAGGTCCACCAGGTCTCCGCTTGTGAGTGGGTAAATTCCTGCAGCCACCTGCGTAGCTGGTTAAAGGGGATGGGCACGATGGGCTCGGGGCCGCAGACTGACGCGCTGGATGCCTTTCTGGCCAGTTCGTCAGCAGCGTCGTTGCCTAGTGATCCACTGTGTCCTTTTATCCATTGCAGTGTCACTTTGTTGCGATTAGAAACTGTTACCCGTTCTAATGCGTTGTGACATTCTAGTGTAAGACTTGAGGTTATGTATCGTTTGGCTAGGGATTGGAGGACTGAAGCGCTGTCGGAGAGTATACGTATATGAGTGTCCGTAACTCTTCTGGCTTCTATGGCATATGCCGCCTGTATAATGCCCACGCATTCCGCCTGGTAGACGGTGTTGAACATTCCCAGCGGGCTGGATATTTTTATGTTAAGGTCGTGTGAGAAAACTCCGACTCCGGTCCCAGAGGTGGTCTTTGAGCCATCAGTGTAGACTCTAAGCTCTTCCGGGCCCGAGTGGTCGTTTTGTTCTTCTGTGAGTATAACGTTGTAGTGCTTTTGAAAGTAGTGTAGTTTTGGAGTTTTATCGCAGGGTGATGCCATCATTGGTTGTCGCTTGATCGCATCGTCCCTAATGCGTGAGTGCTTGACCCTCGAGTCATTGCTCAGGGTCCCTGCTATGTTCAGTCTTAGGGCAGCCAGGGCAGCCTCCTCCCGCACGATTAGGTGTAGAGGTGGTAGCCCGAGCATTACCTGTAGGGCAGCAGTGGGTGTAGTTCTCATGCAGCTAGTGATGGCTACACAAGCGAATCGTTGCACCTTTTCAAGGTCTTTTTGGGCTGTGCTCAGGTCTGTTCTGGGCCACCAGACTATTGAGCCGTATGTGATGATTGGTCGAATAACTGTGGTGTATAGCCAGTGGGTTACTTTGGGGCTGATTCCCCAATTCCTGCCAAGCATTCTCTTGCACTGCCACAGGGATATGCTGGCTTTTGTAGTTATGTAGTTGGTGTGTTTTGCCCAATTCAGCTGTTTGTCCAAAAATATGCCCAGGTATTTGGTTTCAGTTGAAAGGCTTAGGGTGGTGCCAAACAGTCGTGGCAGTTCGAGTTTCGCGAGTTTCCTCTTTTTTGTAAAGAGGATCATCTCGGTTTTTGTGGGGTTTACTGATAGTTGGTGTTTATTGCACCAGTCCTCTACTATTTTCAGGGCTTGGCGCATGAGGTGGCATAGGGTGTTTTCATGGGTGCCATTTATTATTATGGTTATGTCATCGGCGTAGCCTACGGTGAAGTAACCTTTATCGTTGAGTGTTTTGATGAGGCTGTCTACGACCAGGTTCCATAAAAGTGGCGAGAGGACGCCCCCTTGCGGGCAGCCTTTCGCCACTACCGCCCTTGTAGTGTCGTTTACTGTGACTTGTACAGCTCTCAATTTGAGCATGTTGGTGATCCATCCGCTCAAGGTCGGATTTATGTTGTGTCTGTCGAGGGCCATGCTGATACTATTGAACATAGTTTTGTCGAAAGCGCCTTCAATGTCAATGAAAACCGCCAGTGCTGAGCATTTGTGGTCCACTGCGCATTCAATTTTGGAGACCACGCTATGTAGCGCAGACTCTGTTGATCTGCCCGTGGAGTACGCGTGCTGTTGTTTGTGAAGGGGTTTTACCCGGAGAGGTCCGTCTCGGATATGTCTATCGCAGAGTCTCTCGAGGGTTTTTAGTAAGAAGGATGTGAGACTTATAGGCCTATAGGCCTTTGGTTGTGTATAGTCGGGTTTGCCTGGCTTGGGTATGAAAATGACTTTCACTTCGCGCCACGCTTGGGGTATGTATCTAAATGCAATGCAGGTCCGGTAGATCTCCACCAAGCATGGTATCAGGTGGTCAGCCCCCCATTGTAGGAGGGCTGGAAAGATGCCATCCAGCCCTGCAGATTTGTAGGGCTGAAAGGTGTCAATGGCCCACTTTATCTTTTCTTCTGTTACCATGCTTTGAGCCCTGGACCAATCTAGGTTCGTTGGGGTCCATTCTGGTTCAGCCTCCCACGTCCTGACCTCTTGGAGGTTACAGCCGGGGAAGTGGGTTTCCAGGAGGACCTTACTGGTTTCATGGTCACTTAATGTGTATGAGTTGTCGGGTTTTTTGAGCGCACCAAGGGTTCGATCCTGATCAGTCGAGAGGATTTTTCTTACCCTTGCGGCTTCGTTGTTGGTTTCGATGGATTCGCAGAATCTCCGCCATGCTGCCCTTCTGGCAGTTCTGATCTGCTTTTTGTATGTGTATTGGGTTTCTTTGTATTGCTCCCAGTCATCAGGGAGCCTAGTGTTTTTGGCCCTGTTGAATTGTTTGCGTAGTGTATCTCTGAGTTTACTAAGGTTGGCGTTCCACCAGGGATTTCTCTCGCTGTTGTTTTGTGGCACCCTTAGTTTGCAGCATGCATGATATGCTTCGATTAAGTATTCAGATAGTTTTGTCACGGTGTATTCCAGTTGTTCGGAAGTTTTTATGGTTACTCGTGATAGATGCCTAGCTAGTAAGGAGGCAAGGAGGCGTTTGTACTCGGGCACATTAGTGCGCCGCGGGTTACGCCTCGGTGCAGGTTCCCCAGTGTGAGTAGTTAGTGTGAATCGGATTCTTCTGTGGTCGGAGCAGGAAGGTTCATCCGAGACGTGCCAGTTTGTGATGAGTTTTGTCGCGCTTTCTGTAGCAAGCGTCAGGTCAATGATTGTTTGTCCTCGGACTGTGACCCAAGTGGGTTCAGAGCCTCTGTTAACAATGTTAAGGTTAGTAGAGAATAAATAGGTGGATAGTACCTCTCCTCGGGCGTTCGGCGAGTCGCTACCCCAGAGCGGGTGGTGGGCGTTAGAGTCGGTGCAGATGATCAGGTCCAGTTTGGCACGTTCGCAGTGCTGCACTAGGTCGGCCATCTCCTTTGGCGGGCAGTTAGCGTCCTCGCCTGGCATGTATACCGAGGCTAGTACGACGTCTGGAACGTTATCATCAGTCTGGAGCCTGACTGCTGTCAGGTCTCTGGAACAGAATTGTGTGAGTGGTGTGGTAGGGATGTCTTTGGGAATGTAGGCGCAGGTTCGTGGTTTGTCTGCGCCGTGTGTGTTGAGAATTAGCTTACCTCCGATGTTACTGAGGCCACAGATTCTGTTGTTCCTGATCCACGGCTCTTGGATCAGTGCGATGGTTCGGGGCTTTACCTCCAAAGCTCTGCGTAAGTTGGCCGTGGCAGTTTGGCTGTGTTGGAGGTTGGTCTGGATGACGTGTATGGGCGGTGACGGTGGTGGGGTGGAGTTAGTCGGAGCTGCATCCATCGGAAAGTCTCTCCTCTACCTCCACCCTGAGCTGGTCTTCGTGTAGGTCGCCCGGCGACGAGGCGAGTAATCGTTCGTTCCAGCCGGGTGATGAGGGCGGTAAGGTGTCGCTGTCATCCTCCATTGCTGCTCGGGCCATGACCAGCTCGAGTTGGGCAATGTCGGTGTCAGTTGTCTGTGTCAGTGGTTGTGCGGCTGTCTCGTCAGTGCTGTCGGTCTTGGTGACAGAGGGTAGGGTCGTGGGCCAAAAGCGCACGTATATCGACCCCAGGAGGTACGATATCCGTCGCTCCCGGGCTAGGACCCTATCAACTTCCTCCGGTGGTACACCTAGGGTCAGATACGTCCCGTAGTTGTCGCCACCGACGGTAGTTGCCCTGTACAAAGACCACCTGGCAATGTCGTACCAAGTGTTCTGACGGATCAGAACACTCTGGAGCTTGGCCACGTCACCTCTGTAACGAGGGACGAAGAGCGAGGCTCGGACACGGGTGGGCACGTCGGACTGTTTAAGTACGGTCAGTGTTAGGTCAGTGTCGGGGAGTCTAATTTTGGGTGCGGCTTGTGTCAGCCAGGTCAGGGCATTGTCGTCCTCACACCACATCTGCACGGTGCCTTCCGCTACCCGTGGGTACCCACGGAAGGCCGGGAGTGGTGTTGTCGGGTCGGTGTCCATTAGGAAGTCCTCTAGGGCCGTCTTTATGTGCTCGGCCTCTTCCTTGGTCAGGTCTCTGGAGGGGGGAGGGAAGCAGATTGCTACGGCCAGCCTCGCAGGGATGTCCTTCGTGGCCCGCGCGTAGGTTCTCTGCTCCCCCTGAGCAGAGTGGACCCTCACACGCTTGGCGTCCCCTTGGAACGTACTCGGCGAGGCCGTGTCGTCCGGGCGTCCTCTCTTCACCGGCCCTGTACCACTTGGTCCAGGCTGCGGCTTGGAGGGCCCTGGCAGGGTGTGTATCGCCGGCGGCGCCTGTGCGTGTGTTGGTCTAGACCGCCGCCCCCTCCTCGTCCTAGGTCCAGGTTGGTCGTCGGTCTTGTCGGAAGTTTGGGGTCGACTGGCGACCCTGGCGGATCCCGCCGCGTGCGGAGGCTGGTCGCGCTGGGTTTCCCCTGCACGGACTTGCCCTCGCCCGCTTTGATGCGCGTCCGGCCGCGTTTCGCTCGGGGTTGCCCCTGTGCGGACTGACGGCTGGTCGCGTGGCTCCACGCCCGGCCGCGTTTCGCTCGGGGTTTCCCCTGTGCGGACTGGCGGCTGGTCGTGTGGCTCCGCGTCCGGCCGTGTTTCGCTCGGGGTTTCCCCTGTGCGGACCGACGGCCGGTCGCGTGGCTCCGCGTCCGGACGCTTTTCGCTCGGGGTTTCCCCTGTGCGGACCGGCGTCTGGTCGCGTACTGCCTGTGCCCTTGCCTTTTTCTTTTCCCGGGCTGTGATTTTTCCGCGCTTGTTCAGCAGGCGTACTCCATCACCCGAGAAAGTTTTGGAGCTACCAGGCTCGCCATCCTTCCCCGTCCCTCTCTGTCTGTGTCGGTCAGTGTCGTTTCCTGGGTTGGTCACGCTATTCCGCACGATGCTCTGTTGCCAGAGACTCGCGGGAGGCGCATGTTTTGTCGTGGGGTTTGGCGCGTGGGTCGCAGCCGTGGGTGTAGTTATTGGCGCGTTTGTCGCAGCCGATGTTGTGGGTTTGGGCGCGTTTATCGCTGCCTGTGAGATTGGCGCTGAGTCAGCAGCCGAGTGCGCTAAGGAGCGCGGCAAAAAGTTGCAGTCGGTTGCCCCCCCCAGAATACGATGGGGGCTGACCGCCGTGGCGGTGTGGGATTCCCCGGCTTGGCCGGGACCCACCTGGGTAATTACTTTTTCCTGCTGCATTTTTTATTTTTGTTGGGGGGTGGGCTTTTTTTGGAGCAGAGGTTACCCCTCCTCTGGGACCGATAGGATGTGAGGATAGGAGGGAGGAGCTTTGTGGGATGGAATGGGTTCGTTTGGGGTCACCCTAGGTCTGGGATCTGGCCTAGGGATTTCGGATTGAAGGGATAGCCGGAAGGGGAGGGATGGTTTGGTTGGATGGCGGTACACGGGGGAAATGGTGATTGGTTACCCTATGCCTGGGATTTTGGCCTTCGGGAACTTCTCTTGTCCGGGATCTCTTTCAAGATGCTCCGAGTGCGAGGAACTTCCGCAAGGCGGTCGATCCCACAGCCGGAGTTGGGCTATCCGCAACCTGCCCACCCGCTCGGTTGCAGGAGAAGAAGTGCCTGGCAGTCTGGGTCGCCCCACCGCGGATGCACGTATACATCCGCGTTGGTGCCATCCAGCTATCCCCGAGTTTCTAAATAGTGTAAAGCCATTGTCATTTTTATCTTTAAGAAGGCAGAAAATATAAAACTTATTTTGCAAATATGTGTACAATGCATACCAGTTGGTCTGCAAAAGTTCCAAAATTATAAACGAATCCACTAACATACTAAACTGTAGGAAGCAGAACCAAAAAAAATAAAAAAAATTACAAACGTTGTTCTTATTTTAAACTTAAAAACGAAAACTTTTCATAATAATTGTACGAGTCGTTGATAGTTTTCCGTATTACCATACCGTTATTACGTTGTATCTGAATTCTAGAACAAATTATTATACAGAATGGACCATTTACAGTGGTCCAAAAAGATTTATAAAAGCCTGTCGCTAAGTGCACCCTATGAATTTTCAACGAATATTTATAATGATAAATAATTACTGAAAATTATACTATGAACTAAGCTATTTGAACTTAGTTTTGTCCAAAAACGGAACATCTTTTTTCGACACACGTTCCAGTTTTCTAGTCCATAAAAATTAAATAAAGGGAGTGTGAAAGGTTATGCAGTAATTTATAAAACCCTTACAAGTTGTAAGCGAATTGATCTCAAAATGCATTTAAACGTACTCTTGTCACATTTTTGAAGGTGCTTAATTTTGTATTTTTCATAATCTTTTATTGATAATTGTAGAAAATGAAAACTCGATAAAGACAAGTCTTCGGAGTTTTCAATCAGGAAGTCGTTATAATATCATGTTCTTTATTACATTTTTAGGCACTGAAAATAAGGAACGTAATTTCTCGAACAAAATGTTTTCCCTTGAACTAAGATTTCTCTCTATAAATATGTACATGGAAGTATTTCGGAAAATATTTTGGACCATGTTGGTAAACTAACTAGTCTATACAGTAATTACATATATTAATATTTATTACATAATCACGTGACAACATCTCTTAAACCCTTTATGCACCTTTACAAAACATTTTCCAATTTCAAAAAAGAATTTCCATTCATAAACCTGATTCCTACCAATTTTAAAGTTCATACAAGCCCCCGTGTTAGAGGAAGTATAGCAACTAGTAATTTACTACGACTATTTTACTAACTGTTCAAGATAGCAAGCCGAAGTAAACGCTAGTGGGGGTTTGTATAAAGACTAAAGGTGACCTATTTCGCGTTCCACAACCAACTGACGGCAGACCAGAGCTGTTGTTACCGTAATGCAAATTAATTCCAGTGTTGCAAGTTGAAAATTCATGGGGTTTGAATGAGTGAAAACGATATTGTGACTGTAATTGCATAGTTAGTGCTTGGACGAAGTGTTTTGTGTGACTTGTGGAAAACTCCGATATTATGAAGGTTTGTGTTTATTGTATTAAAATTATCATAATGTAAAAAAAAAATTGAACTGTAAAACCTAAGATGTAAACATGATCATTGTCCTATCCTTATCCCAATTATTTTTGTTCGGCGCAAAATGTATTTTTCTGCCACACTTCTCTATTAGTCGTCATTTCAGTAGTCACGTCTTAGGTGTAAATAAACAACGACTGCCTAATTCTTAACTTAAGTTTTCCTCGAGTTTATCAAGATACTTTGCTTTTAATTATACCATACATTTTACGGTATTTGTAAGTAAATAGGTCGGTATGTATCGAATATTTTGTATCGTTGTCGGTATCAAACATAGCAGATTGATTTAGAAATAATAGTATATAATATAATAATAATTAGTATATAATCATTTAATTATTCGAGATTTATGTTATGATTAAAGAAAATTGTAGATTTTACCAGTACTTTTCCTACTCAGACTCAGCAGCGCTACTGGAAAAACTACGTCAGACAATATTCATTTAATTACAAACAAATGAATAGTTTTAGGATAAACAAATATCAATCTAATTTGCCATTTCTTATAACATGACTAATGTTGAAGTAGAATCAAGATTACAATTTCGCTAACCAATAGCAGGATTTCAGACAAGAATCCGCTTACGGGCACAGCATCATAATCTGTCAATTACAACGCAATGTATATCTGAAAAGGAGAAATTGTATTAGCATACCTCTGATAGCAAGATCGACAGGTTCATTACCAAGGCCAGATTGTGGCCTTGGAGACGTGCTTAGTATGTTTATCGTGCTACAAATCGGCGCAGGCGCTTATTTTCACGCGGATTTTCTGCAATTAGGCTGGTTGAACTTGTTTTTTATTTGTGACAAAACTCTACATCACGCCTTTCGTCTCCGAAGGGTTGTACAGAGGTGTAATAAATACACCAACATGTCATCAGTTATGTTTAAGTCCCATGTAATAGGGGTCGAGCATATTGCCATCAACTGGGCACAAATTCAGATTTCGGGCTGTTACTGAGGAATTCCAACAACATTTTGCTCAACTAAGGAATCGAATCCAAGACCTCGTGCTCATCGGTAGCGCTTACAACCACTAGACATACGAGCCAGACCAGTCAGCTTTTTTAATGTATATTACTATTGTTATATGTCTCTGAAAGACACAATACTTACTAACACGCTATATGTTATGGTCACTGCTGTGATTGGCTAACTGGAACAGACACAGCTAATTAAATCACTTGAGATTTGACTAAAAACTAGTGTTAATATACTTTCAGGAACCAAATTTAAGTCGAGTAGGTGACTGACGGAATAAACAGTTTACGGCAGATCTATGTATATGGTGATTGGCGGTCTCCTATACCTACTGTAATTATTATCGTACAGAGCCTCAGAGAGTTCACTTGAATCGTGGCAATTATACATAGGTATAATTGCATTGCACCCCCTCGCTTTCCAATTTGCCATCCTACGAAAAAGTCTAAAAGTGTCACCAATAATTACATCATCAGCTGACTATAATGTTCCCACTGCTGGGACACAGTCCTCCTCTCTGTGAGACGGAGTGGGCCATAATCCACCACGTGAGCCCAGTACGTAGATATTGTAGGTTGGTAGATGTCACATGTCTTCGGGTTTTTGGTTGACATGCCGTTTTCTCACGATATTTTCCTTCACCGTTTTGAGAGTAATTATTACATAGCAGTATCATTAAATTTTTACGTCTAACCTTAGGAATTGAAGGCGCTACCCCGAGAAAACAACGCCCACATCACTACCCTCGCGCTATTTTTCTCTTCAGTTAAGTTTGTATATGATAGCAGTAATCTGCTCGTGCGCCTTACAATTTAACACATAAGTACATACGCAACGTTAGAAAGAAGTAGTGCTGTGACTAGACTGACCAGTCTAGGTTTCACATCGGGCGGTAATGACAGTCGTCAATGGCTGGTGGGTGTCATCCGCGCATTCAAACTCAACATTATTGCTTCTTTGTCGCTTTTACTTTTGTTATTCAAAGAACTGAAGTTGGTATTGTAATTAAAGATCAGCAAGGCAATTGCGTAGTATACTTCCAAATAGCAAAGCCTTTTATTTTGACAATTCAATATCATTCACTGCGCCATTTTCGTTGTTGAGCAGACGAATATTTGAAACATATGAAGAGATGAATTAGCAATTTTATTCATAATGTTTCTGATTGTGATTAAAAGTGTGTTACGCATTTGGGGTGCTGTTCTTCTGTATGTGTATTCAACGTGTTCCTTTTGACATTCCATAACTCTAGGGTATTATTGAGATCATGTCAAAGAATCAACTGACATTTATGATTGATTTATTTTTATTAAATAAGCGGGTTTTTTTCTTGAATACGGGGATAAGTTTCATTGATTAGTACGAGTAAATAATTTACTCCAAATTAATAATTCGAAGCTAAAAAATTTTGATGTTTCACATAGGTGAAATATGGTCATGGTAAATAATCGTGACGTCAAATTATTTCCTATAAAAAACAGAAACAAAAAAAAAAAACATATGCCAATTGATTCTTTGACGTGGTCTCATTAAAACCCTAGAATTATGGGATATCAAAAGGAATACCTTGTATATCTGCACAACGTTTATGAGAACAACCCATTCGTAACATCACTGTTACCCAGTCGATAAGGTATGATTGGGACTGACTGAACAGTGTGAGCTTAAGTAATTTACTCATAAGATATTTCTACAAAAAAAAAACTTGTGACCAATTCTCAGAGGTAGCGCCATATATTTTTATTAAGGCTTTGAAAATACTGTTTGCAAAAGCCATTGGGAACACCAAAAATGAATCCTGTCAGAAGTCTCTTTTTGCGGCTAAAAGCAAACCGAATCAATGGAAAATCTGAATTTATTTCAAAGAAAGGATATGAATCTAAGCACTTCGAGCAAGTAAAAGACTACAAGATATAAGCTTCATAAATAAATAGGTAACTAGACAGGAACTTGTGGGGTTCGAGAAAGAAGTTCAAGAATATATCGCTGACCAAGAGGATATAAAATAATCACATAATTGCGCATGAACTTAAAAACTTAATCGAGGGAAAGGTAAGATAAATGACGTTATCATTCCCACATGCAATGGCGACATAAATTACCTGCATCGCGGTAAATTAATTTAATAACCTATTAGTTGTAATAGTCATTAAAATGCCCACTAGTTACTCCAGAGTTAGTGCTGCTTTTTGGCCTCAATTTAATTGGATAAATAAGCATCTTATTTAACTAAAGTTATAATTGGATAAGCGATGCATTTTTTTCTCTCTTACACTTATAATTACAGGGTATGCTGTTGTGATAGTCTTATTACTTATTTACTCTTGGTATTGATTACCTTATCAAATCGTGCAGCCAGAGCTCCCATGGCAAGATAGGTACTACATTTTAATCAGGAAGCATTTTCTCTAAGAACTATTATTTATTTTTCGAAAGATAAACACATACTTAAAATGTCTGAGATCATTTCAGCAATCGGTTCTGAATCCGATCTACAAACTGTTTGGACTGAAATCAACGGCTACATATCACCCTGTCACATCATGAAAACGATCCCTAAACCACAAAAGAAAAGACAAATCGTTCATAATTTAACCTAAACCTACATCTACGATTTCTATACCACACCTCCAATTAGTATTTACATACTCTAATTATTAGGTAGGTGGTGTGGTGGATGTTAATCATTGAAATGGTAATAAGAACAATTCCATATAGAAACCAAGGCTTGAGCAAAACATAATGTTAACATTCGTAGCCACTTTTCTCTGAGAGTAGGAGCTCCGCCTCCGTGGCTATTAGACTGTGGATACTGCATAGTGCACACCGTTAGCGTTCTGCTTTATTTACTGCACGTCACTGCACCTCACTTGCAGGAGCTCTGTAATTGTTCTAGTACAAACGTTGCAGTAAAATGGAAAATTATATACCAACGTAGTTATATTTGGAGGCTTGCTGCACCTAATAGCAGCCGTACGGGATGATCGATCAAGTTAAGCTACGCTTGCCGCGGTTGGTCCGTTGATGGGTAACCATACCAAGTCCCTCTACGAGCCTGAGGAAGGACGTTAAGCCACTGGTCCTAAATGTCATTTGTGGATCTTTGACAGTCGTTATGAGTTGTATTTCTCCATGTAAAATACTGATATGCAGCTGCATGCGGTTACACTGGAACCGAATGTCGACATAGTTAAGAAAAGCCTGGGCAGGTGATAGCGATGACGTAGTTATTTATGTGACGATTTTTTTAAGTCTCATTGAGGATAAGTTGAAATTTAAAGTGGAATTCACAACAAGATAAATTGAAATATCTAGCAACCATTTCCTGAAGAAAATCAACACAAAAATAACAACTTTGATTGACTGTTGTACTTACCTAATATCAGACGGTCGATCAAACTAAATAGTTATTTTTATGTTGATAGAACCAACTGCCGGAACTAGAGTCCTACAAGTTGTTTCAGAAAATACGAATTATGCAAGCAGGTGATATCTCTAAAACAGTGTGTAGGATACATGAATCGGCACTAGCCAACCATTGTTTGCATTTGATTGTTTTCTATTTGATAAGACTATGTATTCTGTGTCACTGGTTAGATCCTCAATCTCGTGTCCTTTTAAGGGATGCCTACTTGGCACTCGATGTTTGAAGTTCTTCACTAGACTATTGAACAGAGTTAGGCGTAGTTTAAATGGGTACGGATCCCAACGATAAGCCTAACTTGGCTACTATTTCCTTAGTAAAATAGCAAGGTATGTACGCAGAACCACGTCAAAGTCGAACCTGACATATTTAATACTAAGTTACGTAAGTAATGCTACCTTGCCCTCAGTCATTTAACTTTAATCTCACCACACACCTCTGAATTAACGCTAATAAAGCTTATGGAAACACCGTGCGATAGTAGTACCACCTTGCCAACACAAATCTCATTGATTTACCCCAGAATCGAGCAATTCGCCCATTATCGAGAAAGCATCGGAACAAAATGATAGATTGTGAACGTTACAACCCTGCATTATGTTAAGATAATCATAGGAAGCTGGTTAAACTAAGATTTCCTTGAAATCTTGACATTTGAGATATGATTGATGTTTTTCGTTTGATTGGATAGGTAGTAGAAGGTACCTATTAATCAAAAAAAATTAGCGGTGTCAAGGGACACCCGGATGGAACGAAGTTCCTTTCCAAGATTAATAATTTTTATAATTTTTTTTATTATTATTTATGTACAAAAAACCTGTATACACTCAACAAAAATATTCTCTCTCTCTCTCTCTCTCTTTCTCGCTCTCGCCCTCTCTCTCCATCTCTCCTTCTCTCTCCCTATCTCTCTCCCTCTCTCTCTCTCTCTCTGTCTCTCTCTCTCTCCCTCTCTCCCTGTCTCTCTATCTCTCTACTCACAACAAAAAAAACAACAATATACAAACAAATACAACCAACAAAATATATACAGTCGAATTGAGAAACCTCGTCCTTTTTTTTGAAGTCGGTTAAAAAGTGTCGTGACAACTTTTCGTAAGAATTTTTTCCGTCTAGCCCCCTTTCACAACGCGCGATAAGGAACTTCGTTCCAAAAACCCAGAAGCTAGGCTGATTAGGGCGATGAGATCGAACCCTCACACTACACTACTGACATCCTATTAACGAATTATCATTAGCTTCATAACCGCTTCAGTAGGTAATATGCAATCAAATAGCTAGTAAGTATTCAGCAGTATTTAAAAACTAAATTGACTACGAAAAAGTTTGAACAAATAGGGTAAAGTTTGGAGCTAAGTTTCGGGAAAAGGTGATCTTATTTTAAGAGGTCAGAAACCTTTTTAAAAACAACAACCGTTTATAAGCAAAAAACTCTACAAAGTGAAAATTTACTTAGATTTCGGAAGTCGGTGTTGTTGGATCTTTATGTATTTTAGTTTTTTGTTACCGATTTCCTAAATTCAAGTTAGTTTGCACATTGTAGTATTTTTTTTTGGAAGGCGGTTGTAAATTAAATTAAATTAAATTTATTTTTATTTTCTCATCACAAATGTTGCAGGTTTACATAAATTGCTTAAACTAATTAAAAATACATAATAACATTTGTGAGAGACTGGTGCCCGAAGAAGGCATTGAATACCTGTGTTACGGGTCACCAGGCCCCCCAATACTTACAGTTAGACTTTGTATATTATTAGACTAAGACAAGTACCTATGAGCTAATTGTGTGATGGAGTTTTCACTGTTTATTTTGTGATATAAATCACAAAATAGGAATAAATGAAAAATTAAAAAAAAAAAAAAAACAATTAAAAAAGATTAAATAATGGATATGAATGAGATTTATGTGTGTGTACGAGTGTATGCCAGTGAGTAAGTGTGAGTGTATGTGGGTGAGTGTATGGGTAAGTTTTAATAATAGACAATTAGCATCGATGAACAGTGGTTCCTCAACCATTACTTTATAGCTATTTTTGTGATAGATGACAACACCTTCATTTTGAGTTCTGTGAGAAGTTGTAGACGTATAACTATAGCCATCCAGGTCAGGTATAAATTGGGTAGACTGAAGCCAGCATTCTGTTAGGATAAGGATATCCCAGTCGACACCCGCACGTGACAGTAATGTATTAAAATTAGGCATGTTACATTTTATGCTCCTAATGTTTTGAGATAGAATTTTAAGTGTATTACTACTTGTTGGTATAGCGGTTTTTATACTATCGATATCGCAAATAATAGATTTGGCCACTACAAAGGAATCGAGACTTTGGTGAATAGATTCAATCCCTGTATTATCGAATTTTAATAAAAGATGTCTGTGAGGATGTCTTGATGGAAATTAAGTATACAAAAGATACATCGGACTGAATAGAGGAGATTAAAGAGAGACGGCTATAGTGTGTAGTATTGTCAGTGTCATATGTATGTGTAGATGTGAAAGTTAGGTGTATATTTATTATGAAAGTGAGTGTAAATCCATTATTCATTAAATTAAATATGAGAGTTTGCATGCACATAACTATTATTAACAACAATTGCACGGCAAGAAAATGATAAAAAAGAGAATCTATAACTAGTCTAGAGACAAGCATCACGAGAGCAATTAGTCACAATGTCAACTTGTGCAACTCTACTTCATCCTCTATACGTATCGGTACCTGGCCCTCTTCTTTTTTAACATATACTTTTCCAAACGAAGTCCAAGTATAAGCAATCTTTTTATTTTTGACCAATTGTCGGGCAATGAAGTGAAGACGTCCGGCTTTGCTTGTTAAGACCTCGGAGATGAAAATTGGCTGGGTTGCACCTGTCATGTTTAAATGTTGAGTATTGAATTGGGGCTCCTTACTTAAACGACGAGACTTATTAAATTGCTTGTAGGCAGCCAATACTGATTCCTTCCTGTTGGTGTTGATGAAGTCGATTACTAACGCCTCTGATTTGGATCGGTATATTTCTTTGACTTCCAGATCTATTATAGGGGTCTCAGGGCACAACATTGTTCCAACTGTCTTGACGATGTTGATCATAGTCTGCTTAGTTTCATTAGTTTGCTTAGGCACATTGCGAACTTCGATAGTGGTACTGCGTGAATTTCTTTCCAAAATTTCTAGTCGGTTTTCCAATGTTTTAGCTTGTTTTCTATAATCGCTATTTTCTTTTTCTAGGCCATTTATTTTAACAAGCATGTCGTCATACTGTTTGGACATAAAGGCGACAGATTTTCGGAACTCCTGGTCTTGGGTAACTAAGACGTTTAAAGAGTTTCTCAAAGATTCAAATTTTTCTTCCTGTTGGGTTTTGAGTTCAGCTATCATATTTTTTATTTAGGTTGTGTTGTGTGTATTTTGGTTGTGTTTTTTGTGATTTAATTTTTTTAACAGGAAATATTTAGAAGCATAATGAATATGATGCATGATACACAGAGTGTATTAAATACGTATTATTGAAGCTAACGGAAAAACTACCAAAGCAAAGTTAAAGTTAGTTATATATATATATGTGTGACCACCCTAGATCTAAACCATATCCATTAAAAAAAAAATTTTCGAAATCAATCCACAATTACATTAAAAATTACTTTTTTCAAGTCGGTTAAAAACGAACCTATAGTTTAATCATGAGTGCATTTTTAATCGAAATAAATACATACGATTTCTGACATGAATGACGAATATCATAAAACGCCAAAGGGAATGTTTTTGTCGTTTGCAAGTAAGTATCAATAATATCAGTTTCTATCGTTGTAACTTTGCTTTCGGAATGCTGTTATAAATTAAATCTAGCGGCTAAACCAGCCACCTTTACGCCCTTCCCTGTATTAATAGACGTAAGATCGTGTTCTCAACAACTACAACAATGTACCTATGACCGGTCTTATAACAAGTACCTTATTTCCTGGACAACTCTAACGGTTCGGAAGAAAGAGCTCCGTATTATGTAGTTGACTTATAGAGAACGAGCTTGTATACTTTGTGGTCCTGGATAAAGTGCAACAACGTAAATGGGTTAAACTAGACCATGATACATTAACAAAAAAAAATGAACAACTATAATCTTTTTTTTTTAAATTAGACCAAACAATTCAATTTTTCTTTAAAGAAACGTGTATTTTTTACTTGGTAACTGTTTTTTACGGGTTTGTTTTTATTTGCCATGCAACATCAGTCATCATGATAATGTTTATTTTAACTAAATTAAAACAATTGGTTATTGTTTAAGTACAGTCGGTCCTTATTAGGCAATAAAAAATCTATATAATATATAATCTATTTATTTATTTTATTTATTTAACCATTTATGTACACACATATATAAACAGACAAGAAGAAAAAAACAGAAAAAATTGTACAATCTATCTATCTAATATGTCGTTGGTGTGCCTTGTTTAATAAATAAATAAATAGCAATTTATTTTTGTCGATGAAATAAGGACCTAGTTTCACCCATTTTAACCGACTTCAAAAAAAGGAGTAGGTTATCAATTCGACTATATTTTTTTAATGTTTGTTACCTCGTAACTTTTGACTGGGTGAACAGATGTTAATGATTTTTTTTTTTTAATTTGAAAGCTGGTACTTCCCGAATGGTCCCATTTTGTTCCATTTGGACAATGGGATCCATGTGAAAACCATATAAGTCTTAAAGGAGATGTTTCATTTTCGGCCATCAGATGTACATTTATCAAAAAAGAGGAAAAAATACCACAAATTAGGGAAAAATATTCTCTGGTTAATTTGCGCCTGATTTGTTGTGTACAAAAAATATTAGTTTTTCAATTATTGCCATGTTTTATTCAACATGGCGTCTCGTGTGCTTGCAGACTTCGTTCGTTCTGAAATCATGTCTCATCAAATCAATGTTAAGTAGAAAATAATAAAAAAATGTGTATATTCTTGTAGTGTTAAAAATAAATTACTATTATTCTCTTATAAATATTTTTGAGTAAACATAATTAAGTATATATTTCATCGTTACAAAAATCTTTAGTCTCCATTCTTGAAGTGTGTTTTTATACGAATTCAAAATAACCACTTGCTAACTCTTAGGACAAACGTCAAACATTTTCATTTTGTACATTAAAACCATTTGATATTATGAAAAAATGTTAGATACTTTATTCTATTCATGAGTAATTTACTCAGCTTCGCTAAACGGTACACGTTATGGCCGGAGCCCCATATAAAAATGAAACATCTCCTTTGCATTAAGTATTTGCACGACAAATGAACGAATAACGCGATTAGATTACTGCCGGGTATCTACCATAACTAAAAAGATAAAAATAAAAACCTTTTACAAAAAAATAACAACCGAGTTCCTAAAAAAAAAACACTACAAACTGAAAAATAACTTCAATTTCGGAACCGACTTCCAAAATTAAAGTTATTTTTCACTTCGTGGTGTTTTTAGGGTTCCGTTGCCAAATGGCAAAAAACGGAACCCTTATAGATTCGTCATGTCTGTCTGTCTGTCCGTGTATGTCACAGCCACTTTTCTCCGAAACTATAAGAGCTATGCTGTTGAAACTTGGTAAATAGATGTATTCTGTAAACCGCATTAAGATTCTCACACAAAAATAGAAAAAAAAAACAATATATTTTGGGGTTCCCCATACTTAGAACTGAAAGTCAAAAAAAATCTATATGTGTGGGGTATCTATGGATAGGTCTTCAAAAATGATATTGAGGTTTCTAATATCACTTTTTTCTAAACTGAATGGTTTGCGCGAGAGACACTTCCTATTTCCCCCCCCCCCCTGTAACTTCTAAAATAAGAGAATGATAAAACTAAAAAAAATATATGATGTACGTTACCATGTAAACTTCCACCGAAAATTGGTTTGAACGAGATCTAGTAAGTAGTTTTTTTTTAATACGTCATAAACCGTAAACCGCAATTTACCTTTCATTCAATCAACTCAAATATAAAACTTAAAAAAAAAACATTTAATTTCATAAACATAAACCTTATGCATAAACCGTGTATACCTGCAGGTTTGTACGGAACCCTCGGTGCGCGAGTCCGACACGCACTTGGTCAGTTTTTTTTTAGGAACTCGCTTGTTAATTTTTTGTAAAAAGATTTTTCGTTTGTGCACTTTATCCAGGGACACACTATAGGCCCGATTTTGTTTAAAGACAGTCAATTCTCACTGTTTACTTGTTGAATATTATGTTAAACTATTTTAGTTCTACCTGCACGCGTAGCTTGACCACCATAGAAAGAACTTTGTCTATTCTTGGTAGAATAAAGATAGAATTGTTATTATGCTACGCCAGCATAAAACGGTACAAATCTTTCTACAATCTTTAATTCTGTCTTTAATCTTTCTAATTATTTTCTTCAAAACTCTTCTCTTCTTAACTCAATCTGTAATTTTGTCTATTGTTCCATCGACAAAACCCCTTTCTACGGTGGGCATGCTACTCATGCTGATATAGATATGGTCATTTAAAGAATAATAACCGGAAAACGGGGAACACTCAAAATTGCAACTACGTAGTAGGTAATATAAAATTTTAATGATAGGTTTCTATTGGATTTTATTTTATTTCGGTAAGAAGGTTTGTACTGTTTGGTCTGTAGTGTTTTCACTTTGACACATCAATCATGTTTTTACTTAATGAGGTCGGTGTTACCAATCTCACTCCTGTGAGATGCAAGGTCGAAACAAACTCAGAGATCCCAGTATCTATTATTTAAGTCTAGATATAATCGCGGTCAAATCATGTGAAGACAATGAAGATTGCTGTCTAAAATGGTTTTCTGAGGAAATAATGTCCTGTCCGATCAGTGTACACATTTATCAAACATCGTGTAGTTCAACTCAGAAGCCCAACGATTCGACGAACAATACCAAAGAAAGGACATCTTGGTAGGTCGCATAAATACTCAAACTACCAGATTATCCCTAAAAGTAACTGAGAAAGAGATAAAAAAAAAGATTAATAAGATTTGGGTTTGGGAATCCCATACACAACGACAAAATAATAAAGACTCGATTCTTAGTGCAATAAAATAAAACTGTCTGCCGTTACGGTTAGGGAGTATGAGTTAGTAACTAGGAAAATTTGCCACACTAAACGCTAATGATGCAATAACTAATAAAGTTATATTAACATGTCCAGACAATCACAAATTGCGTGATGTTACGCTTGAGGACTGTTTCAAGCGAATTTTCCTAAGAGAACGATGAATAATGATCTTATTTTTTAGAATCCAGACGTTTGCCGGATTCCTAATGTCATCGTTAATGAAGTGTCAGTTGTAATTATAGATGTTATTGCACTTTTCTGCTAAATGGATGCTAATCATGTTATAGATCAATCTTTAGAGTTTGAAAATAAATACTTACTTAGGTAATATTAATTCTCTACTATTGAATTAACAGTAAAGTGGTACCTCCACTTGAAAATTGAGGCAATTCTAAATCGAATGGTTTATTTGGTCAAATTATAATTATTCTGAGTTTCCATCCATGTTCTTCAAAATAGTCAGTAAATTCACAACACTCCATGGCATACCGAACTATCATCTTAAACTTGCTGCTCTATCTATGTGCGTTAGTGGATAGGTACTGGAAAAATCCACAGGATTCCTTCCTATCTGGATAATTATCAGCTATTACAAGGTATCAGAAGAAACATGTGAAAATTAGGACGAAAACAAGTCTTAGAGAGGTTTTATGTAGGTAGCTAAAGCGCCGTTGTTGTGGAGAATGTATGTACACATACTAATAATAGCTCACTACTTAATAAGGAAAGTACTTGGAGATAAATAGGTAATTTTCATGGGTACCTTAGTCGGCTACGTCAATTTTGTTTTGACACTTTCAAGAGCCACTGCGATAGAAAAATTCACGGGTCCATTTTGCACTGGAAACGGAGTTTGACCACGATGCGGTCACCCGTCCGATGGTCCCACAGTACCACCAATACTAAATAACCTTTTATTGTAGTCATATTATTATTTGTCATCTATAAATAATTATATGTTAAAGTCACTTTTCGAGTCTGTCTGTAGCATTTTTATGCAGTTTTCATTTAGATAATTTATTCCAGAAGGTTTATAAGTAAAACAAAATACATTAATATTAAAATTACATAATTATCATAAAGAAATGTCGATGTTTTGTTAGGTGATAAAAACCATGCGAAGCTGGGGCGGGTTGCTAGTAATATAATACCTATAGGTATGTAGAGCAAAAAATCTTTCAGTTTCATGTTTAAATATAAATAAGTATCGCTCGTTTTCGCGCGCATCCATCCGTGACAGTTTCACTGCAAACATTTGTGCACGTAGCCGAGATACGCCAGCACGTTGATAAACTACAGGTGAAATGATTACATACATTATGCCTGGGAAACTTGAAGATGTTGGGGCAATCTTGTGTCCTCTTGTGAGTAAACCTCGATGTATTTTTTTTCCAAACAAAAGCCATTACATTGATTTGATTATAGTACCGAAATTTGACGCTGACAATTTTAAACCTTTAAAATTTTAATCATGGTTTTATTTTCTTAACCTGACCCCATCAGACAAAAAAATAAATCGTGGTGCGCGTGAAATTTCTATCTACAGTCCATCGCTCATATAAATGTTATTTACTCAGGCCCACGATTTTATTTTTTTGTCTGATTAATGCCCTAGATTGACGAGGAGAGTGGTGTGATGAATGGTACCTGAGACCTACCGAATATTTTTTTTAGCTTTTAGTACATTACCTACATAATTATTGGCTTTATTTTCTACTTAAAACATTGTGTATTTTATTTGATTGCGATTTCGCCAAGGCTTTAGCGTTTCCTAGCAACCAAACCAGAGGCTTGTTTACCCGCAGACGAATGGAATACGATATTATTCGATTTTCTGGAATTGGTTCTTGTCTACCTCGAATTCACCTACCTAGAGAAAAGAGGGCTTTATTTGAATGTTATAATGAATAGGTACCTTATCCACCAAGCTTTACTTCTGCTCATACTATAATATCTTATTGTAGTGACCTGTTTGGTACCAAAGGACCGTTGCTTACTCTCGTCATTTATTGTATTTAATTTGACCGCCATATCGTTAAACCTACCACTTACAGAGTAAACATTTACTGGGAACAATTTTCACGTCTTGTAACTAACCGGGCCGGTCGCCGGACATCTTTCCCCGGTGCCTTACATATACGGAATGTCGCCTCGTTGCTTGTAACTGAGTAATTGCGTATATTTATATACTTACGTGTGTGGCACCGTATTGTAGGCGTGTTTCTTTAACAGCTACTTACCGAAGAAAACGTTAAGATGAAATTCGAACGAACGACTCATTTAAAGTAGAAAATACCTTGAAGTCTGTTTTTCTCCCAATGATTGCTTGTGTTTAAGCATTTTCAAAATTACTTAAGAACAGTAACACCCAGTTGAATTGACTTTTATGATATACATACTTATAACTAGGTAAAACTGTACCTTTTTTCTCAGAGTAGTCAGTTAGGAAAGCCGTCACCTCATCTAGTTTAAAAAAATATGAAAGTGTTTGTACAAACCTACTTGCTGAAATAAAATCATTTATCAATTAATTTGAACCGAACACTTTCGGTGTTTTCTACCAGATAAGAAATTCTAACGACGAAACTCGTCCGCACTCTCTTTTTAGACACAACCTTTTTTTTTTGATGACAAATCTTTTTCTTCAGGTCTACATAATTTACCTGGCTCTCTGCACCCTGACACAGGCCGTATACATCAGCCGCATGACTTCGGTCAACAGAGTGCGACCCCTCACGCCGTTCAGACCGGGGGTTAACCTGCAGAGGCCGTGGTCTCACAACAGACTCGTCCAGGCTGCCTCACACCGAGCACCATATGTACTATATAGAAAACCCCCTCAAAGGTAAGATAATTGAAAAAAAAAAAAACAAAACAGAAAAACCATCTCCCTAACAAATATTATAAATGCGAAAGTGAATTTGTTTATTGTGCTTACACGCTATAACGTCTGAACGGATTTCGTAGAAATCCGACACATGGTTAGACCATGACCTGAGTTGGGATATAGAAAACTTTTATCTCAGAAGTATGTTGCGCTGCATGCATAGGTACAAGACGGTATTCTGTTCATAACACGTGCACAATGTCTGAGCAGTAAACACAAAACCTTGCCCAAAAGTCCTGCAGATCGCGTCTTGTAACGGGGGTCATTGAGGTTCCTAAAATAGGGTTGACTATGCATGCCATCTGTTGGAACAAGTCAACTCGAAGCTGCAATGGCCGGTTTTTTCAAAAGGCCCTTCCAGATATGGCCCTGCATTGTTAGCCTCACATAAAATTCTAATAGTATTTAATAATGATGTTTGGATTATAAATGAGACCATGAAATCTGAGTTTGTTTCAGTATTTCTTCTCAGGGAACAGTCAGCTAGGAAATGCCGCCATCTAGTTATAAAAATATTGACCAACAAAATACTGGCGTATAAGTGTCCTATAACATCTAGGTACTTACTTAAATAAACATTTCATTTCAGCAAAAAGTACGTAGCATGAATTCACGATTTTATTTGAATTATTCGTTATATCCTACCAATAGAATATGGATGAAACTTGGCACACAAATAGTTTATAGGTAACCTATCCTTTGTGTTGACATAGGATACTTTTTATGCCGGTAGTACGTTTCCGTGGTATTATTTTCGACTTCCACGTAGGCGAAACCACAGGCCAAAAGCTAATAAATCACTCAAAATCCAACCAAATCCCTCAAAGTTACTTGGTTCCTGCTCCATTAATCAATAATACATGGAATTACCACTTAGTGTGACTCTAAACGCAGTCCGTTTGGCAATACTGAGGTCAAATCCTCATCTGCCTTAAAACCAATACAAAACTAAGCTCTTTTAAAGTGAATACCGGCTTTTCTTAAAGGCATAGGCAAATGGAGAGCTTAACCCTAGATTACGAAACTATCCTACAAGTGACGTTGTCTAAATTAATTTCATGTTTAATTATATTGCATGTACGACTACTTTTGTATGCCCTAGAGGCAAAACATAGCGCCCTCAATGTTTACCAAATAAGAACTAATAATGTACCTATGTTTTACAATAAATAAATGAATTGAATTGAATAAAACAATAAATCTATGAATTATAAATTTTAATGATTTTAGAAATTACAATTACTTATTCTTTGGGTTTAAGAGATCACATAATAATGAAAATACTTTAAGTTTTTTTTGCTCTACACAGTTTAAACGGGACGCGAAACGACGCGAACTTTGTTTTTTCCAGGAATCATGATTTTGCGGTCGTAAATTTTACGACAGTTTAGTAATCTAGGGTTAAAATTGTTGATAGGACTTATAATTGGCAACTGTTCCATTTACCTTGTTGGTCATCAAGTGCTTAGGCAGGAGGAAAACATTTACCGACTGAAAGTCGACAAGTAGGTACCAACCCAAATAGGATTGTCGATTTAATTGACAACTAAATATGGAAAATATTTATATGTGATCGCACCCTAAGTAGACTTTTAGTAATTAAACCTATTGAGTACGTTACCAGACAGAAACCTATAACGTTTTGAGGGCAGTTACTTCATTTACAGCTGGGTTCCCCAAATTTTTACGGCGCGTATAGTAAAAGGTTGACCCTATGTCGACATATTATGCAGACAACTTGTTGAAGAAGAATGCTAGAGCGATCGAAGCAATCTCGAAAATGTTTTGTTTTCTTTTGACCATTCAGAAATATAGGAAAATTATTTTGTCGACATACATAAGCCGAAATGCTAAACCTCTTTTTCAACACAAAACTAAAAATTAAATGTTTGGGTTTTGGAATTTAGTCTAAACTTCTTCTAGTAGCAAGAACATACAATTTAATAAAAAGTTATGGGTACAGTTTATTTTTGGAGCCGCTTCGCCCACCCAAGTAGGGCGTGCCGCACTGGTTAGGAACTCCTGAACTACAAAATACAATCCCTCCAATTAAATTGGTTACTATATTGTAATTGTGTTTGCCAAGAGTTTAAATAAAGAAAGAAAGAAAATAAGTAGGTTTTTTTTTTGCAAAGAACAAGTTGGTGGAAATATACCTATCAGCTAAACCCAGCGTTGACATCAACCGCATACAGATGAGATAAAATACCAAGGTACGAAAAATAAAATAAACACACAAAACTTAGTTCTAAATGTTTAAATAAATTTTAATATTAGAATACTCCCCTTCTGCCATCCAAGACCTTACGAACTCCTCAAAGTTCTACAGCCACCTCATCACCTTTCAGGTACGCAGTGAAACATTTCGCTCCTTCAGCAAACCGCAACCTGTTTGCGGGAGGACCCTGGAAGACCACCGGCCGCCTGCCCCTGTCGCCCGTCACCCCGGAGTACGAGTTCGTGAAGGCAGCATCTAACGCGCCCGTGGTGCACACTGACGGTGGTACAGGTTGACTGGCTATGTGCACTGCACTTACTATTTTTATACTCTTACTTTGGATGAAGGGTTCTATTTCAGATATGTAAGACCGTTTCCTATTACGAACTGCCTTCATACTATTCTGACATTTTTTATTGAATCTTTCATTTTATTTGTGCATGGTATCATTCAACATGATGAGTACGTTATTTCATAGGTTGCATCTTAAACTACATCATAGCAAATTAATTGAAATTGTAGATACTTATTTAAACATCGTAGTATCTTGTTGGTGTGTTGCTTTAAATTTTCTTTTTCGTTGAACAAAATGTGGTGGTGGAAATCTAAGACCTAGGACCTACGATGTTCTAAATTGATATATTTTATTCCAGTCCAGGTACATTCTTCTATATCTATGATAATATTGTTTTCTTGTATATACATTGGTTTCTATTTCGACTACGTGCACTAAGCGCACAAAATTAATCAAGAATTCGCCCACGGCAAGAAATTACGTCACACGATTTACAAAGTATCATTAATTTTGTAGTTGATATTTGTGGAATATTTTATTCATCCTCTCATTTAATGTAATTTTACGATAGAAGTCCGAGTAAGCTCTTTTAGTCCTTCTTATGCATGTATTGTGACGTAATCATCGCTGTGGTCGAAGGCATTTTGGTTCAGGCCTGTGTGACCATCAGGTGCCATCCACACGATACCAGCACCCAACCTCAGCCTGTCGGAGAAGCCGATTGTGGTCATCGAATCATCTGACAATCCTGTTTCGGAACTGGTGAGTAAGACTTTGTATTGTACTTTATATTAGTTATAAAGTTAGAGGCCACGTAGTCAGATCACATAGTCTGTTGTGAATCAAATGATAGAGATAGTGAAGACGAGACAATCAAGTCTGCAAACGAAGCAGATCCAGAAGGTACCTACATAGGTACTATTAAGATCTAGCCCTGCTTATTTCTACTAAAGTAAAACATGATACTATTTTCACTTCCAAAGGTACCGAATTGGTTGGGAATTGATTAGCAGTTTCTGAACCATGACGAACCGTTAAGCCTGGCGGCTTTCAATTTGGAAGGTTCAGTTACACTTATCTACACTTCATTACGCAGTAATTTTTCATAAGAAGGGGAATTGCCCAATATTGCGCATAACTTTTTCGAAGTATTTATAATAATTGCGGTTTTATGACAAATGACTTTATTTTTGCAAGTAGATTTGTACAAACACGTCAATCGTAAACTAGATGAGGTCGTCGTTGCCGATTTGACTACTCCGAGAAGAAAGGCCGAAACAAACTCATTGGTCAGTCTCTTTTAAAGGCCAGACATAATCTTGGTCAGATCATGTGAACCCAATGTGATGTGTCATATGATCCCAATACTTATCGAAAATAACTGAAGTGCCATTAATAATCCAATATCTAGACAAGTATACCTATACATAATTCTTCGATCTATCATTTCAGCCTAGACCATCCTACGAAGTCACAGAAAAATATCCGGAAGCTGAATACAGCGTGGCCAAAATAGAGTCGCCCATAGGATTTTCCAAAGCTACAGTAAGTTAAGAAGCATGTTTTAAAAATACCACGACCATGTATTACGTAAACCGTTTATAATTTTTCCAGTCCTTCACAACACCAGAGTTACAAACGCTGATAAGAAATGGAGCGGCTTTGCAGCTGGCATCCGAGTATTCCTTGCCCGCTATTATCAATCAACAGCAAAACTTACAGCACCAAGTCTTACAACATCAAGGTTTACAGCACCAAGCGATACAGCATCCAGCCGTGCAGCATCAGTATACTTTACAGGTAATTTAACAAACTTTTAGTAAGAGTTCGAACCGGTAATATTAGCGGCACTATAAATGAATTGTTGACTCTATTAGAATTATTTCATATCAATCTTTAGCAATGAAGGATGAAATATAAAGACTAATCTAAATAGTCTACCCGACAACAACTTAGTAGGTAACTAACGTTTCCGTAAATTAAACAATCTTATTTATTGCAGGGTTTACAGAACGCCTTGCCAACGCAACAAGACTTAATAAACACAGGAGCCGACGGCTTATTTATTCCACCAAATGCCTTATACCAACATGATCCAATGTTCTTGCAAAAATTACAAAACCAGCTTCTACAACGATTTCCTTCCGTGGAATTTATTCCTTATGCAGCAGAAGCTCCTAATCAAGTCCACTTACAGCCAGAAGCTTCGCAGCTTCACGCCCAAGTGGTCCATCCACAGATGATGCACCCCCAAGTACTTCACACGCAAGTCATTCATCCGCAGGAACTTCATCATCAGGTGATACTTCTTCAAAATGAACAGTTGGACAGACCATTATCAACACAACACAATGAGCCGAAGACGGTGGTGCAAAGAGAAACACAAGAAAACACGGTTGTGACGTTAGTACCCCAATCGTTCGTCGTATCAAATACAACGGAGAAACAAGTGGAAGATACTCCCCCTCCCCAGCCAGAAAATATTACAGAAGAATTAGTAGCAGCTGAAACAGAGCCACCGACAACGACGGTTAAATACATAATTGAAAGTAACACAGAACAAAATACAACCCCAATTTACTACGCACAAATAGGTCAAAGCGTGGGAAATGTTATCGCTAACGGATTTTACTCCGCCATCAATGATGTGAGAGCTGCAGCAGCGCTAGCCCAAGTGGATGAAAACTCACCAGTCTATAAGCCTGAAAATGTGACGACTACGACCAGCAGCTCAGATATGAAAGCATACTTTTTACAAAACGAAGAAAAACCCGAGAATAAAACAGCACCAGAAGTGAAGCCACTGCGAGGAGTTCCGTTTTCAAAATCACCAGATTCTGTGAACGTAGCTTATACGTTGGTAAGGGCAGATACTAAACAAGCCAAAATGAATGAAGAAGGGGCTGTGTATGCAGGGCAAATTGTAGAAGCAACCATTTCCGAAGATCAAGATTTCAATAAAGAAAAAGCTACTTTGATATCTCGAAGGCCTCCTATTAGACTATTTGCTGTAGCAGACAATAAAAACATTGCCAGTTCAGCGAACACATTGCCTCAAGTGGCCGTGGTGAAGGCGAAGATTCCTCCAAGGAGCAAGTTAACGTTTGACGACAAAACTGGGGAACCAATTCTAAGGATATACGCTAGTTATGTTGACAGTCCAAAACAGGTTAGTCATTCACATAATTACCTAATAATGAAACAACAGTTCAACAGTTTTTTTTTAACTAATTAGCAACTCTCATTGTAAGAATTCGGAGATTAATATGAACTAAACTGTTTAGAATTACACACACACACACAAAACCAATTTAAGATAATCTGGAGACTATCTAGAACCCGTTTGTGTGTGTGGGTTGGCAGAAAGGTAGGAAGCCAAAATTCTACAATAGATTTTTTGAAGATATTGTACCAATCAAGAACACTTTGGCGACCACCTAAATTGACAAGCTTTAAATTACTTTACTTCCAGAAAGATGCAATAGTATCAAAGCTATCGAGCCTGAAGCAAGTAAAAGACGCTGCAGCCAGGAAAGATGTAGTTGACAATTGGAAGGCGGCAACCATCAAGACTGCTGACAAAACTCAGGGCGTCAATACTAACCAGGTCACACAGTTCGGGCTCAAGCTAAAAGATAAGAATGAGTATAGTGAACTTATTTTTGAAGAATATGAAGATTTGTGATTATCGTTTGGTAAACCATTTTTATAATACACCTCATGCTAGACATAGGGTCGTTCGATCCGATGTATTGCTTTAAAAACACATGCCCGTTTTCACTAACACTGAGCACTAATTGGATATTTAACGCTCGGACTACGGCTAAAAGTTTAAAATCCAACAGTCCGCAGTAGCTTATGCCCAAAAAAAGAGGAAGTCCTCAAGTAGACGCGATTTTCTTACGATGTATGACGCATAATTGTCCTTAATCTTTTTTTGAACCTTCTCCGCCGCTCATACAAGATATAACCACTTACCTTTTTAAGTTTCATCACAATTGGTTGAGCCATTTTCGACTTTTTGCGAGACCTTCTCGCATGGCAATTGATTTTTATATAATAATATAGATAGAACACAGATTACTTTTAGGTGTTTCGCGTAGTGTCATTAAAAACGGGCATAACACTTTTAAGGCGTCAAGTAACCCTAATGATGAATTTGGTGCTGATGAGGTGGCCAAATTTTGTAAAGAAGCATCCCTGCTGTGTAAAAGTATTGAAGATTCATTCAGAGATGGCGCTATCTACAAATTGTTGTCTGTTTGCTAACTAATCATATTTTGGTGACTTTTTTGACAGTGAAGAAAATCGTAGGTATAGACTAGAGCTAGGAATAAATATACCGGATATATTTATTATGTACTAACTTCTGCCTAAGGACATGTGTATAATTCTATAGATTTTGCAAGCATAATAACAACAAAGTGATTAGAAATATTAGCAGACAGGATATCTAAAATCCTTATAATTTATCTATTGTATTCATAATTCGTGTAAATATGCATTTTTTCCTCAAAACAGTAGTAGATAGTTGTTGATAATCGTAAGGTTTAGAAGGGATTATTTTATCACTTTTTTTGGGCAATTTCCAGTAGTTTATATGGAATCCAACGTAAAATAGAAGTTATAATTTAAATGTAAATGAAACTTCACCCATAGGTCAAGTTTCATGTACATTTCAATACTGTGAGCTGTAAACATTACAATGTTCTTTGTCATTGTTAATATTCACGTTGTTAAATAAAATGAGAAACTTAGTTACTAAAAATATTATTCATTCATAACCAGAGTGTTACACTGATAGTTTTAAGTGATGAAATAAACCCTAATATTTAACTTAGTTGCATTTAGGATAATTGTTATTTATTGATATAAATGCCAAATTGTACTTCAAATAAAAACAATATAACTTTATGTTTATTTATTTTTCATCGCTATTACAATTTACAAAATCCTATTTCTCATAAATTTTATTGTATTTTGGTTTAACGACGTCCCTCGTCTGTTTCTGGTCTTAAGATACATACAAAAAATACAAAATTATGCAAATAATAATTGCACAAAGTTGTTAAGGTCAAAATAATATAAGGTAAGAACCTAAACTTATTAATATAGAGGTCAAGGAAAACTTTAACCTAATTACAATATTTAATTTGGACAAATGGCTCTTATTTTTTTTTGTTGGCGAGTAGAATGTGTATTGAACTGTGGGGAAAGCCTAGCAGTTTTGCTGGCAAACCTTAATGGAAGGATTTACATGACGCCAGTTTCCCGACTATTGAATTCGTTTCGGCTGCAAATTAATTAGCGTATTGTCAGTTTTCAACCCTCTTCTAAAAAAGGCGGAAGTCATGCAGGTTTTGATGAGTGGGTGATCAATACTAACAACATAAATACAGGCAAGCATCTAGAGTTCGAGAGACTGCCTTCAAGTACATTATGATTTTATTTGAGCCCTGTATTTTGTATGAAAACCATATTTAACCCCCTAACATTGAAGATTCAAAAATTTGCTGTTACTTTTATTACAATTTCATCTAACGCTTTCCCATATTAAGTAGGCATTATTTATAAATAACAAAATATCATCTTCATACACAGTCTATGTCAATCATATCAAGGTTAATTATGAATCACTTAAAAACAAAACAAAGGTAATTCTAGAAAAAATTGCCCAAGGACTGTACAGTAACTTATAGATTTACTCCCATTCTATAATGAACAGTCTTGGTATTTGAGACATGTATAATACTAACACCAGCTCTGTAGTTCTGGCACAAATTTATGAGAACGATAATTGGTCCAAAAAATCTGACCCAAAGCTTCTGTACAATAAGTGCACTTTTCAAATGTCTAAGAGAATATGCAAATAGTGCATTCGGGGTAGGAAGCCCTACTAACAGAAGCCTAAGCCTACCAATGAGGACTGTTGCAATAGTTTTTTCATTGTGATTTTCGACAGACTTCTCCAACAAAAATACCATTGTCTTTGCAAAATTTATCAACTATTAGCCTTTAACAGCCCCATTTTACCCCATTTCTTCCCGTGGGTATCGTAAAAGGCGACTAAGGGACTTACTAGCGATTGGGCAGCAGCGGTCTCTATGCATTTTATCACTATACTGCGATCGCCAACCCGAGTGCCAAGCGTGGCGATTATGGCAAAGCCCCCCAAATTGGAGGAGGCCTAAGTCCAGCTGTGGACGTCTTACGGCTGAAATGATGATGAGCCTTTAACAGCGCATACTTCTTATGTTCAAGGGGTACATACAAGAGAAGTCACCTTAAAGCCAGAAACCACATGTGATGTTCTTATTGTTTGAACGTTACACCTTATTGTGCGTATTGAAATGGGCAAAATTCGACCAGGAACCCCTCAACTATTGCGCAAGCATAATAACTAGTAATAATAGAAAAGTAATTGTTTTAATTACTTCACATTTGAGCTCTAGGTTTGAATGAATATTGGACTCATAAATGCACTTGAGCCGATGTCGACTATTCAGCCAGTGGCGCGTTTAGACGGCAGCGCAACGGCAGGCCGTCGACTTTGCACTTAAAATTTGTCATGTCTCAAATTCCAAAACAGGTTCATGAAAGAAACCATCATAATAAACAGTTTCTTGTTTCATATTTTTTTTTATTAACCTACATTATGCTTCCACTGAGGTGGAATCGTTGTATATTGCACATTATGATTAAATATGTTAAGAATCTTGAATAGATTGGCTTGATAATAGTCTTATATCTTCTACACCTTCACAACCAGTGTATCATTTTTGAACATACATGCGTAAAATATAGTATGTATCAAAAATGATACATCGTGCTCATTGCGTTTATGTTGTGTATTGCTAATGACCAGGGCAAATATTTCGGTGTGGTAATTAGGATTGGCAGTGACGATGTATAAAACATCATGAAATCTAGCATCTATATTGATGATCTTCATATGATATTGTAGCTATATAAATGTATGAAAACGACTATAGTAATACTTATGTAGTCCACCTGTAACTTTTAAAATAATTTAAATCTGTTGGGACAACACAACAAATATTAATCAAAGTAGATTATTATCGGAACATTCCATAGTAAAGCTTGTATTACAATTTACAATAACCCTCTAGCAGTCTTACTTCAGAAAACAAAACGTTATTACTCCACTAGTGCAAAATATTCATGTTTTTTAGTTATGCGAGCCTCCCTGAGGCATTTCAAATATGAATGTATTGCTAATAGGTTACGTTCACCTCAGTGGATGAGCAGTGGTGTGGTCCCTACGCGTTTAGCTTCTCCAATTGGTCCATGAACCACGGCCTGCCCGCGGCGCGTTTTGTGAGTATGTCACACCCAGTCTCCGTCACCAGCAGTGTCTGTTCGAACTGGAAAATAAAACCACAACTATTACTATCAGAGTCTTAAAGATTACTAAATGGGACAGAAAGAAAAAGATTTATTCCTTCCATAATAACGCACCACATACATAATAATTGTAAGTATGCATAATAATACTTGTTTTTGCCATGTTTTGAAACACAGGCTCATTAAAATTCTTGTAACAATGCATAATAAGAATAACCCTATATCGAATACCAATACAGTATTTTGATTCTAAATCAATTTTCGTAATTATGATACTAGTTGTTAAAAGAGCAGGTGACAACAAGAAAAGTTACAAGTAACACAATAAGATGAATTTTAGAATTTTGTAACTGAGTAGCGTTACTAATAATATCAGTCAAGTACATACCTGAGCAGACCGACTGCCATCAGCAGTGACTGCAGTCCAGTGGTCTGGCCACTGTTCATCACGCCAACCTCCCTCATTGATCATCGGCTCAATGGTAAAGCAGTGGCCTGGCTTCATCACTCCAATTGCTTTGTTTTCTGAAAGATAGTAGCGTTTTCTTGTTTAGTTTAAAATCAACCAAGATAGCATGTGGCACAGAGTCCGCCATAGCATATTATGCTATCAGATACTTTTAAGTAGAATCTCTCAAAATCTGATGGATGCAAGGAGCACAGAACTGGTTGAAGAGGCAGTGCTTAGAGGAGACTTATGTCTAGCAGTTGATTACTTTTTGGCTGAAATTATGATAATGTAGATACTTTTTATCGTTTTTCAAACCATAAAAGACACCTTTACCAGTAGCATAAAACAGCTTATAATGTACGCAGGCCTTCTTTTTGTGAGAGGGAGTGAGCCATATACACCATGCAGGCACAAAGTGAGTTGGTAGACATCAGATATCATTGAATATATGGTTCTTGAACAAGCCAATTTCCTCACAATAATAAGAATATCTTAGGACAACCAACACAACGTTATCTGATCCCAAACTAGGCAGAGCCTGTACTATGGCAACCAGACAACTGATAAACATACTTATATATATCTAAATACATACATATTATAGATAAATTACACCCAGACACAGAACAAATGATTGTGCTCATCACACAAAGATTTGTCCTGGGTGGGAATCAAACCCACGACCTCAGTCTTAGCAGTCAGGGTCACTAACCACTAGACTAAGGCCGGTCAATATCTACGATGTTCCCCTCACCGTTCTGAGACAAGTGCTTTTGAAATAAATTACGCAAAGTAGAGCGCCTGTCAGGATTGGAACCTACCACTTACAACTCTAAAGCTGCAGCCATTACCACTGGGCCACTGCTCTAAAGGCCTGCGCAGACGAGGGATTGTCTGCGGACTTTTTATCCGCTAAACATAGATCGCTTACAACTGTATCGAGTAACGCAAACGAGGGATTAAAAGTACCGCGTACAAAAAGTCCCCCGAATAATCGAGGACATGCAGAGAGCGGACCGGACAAAAGTACGGGGGAGTTCCCGAAAAAAATAGAACTCGTGAGACTAGGCGAAGCAACGCACATGGCGGACTTTAGTCCGCGTTGTGCGCTCGAGAGTAACAATAAGGGGATGCAACCAATATTTTATTTTAAAATGTCTTCTCTTTTTCTTAAACTTCATATAAATTGCAACACAACGTAACCTCTGAATATTTGCTTCCATAGCGTGCACTTCTCTACATTACCGGGCAACAAATGATCGCACACCGTGTGCGTTGAGTTCGCGGTAAATCCGCGGCGAACTTTTAATTCGCGGAGCGTACTTTTTTCTCCGCCGCGGAGAAAAATCGGTCGTCTGCGCAGGCCTTAAGACGAGGACCAGTAGTTTAATAAAATAGATTCTAAGATTTACAAAAATAAGAAATTTAAGTTACAAATACTCACTGGCATAATGTGGCACATTAGGTGTGGTGTGGAACAGCCTATGAATTCCATGTCCACAGTACGACCTTACAACGCTGAATCCATTGGCCTGAGCATGTTTCTGAATAACATTCCCTATTTCTCTGTACTTCTCACCAGGCTTCACGATCTCAATAGCTTTTGATAAACATTCATATGTAACTTGAACAAGCTTCCGGGTAGTTTCTGGTACGTTACCAACAAAGAAAGTCTCATTGAGGTCACCATGGAATTCTCGGTGATAGACTGTTACGTCAACATTGCAGATGTCACCATCCTGTAAAAAAAGGTACCTTTACTAATTGACATGTAACTTTGAGATTGTAAAAATAATGGTTATTTAATAGTTTGCTTGCTGCTACCCACAATTAATGTTATTGTTGATATATCTTGTGAAAAATAAAAAGTAATGATTATGTTTGTGAAGATAACTGGTAATAAAAATTAATGAGTATTACCAAGTTTTGCAAGAAAACATAAAACAGGCAAACTTGTTTTAAGGTCATTAAACTCATAACAATGTTGGGTTAAGTATATGTATGTCTTTGCTTAACTGCAACCATTCCATAAACATATACACAGACAACCAGAAATGGCAGTCTTTTTCGTTATAGTGTAATATCACAAACTTCTCTTATCATAAACTAGCTTTTGCCCGCGGCTTCGCCCGCGTGGATGTCGGAAATTAACGCAAGAGGACGTACTACCGCGGTAAGATGTGTTAATTCAGGTTATATTATAGGTAATAACTGTTATCCGTGACTTCGTCCGCGTGGTATTTAACAAAAAGTTTTTGACGTGACAACGTCTTATAAATTGGTTTGCCGGGTGACACTTCAAGAAACTGCGTTACGCTCCGCTCACGTTATGCGCTCACAATGAGAGCGAGTGAGAGGCACGCGTCCCTTCCACTCGGGCATGGTTAGCCCGCCTAAGAGCGAGAGACACCTGAATTTTACCACTCAAAGTCGTTGTCACGTAAAACTTTCGCCCGTATACCGACTTTACAGGCAACCAATTTTTCATACAAACTGTCTTTGAAAACTACGCTGACATACGTCTCAAAATTCAGCATGTTTTTAGTTTTTTTAAACTATTATTTATTTTTTCTAAAATAAAAGTAGCCCAAGTTACTCCTTGTTACATCAGCTATCTGTCAGTGAAAGTTCCGTCAAAATCGGTCCAGCCATTTCAGAGATTAGCCGGAACGAACAGACAGACAGACAGACAGACAAAAATTGTAAAAAATGTTGTTTTGGTATATGTACCATGTATACATCCATATACTTAGTAAAAAGTAGTTATTTTAATATTAAAAACAGACACTCCAATTTTATTTATTTGTATAGATGTATAGATGTCCAACAAAAAGTGTTAAGAAATTTAGGATGGGTGAAATTGTACAAACCTCCAAAGGACGTAAATCGGGTATACCATGGCAGATCACCTCATTAACAGAGGTGCAGCAGCTGTTGGGAAAGTTGTGATAGTTCAGAGGGCTCGGGTAGCACTCCCGCTCAATGCACGCCTCGTGGACAACACGGTCAATCTCTTCTGTTGTCACTCCCACGTCACATGCTCTAGAAACAGTTATAAGTTATAATGAGTTTCTTTTTGCTAAAGATTACCAATTGTTTAATCATTGAATTTTGTTTGTTTATCATAATAAACAAACAAAATTTAAAGATTGTCTATTTTAAAGCTATGCAATCTCATAAGATTGCATAGCTTTAAAATAATGTTATGCTTTACCAAAGAACTTGTATATAAAGTCTATATTTAAACAAATACTCCCTTGCTTAACAGAAGAGACGACTAATTTCAAATTAAAAAAAAAAAATGATTCGTTAGAACAAAACAAAATCAAGCATAAAAACATGAACTAACTTGGCAGCCTCGTCGAGCACCTCTCTCCCGAGGCGACAGGCAACGCGCATGCCTTCGATCTCCTCATCATCGAGCACTTTGATCTGTCCGGAACCCTTCGCGGCGTGTTCTGATGCTGGGAACCCGGTCGGGTGATCAGCATAGTCTGGACGACCGATATGCGGCGGTACTGTACGCTTTGGCCCTGCCGGGAACGGTCTCAACTTTCCAGTGAAACTGAATGACGGCCAAGGGTTGTACTCCACATTAGACACATCTGTACTCTCACCCTCTAAAACAAAATGTACACTGTCATAACGACTTGTAACCTAACACCGCAACATAACCTACAACACACTTACTCGCTAACGAATGAATTATTTTGTGATTCTTCCAAGATTTCTTGAAGCAGTCCTGATTACAGAAAAATGACCCCTGTATTCCGAGTTTTATGCATGTTGGACATTGTAATTGTGCAATGGATTTGCAGCCGGGTGTTTCACACATTCCAATCGCCGCCATTTTTTGGAACAACTGTCAAACTAATGTCATGTCATGATGTCAATATAACTGTCACATTGTCACATTTTTTATAGGACATTTGTCAGAAGTGTTACCAGCACTGCCCTTGTAAGCTAAAAGCCGTATCTTAAAAAAATCGTAAATTCCGGTTTTATTTGCAAACGATAGCTTGAAACATTTCGCATCAGCTGAACTGACCTAATCAAAATGACCGTATCATTATTGAAATATTGAAACAACTAAGGTTAAGAAGAATATGCAATCGTAATTTGATGAGATAAAAATGGGGAGTGCTTATGTATGATCTACTTTGTATTTTTTAATTTAAATATTAAAAATTTAAACAATAACATACTATTCCTAAGAGAATCGTAAAAATTAAGCCATTTTCTTAGGCGGCTGTAATGGTAGGTAGTTATCGTCAATTGTTTACGAACTGATAGTAATTTTACAAAACGTAGGAAACTTAAAGTTTATACAATTTTAATTATTTTACTCTTTATTCTATTTTGCTTTTATCGTGATAGATTTTCTATACAAACATTAATGTTACCTACTGAAACCTACCTAATGTGTATGTTTTGTATGAGCCTAAATACATTCAAAAGGACAAATAGATAGCAGTACCTATCCCGAGTCGTGAGAGATATCGCTATTTCAATCCAGATGTTTAATTAATTAAACATCTGGATCTGTCTCACTCCATTTTTTTTTTTTTTTGGATGGGAAATCATCAAATGACCTCCCGCTCTGGGCGGAGCGGGAGGGCGTGTCAGACTTTTACTTGCCCATGTGCCAGGGTCATGGTATCTCTTTCGAACAATCACGCGACCCCGGCAGGCATCGGTCCTAGCAGACCCCTTCAGTACTGCTGACATCTCTTTGAGGCGCGCGTGGAACACTACGCGCCGTCTACCCGAGCTTGGTCCTTACCGGGCGGCGAGCTACCTATTGCTCGCCACCCGCAAGCTCGCACCTACGGTGGCCGGGAGTCCGCAATCGACTCCCGGCACCCGGGGCGTCTCCTCCTGCGGCGGCTAGGGACGTGAGGGCGCAGAGACTGCCACTCCCTCACGCGCCCTGCCTCCTCCTTCGCGAGCATTACTGCTTCGCAGAAGGAGGTGACGGCTTCCCATGCCCTCTCGCTCCGTACCATGGCTCGCACCAGGGCCGGACGCGAGAGGTCGCCGCCGCCGATAGCCTCCACGAGGACACGGCGGTGCTCCGCCCAGGCAGGGCACACTTCCACCGTATGCTCCACCGTGTCCTCTAGACGATTCTCTCTCCCCCTTGCTTTTATACACACACTCAGTGCACACTGCTATCAAATAGGTATTCCTCTTACTTTATTGTTGTTAGTTTTATTATTTTAATTTTGTTTGTTTTAATTTTCACTTCTTTACTTAGACTATTTTTTTATGTTTTAACTAGGTACTTTAAAATCTCAACTGTAACAAGTATTCATGTAACGCACAGTAATACGGTAATACCACACATGGACTCCACGAGACAGGCTCGACCTAGTGTCGAGTTCATAAGCAAAATGCTCCTTATGCGTCTTAGTCTTGTTATTCATGGTAACCTAGCTATTCATTTACTTAGATCATAAGGAAATGTAAAGCTCTGATTTTGGAAGAATAAACATTATCTTATCTACAGATAAATAAAAACCAACAAAACATTTAAAAATTGTACCTATTATAAGTAATAAAAATGGATCTCAACAAAGTAAAAAAAAAAGTATATCATTGGCAACGACAAATCAATTTTCACATACTTATGTTAGAAGAACTTCCTAACCTAACTCCCTGTTTTATCGAAACACATTTGTTGAGTTAGATACCGCTTTCGGCTTACGGAGGCAGAACATGATTCGAAAGAATTAGAAACGTTCCAAGCCTGCGAAGACTCCATAAATAATAAACTTCCAAATCTGTTAAAATACCTACTGCAGAAAAATAAAATGTTTAATTAGTCACTTATTGATTACGTGCATCCAATAAAATTACCGTGAATATCTGGTTCATTCAGAGGTAAGATAACCTCAGTTACGGGTAACTCCACGTCAACCTTCATTGGACTTCTATAAATATTCTGTAACTGTAAGACAGAGCTAAGCTGTTACATTAAAAACTATAATGATTAGCTAGTTACGTATTTACCTAGAGTAAAATAGTTAAAAAATAATTGGTGGTTCGAAAGTTAATAAAACAGCAAACGGGAGGTACTTACCGAATGGTTTACGAATGCTATGCAACCAACCGTCTGGGAGGTCCCAGGAGCGAATCAAAGCGTTCCTAAACCTGCAGTAGAAAAAATTGCACGATAGGCTGAAGAAATCAAAGTCCATTGCACAATAACAAACACAACTTTCGCACAATAACTCAAACTGTTTCGTGTTTTATAGTAAACGTACTGAATTTTGGAAAGAGATCTTTTCTAACACCATTGCTTGTTAGTTATTTTACTACCTTTCAATTTTAGTTTAGTCTCCGTCTTTCAAGATTTCTTTACCTACTAAAGAAATCTTGAAATACGCCAGTCGATACGTTGCGATTGACGTACCTATTTGCTTTTAAAACTACGTGCTCTATTTTTAAATCGTTTATTTTCTTACAGCTTCCAGCGCTGTCCAGAGCGTATTCCAGTAATTCCAGTCGGACTGGCATTATTTTTATTGGCGTTCCACGTTCCACACTTGATTGAAAGAGTTCGCCGCAAAAAGTTCTCATCTAGAAAAAAGTAAAACCGCTCAACCTTTTTTGTTCGTTTCCGTTTAGACGTTTTTGCATGCTCGTAAAAATATTAAGGACGAGATTTTTAGGACCATGATTTATCCCAAGTAACGGTGTTATGACGACAAAAGGTAGTTGAAAGTTTAACGATCTCTAAAGAGGGTAAGAGTAGCTTACCTACGCTTCTAAATTAGGCCAATGGTTGCCGTAATGCGGTTTATCTAATGGGTCTAAAACACGGTAGTTTACGTCTTTTAAGATACAACAAAATTAGGTTTTAGCCTACTGCTGAGGTTTGAAAACCTTTCCAACACTAATGTAATCAAATAAGGCTAAATGTAACGGCCGCGGTAAAAAGCCTGATAAATTTCTACTCACGCGAACTTGATTGATAAGGAATGAGCGTTTTCGCTTATAGAAAAAATAGGTAGAGTGAGTAAACAGACAGGTGAACTAAATTATAAGCACTCAACATAAAAGTATACAAACGTACCGAACTAATTATCTACCGCACATTTTTTTGGCAACTTACATAACGATTTTTTACGTTGGTATGTTCTGCATACAACCTAAGTCGGGCGCATTTAGGTCATTCGAATTGTTTTGTAGGTGGATATAGATTATAACGGTTCAGAATTAAGTAGATACTGTGATTATTAAAGAATAATAGTAAGTGCGAGTCAACGACTAGGACACCAGCCTAATGACTCGTTTACAAAGAACGTATGTTTTGTAGATGGTGATGTAAGACTTCATTAAAACAGAATGAATATAGTAATCGCCCTTGAGGTTTTCAGCGGGGTTGTTTCGTGTAAAGCCGATTAATTATTAAAAGGTGAGGCAAATGAACCAAAATTAATTTAATTTTCGCAGAAAACGTCGATACAGTGTACTCGCTACAATTGGGTGGGGTATTAAATTAATTGCTGTCATTTTAATATTAACTAGTCTGTCTAGAACAGTTTTGGGTGATATCTGTTGGAGACTAGTTTTAGGTAAGTTTTGAACAGCTTAACTTAGGTAGCTACGTTTAAGTACGAGAAATAGGTTTAGAATGCCGATACCCACGTACCTAGTGAATATATGTAGGTTATGGCTGGGTACCCATCTATTAGTACCTACCCACTTCATCCAGGACTTACGTAGTCTAAGATGTAGGTATAAACGTTAATTATCCGCGATTGCGTTAGACTTAGTTCTGTCACTGTCGCACAACTTTCAAGCTTGAAGTAAAAATATAGGCGGAAATATGTCGTTAGTCCAAATCGAGAGTTCGAGGTCAAAATATATAAACGTTACTTACGTTTATAGATTTTGACCTTAACTCATTGCCCAATGATGGCATCACAACGAACGCTAGACCATAAAGAAAAAAAACGAATGAGAATTTTTCACTGAAGCTTATTTTATTCGTACAAAGTAGATATTTCGGGCCTGTTCGGTTTAGATGAATGAACGGATTCAACGAATCCCGAATTTATTTTTATAACACCGGTCGTAAAAATAAAAATAGAGCCATTAACACATTATTCATGCAAATTTAAATGTATATTCAGCAGAATTTACTCAAAGGTCGAGGACAGAAATAAACACTATTATCCATACAAATCGGGAAGATTACAATACAAATGTACTTAGGTATAATCTAGGGGATTACGAATATTTATTGTCCGCTTTCTTCTTTTGCTAATCCCCGGACATTTTCGGGGTAGTGAAGGGATTCGTAGTCCCTTGCCCGCTTGAGTTCGTTAATTGTTGGGATTAACGTAAATGCATCAGAAGGTCAGCCAAGCGAGGCTTTGAAGACAGCGAGGGTGATGTTTTTTATCATTTTAAGCCACTCATTTATAACCTATTTTTTTTAATGCCTCTTCTGTCTGTTTTTTGTCTCCCACTAAATCTTCTCTGTGAAAGTTTAAGTGTAATGCGTAGAGATTAAATTATAGGTAATATAATAACAGCATAAGCAAACGCACAAGCAAAAGGAGTTTATAAGGATCGTAGTAGGTGATGTTTTGTAGTTTCTGCTTACCCCCACGGGAAGCAGGCATTCGTTTATGTATGAGTAATAATAATAACGCATGACATCTGTCGGGCATGCCACCGTCCGGGAGAATCAATCAGACATATTCTCTCCAGGTGTTCTCGTCTAGCTAACGAAGAGAACTTGTATGGACAACCTTGTACCTGAATTATCCACCATCTTGCTCTGGAATACGGCCTTGTGTGATCAGAAGTGCCGTAGTTCAGGTATGTGTCAGTCCCAGTTGTCGAAAAAAACATATCACACACTGTACTGGGATCGATTCATCATCACCAGCGGGACTATTGTTAAAAATAAATAATAGTTTAAAAAAACTAATAAACACGCTTCCATTGAAAACCAAACTAAAAAGTACAAAATAATGGAAAAAAAGCGTGGGGTGCTTTTTAAGGTATTTTTTTATTGATATCAGACACGCCACGCTTTTTTTCCATTATTTTGTACGATGGAAGCGTGTTTTTTAGTTTTTTTAAACTATTATTTATTTTCTATTTTTTAGGGTGTTTCGAATTTTGAGACGTATGTCAGCGTAGTTTGTGACAGTTTTTTTGCTGTCCTGTTAACCCTGGCAAGGATAATGGCACAAATTTATTAAATTATTGCATTGTCATCGGTCCTTGACAGGTGTGCAAAGTTTGAATGAAATCTGGTCGTTTAAAGTGGGTCAAAATCGCGTTATAAGGAGTCGGTTACAAACAAACATACAAATATACAAACATACAAGTGAAGCTAATATAAAGCGTGTAAATAAGCCTGATTTAGTGGCGGTGGATCGACTAGAGCGACACACAATGATTGCTGACATAACGGTCCCATATGACGGGAACGTCGTGAAAGCCGAAAAAGATAAACAAATCAAGAATCTTGACTTGGCTCTCGAGGTTGTCGATATGTGGGATGTGGACTCAACGATCATTGTGCCGATAGTTGTAACAGGCAATGACTTGGTAGCCAACAGCCTCAACCAACGATCCAATACCGGAGCGTTACTATTTTTATTATTTTAAAAACATAATTTATATGTATGTTTTAATGAAATAAAGGAGATAATAACGCCAGCCTATTATTGTCTTACTGTAGGTCAAAGTCTTCTTGACTTTGAGAGATAGAGCACGAGCTTATTTTCTCTATCTCATACAAAGAAAGCGCGAGGATTGATTAATTTTATACATTCACTTCAAATCTTCTGCGATATTACGTTCCTATATAATTAATTACAAGTCGTTTTTCTGCGAAACAACAACGATAATTGGAATCTGCTTATAGTTTTGAATATTAAAACAGCACCAATTTCTGTGTAAGCCAAACTTCGTGCTAAGAATCCGCTAACTTTCAAGCCTCGCTCTCTAACTCTTAAGACAAAAACGAAATGTTGCGCGCAAAATAAAAACGCCTTTATCTGGGATTTTGCTTTGTTTTAGTATACCTACTTCTAATTGACACCAGAGAGTAGGATAAGTATGGTTTATCTTGTATCATAGGATGCCAAATCCATGGGTTTAACTTATCCTACTATTTATGAAATACTTCATTGTTGTATAGATTACATTATATTTTTTTTTCTTCTCAATATGGTGCCGATTTTTTAAAGAGCTTATCTACACTTGTGTGTTATTTGAAAGAGAGTACCCGTTTTCGCTCAAATAATTTGACTTGTCTCAGAGCAATCTAGGTTTATTCAGTTTGCACTTCCAATAAAATAGCAAAATAACGACAAGAAGTAATTAAGTTTTATGTTACGATTACTTACATGCGTACAAATTTATGTTCTACTCATTAGGTAGGCAGAAACTATAGAACGCCGCACGTAGGTCCTTTTTGGTAAACTATACGTGCAAAAGTTATAAAGTTTTTGGTAATCTATACGTGCAAAAGTTATAAACTTTAGGCGATACAAATGGATTATATCCTATTTTAATAAATACTCAGATAGCCAGGCAAATCAAAACACTCGATGTCTAAGCAAATCGCGTAATTTGGAATGTACAAATAAGTGTATAAGTTACAACTTGTCCACGCGTCCGAGCGCACATCGTGTGTCTGCCAGTCAGCGACGAAGTTTCAAGGCACCTATGTGTTTGTCTATGAGGGAATTTGTTTAAAAGATATAATATGGAACTTGAGCAGATAGGTATGGCTTTATCATTTCGTGTTTAATTTGATACCAAATTTTTTTATTGTCGAGATATTGGTATAACAAAAATATTAGTAAATAGTACTAAAATGTAGAATTAAATTCGATTACACCAGAGTAGTACTATTGTGATTGAAGCGGATTGGTCGTAAAATGTGCTTTAGAGATTACCTCAGTTTATCAAGCTACCAAAATTGTATAATTGTAAATATTTTTTGTGCCGTTATCCGCCGTAAGTATTTATTTTGATTTTTTTAGATATGCCGGTCGGTGTAAAACGTATTGAGGTTTTAACCTTTGGCGTAATGAAAAAATCGCTGGTCGTAAAACCGATACAGTACTGAAACATTTTAAGGACACGACGAATTATGATGAGAAAGACGAGGTATCCAAAGTACAATTTTGCAAAATAATATAAAACTTATGTGGACAATTTGCTTTTAAATGGAGAAAAAGTAACCGTACATTGAATACTTTTTTGCTACATAACAAGGAGTGATTGGATAGTTATTTGACTTTTTAATATGTGCTCGATCAATTAGGAGACCAAGTTAGAAGACAAAATGATAGATTGTATCGTAGAAAAATTGTGTAAAACTGAAGAAAAGAGATGTTTCTATTCTTCAGTCGACAAGAGTACGATGTCAAGTATGATGATTATTTCTCTTTACTATTGATGAGATAGAAACATTTTTACAGAATTAAAACACATAAGGAACTTTTTTGTTCTTGGTAAAATAGATATAGAATTGGTCATGCTACGCCGGCAGGAACATCAGAATAAAGATATCAGAAATTTCAGAGAGTTTTATTCTCGCAAATTTTCGAGAAAAGAAAATATGGAGGACATGTTCCATCTACTGCTGGTATCTTCTGATCCTTTCATATCGTCTCTGCGGAGAGTAAAGCCAAAATTTTGCGGTAGCCTACCTCAATCTGTTTTATTGTTATTAAAAGCACCAGAAGTTTAAACTATTTATTATTTTATCTTTGTTTTTTTATATTTTTCATATTAAGGATACCTGCCTATGCAAATTTGGTCGTTGGTTTATTAATTAATTAAAAATATATACATATTATTCAAGACGCACACATACACATACTGTCGTAGAAATTGCAAGGTAGGTATGTATTTTCTTTTCACATTTGTATTCAAATATTATTTTTCTAGTAGTAAACATCACAAATGCCGTCTTTTCTACCTTGTACTAGCACGAGTTATGATTCAGCTTATTGTAACATGTTGTCATGTGTCATGCCTAACACTTTAAAGCACTTTAACTGCTCAATTAGAAAGTGATGTGATTTTGCACGCGTAGATTACCAAAAAGGACCTACGTGCGCCGTCTGCTACGATCCTTATACACATTTTACTTCATCTACGTCCACACTTGCGAGATTCTTGTGTGAGTTTTTTTTAACCATCTCGATTTTACGCATCGACCGCATTCGGTGTTCCAATTGGCGCTTTACTAAACCAGAGCCAATCGGAGCGACGACCGCAGGGGATGTGTTTTTTTTTTGTGGGTGACAAATTATCAAATGACGTCTCCCGCTCTGGATGGAGCGGAAGGGCGTGTCAAACTTTTACTGACTAAAACCTACCCGTATTCCTTCAGTTGCCCATATGCCAGAGCCACGGTACCTCTTTCGAACTGATCTCGCGACCCTGGCAGGCAGTGGATGCGTTACGTAGAGATAGGTGAAAAGAAAGTTTCACTAGGTTAAAGTTTCCTGACCGTTCTGTAGAACATCACCAATAAGGTCCCTGTATTATATCCTAGGGCATCCCATCTCGGCATTTCCACTTACATATCACGATCACTCACATTATATTTCTATTACGGCAAAAAAATAATTCCTTTCAAAAAAAATGTCGTCAGCATAAAAGTTTCAATAGACTTGAAGGTGATAAAAATATATAATATTTTCACCTCCGCGATGGCAGCCGTGAATGGAGGGACCAAATAAAGGCTCTTTTTCTAAAGCGTCATGAAACTGCTGTTTATTTATTCAACAGCCTTAATATTTTGTCTGCTGATTGCGATGATAAGTAAAAATCTCCGAGGGAATGAGAGAGACATTTTTTGTTGCTGAAATATTAGAATTGATTTTCTACTAAATACGTAATATTATAATGGTGAGAAAAGAATACATACAATATTCTTTGTCTTAGACCATATAGGTAAGTTACTGAAAACACATGAAAAGATATGAAAGTTAAATAGTCAGAAACAATGCTTTAAAGAGCCTCAGTTAGCTGCTAAAGAAGACTAAGAAGACAATGCTAATTGACGACGAAGTTTTGGCACAAGCCCGAGTGGTTTTGTAGTTTGGATTGTCCTGAGGGTTAACTGCGTGCCACACTAACAGTAGGAATAGCTTTCATTATGACAGTTCAATAACATTAATTGCGTTATTTACGTTGTTGAGCGGATAAAATCAGCAGTACAAATAATTCAGATTCTGATTGATACTGTGTTACGCAATTAGGGTGCTGTTCATAGCATTCTTCAAATGCTCTGGCATTAAGTCCATCCTTTTATAATAAATAAATAAAAGTAAAATAAGTTTATTTCAATTTACAGGGCTCATAAGCAAACAGATAAATAAAAGGGTACAGACTGGATAACAAGCACAGAAAGAAAGAAGTTGATGTTGTAACACTCACAACATAGCAACACAGCTGCAGCATTGCTGGATTGGGGCGCTTTTGTTTATATTGTTTTAAAGTCACACTAAGTTGGCACTCGTTAAATCATTGGGTACTTCAAATACCTACTTTAAGCTTATATCAACTGGGATTCAATTTAAGCTAGCAAACACATTCATCTAGTGTAATTTGCAAAGTAAAAACGTTTTAATTTTGAACGTTTTCATGGCGGCATAATTAATTAGCATTTTTTATGAGTAGAGTGGTGGCGTAGTGGTATAGGCACTGATTTACAAATTGTAGGTCGTGAGTTCGAACTCAGACAGACACTTAGTGTAAATAATTTCATCACCACTGCTCTCAATACAGTGACGAAAAACATCGTGATAAACCGCGGCATGCCCTAGAACCGACAATTCGAAGAAATGTGACATCTACAAACTCGCACGAGGCTCGCGTGATAGATAGTAGCAAACTCTTTCTCTAAGAGGAGAGGCCTGTGTCTCAGCAGTTGGAGCATTATATGCTGGTTATACATGTATCTTCAGTTTTTGTTTAAGTTTTGCAAAAAATTCGACGTTCCATATCAATGAAATAAATAACAACAGCCTAGTATTGTCCCACTAATGGGCAAAGTCCTCTTCATACATAGAGCAGCCACGCTTGCTCGAAATGGGTTGAATCTCCGACTTATGTTAACTATAGTTCTCAGCATTCTCACGATTTATTCCCTCACCGATTTTTTTACGTCCAAAAAAAAAAAAAAACGCAAATACATATGAATTGAAAAAGTCACATTGGTACTTCCCTGGGTTTGAACACACAACCTCGTGTATGAGAGGCGAAGCCTGAACCACTTGTCAACCACGACAAGGTATATGAGTAATTTTTTATGTGATATAGGAGAGTTTTAGAGAGACCATACCTTACCATACCTTCGGTCCATACTAATTACGACCTATACTATTTATTTCTGAAAAGTATGAAGGTTACAAATGTCCATACCTTGAATATAATACAATTAAATACAGTACATACCAGACAAGATAATAACGAAAAAGGTCAATCTAGTCATTACGACGAAAATTAAAACAGTTATTAGTCCTTTTATTTAATTACAAAGAAGGCCCGGCCCACCTTGACCTTAAACAAGATGTAAAAAATAACAACACATTTATTAGATAAAGTAACTAATGAAAATAGCAGCAATAAAAATTGTCGAAATGCCTCAGCTACGTTCGTAGCACCGTAACGTCGTAGCGCTCTCGTAGCGGGGCGGGCGGCCAGTCGTAGCGCGTAGCCGGACCCGAGCGCTTGTCCGCGGAGCTTCAAACTCGCGATCTAAGTTGTATCGTGCTTTGTGCTTTTGTACCGGTAAGTAATATAGCACTAAGTTTTTTTTTTTTTTGATTATGGAGATCTTTCTTGTATTGTATTGAACGGGAGCCTTTTTTGACAAGGGTGTATGAGTTTATTGTATAATTACGATTCTTTTTGTGGAAAGCAATTAACATATTATTATTTTTAAGCTTTGGACTGGTTTATAAGTTAGTAACTTTTATTTTTATACGGTTTTTGTTATTTTACACTTTAGTACAAGGGATTAGAAAAATTGCTGAGGTATCTAGGCTACATTTGCTAGCCTCTTGTTGATGTTTTTACTTATCTAGTTTACGCTATTTAAGGGCAGGCAAATATGAAATAAATTAAATATACTTGAAGAATTTAATTAAAATATTGTTATGATAATGCTTAATTGTAATTTGATGATTTTAAATAAATTGTGTAATCATTGGTTATTAATAAAACATTATAGCTGAGGTTATTGTTCTAACTTTGAGAGTTAAAAAAAGGAAAGTGAATACGACCTTACAATTTCGGTTTATTGCTAGTAATTAACGGTTTCCCACTTACCCCACTATAAAAATTACCTTCCATATCGAATTACCCACATAAGTGAGAAGAGTAATGTGTTTTCTTTCCCACCCTTACATCATGGAAGTTAATAGTATAATGTGCCTCTTTCCTTATGGGCAGGGAGCCAAGAGGTCGTTACGAGGCACCCGCCTGACCTTTATGGTGGGTGTCGTATGATGCATGTGGTGCTAATATTTGGACATAGTATAATCAAGTTGAATATGTAGTTTACTGTGGCATAACATTCCCGGAGAATTAAGTAGAGGTGCGTAGTGCAACCCTTTTTTGGGTTTCATATACAATTTATGGAAAAATTCAATAAACAGTAATAGGTAGACCGTTGTAATTTCCACATATTCCGCTTAATCAAAAATTCTCTGCATAAGTAGTATAAAGTCACTTCACGTCTCTGTACGCTTAGATCTTTTGAATCGCGCCACAGATTTAAATACAGTTTTCAGCAATAGACATAGTAGTTTGAGAGGTTTATACATTATAAACCTTCTATATGTATAAACCACTAGAAAAACCTAGTAATTAATATTAAAAAAATAAGTAGACCCCATACAAGCAAAATGTTTTTTTCCACGTTTTCTGGCTTGTGGTGCGGAACTGAAATTCGTGTATGAGTCCGACTAGCACTTGACCGGTTTTCAAAGTTTTGCTTAAGTCCCTTAAAAATAACTTGATGATACCTAGATTATTTAAAAAATAAGTAATTTTTCTGAGCATGGACATTTGTCATGATATGCTTGCAAAAGAATAAAGTAAATGATTAGAATATCATCATGTCGATAAGGCAACCTTTTTGAAGTCCGATGATTGTATTTTGTTCTGAAAGCGCCTGTGGTATTGTTACCAAAAGATTCGTTGGAGAACACAGTACCTGTAGAGTCATAAGGTTTTACAAAATAAGGATATGACTAACGACGATTGTTATCTACTGTGCTGTTACCGGTAGTTTGGTCAAATCCTATTCAGTGCCAAATATGTAATTAGGATTAAAATATGGTAGTTTCTTTGAGAGGATCATGCAGCTAATATATTCCTTTCTCCTAAAAGGCTCTTTATTTTCTATCCATAAATAACTTTCTTAGAATTGAAAAGAAATATAAATATCTACAGCAAGATTAAACCTTAATCTAATTTCAAAACTCTTAAAACGCAGGCCTCCCCAAAATAACCAAACCCAAAAAAACCGTGTTACCTCCGCAAAAAATTAATTCACCCATTAAATTAATATACCCTATTAAATTCTAATCTCCCTCGATCGAGGTGAATTCCGCCCACTTTGTAATGGAAAAAACTGATCCTATCTACCCTGATTCAATTTCCAAGACTTGAAGATTGCTCACAAAAAATTAATATCATCCGGTAATCCTGATTCTGAAGCAAACAGCATTTCCTTTGTTGAGCACTCTTAAATTGGTGTACTACTTTTTTGTAGAGTGTTTGCATTATATTTTACTTATATGTGAATTTAGTAGGTAGGGTCGATAACATAGCATTATATCACGCCTACATTCCCCAAAGGGAAGACAGAGGTATTCCTATTGTACACCCACAATTTACCAGTTATTTTTAGTTCACATTTATTTATTTATAGTTAATTAAAACGGTACAACACCAATAACATTAATTAACATAGAAACAGATGATAGGTTGACAATACTAATATAAATTTAAACAATTACGTAAATTAAAAACTAATATGGAACAGAGGACTTACTTGCATACTTTCTCTCACAGAACACCAGACATATACGCATAATTTGATATGTGCTATAATGTAAATATAATAAATCGGACACAAATGAAAACTCCGGGCTGCTACTAAGAAAATCCAGACAAAAACCCTGATAACACTTTGTCCGACTCGAACTTGAAACCCAAGATCCTGATCAGCAGTAGCGTTTGCAACCACTAAACCAATGTGGCAACACGGCTGATAATGGTTTATCTGTGGAACGTGACTTCTTTGAACAGTTGTACAAAACAGTCAGTTGTAGACGTCTGCTGCGTTTTATTAGGTTATAATTGTTATATTTGGTTTTGACTACTTCATGCCATAACAAAAATGTCTGACTCTGGGTAAATACTGATTGATAATATTTTCTATCTGTCATATTAAAAAATAACAAATATCTTTGGCACTGAATTGTCTAATTAAAAAACTTCTCCATCAAAACTATTTTCAATAAATACATAATATTAGGTGCGCACTAAACTAGAAACTATGTTAAAAAGTTTGTCTGCACTCTCCAGTTGGATCTAACTTTGACATATTAGATAGACCTCTACCTACTATACAAATTAGATTTTGATTGCTTGGTTCTCATAATCCTATCTTAAATCCATTAGTGTATAATAAACAAAAGTGCTGCTGTCAAACTAAAGTTAAATCAAGCAACTGTTTATATTTATATTATTTTTATACAAACTGCTAAACATTGTTCACAACATTCCCAGAATTAAATTAAGTTAAGATGTCCAGAATCCGCTTTTAAATAACGAAAGTTCCTTTATACTCCAAATTAAGGCGGTAGATTGGGCCAATAAAAAAGTGCTTGATCTCAAATTGAGTGTTTTGTTCAGCCGAATGGTCCAGAGAAATTCAATCTCGCAAGTCTGTGCTTTTGTGTGACCCCACAGTCGTGTACCATTTTAGACTTTATTGGTTTAGGATTTTATACGCAGGGGACGACCGGGGAATGCTAATTTCTGAACGGATTGTGAGCAAATACGTTCCGCAGGATAGGATGCTTTATATGTCGTTACGATTCCTGAAGGTTGGGAGAATTCTAAGTGGGTGTAGGTACCTATTGATTGATATCGTTTGAGTGAAATGTATCGGTAACGTGCTTAAGGTTTGATTGAATTTTATTACGAATTGAATGGAATGCCAGACGTTATCATTATTATAGGGAGCCAATCATGTGGATTGGTACGAAAAGATTTTTAGGAATTAATCGACTGAGAATCACCAAGCATGAATGTTTCTGTAAGTTTCTTTAAAATAATAACAGATAATATTTTTGGGAAACCTTCAATAATTACTATTCATCAACCCCTTCGAATTAAGTTAAAGAAAACTAATTCAAGTAGCAGAGTACAAACTCAAACTAGCAACATATTGTCACCAATCAATTGCCAACAACTTGTATTGGTCACCGTCCCTCTCAAACTTTAAAGTCCGGAAGTCGTGCCAACTGTAAATCGATGTTGCCAAAATTAATCGCAAATCCAAAAGCCGGTGGGCGGAAGTTGCACAAATTAATGGGACGTCAAAGCCAGCCAGATTTCCGAATGCAAAGGTCCACTGTTTGAAAGTCCGCGCTGCCCTAATACTGCGGTCTAAGTAGAAGAACTGAGCGTTTCAGATAAAATTGTTATACCTAACAAAATATGACTTAGAACATTTTAGCAGTGTACTTAATACTTACACCACAATATAATATCACGCCTATTTTCCCCATAGGGTAAGGCAGAGGTGTACCTATAGTAGGTACACCCACATTTTGCCTATTATGTTTAAGTCCCAGCGCATCGGGGGCGACGCTGTTGCCATCAGCCGGGCATAAACCCAGACCCCGGACTGTTGCTGAAAAAACCAAACGATACTGACCCATAAATCAAAATACTTGTGACGATAACTAGACCAACGACGAGTCCAAGCCTGTGAATTGATTGGTAATTCCTGTTTCGGCTTCTCTACCGATTACTAGATCCATAGTCGTTCTTTTTACTTTTGACTGCTATACTATTCTTTAAGATACAATGTCTGTACGACGAGCTCTACATTGAGACAGGCCTTGAGATCGACCAAGCGTGCGTGATTCACAAACGGTATTCATTTACGCAGTTATGCTCATCGATGAACTCTAGACTGTAACCTCCCGTCGTCGCTTCATTAGGCCTTGCAACAAGTTTCTTTAAATCATCACCTGAGACTCGCCTAAGAGTTTTATGACTTTAAATTTTTTGAATTGTTTAGTTCCAAATAGCTAGTGTAATAACTCGCAGCTTAGAGAATGTCACACTATTCTGTCGCCGTTGCGGCAGCACTGCGCACATGGTATCATAGTATTTTTAGAGAATAGCACTGCTGGTTTTCCTGTGATAGCCAGCCGTAACAAAATAACAAACAGGATCAATGATTAAACTTTTGCAAGAGAGGCGACATTCAGAACATATCCTCAACAAGCATATAAGAGCTATTTCAAGCTTATGAAATTATTTTAAAAACTATAATTGAAAACCTATTTGATCGTTTGGTTATCTCTTCTTACTTACGCCACAGTTCGCCCCGCTGTGGGCGGCTAGTGAAATATTATTGGAATTCCTATATCCAAGATAATCCAGGGTAGGTTGTCGCGCGTCGGCGTCGCGTCACTGTGCGACCTTTAGTGACGATGCCTCGTAATAATGGAATCTGGCTGCTGTTTTATTTGGCTGTTTGTCAATCGTTCAGGATCTGTAGGTTCTATAACTACTTATACACTTTTTGGTTGGCTCAATAAAATTTGATGTTTGTTGAATGATGTTTTCTGTTCGAAGATTTTATCTTTTGTATCAGAAAACTCAACACTCTCTTGTTGTTGTAATTAAAAACGTCAACCTTTAACAGCAATTGTAATAGTATACGAAAACAATGCATTTCTTCTTCTTTGTCCTGAAAGTTTTCCTAAAGGAAATGGTTGGATGCCAAGGAAAAAGTTAACGTTACTTAGCGTACATGACACAACAAAATATACAACAATCGGTTTTGGTAGCAGTCCAGATGACCTCGACCGAATTTGAATCAGTTAAAGATATTGTTACACAATTTTAACGATGGTGGAGCTAAAACATTTCACATTTAGTACATATTTATAAACTTTACTACAGATACCAAAACATCAAGCATCGATTATCGTTTCAAAAACGAAAAAGTAAAATATTTTTCTTGTGGCAAGCCCATTCTAGCTCTTAGCTAAATAAAAAGTCGTCAAAGCGGGGTGTGAACCGGTCCGTGTGAGCCGTATTGCGATACATTTCTTTTTTAAATTGTTTTTTTTTTCTACCGCTTTTTCGGACAGGCGCTGGATTTACTTTTTTAAACCTTTGCTAGGTTCGAATTTGAGCTTCCTCAGTGGTCAGATAGGTTGCGGTTTAGGTCTTTTATTTTGGTTTGTGGTGGCATTTTGGTAAAAAACGCCTCACCTAATGGTATTTTACCATTGTGTTACTTGACATTGCTACGCGTAGTGAGCAGAAGAATATTTTATATTAGGTAATTTCATAAATTTTACTAAAGGTACGCTTTTGTAAAAAATACCCTTCTAATTGGTGTTTTGGACCGAACTGTTTCTCCGCTCAATTTTTTAGAAACAATATTACTACAAATAAATGTAAATAATACCGATATATTAGTCGGCTTATTTAATAGGTATATTCTATGGTCATTTTGTTTCCAAAATCTACGAAAAAAACATGTATTTTCCTGTAATGAAAGGAGCCGTAAAAGAATTTGTTTTATGTCCACTTCAGTCTAGGTTGCGGATTTCTCATAAAAGTGCCTTTTATTTCTAGAGTCCAGGCTTGACGTAAATTGTGTTTACAGTACTTATGTACATACAAACACAATACTCGTAAAAGATAAGTATTTGTGTAGGAGTATTCTTGGACATTCTACTGACGGTTATTTTAGTTTTTATAAACGCAATCTTATACATAGAAAGTACACTCTACACTGAAAAAGGGATAGTAAAATATTAAAAAAAAACCAATACTAACTTTCATTACATCATTATTAACACAGAATAGTGGTCAAAAGTACAAAATTCACATATCATCCATTAAAACATTATGCTAACGTCTATTAAGTTTCGGCCCATGTATGGATCGCCCTAATAGCCCCACATTAACGTCACTAATGTCAGCTAATAGTTTGACCGGTGCCTTAATATTAGTTTACTTTCACTGAAAAGGATGCTCCATGTGTATTATGTAAGCCTGGTATATGAATCGTGGGGGAGTAAACTTAATGTGGTTAACTAACGTGGGTTTTAAGATAATATAACTTAGTTATTTAGGTATGTTGGGTAATTTTTAAAATATTTGAGAAAGATGTAATATGCGTTTATTTGCATAAGAACTTTGGTGAGAAAAAAAACACCGGAGAGATTTTCAGTAAACAGCTGCTTTTAACATTAAAAAAGTAAATTTTATGTAGTCAAAAAGTGAATATCAATTTTAAGTACGTAGGAATTGCTCCATTCCAAAACAACCACGGATTCCATCTTGTTATCTACTAAATCCCTCGTATAGAACTGCTCCCCTAGCCATGTTACCACCGTTTTGTGTCGAATTCCGTTCTCCAATTGGTAACGCCTCGGTGTCAGCAATTGTAGAAAACGATAAGTTGGTAGCCATGTTGACGCACCTGAGTCGACCGCTCGTTCTACAATGTCTTTAGAAAAACGACATTATAACAAAGGATGTAGTGTTGTACTTTGTAGAAACGATAACAATTCATTCTATCATTTTGAACGATCTGAACTTGGCAACGAATTTTCTATTCGTTTGTTCTAACCACGTGACTTAACGTTGAGATGATTTCATTCCCATACATTTGATTAGTTTTCGACTAGCGTTAACGATTGCAGATTATCAATTTGGCTAGGGGTGCAGGTCTTCATGCATAGGTCGTTTGTAGAATAATTGAAAGGCCAATAAAGCTTTTCCCAATTTTAACTTGGATTAGCTTCGTGTTCAGATGAAGTCCCGATAGTGTTTGTGTTGTTATATCTTTCAAATAAATGGTTGTGCTGGGGCGGCCGTTACAGGAGTGGATAAACTCAAATGGAGAAATATTCCAATCTATTTGAGAGTTATACATGTGTTTGAGCCGTTTGGGGTTGAAACACTATGGCCGGGCTCCGAGTAGCCACTTGGTTTTTCGAGACATCGCCAAGCGGCGACAGAGCGTTAGCCAGAAAATCGGCATTGCTATCGAACGTGGCAATGCTGACAGCTTTTTGGGCATTTTTGCCTGTGTCAACTTAGGCTAGAGCTTAGGTATACGTTATGTCTTTAATAATGTTCATTTAGCAAATGGATTCGAACAATTCATATGAACGCTTCGACCTTGTCAGCGGTTAGTTTTCCTCATAAGCGGCGTGACCTTGATCTCGACCTTATCAATCATGAACTTGAAGCGACATGGGTTCATAAATAACGAGGCCATTACTTTAGTTAACTGTTCTATCTTTGATAACGATGGGAAATGTTTTCCAAGTAAAAAGTAGCATGTCGAATACATAAATATTATTAAAGTTTATTTAGTACAAATATGATGATGTTCTAACGCTTTCCTTAAAAGCATTTGTTTCGATTGTAATCAGATTTCATCATCATCATCATTTCAGCCGTAAGACGTCCACTGCTGGACTTAGGCCTCCCCCAATTTGGGGGGCCTTGCCATAATCGCTACGCTTGGCAGGCGGGTTGGCGATCGCAGTATGGTGGTAAAATGCATAGAGAACGCTGCTGCCCATTCTCTAGTAAGTCCCTTAGTCGTCTTTTACGACACCTACGGGAAGAAATGGGGTGGTGTTATTCTTTACGTCCGGCACCACACGGTAATCGATAATCAGATTTAGATCAACATAAATAATAATCACAAAAATCTAAATCGCTGCACTCGTTAATTTTTTGGACAGGTGAGTCCTACTCTGTTATATCCTTTGTGGGCTTGCCTCGCTCGCTCGTCACAGGACTGACTGTGCTCTGGGTTGAGTTTGAAAATCCCATCGTTAAGTCAACTTGCTTGTTGCGAGGTCAGGTTTTGACAAACGTTTTCAGGAAAGCAAACGGCATGGACTCGAACTGCGCCTTCTTGAATTTTTAAGTACAGGTACTGAGCTTCAGGAAACTTAGACAGTATGACATTCTATCAGCAAAAACAATAATGGACAAGTCGAAAATGTATGGGATTGGTATAATGCTTACGTCAATACTGTTCAAAGTCATCCTGGCCTGTTAGTCTAGTGGTTAGTGACCCTGACTGCAAATACTGAGGTCGTGGGTTCGATTCCCACCCAGGACAAATCTTTGTGTGATGAGCACAATCATTTGTTCTGTGTCTGGGTGTAATTTATCTATTATATGTATGTATTTAGAAATATATAAGTATATTTATCAGTTGTCTGGTTACCATAGTACAGGTTCTGCCTAGTTTGGGATCAGATAACAGTGTGTTGGTTGTCCTTAGATATTTATTTATTTATTTATCCTAGAAATACAAAACGCTTTCAAAGAGATTGCCACTTGTATCTTGGCTTGGCCCTCTGCTTGATAAGAATGATCTCAGTTAGCTTTCTAACTGAAATAATTCTATTCGAAAAATAACTAAAAATAAAACAACTAATTGAGTGACAATCGTAATGGAACCAATCTAAGGGCTGTAACAGAAGAAAGCCAATTCCGAATTTTGGACATTGCGTCCGATTCAGTCCTATTAATTGAATAATGTATACGAAAAGCTTTCTCTTCGAAACCTTTTGAATTTATTATCGAAGCTAAACGAACTATTAACGCGGAGATATACCTAATTGGACCACTTGGCTTCATTTGTAGGAGCATTTTGCGTTGCGTAAGAAGTGATTTTGACTGCCAAGAGTCGGTTGATTAAATCTTTTGGTGAAATAGAAATTCAATATTTTGATCTTTTAATAAATGTAGTTGTGTACAGTAAAGAAACAAATCTATTAAAAGAAACAGCACCGGATAATCCTATCAGCGGATGATAAAATCAGGCTGTAAATAATGATTATAAACAGGAAAACTTCATCTTTTATCTGTTCTATGGGAATGCCTCTTCTCCCTAGGAATCATAAGTGATCAGAATAATTTTAAAGAGCATGATCTAAGGAGAATTCAATTGTAAGGAACTTTTTTCTATACATGAAGTTCCCTTTCTAGTGTTCATTTATTTTATTTTTTGCCCTGACTACAGATAACGTACGTCATCAGTTTGTAAATTGTATACTTTTGAAAACGTAGTGGTATATTTGTTAATACCGTTCATTTTTAAAATACTGTTATTTATTATCAGTTTCAAATATAATAAAACACATAATTAAGAAAAAAAATGGTCGCGCACAACCACGTGACCACATTTCCTTTTAAGGCCAGGTTTTGCCACCGACACGCTGAAAAGAAGTAGAAAATAGTATCTTCAAGTAACAAAAACACTGGCGATGAGCTAGACAAACTAAAACCAAACATGAAGCAAAAATACGATCTGCAACTGCAGGTCGACTGAGGAAAATGATTCATAATTCAGCTTTACAGAAAGGAAAAATAAATTACACTTTTTCGCGGACAGTCACAAAAACTGAGAGGTTCTTAATTAGTGCAATTAGTGAAGTGACCCAAGTTAACATTTTTTTTTTCCTTTTACTGAGTTCATAAAGAACGTTTTTCAGAATTTATATTAAGTGGACGTTGGTGGAGGGAAGGACGGCGACACCATGAGGGCTGGTTTGAGGTCGCGTGGGAAAATAGTTCCTTGAAGGACTTGGAGGAGGCCCTTGTCCAGCAGTGGGACGGTAATATGATAATGTTCCCACTGCTGGAACACAGCCATCTTAGTGAGACGGAGCGGGCCATAATCAACCACTCTGGCCCAGTGCGGGTTGGTGGATGTCACATGTCTTCTAATATTTGGTTCTAGGACATACCGCTTTCCTTCACCGTTCTTGAAAGCAGAGTTGAGGAAATTAAATAAACAAAGTGCATGTGTGGGTTCGAACTTACGTGCTACAACTCGTAAGTCGGGGCCAATATCACTGCTCTCTGGTGAGACAGTATAGGGTAGGGAGCAGAAAAAGGTAAATATTTTTCTAAGAGATAGGTGTTTAAGCAAGCTACAGATATTATGTAATCTAGCATCTAAGTTTGCCATATAGAAAACTGATATTTTGATTCATCCCGCTATATCACAGTTTTCCAAATTCTACAAACGTTGCAAAGGTTGGTAAAAGTGTACCTCCTGATCCCATTTCCACCCATTTCAACCACTTACAACAAAATGAAAAACAAATTTTGAAGTTTATTTGGGAGATCCCATTAATTACTTTTCTGATTCTAAGTTTTAAATAAGCAAGAAAAGAATACGGTCTATTGGGTCTTATGGTCAGTTTAGATAAAATGCTACATTGGTTAAGTAACGCAACATTGTATCAGGGTAAATTGTAGCGTGGCCTCAGCTACAAATTGGCGGCAAATAGCTTTAGTTTCAACGTCGATGCGTCGTCGGTCTGACCTTACTGGCGTGGCCATGGCCTTTGCAGCCTTGATGAAATAATCAGAACAGCAGATAGAATTGGGAAATAAATTCAACGGGGAGGTGGCAGGTATTAAGTAAGATGGGAAATAGTAAAATAATTTAAAGATGTATGACAAACTCAGTTCCTATGGCAGTATAGCCCATGGAACTCGTATTCTCTGGGAAAGTACCTACGATTTTAAAGAAACCTCTAATCCAACACGACATGACATAAACTATAAAATTACTACACAATGATATTTCAATCACACTAAAACACTGAAGTTTGTACAACTTTCAACATAAACTTTGCCGTGAAACACGATATCATTACCCTTATAATCTAGGGGTTAATTAAAAATTTCCACTTTGTTAACGCTGTGCGTGAGAGCAACGCGTATGCTAACAGATTTGCAACAGTGTGCAATCTGTACATTCACAGATAAGTTTATTGTACTGTACTCTACATGCGCCTCTTGCCATAATGTGGTACTCATATGCAAGTGTAATAAATACTTTAGAGGTGTCAAGGGTCACCCGGATGGAACGAAGTTCCTTTCCAGGATTCATAATTTTTATAATGTTTTTTATTATTTATTATGTACAAAAAACCTGTATACACTCAACAAAAATATTCTCTCTGTCTCTCTGTCTCTCTCTCTCTCTCTCTCTCCCTCTCTCTCGCCCTCTCTCTCACCCTCTCTCTCCCTCTCTCCCTCTTTCTCTCCCTATCTCCCTGTCTCTCTCCCTCTCTCTCTCTCTATCTCTCTCTGTCTCTCTCTCTCCCTCTCTCTCTCTCTCTACTCACAACAAAAAAAACAACAATATACAAACAACAAAATATATACAGTCGAATTGAGAAACCTCGTCCTTTTTTTGAAGTCGGGTAAAAAGTGTCGTGACAACTTTTCGTATGAATTTTTTCCGTCTAGCCACCTTTCACAACGCGCGATAAGGAACTTCGTTCCAAAAAAATTGGAAAATGAAGAGAAACTGTTTTTTTCGTTCCTGATCTTTGGTTTTGTTTTACGTTTTTCCACAGGTCTAAATAGGATTGCTCACTCACCACGTAACGAAAACCCAATGGAATTCTATAGTTATTCCATCCATTGTCATCTACATTTGTTGCAGTAGGAATTACAAAGCATAAGTCATCCACTCATCCAAACAAAATGTAACACAGCCCATCATCCACAAAACAGGGTTAACCTTGTATGTAACAGCACAAAGCCTGAAATATCGTATTTAACTGAATGTGAAACCCCTAACCCGCCTGCCGCTGACAGCCCATTAATTTATATCGATTATATACGGATATATCGATGTTACATCGATTTTGGAGCGCTCAACCTGAGAATGTTCGTGGCAGGTTGATATTTTGTTGTTTAACTGTTAAGACGGTACGTTAGTTCGCTACCGAGTTGGCTTTTAGCCCCGATTGCTCGATAATGTTGCCAGTACAGAAATAGAAGGTCAGGCTAGATTGCGTGTTTATTTGTTTTCGTTAGCTTTCCTTTGAACTAGAAATGGCTAAATAAATGTGTAAGTGTTTTTGACGTCGGACACAGAAATGGGTTAGTAACCCAGATAGTATATTCCCCTAAAAATTGTTGGCACGAGTATAATAAAAATGTTTATTGTATGGTGTAACAGGGAAACAAATCTTTCAGTAATTCATTGAGAATTTTTTTCTACTTAGGTATACCAAATCTCGGAGAAATGCGACCAAGGCTTGTAAATTGATGGCGACAAAAATGGTTTTAATTCCAAAACATTTTATCGATGTGTTTCCACTGATGTCTGAATATTATCAACGAAGCTACATAATTAAATACCGCACTCTTTTTTGCTAAGCTTAATGAAACATCATAATTATTGTTATTCTAAATTCAGCAGCGGATTTAGGCTTAAGTACTAAAAAACCTGGATCAAACTTTGTTAAACCTAAAAAATCCCTAATTGAATCTGAAAACAAGAACTCTGAAAACGCTATTTAGCAAGAATTCGCAAAGAAACTTATAACGAGAAACTGCGGAAATTCTCCAATAAAAGTTATTTGATATGCGCTAAGCCAACTTAAACCGTTCTTTAGTAGGGCTGTGTTTATTAAATAACTGATTTATTTTGCTCTTAATTTTTGGCGGAGCCGCTCAAGGGTTATTAAGGTAATTATATCAGGCTGACGCGTCAGGAAGTTCGTCAGGAGTAATTAATTGTAATCTACGTAGACGTGGCATGACAGGAGAGAGCGATGAAAGAATTAAGTTATCTTTGAAGCGAAATTGTGGTAAGATCGTGTGGTTGTGTTTGTTACTGGCTATATTTTGTTTTGTTTTTTAAAAACATGATGTGTAAACCTACATTATTTTTGTATTCATTGAAAGCGTTCACTGTCAAATTATTATACTTACCGGTGATGCCTTTGTATAAATGGAAAGGTTTTCCAAAAAGTTTAGTTTTAAGGTTATGTTTAAAAAATGGTTCCTTAAACGTCCTGTGCAGTCAATCACAGATTTTGTATTTGACTGTGTTTCTGTTTAACAATGTTAAGATCAGTTAGCAGCCTTTCTTAGAACCTATACGAAAAACTGACAAAAGAGACTAGCGAAACCAATTCACGTGAGCTTTGAATTGAAGGCCTTTTCCTTGTCAATTGTCATTCTATAGGTAAATGCAAATAGGAACACAGCTGTGTCTAGTTATCTCGAAACCCCGTACCTACACACTTTTTCACTTACCCTCGGCCAGGGCTGCCACGTCACCATCAAATGCACCTGATTGTTTGAAACAAATTAATGGGCAGGGGTGACAACGCCTCGTCCGATGGCACCCCTTGAAAATTGCCAATTTTACATTTAGCCAAGGTGGGAGAAAGTATGCTAGAGACATTGACAAATTAATTTGAATTTATACACGAAGCAGTTTCAATAAAGGAGGTGTAGAGCGGTCTGTGTGTTGTTTTAAATTAAAGGGCTATGTTGTGGTATTTATTCCGATTAAATCTTTGAAGTCTTACCTTTGAGATGGGTTCATATACTTGTGTAATTATGTTAGCTGGAACTATTATATAATTACAAAATAATTGGATGAGAAGACATAATATAATATAACAATAATGTAAGTAAAGTGAAATGTGTGTGAAATTTTGTTTGTTACAGGTTTCACGCTAAAACAACTGAATGAATTAAGATGAAGAAGTCAATTTGATCTGCTGACATATTTTCATATTTTTAACCGACGAAAAAAAACGGAGGAGGTTATCAATTCGACGCGTATATTCTTTTTGTTTTTTTTTTATGTATGACCACGCGTAACTTTTTACATAGTAGGCCGATTGTGATAACTCTTTTTTTTTATTAGAAAGGGTATACTCCGAGGGTGGTCCCATATAAATTTGGAAAACAAAATCAAACCCTAAAGGTCAGAAAACAGGGGATGATTCACTCACTGATTGTAATGTTTAACCACGCATAACTTTATACAGAGTAGTCCGATTTTGATAATTATTTATTCATTGGATAGGGTATACCTTGCCAAGTATTATAAGTACATTAAAGCCACAAAAAATTATAAAATAAAAACTTTTTACCAAAAAATTTAACCGCCGAAAAAACTGAAAAGCAAAAAATAATAAACCGGTTAAATTTTTTGGTAAAAAGTTTTTATTAACCGACGAAAAAAAACGGAGGAGGTTATCAATTCGACGCATATATATTTTTTTATTTGTTTTTTTTTTATGTATGACCACGCATAACTTTCTACATAGTAGTCCGATTGTGATAATTCTTTTTTTATTGGAAAGGGTATACTTCTAAGGGTGGTCTCATATAAATTTGGAAAACAAAATCAAACCCTAAGGGTCAGAAAACAGGGGATGATTGATTGTTCACTCACTGATTGTAATGTTTAACCACGCATAACTTTATACAGAGTAGTCCGATTTTGATAATTCTTTATTCATTGGATAGGGTATACCTTGCCAAGTATTATAAGTACATTAAAGCTACAAAAAATTATAAAATAAAAACTTTTTACCAAAAAATTTTACCGCCGAAAAAACTGAAAAGCAAAAAATAATAAACCTTAAAATTATGAGTCGGCGCTGGAAAATCAATGAACAAAGATCACTCAAAGCGCCGACTCATAATTTTAAGGTTTATTATTTTTTGCTTTTCAGTTTTTTCCGATTCGATTTTGATAATTATTTTTTCATTGGATAGGCCAAGTATTATTAGTACATTAAAGCCACAAAAAATTACAAAATAAAAACTTTTTAACAAAAAATTAAACCGCCGAAAAAAACAGAAAAGCAAAAAATAATAAACCTTATGGGTTGGCGCTTTGAGTGATCTTTGTTCATTGATTTTTCAGCGCCGACTCAAAATTTTAAGGTTTCTTAATTTTTGCTTTTCTGTTTTTTTCGGCGGTTCAATTTTTTGTTAAAAAGTTTTTTATACCAAAGATTTATCGGTAAGGAATTTTCCTGGCAATACCATTAACCTGGAGTCAAATCTTCAGTTACACTAACGTACCTTACATAATACATAATCATACGTTTCCACAGCTGGGACACAGGTCTCCTCTTTTCGAGAGGGAATGGGCTGTAATCTTCCACGCGTGCCCAGTACGGGTTGGAAGATGTAATATGTCTTCGAATTTTCGGTTCTAGAACATGTTGACCTCACGATGTTTTCTTTCACCGTTTTGAGAGCACTGGTATTTACACAAAGTAAAACGTCTGCCTAGGCGGTGTTACTGGTAGGTTGTTAGGTACGCAACCTACCAGTAAGTCGGGGCCGTTATGCGTGTCTTATTTTGCAAAAATAGGTAGGCAGCTATCTGTAAACCTGTACTAAACCTGGTTTGAGTTTTTAAATCCGAAATTTCACAGCAGCAGCCTTTTTTTTGGATGGGAAATCATCAAATGACTTCTCCCGCTCTGGGCGGAGCGAGAGGGCGTGTCAGACTTTTACTGACTAAAACCCACCCGTGTTCCTTCAGTTGCCCATGTGCTAGGATCACGGTATCTCTTTCGAACAATCTTGCGACCCCGGCAGGCATCGGTCTCAGCAGACCCCTTCAGTGCTGCTGACATCTCTTTAAGGCGCGCGTGGAACACTACGCGCCGTCGATCCAAGCCTGGTCCTTACCGGGCGCCGAGCTACCCATTGCTCGCCGCCCGCAAGCTCGCGCCTACAGTGGCCTGGAGTCCGCCATTGACTCCCGATGCCCGGGGCGTCTCTTCATGCGGTGGCTAGGGACGTGAGGGCGCAGAGACTGCCACTCCCTCACGCGCCCCGCCTCCTCCTGCGCGAGCATTACTGCTTCGCAGAAGGAGGTGACGGCTTCCCATGCCCTCTCGCTCCGTACCATGGCTCGCACCAGGGCTGGACGCGAGAGGTCGCCGCCGCCGATCGCCTCCACGAGGACACGGCGGTGCTCCACCGTATGCTCCACCGTGTCCTCCAGCCGATCCTCGCAATGGAAACACCCGGGCGTTTCCTCCCGCTTTATCCTGAACAGGAATCCACCAAAGCACCCATGCCCGGTGAGAACCTGCGTCAGGCGGAAGGTGAGGACGCCATGGCGCCTCTCTATCCACTCCTCAAAGAGGGAACTTACCGCCGCAATTGTGGCGTGCGCAACAGTAGCAGCCCGGAGCCTGAATTTGTGCCCGGTTGATGATAATAAGCTTGCCCCCTATTATCATCATCATCATCATTTCAGCCGTAAGACTTCCACTGCTGGACCTAGGCCTCCCCCAATTTGGGGGCCTTGCCATAATCGCCACGCTTAGCAGGCAGGTTGGCGATCGCAGTATGGTAGCACAATGCATAGAGAACGCTGCTGCCCATGCTCTAGTAAGTCCCTTAGTCGCCTTTTACGACACCCACAGGAAGAAATGGGGTGGTGTTATTCTTTACGTCCGGCACCACACGGTACCCGGTCCCCTATTATATAGGACCTAAACATAATTGGCAATATGTGGGTGGTAAACACTTGTGAGTAACCAACCCTGTGAGGACTACAGGCGTTATGTTATGTAATTTAGCAAATAAATAAATAATAGTTTAAAAAAACTAAAAAACACGCTTCCATGGAAAACCAAACTAAAAAGTACAAAATAATGGAAAAAAAAAGCGTGGGGTGCTTTTAAGGTATTTTTTATTGATACCAGGCACCCCACGCTTTTTTTCCATTATTTTGTACTTTTTAGTTTGGTTTTCCATGGAAGCGTGTTTTTTAGTTTTTTTAAACTATTATTTATTTTCAATTTTTTAGGGTATTTCGAATTTTGAGACGTATGTCAGCGTAGTTTGTGACAGTTTTTTTGCTGTCCTGGTAACCCTGGCAAAGATAATGGCACAAATTTATGAAATTATTGCATTGTCATCAGTCCTTGACAGGTGTGCAAAGTTTGAATGAAATCTGGTCGTTTAAAGTGGGTCAAAATCGCACTATAAGGAGTCGGTTACAAACAAACATACAAATATACAAACATACAAATATACAAACTTACAAGTGAAGCTAATATAAAGCGTGTAAAAAAATAAGTAATTATTCTGATGTTAAATTACTTCATCAGAAACCAGCCATTCCTTGCTTAATTATGATACGACAGGTCTTCAAACATTCGCCACATTAATACCCATTAACATAGGCAGAATCTTTTCACAAGCAGCCATCTTATTTTGAACGGAGACAAGTTTTTAAGTGTTCACTTTGACTCGCATTTTATGCTCCGTTCAATATCTTAATGGCATAACTTGGAATTTTATTATACAGAAGTTGACTTTTAAGACGAATTTTGTTGTACCTATTTGTTATTTTGTTGTTAGGCAAACAAAATTAAAAATTATTTTGCTGACTGACTGTCTTTATTGTATCATGTGGATTCAAGTAAGGTGTACAGACTGCTTGTTACCCGAAGGAATAAGGAAGGAGGTTTATCATTTTAACACGATATATATGGGGAGAATTTTCTCAACTGCCCCAGCGCGACCGCAGACAGGCCGCGTGAGCGCAAAAGACGACTTTTTCATCTCGTCGTTTGGGCCTGAGAAAAATGTTTAAAAAATCACAAAAGCATCAATCCCCATGCACTTTTTTCTCAGCTTTCTGATGGTGCTATTAATTTTCACAAAATTTTACTTAATAACCTATAAAAATGCAAATGTTGATAAAAATGCGTTAAATCTCATGATGTACAATTTTTAGAATTTATTTGACCATCTAGATCGAAAGATGAGACGATTTTAGTAAAGTATAGTCAATAAAAAAAGAGGGATTTTTTGATATTTTTATGTATTGGACCGATGAGTGTATAGGGGCGAGTCATCGCGCGGCACGGGCGGCTGCTACGGTTATTAAGTGAAAATTTGTAAAAACTGATAGCACCATCAGAAAGCTGAGAAAAAAGTACATGGGGATTGATGCTTTTGTGATTTTTAAAACAGTTTTCTCAAATTAAAACTGGAAGCCCGACATAACATAACAGTTCGATTTATGCCTATATACTTCGATTTTATAATTTGTCTATTTATGAATTATTATTTTTTTATTTAAAATTGGTAAATAACACCCTAACAGCTATAATTCGCCAATGCGATGTTATTACTACAGACACAAAAAAAAAAAAAAAAATGCATACTTAAATTAACAAAGAACACAAATTATCCTTTAAATATTATTAAGTTCACCATAAAATGTGTGGCGTTTTTGTCGAGTTGGTTTTTATTTCTATTTTTTTACACAAGTTTTTGTCTAAAATGTTCAAAGTTTTAAAAGTTTTTTCCATTATGATTCACTTTTCCACACACATAATAATATGCGCTAGACAAAGTACAACACAATGATATGCTATATATTATAGTCTGCTTATTATTAGATATCAAACTGTGTAAGTACACGTACTTAAATTATATTTTTAATGACCCTCGTATTTTGTCACGTTCGTATCCCAATCACAAAAATGGACACTTTCACCTTTCCCCCAATTCTTTGCAAACAAACACAGCACCAATTAGCATAATGTTGTAAAAACGCAAAGCGAACGAACCGGCGGCGCGGGGGCCCTATGAGCATCACTGTCCAATTAATAGGGGATTGGTATCGGGATCAAAGCGATTGGTATCTCTCTCGTGATATGACACGTACTGCTTTCTACTGCACTTTGATATGCTCGGGCATGCGTTTTGTGTCAGTGTTGTTGCAAATATTTTTTGTTGTTTTGTAAAATGAATACATTGCAAAAATATATTTCAGAGAGATAGAATCCCGAATGAGGTGATCCGGCAGAGAACTAAAGTTGTCGACATAGCTCATAGATTAGCAAGCTGAAGTGGCAATGGGCCGGCCACATTATCCGTAAAACCGATGACCATTGGGGTAGACGTGTTCTTGAGTGGAGACCGCGAAACGGCAATCGTAAGGTAGGACGCCCTCAGGCTAGGTAGAGCAATGATCTTCGCAGGGTGGCTGGTAGTAGCTGGATGAGAGTTGCCGAAAATCGAGCTGAATGGCGTGCAATTGGAGAGGCCTATGTCCAGCAGTGGACTGCTATAGGCTGATGATGATATGTTTGGAAAATGTATCTGTTCAATTAAATAAATAAATAACGCAATTACAAATCAAATCAAATGTTTATTTGCAAGAAATACATTTTTAGAGAAGGTGAGATTTTATAACCTAAGAGTAATTGTATTCTGCCTGCGAGCAAGCGTGCAAATATTAATTATATAAATTATATACATAGCACATTGATTACATTAATTATTATACAATTATTATTCACTACATACTTAAATTTTAATTTATATTGATTATATATTAATAATTACACTAAATTTAAATTTGTATTTGTATGTCCCATAAATTCTTTAATACTATAAAAACAACACTTTAGAAGTCATTCTGTCAATTTTGTCTTAAACACATTACCCTTTAATAATTTCAGTTCATTCGGTAAGTTATAATAAATTAAAACACACATATTATACACATTTTTCTTATACACATCTTTATGACAGGGTGGATGATACAGTAGGTTGCGAAATTTTGCCCGTTTTTGTCTAGGTAGTACCTCACTACGTTGTTTAAAGTAGTGCATATGTTTTTTTGTAAAGATGCAGATATCTTTTATGTACATACATGGAATTGGTAGAATTTTATATTTTTTAAATAAAGGTTGACAACTGTCTAGGAACCATGCCTTATTGATGACCCGGATGCATCGTTTTTGAATTTTAAAAACTCTGTCGACGTCGGTCGAGTTTCCCCACATTATTAATCCATAGCTCAGCACCGATGACACATAACCATGGTAAGCCGATAGGGCAGCTTCTACAGAAACGGTTTGTCTTATTTTTTTTACAGTCGTTGAACTGTCAAAATGAAACCCAATCCTACTGTTAGTGTGTTGCGCAATCAAGAGAAAACACACATAGTATATCTATACAGATATACGAACGCTATTACACTCCTTAAACGGTTTTCTCGTTTATCGACGACATCTAGGTAAGCACTCAGTCTTTAATGTTGTCGCTTCTCGCCTTTATTTTTACCCAGTAATCTCTGACATGGAATGCGTTGCGGTTTTTTCACTTTGATCTTCGTGTCTCATGGTACGTTTACATAAAAGATTGGGTATGGTTAAGAGTATGATCTAAACCACTTGAGTGTTTCTTTAGAAAATTCATACTTAAGTAGGTAAGTGCCTTCTTAATATAATAGAGCTCGGATGCGCCTCGATGGCCGCTGCAAGAGGTATTGTCAACACTTTTTAACCCCCGACGCAAAAAGAGTGGTGTTACACGTTTACCGCTATGTGTGTCTTTCGATGGCAGCATAGCTCTTAAACGGGTAGATTGATTTAGGTGCAGTTTTCTTAAAATTTAAAAGTATACTTTTCAGTGGTAGTTCTAAATATGTTTTATCAAAATCATTTTAGCCGTTTCGATACGACAATACTTTGATCAAAATATTACCTACAGCTTTTTTTATTAAACTTAAAGGCTTATACGTATTTTTATTTAAGATATTTTTGTTATGGTCGAGTGTTTTTATAATGTAACTTTTCAAACACACCAATTGTCGTACCGGTTACTCGCACTGTGACACAAGTAAGGTATCTATAGACACTGCGACGGTCGCGAACGATTCATATCAGTAGAACTATTTCTATTACCGTGTTGCGGCGCGACAGGTCGCCCCTGTGTGAAAAGTCGCACGTGGTTTCATAGAAATTGTTCTACGGATATAAATCGCCAAATCGCGCGCGACCGCCCGTGTCGTGCTAGTCTGCACGAGCATTTAAAAGGCAGAATTTCGTCGTCCCAACTGTTATAAGCTCTGCTGTCTCTAGACGCTGCCATCGAAGTAATTCCGTGCCCTGTGGTACTATCTTATAATCTATTGATTTCATCAATCAACCTTGCGTACTTAACCTAAGTGTACTTTCATAAATTAGTCTTGAAACAAATTTCAATACAATAGCTACAGTGCCATGTTGAAATAAAATCGGACACGAAATTAGCAACAACTAGGTCGACACCATAAGTTAGGCACGAAAGCCGTACCGAAGCTACAATTACTTCGCAGAATTAAATTCGTTTGCAAAAAAGAACAATATAGTCAAAGCTTAAAAAGGATTTGGGGGAACACTTGACAAATGCTAAGATAAAGTGCTGAGAGGGAATGGTATTGTTTACAAGGACTTTTTCGTTTTTAATGTGATACATTTAAAAGCTCTGATATAATGCAGGAATTAAAACAATAGGCAGGTTGGTATACGTTTTCAGACATGAGCGGACTTATTTGAGTGGCTAATCACATCTAAAAAGAGTGGCCTGCTTATTATTTATAATTTTCTGCATCTATTCCTAGGCGATCGAAATTTTCATTAAGCCTTGTAGAGTTTATTTTAAACACAGATACCAAGCAATATAACACCGTCTAGAATTAAACCCGAAATAGACTAAAATACTTCAGTTTCTTCCCCAAACATAAGACCATGATAAATGACTTAAAAAAAATGCAACTTCCCCCTTCATAATCAAATCGACAGGAAACTAACATGAATAAGTCAGCGGAATCCCCCGTCCCTCCAAAAAACTGAGATTTAACTTTTAACAAGAAATGAAATCACTTCGCAAATAGCCAGGAAATAAAAAGGCAGGGTTCTGCAGGGGGTGACTCATTGTTCGGGGATGAAAGAAAGGCAGACGTCTAAACAAGCTCGTCTCGACATAGATTTACATTTTTATTAAGATACCCCTCGTAACAAAATTCAGGTTGAAAAAATGTTTAGCCAAGTATCGCTTTTTGTTCAATGTTGGTGTTGATCTGAAAATAAATATAGATTTTCCTTTTAAAGGTCTTGGAATTTTTAAATTACGTAATTTCCGTACGAAGGCTGTAACCTTTCTGATCTTGGTTCTAATTTATATCTGCCGCTGCTTAGGTAAAGGTATCTTTGTAAACACATTTTAACAACACCGTAATTTATATGCTCCTCACTTGACCTATCTACACAAGAGCTTTGACGATTGCTTCTGTATGACTACCTGTAAAAATTCCGTTCAGTTTATTTATATTTAACTCGTTTATATTTCCAAGACTGTATATAAAAAAATAAAAAAATACAACGTAGCGTTATAATTGAAATAGATGTAGTCTTTTGTGTATTACACAGACAACCTATCTAGGTTGTCTATGTAATTTATAAAAAATTACATGAGCTACTCATTACATTTTTTTACCTTAATTATTCCTTTGAAGATAGTCCCTTTTTTAGTAGGCGTCTAACATAAATTGGCTCGGCCGAGCTAATCTAAATATTATGTATATTCTTCACGAAGATAATGAACTTATGATTATAATGTAGGTAGTCCATCTTCACAGGAAAGTACCTAAGTAGTTTTTTGCTTACAAATTCATAGAAAGCTTACATTTCAAAGACCCTTTGTTTTCTGGTAATCTGATTTTACGAAGACAGGTGCTAAAATATTTTTAATCTTTTACTTTTGTATGTTAAATCCCTGATTAAAAAAAGAAATATCGGTAATGAGTGCATTTATACAGAACTGTGTTAACAAAAGCGAAGTAAGGGCTGCAAGCGCTGATAATCGCTTAAAGCTGATAACAATCATTCGAATAAAAATGGCGGTTGCCTTGCAATTTGTGTCGTCTGCTTTAAATGGGCCAAAGTTATTGTGTGGCCTGGGCCGTTTTATCTGAGTGGGTCAAAATAAATACTTAATTGAAAGACTTATGCAAGGCTCTTAATTGGTTAACTTTATGATTAAGGTTTGGCTCTTAAAATAACAATATCTTTTGGGACTTCGCCTCTCCTTATCCGAGTCATTGGCTTAACAGCTTTAGATTTTTTGACCCAAAACTTCACAACTTCCTTGGCGTTGTCGGTGGCAGCGCAGACTTCTGCGTTGAAAAAAGGTGCGCTTAATTACGGTTTTGGGGAATACACAGCAAGCAAGGAGGTGGAGCATAGTTTGCGACGTAGCATTCCTTACACCGTTGCTGCTTTTCCGCCGGGATTTCTCTAGGTCCTTACCAAACAAACATAATAATTAGACAATTACGTTCATACTTATTTACTCTGCCTTCGGTAATTAGCTTGCTTAGGAAAGACTAAACGACTCTTTCTTCTGTGGCTATCCATTATACTCTTCGTACCGTGTGGTGCCGGACGTAAAGAATAACACCACCCCATTTCTTCCTGTAGGTGTCGTAAAAGGCGACTAAGGGACTTACTAGAGAATGGGAGGCAGCGTTCTCTATGCATTTTATTTACCACCATACTGCGATCGCCAACCCACCTGCCAAGCGTGGCGATTATGGCAAAGCCCCCCAAATCGGGGGAGGCCTAAGTCCAGCAGTAAGTGGACGTCTTACGGCTAAAATGATGATGATGATGAGTTACTGCTTGGTTTGAATGATGAATCGCACCTCCAGCAGTTAATAATTGCCAATTTCTGGCTATATTCATAGCACTTCGGAATGTACGCTAAGCCCTTGGTCCCTGACGTCATTCGTAGATCTTAGACCAGCCTTTCCTGTAGAGTCTACACAACGTCCCCATTTTTTTTCTGTGTTTCTTACCACCCCCCTTTAGGCCTGCAGCGCCCACAAGGGGGCGTTATCACCCACTTTGGGAAAGGCTGTCGTAGACAGTCGTTAGAGTAGTCAGGAGCCCGACAGTCTAACAAACAGTCTTTGCAAGGGGTTTTGTTTTACCTAGTAACATGGTTGTGGGGATCAGATCGGCATTTTCTCTATGTTGCATCCGGGTAGAAAAGAAGTCTTCCCAACATTTTAGGGCTACGCAAATAGATATTCATAGCATTGTACAGAAATTATTAGTAAAATATTATTAATAGATGTTTTCACTAGAACTGATTAATAGGCTGTGTTCCGTGTGGTGGACGTAAAGATCAGCACCATCCCGTTTCTTCCGATGGATGTCGTAAGAGGCGACTGAGGCCTTTGTCCAGCAGTGGACGTCTTTCGACTGAAATGATGATGATGATGATGATTGATGGGCAAGTTAAACGGAGGCCGCATATACAATAAAATCAAAGAGTTACAGTAGACACGTCTCTTAATTATATTCGTATTTTAATTAACAGTATCTCTGGTGAGATCCAACTTAAATTAATATTTTAACACTCAGAATTAATTGCATGAAAATTGACTCATTCATTTTGAAGCTGCCCAGATGTTGTCACCATACATAATTAACTTTAATTTCCACTTTTTGATGGATGACCGACATAACGGAAATACGAACTTAAATTATGTATAAGCACTTATAGAACTTTTTGTTTCATCGTGAATTACGTGACGTTACTTAGCCAGCTGATGACGTCATTTATCAATACTGAAATTGTTAGTCGAGTGAATAATGAGAGACAGAGTTGAGTAATGAGTGAGAGAGAAGGTGGAAATTCTCGTAATACATTAATTAACATAACATAACATAACATCACGCCCTGTTTCCCCAAGGGTTGGGCAGAGGTGTGCTTATAGTGAATACACATTTCCACAGTTATGTTTAAGTCCCATGTAATTGGGGGCAACCCTATCGCCATTAACCGCACACAAATCGAGATTCCAGTCTGCTACTGAGGAATTCATTATGAAAAAATTCAATAACACTTTGTGCGACCTAGGAATCAAACCCAGGACCTCATGCTCAGCAATAGCGACCACTAGACCAACGAGGCAGTCAATTAACTAAATCCTTGTATAACTAAGATCTCCCATTATATTAACGTATAAACAATTTAAATTGTTCACATAAAAAGTTATCTACTTGGTATCCTAGTTGAACAGTGGCCGCTATATAACGGCCACAGTTACGGTTGTCGTGAAAATGATAGCAGTGGGGTTTAACTTTGGTGTAAAAATAAAACGCTCTCTAAGTAAACACACAAACTCTGTTTCATAAATATCAGCTTCAGTGACGTCATTTTCCGATAAACAGCAGACAATATGTGGCGGTTTTTTCTCTTCTTTCCTAGAAGAGAGATAACCACCATATAACCAGCCAATAATGTTCCGGAATCCGTGTGTTGTCGGACGTGAAGAATTGCGCCATCCTTTTTCTTCTCGTGGGTGTCGTAAAAGGCGACTAAGGGACTTACCAGGGAATGGGCAGCAGCGTTATCTATGCATTTTACCACCATATCGCGATCGCCAACCCGCCTGCCAGGCATGGTGATTATGACAAATCCATGATGCCCATTGCTGGCAGGCTTGCGTAGCCTTCTCTCTGTGAAAGGCCGTAATCCACCACGCGGGCCCAGTACGGTTTGGTAGATGTCACATATCGTCGAATATTTTTTTCTAGGACATGCTGGATTCCTCACGATGTTGTCCTTCACTATTTTGAGAGCAGTGGGTATGAAATAATTTACACAAAGTAAAAGCCAGTCTAGGTTCGAACCTACGACCTACAACTAGCAAATCGCGGCCGCTACCATTGGTCCTAATAAAAAAAAGCTGATCCTACAAAAGACTATTAGCTCTTTAAAAAATCCTCGTAGCCACCATTAAACTTTATCAGTTAACAGCTCAAACTATTTAAAACAATGAAACAAACACCGCTATCACCAATTACTCCGTTCACGTTCATTTAAACAATCACAAAAGCGTGTACATTACTGAAACTGAGAGCAACACTTATTTTATCATGAAACTGTTTTATCTCCCTGTCTTTATTTTCACTCCATTAAAGCTACCAATCCACTGTGACTTGAGATATTTCTGCTATTCGTTTTATGTAGGTAGGTTCCCGTCTCGGGTTTATAGCCATCGTTAGACAGTGGGTCCATGGCTTGGTATTGAAAGATATGGGATTAGCTTGCCTACGTTTCTAGACAGAGGATTTAAAATAACTAATAATTTGTAGGATTTTATGTTCATACGATCCATTTTGTGGCCCTAGTGTGAGTTTCTTTTAACCATCTCGATCGAACACATCGAACACGTTCGGCGCTCCGATTGGCCCTGGTTTCGTGAAGGACCAATCGGAAAACGGTCAATGCGTTTGATCGATATGGTTAAACAGACTCACACTAGGGCCATTGGTGCACCATGTCATTCGCTCTTTGCGGTCAGGGTAATTGTTCAGCATATTGGCACCTACGTTAATATAAAGGATTAATACAACTGCCAATGCATAACAATTGTGATTTGTATACACAGAACATTTTAAGTTGGTTGTTTTCAACTATTTGCCGTGACTTTATATGATCAAAATCGTGCTAAAAGCTCGCAGCTTTAGGGCGTACGTAACGCCTAGTTTTTCTTTTAAACAAATGATTGTTTTATTTATATCATACTGGGAAACAATGGCCAATGTGGTTTTGTTGACAATCGATGTATAGTGATTGTTGACTGTTGAAATTCAGTAAAGACACAACATAATTAAATTGCTTTTGGAGAAAGCTTTTGATCTATTGTCGTTGCATGCAATAAATCAACCGGCTTTAACTCCGTTTTAAATCTCTGGTATTATGAGAATATTCTCTATAAAATACAACGTTAGATCTTAGTTTTCTGAAAGCATTTAGGTCTGTGTCAGAAACGATTAAGTCCTCTCATATTCTGTTTACAATTTCTGTATATACAGAATATGATTGGACGTTTACGGAACTAATGTTTTCTTGATCAACATTTTCAAGGCTATACAACGATATCATAGTACGGTTTCACCCAGTAAAGCTTAAAGGCGTGAAAACCAAACTGTGTGAGCAATTTTTTTGGCCTACAACATGCAATGTTAGGCCTATCGCGGAAAGACCGAGTCTCTAACTCTAAATTCCGTAGGACGTTAATCCAAAGTGTCCAAATACGGCGGCGATTTCGGCAGCGCTGAAATAGGTGTAGTTAGGCAAGAACATTTTGATGGCAAGTGGAGTAGAGTCCCCGCTGAATGGTTGCCAAGAAACAGTAGAAGGATCGCTGCCATATCAGCCAGGGCAATACCTGGTTTTGACACACATAGATCTGGGAAGCTTGGCACAAAAGGAATGAGGTACAGCAATGTGTGGAACTAGGCTGTCAATGATGATGACGAACAAAGAAAGTAAGGGCAAATAAATTTGAATAGTTTTTACTTTGCATGAGGGTGGCCTCATTTATTATATTTAGAGTTCTCTATCAGGATTACACATCATAGCTACAGGTGTACAATCATCCTAAGCACACTATTCACTTTAACGATTATTTTTGGAGCGAGAAGATCTATGTAATGGGCTTAATTAAAAATACTCGCGCGAATGACTCCGTGATGGGCTGTCAGTTTTATGGCGCCGGCGCCAAATGACGAGATACGGGGCGACGTGGAAATACGACCAGGGAAAATTATTATTTACCTAGTTCATTTCATTTAATTTTTATTTACACTATGAGCTGGAGGCTGCTGGAGGTTATGAATTTATTTTGATGTGCTGGTAGTAAAGTCAAGTTGAAAATTAACTTAAATTAATTAATTACTTATAAGACACTTTTAAGAAACAGTGTGTCAAAAGAAGACTTCCTTCATAATAATATACACAGATTACAGATTTCTACAGAGTTTGGCTGTTACGGCTTCAAGATCTATACAATTTTGATGACCGGACCACCCTTTGATGTGAATTGTTTGCACTGATGACGTTGTAACTTGATTGGGCACGCATCTTTTCATACCGACCTGACAAGGGAATTGCGGAACTTTTTATCGGTAGGAATTAGTTTAATATTCATAGTTAAACAACATTCATTGCGTTATTTACGTTGCTGAGCCGACAATTTATTCGAACAAATGACGCAATGGTTTAGAAATAATCTTCAATCCCATTCAGATTCTGATAAATTGTGCGTTTCGCAATTAGGGTGCTGGTGTAGTTGTCTCTGTTATCGGTTAGGCATAGACAGATAAATTTATTGGATTTCTTTTGATGGGGGTCAAAGAAAAACCAATAAATTCATCTGTCTATCTATAAAATACCATTAAACCTTAATCGGCCGTTTCGTGAACTACAAAACTCCCTGTGAGTAATATAAAAGGTACAAAATTCGTATTACTTCCGAAGTTCGACTCCTCATGTCCGTCGTATGACGAGGGTCGCGTATTATTCAGTATTTATATAGAAATAAATCTCCGTGCTATCGAGAAATGTAGCCACTTAGATATCATTTTGTATTAATGGTCGACAGTTTAGGGTTTTAGCGTACCTTTATCTTCATTTACTTCAATTTTGATTTGTGTCCGGTTGATGGCAATAGGCTTGCCTTATATTACACGGGACTTAAACAAAAGTGGCGAAATATGGTTGTATTATAACTACGTCTCTTCCTAATCCTTCGTAGAAACCAGTAGGGGAGACCGAGGAGGGTTGTGACAATTTTTACTTAAAAGAACATATCTCAATAAAAAAACGTACCATGATTATGAACTCTTTGCTTCAATGTAGCTCAATTCTTACACTTTTGAAAACAGTCATCAGAATCAATAAAAGTTATAAGGTTTCTGAGAAAATTCACAAAATCTTAAACTACTCCCTTTGTCACAAATCTCCTAACACCGAGGTAAGTTGTGACAGGTACCAAGGTAAGTTGTGACAACTGTAAATCTAGACTATTTTTGAAAGATACAATAATTTTGTAGGAATTATAAACAAAAAACACAATTCTTTTTCCATAAAAGTAGTTTAATTATCATTTGGCATAATTGTAGGAACTACAGTAACACATAACGAGTATAAAATATTTTGTGGGTAATTGGGGCATCATTATGAGATCAGTCGTTTGAAAGTCAATCAAAAATCTTAATCTAATCTGATAAACAATTATGACGGACGTATTGTAGCTCGACCCCAGTGAAATCTTCGTGAGGCCAGCCTTTGCATTCTAGGCACTGAACCCACTTCTCATTTAATCTGCTACTGCCATAGGATTCAAGGCAGCACAAGCAAAACCGAGTTGAGTTGCGCGAGATATGTATATTTGTGGCTTGTGGCGATCTTAAAGATAAATTGGGATGTCGTTGCATAAATAACTTGAGCCACACTTCTCGTGCCTTCTCATTTTCTACCCATGACGCTGGATTTTTTTTTACTATATTTTTTTGATAACATAAAGGCAATTCTTCTTGTTTCTTTTGTTGTCAGCCCATAATTGGATGCGGCACATGTCAGCATAATATAATTGTTAGGCATTCTGAAATAAAAAATAGGAAATTCAGCATGCAATATCAAACCACATGTCCAAAAAAGTTCCTGACAAAAATGCTATTTTTAGACAGAATTTGATTGCCGAATACTTTTTATGTCAAACTTAGGTTGCAAAAATTGAATTAAATAAACCAACATACATGTAAACACAAAAAGAACATAGCAAAAAGCAAGTAAAATAAGCAAACTAGAAAATAACATTAAATAGGAGAGTTGTGACAGCGTGTCACAACTCTCCTAGGTACCAAAAATCACGACCTTGTCAGAATAATAATTCGTAATTTCAAAACAAAATGCAAACACAGCAAGACAATGCCACACTTTGAAACTTCAAAAACCACACAATATAAATAAAAATAGAATAACCATGTGAATGTAATATTTCACGATATAAATACAATCAAAGTTTTGATAAAAAACTTACTTTTCGTGTTTTTGTCAATGCAGACGTCGTACTCGCGAAACCGTTTGTCGTGCGTCCCTGGTGCGTACTGCGTCAAGTAGCGTGTATCTAAAGAAACAATCATGCGCTGTTGCCAGCTCACTAACGGTCATAGGTTCCGAGAAATCGACTTTGTCACAACTCTCCTCTGTCACAACTCACCTCGGTCTCCCCTAATGTTATGTTATGTATATTTACTTGCAAAAGAAAAGACCTACAAATTGCACGATATATCTTATTAGCGCTCCTAAGTCCACGTTTGCATTGACGTGAAATATCGCAGCGGTATTTTGTCGCGTATGGAATCTTTAACGCACACTTAGCGTCGTTACTTAAAAACCAAACAGTGTTTTTTCGACACGCCGGGATACACTTTGTTGGATTCTCATTATATCGAGCTTTCAGCATCAACACCGTGAGTTCAAAATTCTGTGAGCTATAAAATCCTGCCGCGATATTCGTATTCGTAGTCCATACGATCGTGATCTAAAAATCGGTTAGAGTTTACCTACGGAAATAGTAAACTATGTTGTGGTTGCTGCCTAGCCAGTCAGCACGGTTAAGCTTCCCGGAAGCCTTGCCAAAAGATTTGAATTGTAGATATAATTTGAGAAAACTTTTAGTAAAAAAAATTGATAATATTGTGTGTTGGTACCATACTGGTAAAATATGAGGATCTCGATTCAATTCCGAGAGCGTGCACAGTAACCTGAGACATTAATTAATCAGATATCGCCTGCACAATAGGTATCTAAATAGTTATAGAATCTTTTACATTACATGGGGCTAATATTGTAAAAGCTATGAAAAAGTGGTGCCTACCGTAAGTGTCATTTCTGTGAGACGTGACGTAAATTCTTCTTTCAATTGTATTCTAACGATTCAGACAAATATTTAAGTGGAAAAACAATGGATGAAATGCGTCGTCTGTCCGTCAAGCGGAATTTATTCCGCGTTGAGTGACGGCTGCGAAATAAATCTGGCTGAAATGTGGCGGTATTCAGTCGCGGGGAAACTGGCTCACATTTTATGTGGCGCTTTTTATATTTAAGTGTCGTTCTAAAGAGTAATTGAACGCTGATGATTTCGGATGATACATTGGTGATGGTTTTGGAAATATTTACAAAGCTCTATGCAGTGTTGGCTAAAGTTTAATTTGATTGACGATTGAATTAGTTTTAGTCCAGTAAAAAGTAAAATTAATCACTTCAATTCGCTTTAGTATTCAGATGAGTTTAGAATTTAGATTGAAAAATGGTAATGTCAAGGACAATTTAAAACACACAAAATTAAATTAAACAAATTGGTTATTCTTTTATTATTCATATATATTTAAATAGTCCTCCAGACCGTATTTCGGACATGGCGGTCAATCTCAACGGAGACTAGCCATCAGCGCGGGAGATATTAAAGTGCACCTGTGTGTGCGCAGACACAGGGGCACTCACTGTTCCCTCACTCTCATAGTCCGATAGGACGGCAATCCGACACGACCGGGGAGAGATCAGATTATTCTTATAAAGTATGCAAACAAGTATGCCCCGTGTGGTGCCGGACATAAAGTATAGCATCACCCCTTTTCTTCCCGTGGGTGTCGTAAAAGGCGACTAAGGGATTTACTAGAGAATGGGCAGCAGCGTTCTCTATGCATTTTACCACCATACGGCGATCGCCAACCCACCTGCCAAGCGTGGCGATTATGGCAAAGCCCCCCAAATATGGGAAGGCTTATGTTCAGCAGTGGACGTCTTGCGGCTGAGATGATGCAAACGTGTGAGTGTTATACTTTGTCGCTATCGGTGGAACTTTACTTTTTATTTTTATTCTTTTCCTACTAGGATATTATGAAACAATTGAGTTTTGACAGTCTCATTGATCTAGTGCTTGCAAGATCTTCTGTTGAGCATAAGGCCCTGGGTGCGATTCCCAGGTCTGGCAAAGTGTTATTGGATTTTTCTATCTGGCCCGGAGCCAGGATTTGTGCCAGGTTAATGGCAATAGGCTCGCTCTCTATCACATAGGATCTTAACATAACTGGCGAAATGTACTATGTAGGTACATCTCTGCCGTCCCTTCAGGGAAACAAGGCCTGAAGTTATATTAAGTAAGTAAATGATTTTGCCTTTACATAAGTATTTTTATATGCTTTTCCTTTTTTTGTTCATTTAATCTTTTTTAAAACTATCTGAAACTATACAGGATCATTTTTATCCAGTGCGCAAACTGAATGATATGCTGAAATCCATTAATTCAGCATATCATTGTAGACCCCCCAGTGTAGAAAATGTTCGTCCGTTATACAAAAAAAAAATAGCCGTCGAAAAATTTCTGCGCAAGGGGGTCTAGAATGATATGCTGAATTCATGGTTACAATTTACGAACTGGATAAAAACTTATCCTGTATAGGTAGTTAGCCAACTGAAAATAATGTGATCGTTTTATTACACGGTGCTATAAGTCTAAATGATGATTTTCAATTTGATATTCACAAGATCATCCATCCACCCTGTGGGAGGTCTTTCAACGCTACATCTTCCGGTACGTAGTCCCTACTCTTGTACCTTACAGCCCCATCGGCCATCTGTTCTGCGAGCAATGTTCTCTACCTACTGCCGCTTGAGTGTGTTAATTCTTCAGGCTATATGGGTCACCGTGGTTCTCTGACAGATCTCTTTATTTCTGATCCGATAGTATAGTACGTAAATAAACTAATAGGGATAGCAATAGTAATTATTTTGACAGTTCATAATTAATTAATTCTCAAGTTTTGCATCTAAACTAGTTACTTTAGTAAATAAGTAATTAAATTCGTAAGTTTTCGTGAGAGTTTAGTTACTAATGGTATTAGCATTAATCAAAATGTATATGAGAGCTACAAGTTTATAATGCGCTAAATTAGTATCCAAATATAATCATTGTAAGTGCCATGTCTTTGCAAAAGGGTTGTATAAGTACAGCCAAGAAAATAAACTATTCATCATCATCATTATCATTTCAGCCAAAAGACGTCCACTGCTGGACTTAGGCCTCCCCCAATTTGGGGGGCTATGCCATAATCGCCACGCTTGGCAGGCGGGTTGGCGATCGCAGTATGGTGGTAAAATGCACAGAGAACGCTGCTGCCCATTCTCTAGTGCCCTTAGTCGACTTTTACGACACCCACGGGAAGAAATGGGGGTGGTGTTATTCTTTACGTCCGGCACCACTAGGTACCGGACGTAAATAAACTATTATAAAAAGCAAATTGACACCCTACTTAATTACCGTGTTGCCTTTCATGCCTTTTCATACACTTGCACTGGATCAATTGGAATATTCGGACGATTTAACTTGGTATTCCATTTCGTTTGTGTTTAATGTCGCTGGCTTTACGTAATACATTAGTAACAATAATCATGATTTTATGGAGTAACTCCTAAGAGGATTAGGTGCTCAGAACATCATCGAATTGAAAATTTTATACATAATTGCCTCTACAAGACAACACTTTGTCGGTACACATAATGTGTGTTTCATCATCTGCCTAGCCTTTTCCCAACCATGTTAGGGTCGGCTTCCAGTCTAACCGGATACAGCTGCATACCAGTATTTTACGTGGAGTGACTGCCTATCTGACTTCCATAACCCAGTTACTGGGTAACACGATACACTTTAGTAAGACGGTTGTCGGACTTTCGGGCTTCTGACGACCCGTAACGACTGGCAAAGATCTACAAATGACAACCTGGACCAACGGCTTAACATGCTTTCCGATGCACGAACGGGTCTTGGTATGCAAAGATGATCACCCATGCACGAACCATCCGCGGCAAGCGCAGCTTAACTTGGTCGATGGACTCGTGCGGCTGTTTGATTAGTCTAGTGGTTAGTGACCCTGACTGCAAAGACTGAGGGCGTGGGTTCGATTCCCACCCAGGACAAATCTTTGTGTGATAAGCACAATCATTTGTTCTGTGTCTTGATTTAATTTATCTATAATATGTATGCATTTAGAAATATATAAGTATATGTATCAGTTGTCTGGTTACCATAGTACAGGCTCTGCCTAATTTGGGATCAGATAACGGTGTGTTGGTTTTCCTAAGATATTTATTATTATTTATTTAATAATTACTTAACTAGCTAGCAGTTAAATGAAAACGATGTTTACAATGCGAGATAAACTTTAACACAGGAATGAGTCGTCTGTTGTGAGCGCTTTTGACAGATGGTTAAATAAAGGACAACTCATGTACAGGCGGCGGCACAAGTCGAATACTGATACTATGTACGTAACGTGATGTTTTATTTTATGTTGTTCTGAGATTATTTTTTTTTTTTTTCGTTTGTTACTACGTTATGTATTCGTCTGAAATGACTACACTTCCGTTGTATGGTTTTAGTTTGCTGTCAGATTTTTGTCTAACTGATACAATTAACATATTGAAACCCAAATGATGGCTTGATTCGGTCATGTAAACATTTGGGTTACCAATACATGATTCAAATTTCTTTAAAAAAAAAACTTGGTGAAAAAACAAGGTGCTCAAACTGTCATTTACAAAAATGACATTGAAATGAAAGGACTACGACCCCATTTTAGTGAGAAGACGTGTATGATTAAGTATGGAAATGATTACCGCACAGTGCATTTGCTACGAATAGGCATGAAAGATGAGAAAGTACTGCCACACAAGAAATTCACACAAAAAGTAGCATGCTTAAACGAAGAAAATTAAAAAAAAAGTAATTGAGTGTTCCAATTTCAAAAGTGCATAACACTTGTGTTATCAGGAGTACCGTCTCCCGAGTGTGACGCGCTCAGTTGCCCTCGGGAGCCCGCCGTGACCGTGTGTCTGTAAGTGATAAGTGATCGTGATACCGACGAGTGCACTGTGGTAGTGGTCTGTGTTTTATTTTATGTTACGGTGGGTACTTTGATTTTTTTTCTGATTTTTTTGATAGGGTATTCTTTTTTTTATTGATGTCTTGTTTCTTAAAACAAATTTTATTTTTTAGATACTCTTTCGAATCTCTATCAACTTAGATTGTTTTTTTTTTATAAATTAGGTTTTTTTTTTTAAAGTTTATGTGGTGCAGAAAATTCGTACTTATAAAATTATATTTGGAACCGAACTGAATTGCAACAATAAAATCAAGTGCTGACTACCCACAAATTAATTCCGGGTTCCAAATTCAAATAATCCTCCAGCTGTTTACATTGCCGTGTATACTGGAACTCGTCTAGAGCAAGTAGGTTACTACTACGATGTACTACAACGAGTTACCTGTGTTATAGTGTAGTATTACATAATACACGTTTTATGGAGCGACGTCAATTTTCTCATTCATAGCTCAGTGACAGAGAAATGAGACGGGGAGGTGGATATTAGATTGGTGATTCATCCCGTGGTTTTTTTTTTGTTTTTCGTCTTAATTGAGTAGTGTGTTAGTCATAGATTCTAGATTTTTCTCCGAAAATCGACCAAAATACGTGATATTGAAAAGTTCCTGGCAAGTCTACAATTCGACATATGTAGTAATCTGATGCAGCAGTAGTGCAAAGATTAAACGTAGGGGGAACTGTGAGGTTGTGAGTTTGATTCTTTACAGATGCACTATTGACGCAAACGAAACGAGGCATCACACCTGCATTCCTCGTAGGGATAGACTGATTTCTTTAGCAAACCAACATGTTGTAAGTTATGCTTCAAGTATGATAAAATCTCAGACAATCTGCCTACCCTTTTCCCAACTATGTTGGGATCGGCTTCCAGTCTAACCAGATGCAGCTGAATACCAATATATTACATGGAGCAACTGCCTATCTTACCTCTACAACCCAGTCACTGGGTAAAAAGATACTCTATGGGTAAGACTGGTTCGTCAGACTTTCGGGCTTCTGACGACCCGTAACGACAGCCAAAGATCCCCGAGTGACAGCCGAGACCACAGGCTTAGCGTGCTTTCCGAGGCACGGAGGGTCTTAGTATGTAAGAATCAACTATCCACAGACCAATCACGACAAGCGTAGCTTGACCTGAGCCATCGACTCGTGCGGCTGTTATTACTTAGCCAAACACTCTTTATCGAATGAGCTCTTTGTCGCCTACGCCTCATAAAAGCTATGTCCGAAAAAGGATAACGAAAAACCCAGTAAATTCTGAGTCAACAAGGAGTCGATTTCAAGACTCCACGCTTAAATGTCGCGTTGGCGACCACTGCACTAACGAGGCAATCATATAGTTAGAACCCAAAAAAAGTAATTAGTGCACTATCTGACTTGGGAAAAGATTGTGGATCTCAATACGTGGTCATTAAACATTTCACAAAGGAGGAAGGGTCCTGCCAACCGTCTCGAGACTCCCAAAACAATTAGTTCCGTACCCTATTAATAGCCACAAAAGCTTATAAATAGTTAGTTAATATAATAGGAAGCTAAACAAACGTTTGCAGTAATTAATGGCTCGGTCTCAGGTGTCAAAACATGTATTATATTATGTTCAATGTAATTACGAACACATGGGAACATTGTTTGTTTTCGTGGTCGGGTGTCTATTGTTTTGGTGGATATAGGGGACCTTTTTGATGTGAATAGGACAGGATGTTGGTTTGTTTGTGATCCAGGGTCCAGCAAGAGTAATAGTTGTTGGTGATATGGAATTAATTGGCTAGTTTCAAGCATGATACTACAATTTATACTGGATTTTGAGCCTTCAAGTGTCCTTTTACTGGTAACAATTGCCTGCTTTGGCCTGTATTTGGAAATTAAATACTTAAGTAAAAAAGAAGGAAAGAAAGAAAGACAAAATACTAACGTTTATTTGCGGTAAAAATGACGCAGATGGAAGAACAATGCAGGGAAAATATGCTTCACTCAGCATAATGCTCCGACTCCATATATTATGAGACTGAGCCCCAGCGGTTGTTTGAAAATAATTATTTAAATTTAATTATTTATTTAATAATATATTTTGGAATATGTATGACTATTGTTCTATTCTAATAAAACAATAATATCTACATACAAATATTACGGGTAAAGAGGTAAATAGATTAACGTATACCGTTGTCGGATAAAATTTTACGAGCTTCAGGACTGAAATTACAGTTAAAGTAGCTACAGGAAATAATTTCCATTCTCTGTCTATCAGACCGTGTCACAACTACTGACGATATAATTTTACCTTGCACGTTTAACGTTAAAATACACTTATTTCTGAAATTACAACTTATTCTTCAGTTTATTAAAGTCATTTTTTAATTGACTCAACAAATTGAATATTCTTAAGCCGGGTAAAATGATGCACAGAATTGTTAACCCCTTCGTTTCTTTAATTATAAACAAACATGTCTTGCTGTTTAGAGTAAGGGAATAAATTGTCTTATCTTATTTTCTTTACGACAAGATTATTGCTTTATTGTATTAATTAATAAGAAACGTTCTAATTAGGTTACGGCTTTGTTATTTTAGTACAATTGTAGATTTTTATCTACTTTGATAAAATTATTTTTCAAACAATATTGAGAGATGTACCGTGTTATGTTCAGGCTATAGACTTATTACTAAAAAACTTTTTCGTTTTTTGACAAAATTATGGGCTCTGTAGTTTCATAAATAATCCCTTATTTGGGTGGAGAGATTGGTATATTTTCTTAAATGTCTTTTATTATTATTTATTTTAAAATTAAAAACAAAGTATTAACCCTCAATGAACTATTGATATGTCGCACGGCACTGTTTGCATTTTTAAATATTTTTCTTATTTTCATCCCAGAAGTGAAAATAGGAAATTATTGAAAATAATATATTAATAGTAATTAAATTATATATGAAAATAATAATTTTCGTTACAAATACGAGTTTGCGTCACAGCAGTTCACATTTGTATCTAACTCAACTTCATTGGTCCAGTATATTTGGAGCAAATTGTCTGTGACACAAATGATCCTAAATGGGTTCAATTTTTTCATTCAGACGTACGAAACGCTAAAATTGCGTATTTTGACATTTTCTCACTAAACGAATAGAACAATGTTGTTAATATGAAACTATATTTTGCTGTAAGGTAACCTGTAAAACAATATCGCTCAGTAATAATAAATACAACTACAATAACTGCAGTATTTCTACAAAAAAAAAAAAAATCCTCAAACATATTTCAGCACTACAATAGAACACCATAACAGTTTATTAATATTCATACAGAACACTGTAATTAAATTTTATGCACGAATACGTGAACAAACCTATGTTACATTTGGAAATAAATACCACACTGAACGGAACTACAATATTTGTATTCCGCAGTCCTATAGTGGAAATAACAGTTTCAATGTTTTGCTTGTCTGTTTAGTTTTACTGATCAAACTTTTCATTAGCAAACATTACTTTGATCGCGGAAACTAAACGTTCCTGAAAGCTTCACATGTTTTTGCTGCATTATGCTAAGGTTCGTTACCAGTCAAAGAATATTTACATTTCGGTGGAAGCTCTAGGATTCGTACAATTCAAATTCACTTAATTTTCTTTTCAATTCGCAGGACTAGGTTGTCTGTTGAATAAAATATTGTTAGCGACCGTAAAAAATATGCCTGTATATAATCTATACTATACTTATATTATAAAGCTGAAGAGTTTGTTTGTTTGTTTGATTGATTGAACGCCCTAATCTCAGGAACTAGTGGTCCGAATTGAAAAATTATTTTTGTGTTGGGTCTTTTTATTGAGGAAGGCTATAATAATAATAATATAATAATAAAAGCCTTTATTAACAATCTTACAATTTATAATTCATCTTATCTCTAAACTTATTTTTTACTAGGAATGTTTAGATATTTTTTTTCTTATTTGACACCGGTTCCTCGATTGTCTTGCTTTCCAGCAGAGGCCTCCCCAAGTGATCTCCACAAGCAACGATCTCTTGCTTTCCTCATCCAATTCGTACCTGCTAACTTTTGAATATCGTCTTCCCATCTACGATACTGTCTGCCTTTTCTTCTAATTTTATATTTTGGACACCATTCTGTCACTTCTTTGGCCCATTTCCCCATCTGACTTCTAATTAAATGGCCTGCCCATTTCCACTTCAATTGTTTTATTGTGTATTTTATATCTATAATTTTGGTTTGTTTCCTTATTGTTGTTAATCTTATTCTGTCTTTTAATTTTATGTTGAGTATACTTCTTTCCATTCTATGTTGGCAAGTTTCAAGCGCTTTCATATTTTTGTTTGTGCAACTCCATGTCTGACACCCGTATGTGATACTCGGCAGAATACATGTATTAAATACTTTCTTTTTTGTTCTTAGCGGTATATCTGAGTTTTTCATGACTTCTTTTAAAGCCCAGTATTTCTTCCATCCTAAGGTTATTCTATTGTTAATTTCTTTTGTTGTAAGATCTGTGGGAGATATTATTTGACCAAGATAAGTATACTCTTTTACATACTGCAGATCAGTAACGTTACGCGGTTTTATTGGGATGTCAGTGTGGTTTGTCATCAACTTGGTTTTACTTGTATTTATTGATAATCCCACCTTTTCGCTTTCATATACTAGTTCCTCAATCATGATCTGTAATGTCGCTGGGTCTTCACATATCAGGATAAGGTCATCTGCGAATCTTAAATGGTTTAGTACAACTCCATTAACATTAATTCCGTAATTACTCCATTCTAGTTGACGAAATATATGTTCTAAGGTTGCAGAGAACAGTTTTGGTGATAAGGGGTCTCCCTGTCTAACTCCACGTCTGATGGAAAAACATTCTCCTTCCCTTTCTGTGCGTATTTTAGCCGTCATATTTTCGTATATGTTTTGTATTATACGTATATATTTATTATGGACTCCTTGTTTGGTGAGGGCCTCCCATATTTTCGAGTGTTTTAAAGAGTCGAAAGCTTTGTTGTAATCTATAAACGCCAAGTAATAGTTTATTCCATATTCGTTGCATTTCTGAATTAACTGTTTTATAGTATGAATGTGGTCCATAGTTGAGAAGCCACTTCTAAACCCTGCTTGTTCTTTTGGTTGGTTCTCGTCCAAAGTCTTTGTTAATCGTTCTAGTAGTATCTTAGAGAATATTTTATACACATTAGACATTAGTGAGATAGGTCTGTAGTTAGAAATGTCATCTGTTTTCCCCTTTTTATGAAGTAAGATTATAGTTGATGTCGTCCATTGTTGCGGTATATATTCAGTCGTTAGAATTTCGTTAAACAAATTTGTTAATGTGTTCAGGGTAATCTGTGATGTTCCTATCAAGATTTCGTTTGAAATGCCATCTTCACCTGGTGCTGCAAAGCACCAGGTGAGGAAGGCTATAGGCCATATAAAATCACGCTATAATCAAAAGGAGCTGAGCAGCAACGAAAAACGGACGAAAACTGGCAGGCAATTCGATGCGACGGGAAGGGTCACGGGGGCAAAAATTTGACGAGGATGAAGTCGCGGGCAGAAACTAGTTTTAATGATAAAATTCATCAATACAACCCTCTTAGTACATTTAATTTTACTGAATGTTTTTTTCATGAAAATGTCATTTAATTGAATTTTATGAACTAAGAAGCAACTCCCTTGATATTATCGATGATTTTAAATAAGTGTGTTCGTCACCGCTTTGTTAGTTCATTCCAAACTAGGTCATCCCTTGCTGCTCAGCGATGCCCTGAACTGACGTCCGTACCCCACAGGTGGTGCCCTTGGAGTGAAGGCGCTCTAGTTTTAAATTCTTAAGCTCTGGCTGGAGGCCGTAATTAATTAAGGTAGCCACAGGCAAGTCCAGTTAAGAAGCTGATAGCCTCAATGGTTGACCTACGAGATCTCACAAAAAAAAGCTTTGTTAGTATTGGACAGGGCAACCCGGCGAGACGTGGTCGTCGCTTTCAAAGCGTGTCGTATCTCCACAATAACTTATATAGCATTAATATTTCTGTAGCTTTTGTTAACCCAATACATTTTAAATTTTCCATCGTCGTTGTCGCTGATAGAATAGCACATTATCTAGGCCCGCTTGACTCTAAGTATCTGTAATTTTGATGCCTAAAATAATTCATTTAATTCCATTATCGAAGTACAGCGAAACAATTCTATTAACGATTGAAATACCACTTGACAATAATTTCAGAGCTGTTTCATTATTAAGTTAATATACAGTCACGCACAAATAATACTTAAGCTCGTAACTTGACAATTTAATTTATGTTTTGTCAAAATTGATACAAATATCTGCGGCTTGGTGACGTCCTGACGTGAAGGGCTTAGCTTTGAGTACCTACGTCACGGTTAGGTGTACTAACTGTAATGCTTAGGCTAACGAACGTGGTTACATTGTGTATGTTGCGAGCGAATGATCCAAATTAATTGGATATTATGTCACATATCATTCAAGACTGCCTCGCTGGTCTAGTAGTTGCAAGCGGTGCAGCTGAGTTTGAAATGAAATGAAGTATTATTTATGTAAGTAGATCTTATAAGACACTTTTACACGTCAATATTTTGTTGATAAATATTTTAAAAACTAGATGGCACCAGCTTTTTCTAGGTGAGTGTTCCCTGAGAAGAAATGCCGAGAAGAGACTAGACCGTTAGGGGCGTCAGTTATGTAGGTAGCTACGGGTAATTCTCGTCGACTTGTCAACGAGTCAGGGAAATTAATTGTAAGTAACTTGACTATCACCTTAAGTTGATTTAGTATTATAATATTAATTTTAGTATTATAATATTAATTCGAATATACAGACAATTAAAGAACTTAATTGTCTGTATATTCAAATCACAACTGTCAAATATTACAGTTATATGAAATGGCTCTAAAATGGCAAATTGACGAAGGAACTACAGTCGGAAAAAGTTATATTTATAAAAAAGTGACACAAATAGACGCTATTTTCCTAATATTTTTTTTCTATCTCTCAGTTAGTTTTAATGGCTTCGTCCCAACTCATCCCCAGTTCCAACTCACCCGGTCCATATATGATAATCTGGCAGTTGGATTACCCAAATGGAAATGTCCTTTCTTTGTTATGGGTTCGTCGAATCCTTAATCTGCCTAAGTTCTGAGTTGAGCGGCACGTGTAGTGACTGGATAGATCCACTCAGTCTGTATGATTGATCCTCAAAATACCACTTCAGACACCAATCTGACTTCACATGATCTGACCAAGATTATGTCTGAACATTAAAAGAGACTGTGACCTCTGAGTTTGTTTCGGCCTTTGCTTTCAGAGTAGTCAGATAGAAGCGCTGACCTCCTCTAGTTTTAAAAATATGATTGACGTGTAGACAATGTAAACAAAAATACTTACAGAAATACAATAATTAATCATTTGTCTTTGTTTTATCCGACTAAATTAAAAAGACCTACCAAAACGAAATCAAAACTTCTGAAATGAATCAATTAAAAGTGAAGCCTCTTTATATTGATATTTTTCATAACCTCACAATAATTTTGTGCCTAAATACGAGTACATGAATATTCTGAATAAATATGTCACTACAGGTAGGAACGACAAGGTAGGTTTATTTAATTCTCTTTGGTTTTCCCTGTTTAATGTCAGCTACGTAATTATCTAAGTCCAAACATGTTTATGTGTTTAGTATTTCATGTTAATTAACACAGATAATAAACAAACATAAAAAGATCAGGTTTATTTTTGATGAACAACAAGTTGTTTCCTTCCTCGTCATCCAGTTAATTTGACACTAAAAGAACATAATCTAACACAGAATTGATCCTAACTCCCAAACTAGTCCTAGACTTGTATTTTGGGGGTCAAAATTCAGGTAAACAAGACAGAATTTTTATTGTGGTATTGTAAGTAATTTTATATAGGCACTAGATATTTTATTATATATTTGAAGCCTTATAGGAAAAGAGTAGAAAATAACTTTATCTATAATAAGAGCGGTTCCACATTGCATCCGATCCAAAACCGAATTCAAGATCAATGGTCAATTCGAATTGGGAATGTTATAAATTTGGACAGACAGAGTTCGAATCTAGTGCGTAACCCCTCAAACAAATTTAATATTACTATGGCTACTTTATACTTACATTTTGGCTCCTGGAGACAGGCGCGATGCGACGGTGCGACGTGATCCTGGTTTAGTAATTTCCATGAAGTTTTCATAGCGTCGCGTCGCACCAGCTTGCAGTTTAGCCTTAGCCTATACTGGGATTCCGATCGGATGGGTGACTAGAATCAATTCTATTATAATGTAAATGTTGACGTTCAAAAGTGCCTTTTATGTACCTATCTATACTAATATTATAAAGCTGAAGAGTTTGTTTGTTTGATTGAACGCGCTTATCTCAAGAACTACTGGTCAGAATTGAACAGTTCGTTTTGTGTTGGGTAGCCTATTTATCGAGGAAGGCTATAGGCGATATAACATCACGCTAACCAAGAGGAGCGGAGCAGTAATGAAAAATGTTGCAAAAACGGGGAAAATCGCACGGGTAGGCATCGTAGGCGATTTGACGCGACGGGAAGGTTCGGGGGAACAAGAAATTTAACGCGGACGAATTCGCGGGCAGAAGCTAGTTTGAAATAAATGCTTCAACTTTGATGCATTGCAGGACTGCTCTAACTGTTCCATTTTTTTTTAGCTGATAAACTACGGGTAATATCCGTCTAACCAAACTGTTTTATTTATATATCTCTTTTCTACTTGATGTAGATGTTTTGACAGAGCCGGTATTTTCACAAGATATGACAAATATCTTTTATTAAAATATATTGTTTAGATTCGTGATATCAATACAGGCTGTAAAATCCAACAATAACTTAAAAACATAATGACAGGCCAAATTAATATTTTCAAATAATTTTTAAATTATAAGTAATTCTTTCTGAAGTTGTTGCCTACCCATGAGAAAGCGTAAGATTGTGGTTGTATGAATAGTCTTTGTACTAAAAAGAGCTGCAAATGGCTGAATGATTGATAACTTTATAAGCTAATTGTGAAGTTCAACTGTAAAATTCGAATCGGAAGGTACAAATCTTCCGATATTGCAATATCAACCTTTTCCCAAGGAGGTAGAAACTACTATTCCTTTCTCTCTAAATAACAGTATAAAATAGTTTCCAATCTCACTAACTGCCATAATACAAAGAAAGCATCCACTTTATTATTGGAATGTATCACTCTTATCATCCTCTGATAGCGGTGACCAATGCTCTACAATATGCTACGCGTCATTACGTCCTATGTACCATCGTTGCACAAATAAAATTCAACCTAACTGATATGGCATAAGGTTTGTTCTTTAATGGAGTGTACGAAGAAGAAGTTTGAATGAACACAAGCGTAGAGGTCAAAGAACATTGGCTGATTAGGCATGCCGATTGCTGGTACTTAGGACAAACGTGCTGTTTCCATGATAATATATTTACGAGACTGTTTCAATACTTTAAGGGTAGTTTGTACTTTGTGGCAGTTTGTGGATAAAATGAGGTTGGTATTCACGTGGGTGTCGCCGGAGAGTCGAGCGATTCAGCCCGGATGCTACATCTTTGCTGACTAGCTAATAATTGTATTATGGCAAATAAAGCTATAAGCTATAGGTACTCCAAAAATTAAACCGCCGAAAAAACTTCAAAGATCACTCAAAGCGCTTTGAGTGATCTTTGTTCATTGATTTTTCAGCGCCGACTCAAAATTTTAAGGTTTATTATTTTTTGCTTTTAAGTTTTTTCGGCGGTTTAATTTTTTGTTAAAAAGTTTTTATTTTATTTTATTTTTTTGTGGCTTTAATGTACAAATAATACTTGACAAGGTATACCCTATCCAATGAAAAAAGAATTATCAAAATCGGACTACTCTGTACAAAGTTATTCGTGGTTATACATTACAATCAGTGAGTGAACAATCAATCATCCCCTGTTTTCTGACCCTTAGGGTTTGATCCACCCTCGGAGTATACCCTTTCCAATAAAAAAAAGAATGATCGCAATCGGACTAAGTATGTAAAAAGTTATGCGTGGTCATACATGAAAAAAAAACAAAAAAAATATACGCGTCGAATTGATAACCTCCTCCGTTTTTTTCGTCGGTTAAAAGGGAGATTAATGTAAAACCAGGAAAATGTACTTATTGTTACTCGAATTGACTATCAACTTATATTGTTCATATATTCTAAACAACTATCACTCTTTGATAGTTATATAATACGGCAAGTTGAAGTAGGTATTCAATTCCTTTATATCTGTATTTTAAAGGATGTTTTTTAAACAATTTTTTGTGGTTAATGCTGCTCTTTGCTCTCTGCTCCTTAACTATTAATGAAGTCACAATTATTCGGGAATCTGTAAGCGAATCTCAAGTAAACCGTTATGATTGTCTTACCGTAATACCCATCCAATCCACCTTACATGAAAATTAACAAGAGGTTACATTGAATAGGCTTTCAGACACCGGGTTAGAGTTGCGCAGTTCGTGCAATAATCGAATCTATATCCATATACTTAAACGAGTTGTTAGTTGATATCTCAGTCCCATCTCAAGTCGTAATTGAATACCCCTCATGTTGGCTTCGACACTATTATAAAATGTCATCATTTTCATCTGCCTAGCCTTATTCCAACTATGTTGGGGTCGAGCATACGAGGTCTAACACGTTATTAACTAGTTCATGATTGGTTGCGTCGCCACCGTGTACGTCTGTACGGACCGGCATTGAAATACCAGTGCTGTTATTCTGACTACTCATTCAATAGTGATCTGAATTTCGGTACTTTTAAGTAGCGATACTGGACGACAGGCCTAAGCAATCACTAAGCTGGAATGATAAAGTACTGACTTCACTGAAGGTATTAAATCTACAAAATAAATTCCCAGCAAAAACCTATCAGTAAACAGTCATTAGACTCATCCATAACGCCCATATAAGCAAACATTTCTGGCCGAAAACAAAAATAAAATAAAAAGCCGTCCATCAGCCGGACGGCCGGACAGCCATATCTTCCGGCCCTGACCTCCGGCTTATCGCCGAAGTTCATAACACACTTTATCCTGTATCGTGGATGAACAAATTTTTTGTAAGTACGTCAAACTTTTCGATGAACCGACCTTCGAGCCGTCGCGCGTCGGTATTGAGGAAAGTGAGGAGGATGGGTCATTCTCTTTTCTTGATTTAGGGAAGCTGGGGAATGTTGCTGGGACTTCTTTTTGTTTCATTCTATATTCTGTTTTTAATTTCAAGCAAAGGTCATTATTTAAAAAAATCTGTTCAAATGTAAGGGTAATTTTTCTAAGAATTGCTTATGATCTAAAAAAGCAATGTATCACTGTAGAATTTGCTAAAGATTTTGTAAAATTAAGACAATCTAAAAATAGAAGAAAATTGGAGCCCCAAGCAAGAACCTTCTTTTATGAGCCATTTTTACTACAATAGTTAGTATTACGTTACCAATTCTGCCTCAAATACACTAAAAACAGGACATATTTTAACGAGAATCTCATTTAATTAGACAGACAAGAAAGCTTTGTGTAGCCTTAAATGCCTTGCAGGCAATATAGGGTCTATGAGGTTCCTACGAGGCACATCTATAAAAGCAACTCTTTTCTTTGAGGTAGGTACAAAAATCTCTTCTTTAAAAAAGCTGTGTAGGTAAAGATTTTGACGTAAAATTATGTTCTACTTAAATTTTTTGAACAGGATTTTACGTTTAGTTACTTAACTAAGAATGTCTAGCAACAAAGGGTCAGTCTTGTAAGAAATCTTTTTATGATCTAATGTTTAGGTATAGTATAATTATTAATTAGCCTTTAATATTCCCACTGGGAACCAGGCCGCCTCCCGATTAGAAGAAATGGGCCGTAATCTACCATACAGGCCCAGTGCGATGTGTTGTTATTTAGACATGCCGGTTTCCTCACGATGTTTTCCTTCACCGTTTTGAGAGCAGTGGTGATGAAATGAATTACACAAAGTAAATCGCCTGCGCTTAAAATACATTTTGAGGTTTAATATTTTTTAAGTACTGGTGTGTGTGTGTGTGTACTGATGTGTTATTCTATTTGGTTATGTAATAAAAGTCGCACGGGTTGATCTGTCAGCTTAAACTACGCTTGCCGGTTATAGATCCATCCGTATATGGATGACTATGTTTACATACCGAGACCCTTCCGTGCCTCAAAGGCACCTTAAGCTGTTGGTCTCAGCTGTCTTTCGTAGATCTGGGACAGTCGTTACGGGTAGTCATTAGTCCGAAACTCTGACCACCAGTCTTACCAAGGGGTATCGAATTACCCATTAAATGTTTTGTGGAGGTCAGATAGGCAGACACTCCACGTAAAAAATACAGGTATTCAGCTGCATCTGGTGAGACTGGAAGCCGAACTAACATGTAATGGGAAGATAAACAGTGGATACATTTGGGTTTTGGCCAACAAAACACATTAATAAACAACCCTGCTTACCGAAATCTGTTCCTGTACATCCTCATTAATAAACCATCATCACTTAATATGGTGGCCCAGTACCTTTCTAGAGACGCCCCCTCCATGCGTTGTCGTTAACACTCTATTCTAAAACCTCTCGACTTAGCAGAAGTTTGAAACGTAAACAACCATACACACCCCGCCTTAACTTCGTAGACTAAAACAATAAACACGTTCCAAAACAATACGTTGGGAAACTTCCAACCCTCAGCAATCGCTGGGGTATTGTTTCCCTATTAAAAAACATTGGCAGCACCGCCGCTACAAAGCACCGAACTATCTTAAGCGAAACTTAACTAGCTTTAGAAACTACACAGCGAGTTGGTTCGATAGTTTGCAACCGCTAATCATTGCTACAAAGGGATATTTTGCGTTGCATTAATTTTGTTTGGTTTAGCTTATCAAGCTTTTTACGGACTAAAGACTTTGTTAATGAAATATATTTACTTTCCATTCTCGCCTAAAGTTCTGAACTCCTGCCAGGGTCGCGAGATTGTTCGAAAGAGATACCGTGACCCTGGCACATGGGCAATTGAACCCACCCAACCCACCCGTGTTGGGTGGGTTTTAGTCAGTAAAAGTCTGACACGCCCTCCCGCTCCGCCCAGAGCGGGAGAAGACATTTGATGATTTCCCATCCAGAAAAAAAAAGAGTTCTGAACTAGATTTACAATTCCAACTTCATTTCAATGGGGTAAAGTTCTTAATACAAAAATGACTACAGCAGCGTACTAAGCTGTCAGTTTTGCGATAGGAACTGCATTTCTATATATATTAGGTTCTAAATTCAGACTCGCTTCGTGGTTAAAGCTCGTACTGCTGTAAGACATCATGGCAAGCCACCTGGTAATTGTCGACTCTGAAGCCTATCAAATGGTTGTGAATGCCTATGCGGATCGAATAAGAAATCACTACAACCAAAGCTTCCGTACAACATCAGCTGACCACTCAGATTTCGTAGCTACCCCTTATTTACAACCGCTACATTTCCGGAGCAGGGTGCTTCCTCAATTCTCTCCAGGCTACGTCAAGGCCCTGCCTTGGCACGATGCTCTGACATTTAGCCACTCTAATGTAATTACACGTACATTAGCAAGATGGCCGCCGTGAAAAAATAATTTGCTTGCAACTGCCTGAAATTATGGGAGCTTGTTTGTAGCGTTGTTTATGTTATGTTGTATTTTTCTGACAGAGGGTTCTGAATTGTATTTAAATGTTTTCTATATCAGGAAGTTATCAATAGGATTTCCTGAATCTGGGCCTAGGCAATGGGTGCATATCCCATTACTTGAGTTCAAAGATAACCAGCAAAATAGGATAAACGACCAACTCACTCTGCCTACCCCCTTCCAAGAATACGCGTGACGTTCTGTATTTCATGAAGTTGGTAACAATCTAAATTGGTTTTATTAATTTGATTGTTATTCGTTCTCCTCCTGTTTATCTGAATGACCGTTGGCAGGTAAGTCAACTTACAGGAATTATGAATAGTTAATTATTTTTATTTACCTAACTTTTGACCACGGCTCTGCCGGCATGGGAATCGAAAATTAACCAATGGAAACGAATAGTTCTATTATAAATATATATTATATATATAATAGAACTATATTTAACTCTATTGGAGTACAAGCCACTCACCAATAAAGCTCCTATTGTTGTATGTTTTTTCCGACATCTACAATAATATTTTAGCTAGATTACAAAAAATATCTTCCACATAAATCGTCCTGTCCTTTATTGAAAATTTTACGATTATCCTTTCAGTAGTTTTTTAGTTTATCATGTTCAGACAGCCAGTCAGACGTGGGGTGAGGGACTTTGTTTTATAAAATGTAGTTAAGTAATTTTCCTTTTATTTCAAAACGAACATTATTTATTAATAAGGAATTCTCACACTATTTACCTGTTTTTACAACATAAATTGTTCAGTGGGTTTAGGTTTCAAAATAATTGAATCTCCTACCTAAAGGTACTTTATTCCTGGCGACTGTAATGTAAACAAACAACTAGGTACATATTTACCTCGTAATTACTTTGCTAGGCAAAACAATTACACGAAACGCGACACAGACAATTGCAAAGGTTTTGTTTACATCAAGCCCGTGTTCTTCTACAATTAAATATTATGGTAGAACTTTAAAGGGTGGCCATAACCTTCTAGCGTAGAAATATTTTGTAGAAAGTCGATAAAATATCAGCTGTTTCATAGAAAAGTGTTTCAGCTACCGCGGTTTAAATGTATGGCAGAGGTAATTGTTTTTTAAAATCACCGATCAATCATTTCAACACTGGTTTCAGAATCATGTACTGGATCTATGGTCACGGGTTGTGCGTCAATGTCCCTTCAATTCATCAAGTAAGATAAGAGACAGCAAAACCTAAGGCTAGGCTTATCAATTGAGGTCTAGCGTCAATCACAGCAATACCTACCAGTAATAACGCTTTTTGTTTGGTGTGCCACTGCCCTAAATGAGAACAACGGAATTATGAGTAATGTTCTAGATGAATAGATACGTACAGGCATAAATATCGTACCTAAATGGATCAGGCTTTGTTACGCTCGTTGTTAGCCTAAATATAGTTTTAGTGTTACTGCTGATAAATTAGTTAGATAAGGACTAATTTTTCAGCGGAAAATATTATCAAACAACCAATCAAAATATTTTTAAATCACATGTAGGTTTCTACATGGGCACTATGAAATGTTAGAAGCTACGCGCACGGCGGTTCCAATTTGTTGATTCCTAAGGAGCGGCCATTATTTTTAAAACTTCAGGGTTACTCTTTTTAAAATTGGCTTTTATTTTAATTTTTTTATAATATCCAAATTACAGTTTTAATAGGTAGGGGAGGACAGTGTAGGCTTGTCAACAAGTAACAGGTAAAGAATAAAATATACATTTATCTACAGTATACAAGTGTGTTAAAAATCCGAAAGCTGAATAGAATTTAGAAATACGTTTAAATTGTACTTTAAAGAAAAGCATGGTTGAAGACAGCTGAAGTTTGTGATCTTAAAAATGGATATGTAAGAGAAAGTTGGTGGTCCATTATATATCATGTGTTAAATAACGAGGACCGAATAAATAAATATAATAAATACCTACTATTAAAAAGCCATTATAGGTACCTATAGTGGCCTTTTAATAATATGTGTTTGGTGGATGGGTGACGATCTTTACATAACAAAACCCCTCTGTGCCTTGGATAGCGCATTAAGTCGTTGGTCTAGACTTTTTCATGGATCTTTGACAGTCGTTACGGGTAGTTTGAAGCCCGAAAGGCAGACAATCAGTCTTACCCAAGGATATCATATTACCCAGTTAAGGTTGTGGAGGTCAGATAGGCAGATGCTCCTAATAAAATACTGGTACTCAGCTGCATCCGGTTTAACTGGATGCCAACCCCAAAATAGTTGGAAAAAGGCCACTATATCTAACAATTCTTGTCGGTTGAATTGCCACCACAGATAGTGTTATCTACCTCAAACATTAGTAGGAAAACTCTCAATTTGTCTCAAACGCTAATTAATTCCCACGTGAACTGAGACTGATTAGCCGCACACAATGGATCGGATGGCAACATCATGAAAGTTTGACCCTCGCAACAAAAAGTACCCTAAATTCGTCATGTCCAATTTAAAGGCCCTATTGCGATAAACTTTATCGAAGCAATTTGTTTTACAGGGACGAAAACATTACTCTGTCTGGTTTTTTTTTTGTCCCGTCCCTTATCGAGCCGAGGTGGCCAAGGTCTATTTTTTGTTGGTCGGTATTATTCAAGCGACATATTTTTGTTTTTATACCACCGGGATAATCAATCTGAACTAAGAAAGAGACACAATCAGACGCTGATACGATCATGCTAGAGCCAGATCAAACAGTTAATATTTAAACAAATCAAAGAAACCACGCACAGTGCTCGTAAAAGTAACATCAGAATCGAAAACGACAAAAAACCTAAAATCTTTCTCACTTTTCTCTTTTCATTCGTCTCGCCTGTATTAAATATAAAGTAACCGTTTTTCTAACCTCAAGAGAGGCATGTCGTGATGATAAGTACGGAGGGTGAGGCCTCTTCAGCCACGTGGATAGGTTAGGGGCGGCCCTGCTTTGAGCCGGGCCCCTGGGCCCCTTGACCCCGTGAGAGATAAAAGCATCATGATAGACTACGTTACATCTAGGTATATACAGACGTCTTGAGTGGACCTCGATGTTATTTATTAAGGTTTGTTTCCTTTCAAGGGGTCAGCGACTTATGGAATTGCCATTAGGGTCACAAATTGCGGGTAAATTGATGGTATATGCGCAAGTTTTTAAATACATCCTTCAGAAAATATTATTCTATCTATAGTGGTTTAAAGATTACGTATCTGAAATTATTCCGATTGTATCAAATTAGAATGATTCTAAAATATGTCTTAAAGGTTATGAAATTCAATTCGAATGGAAATAAATCTTTCTTAAGTGATATTGAAAATACCTTAGATAGTCGATTTCCCTACGGTACCTACAAAAGTAGGGCCATCGCGTTCTAAAGAAGCTTAGGTTACGTTAGCCTATTTTCTTGATACGTTATAAACTGACATTATAAAATTGTGACTTTTGTAAACCATTAAATGACAAATGATTTTAATTATTCCTGTAATTTGGTTTGTGAGAACACTTTAACACACCAATGCATTGCTACAGTTGTGTATGCAATACTGTTGTAATTATAAATAATAATAATAATAATAAATTCTTTATTGGCATAAAAATGTGTACAAACAAAGTGAAGCCCTGACTCCTGCGCTAGGTAAAAACACCTGTGTTACAGGATATATTGACTTGACTAAAATAAAAAATAAAGATTCTACTGCTGGGATAGACCTCCTCTCTGCAAGAGGGAGTGGGCCGTTATTCACCACGTGGGCCCAGTGCGTGGTAGCAGATGTCTTTATCTTCGAATTGTTCATTTTAGGACAAGCCAGTTTCCTCAAGATGTTTTCCTTCACTGCTTTGAGAGCAGTGGTCATGAAATAATTTCCACAAAGTATAGCGCTTGACTGGGTTCGATGTCGCGGCCGTTACCACTTGGTTATACTTATCACAGCTCTCAAAAATGACGTGTATTGTTTTTCAATTTTCAATTTGTTCCTAGTCGTAACAAAACTTTGATAGCTTATTGACTTCTGTACTAAATAAATGAATAACTTTTGTTTGACTAATGTTTCCATTGTTATGTTCTTACATAAGATTTCATTATTTCGCTAAAAGTATGCGTAGGTACGGACAGAATACTGATACAGGGTCATCATAATCTGCTAGGGTCACGAGACTTGTTCGAAAGAGCTACCGTGGCCCTGGCATAAAGGCAACTGAAGGAACACGGGTGGGTTTTAGTCAGTAAAAGTCTGACACACCGCCAAGAGCGGGAGTCGTCATTTGATGATTTCCCACCCACAAAAAAAGGGTCATCATAATAGTTTCTTAATATTTTGTATTTACTGTTCATTTCCAAATTAACAGAAATTACGTTTTAGGTGTTGTTTCGACGTTCATGAAAATATATGACGTACCTATATCATACCTATCTCATTTGCCTAGCAAGCGGAGTTTGTGTGTCTCCACAAATAATTAAATTAAATTCCGCGCCTCGATTTATTTGCACATGTAGGGATTGAACCACGATTGAACGAGCTTGTAAATGTCAGCAGACATAAAAATCATTGCTGTTATCAGGTGCTTATACGTTTTTCATACATTTTATGTTTTTCATCTAAAAAGATATAGTGTGATAGTTCATAATAATCAACGTTCAATCTAACAACGTTACTTTCACTAAATGAATAGCATTGTTTTTTGAAAATTTATTTTCATAACTTAAAATGTATATCTCTTGTTCTAATTAAAGAATCTTTACTTAGAATAAGAGACACTATTCCGAGAAATTAGAATATCGTTGGCAAGAGGTCAAGTACTTCAGTCATTAAAATTAATTGATATGAAATAGATAAATCACGTACACATCCCTGTTAGAATAAGCACAATTTTAACTAGAGGACATTCAAATTTAAATGAGACGACTAAACTGTGACAAAACAAAGAAAATCTCCGACCAGTGCTATTTCTATTTAGTTTGCTATCACTGGAACTAGTCTAGAGTAAATGCAAACTAGAAAAACAAATATTTGTTAGCGAGTATCTGTGGTTAGTTCCGCTAATGGTGGACGCTGTCTTGTGGTGTTCAACCACTTTATTTGTTTACTACGGTTTAAATGTACGGACATTTACTGGATTACAGTTCTGTTGAGGCGTGTTTTAAATGTAAGTGGGGAATTTGTAAAATTGCTAGCTGGTTAAAAGAAATCTCTGCATGTGATCAGAATTGTGTCGACTACATATTGAATTTCGAATGATTCATCAAATGGTAGAAAGGAATTAAAAGAAGTGTAGCCCTCCAACACATATTTTTGCAACCCCTGCAAGACAGGGGACGTAAGAGTTATAGGTTAACTTGCTTTTGCCAACAGTTTCGCCCACGTTGTGGTTGAAAAATATTCTACGAGAACGTACTACCCGGATAAAAGTATTCTATACGTTAATCCAAGTTATAATCTATCTGTGTGGCAAACATACAAATATGTTTTGCCATTTTTGAGTGATCGAGTAACAAACATTCGAAACAAGCTTTCAAAACTTTATGTATGTACAAAGTATGTCTGGTGCCGTGAGGGTCAGTTATTAAGAAAACCGATAGTGTAGAGTTTTATTATTTAAAAATGCTTGAATACATTTGTTTATTTGGAATTTGTATCCCTTTTAAAAAATCAATCAGTCCCTTTCACCTCTGATAAAGAAATTCCTTAGTTAAAAAGATAACATGTTTATGCAATGTATTGATTAATTTGCCCTTGCTTTACATTATCAACGTTTTCGTCTAAATATTCGGAGTGTATTTTGCTTTAATTTAGAAGTTTTACAAATTAGGTCCCGTTTCATGTATTTCGAAATGCTTTTGAATAGCAGTTGGATATGGACCTACCTACTTTCGCATTAATTAAAGTGTAATGCTTTGTGTATTGAAATGTAATTTATCCATTGAAGGGAATCTGATTAATTTGTTACTCCTTACGTTAATTGCTTTCGCATATTGATTACCTACATTAAAGTGTAAATTATACGTAGTTAATTTGATGAAAGCTATTTATTAACTTAACTTTACAAAAGGTACTCTATTTTAAAACAATTATTTCTTTGTTCCAGATAATTCCACAAATTGACAATAATATGCCATAGTGTTCAACAAAGTGTAAATAAAATGTTTCTCATGATGACTTTACGGCATAATCGAGCACCTGCTGCGGCAGTCAGCGCGTTACTGACGATATTAGTGTGTGCGGTGTTCGAAGTAAGCTTGGGGGAGGGGAGGGAAGAACCACATAAGTACACGATAGACGAACTCTTGTCTATGGATTTTGAGCACAAAGACTCTGGAGACCTTGGAATGGACCCTTGTAAAGCTGGTAAGTCGTTATTCTATTATAGATGTAATGTGCTCACAAATTAAATAATCTGCCGTATTGTTATCTAACGGATAGTACTTTCGGTGGGCGAATCTGAATCAGATATATGAATTCTAAAAAGTAAAAATATATTGACATAAACTCACAAATCACAAAGAGATAAACTCGTTAAAGATCGTCCCTTTGACGAACAACAAAGATCTCTTTCAATAAAAATCAGTAGGTGTCGAACTTTTTACGTCTGTTCTCGTAAAATGACAGTTTCAGCCCCTCATTTTTTCTTTGTCGATCATATAAATCCGTAGTATGGGCACGAGACAGATATCAAATGTAGACAAATTCCTCGCTGACATTTTATGAGGAGAAACGTGAGGAAATGTGAGAAAATACTGTAATTGAAAACCTTGCTGGTTCTTGAGCTTTGCTCTTTCAAACTCAGGGTTGCCGTATATATTTTTCTCACCAACACATTATCTTAATGTTCCCACTACTGGGACACAGGCCTCCTCTCCGTGAAGAGAGTGGGCCGTAATCCAAAATGTGAGCTCACTTTGAGGTACACGCTGGGTTGGTAGATGTCCCATGTCTTCGAACTTTTGGTTCTAAGACATGGTGGTTTCCTCACGATGTTTCCTTCACCATTTTGAAAACAGTGGTGATGAAATAATTTGCAAATTTTAATTTGTGAAAAAAAGCAGATCGCATAATACACCACACATTACATAATATTCGAATTTCATCTAATATGTCAATGATTTGTGTGATCTTATAAAATCTTTAGTTAAACACATGAAAGCACTTAACTTTCATTGTTAGTTTCGTAATTTCGAGTATTATTATTAAAAAAGTTTCATTAAGTACGAAACTTCGTCAGACTAAATGAGAAACTACTTGATCACATCAAAACTTTTTATTTAACATTAAAAGCTTTTTAATCTTCCAATGCCAACACAATACAATACACTATTAGGGCGTTTCATTCAAATACGTAAACAGCAGCAATAAAAACATTTTACGAAACATTTGCTTATATCTTTACTCTCACCAGCCAATCCGTTTGACCGTTTGTATAGACGATCGCGTTAAACTCTGCCTCCCTAACAATATTGCCATCATGGCACGGGCATCGGGGCAATGTCGGGCAACGCCGGGCAATTGGAACAAACAAACCGTGAAAGGACCGTCGGTAGATAGCTCGGATTTACGTCATGGACAGCTTATAATTCTCGCTGATTACCTCCGCACGGAATTTGACACAATTCCGACCGCGGTGTGGTGCAGGGGATGAGTGACAGCGAGATAAGAGTTGCCCAAAGGTTAAGGTGTCGAACATCAAGGTTTTACGAGCTGCATCTGTTGATTTTCTTGATGTTATTAACATCAAGTAAATGTTTGAGCTTAACCGTTATTTATGTATTCTTTTTGCAGTTGATCTGACCAAGATTATGTCTGCACTCAAAAGACCTCTGAGTTTGTTTCGGCCTTTTTTCTCAGAGTAGTTAGATATGAAACGCCGACCTTATCAAGATTTTAAAATATGATTGACGTGGAAAAGTGTTTGTACAAACCTACTTACAGACATAAAATCATTTATCATTACTGATTAGTACGTCTTCTGTTATCTTAATTCGATCCAACAACAGGATCTTGCTTTAATGTATGTGGTGTTTATACCCAACCTACGTCACATTATGTTCCCTTTAATCTATACAAATAAATAAAATTGAAATTGTGTCTGTTTGTAATGTCAAAATCATACATATGATAATTAATAATATTAATTAAATGAATATTGAAGTATAAACGTTACTTATAACAAAGAACATTTTTTTAAATTTTCGTCTGTCTGCCTCTTTGTGACGGCTTATCTCGGAAACAGCTGGACCGATTTTGACGGGACTTCTTAACATTGCGAGATGAGACCTTATGTTATATGGAGTAATTTAAGATTTTATCCTATAAAAAGAATCAGTAAAGAGACACATTATTGTTTTCCGACATCCGCGTGAACAAAGTACAGAGCTAGGCACAGATAATAAACTTACAAATAAAGTTAATTCATAATAAAAGAAATCTAAGACCACAGACCATTCAGAATCACCTGCAATTTATTTTTTACTTGCACCATCGCATCGTTCTGAAGCGAGCGGAGAGGGTCTGTTTTTATCGTCCGCCGTTGATTTCTGTTTTAGCACTTTTTAATGGTACCTCTCTGGCCGAGATTTAAATACCCTACATTGTCCGCCTTTAGTCGCAGGAATAGTTTCCACAGCCTTTTTAAAACAGTTAAAAGTTTAAAATTTCGCTTTTGTGAGTTTAAAAATGTGGCGTTAAAAGGAGTTTTTAAAATTTATGTTGAAACCGGGTTGGTAGATTTTTTTAAATAATTTGGACACGTCTTTTATTCTTTTATATATTCAGTTGAAGACAGCACATGTTGGAAAAACTTTGACATCGCCTTCTGTTTGAACCAATTAGCGCATTTAAAATAAGTAGGTACTTAGTGGCACTACTTCTGTGCTTAGAATGAATTAGCAACACGTTATTAGTGAATAAGTCGTTGGAGTACCTTATATAAATAAATAAATACACATAACTGATGACGGTTAGAACATTTAGCTTCCATACATTAGGTCAAACACAGATTTGTATTTGGACGTACAAGAATGTAACCCGCAACCTTGATGTTAGGGCAGCACATTCCACCACGCATTGTGGAACTCCGCATCCCTATGTTGATATTACTTGTTAAACATGGCGATTTCAGTGTCATATTAGGGTTTATGAGTTGTGGTGGCCAAGTAGAAACAGCTGTGGCTTATATTTGTAGGTCATAGGCAGTGATCGGATATTCGGATGCATATTTACCTAATGTTACTATTTTGCTGTGAAAGCACGGAAGCGGCTTCGTATTTTTTATTAAAGCCGGGTTTCTTGGATCATATTTATTTAAAATTAATGTTTAACCCCAGATGCAAATACATATCTGTGTAGGGTGGTATGTGTTAGTTAAAACAACACATAAAACACGGTAAAAACACGCATTCCATATTAGCCAACATTTCAACTTTAGGTGAATATGCATCTGAATATCCGATCTCTAGTCATAGGTTAGAAAATAGCCAGGTATAACACTATTATTATTATATGTCTGTGTTTTCCCACTGCTGTGCCTCTTTCTACTATTCCCGGTCTACGCGATTGTGGGCCAAACCTATAAGAAGGAGTCCAACTCGTCCCGCCAAGTTCTTTAGTTTTTGTAAATAATTTCAGCACCACTGCTCTCTAAACGGTAAAGGACAAAACAGTGACAAAAGCGTAACATCTTACAACTTAAATTCGGAGACATGTGGTAAACACCAATACCTACTGGTCCCGCGTAGTGGAATACTGCACACTCCCTCGTACAGAAAGCATTCCTGTATGCCTGCAGAGGGAAAATAGTAGGCTGATTATGCAAGAAGGTTTCTGAAGTAAATAAATACGGAAGGCTTGGGGAACTTGGGAGATGCCAAATTACAACAGTGACGTTGATATTTTATGTTGGCTAATAAAACGACCGAAATAATGTTTTTTCTCACTAACAATAGCCGTTGAATTGTTACAGTCGTTTCAGTCAGTGCCAAAAATAAACATTTTAAATCGAAACCCACTCCATCTGGTGAGCAAATAAATACGGCTGCCCGTCGGCATTTTAAAATAAAGTAAACAATTAACGCATCCCCACCCGACGGATGATGGAAAAACCGTCAAAGTTTATCGGCACGAAACGGTCACACGGCACTAAATTGGAATCTGGCACTCTATAAACCTTTAATGTCAATAAAGCGGTCCCTCATCAACTGAACCGTAAAAATCGGTGGAATGCCGGTTTTTACACCCGTCACCACGACCGAGGATAAAATCGTTTTTTTGAAGTGAAAACTTCTTTAGCGGCGTTGAGCACTTTTTCTGTAATGGGTATAAAATCTTAAACTCGCGTCAGGACACGTGACCTGATCGAAAAAGCGTAGGACGGATGGTTTTAATTTGGAAAAGCGCCATCTATTAAAACGAATACGAATCACTTGGCTAGCCTTGGTTAGTATGGTTATGGAATCATAGATGACGCTAATATAAACTACTAAACACGAAGAGTTTACAGTAAAATATATGTCATTAAAAGTGTGTCTAATTCTAAAAAAATAAAATCGTAATATAGCATAAGCCATAAAATAAATATTACTTATGAATTAAATAATTGTAACAAATAACTTTTTCTAAGACAGCAACTCGATTATAGATGGCGCTCAAACTAATCATTCAATTTTTGAAGTGAAAACTTCTTTAGCGGCGTTGAGCACTTTTTCTGTAATGGGTATAAAATCTTAAACTCGCGTCAGGACACGTGACCTGATCGAAAAAGCGTAGGACGGATGGAGAGTAGACAGCTATCCCCTCTCTACGGCGCGGCGAAAATGTATGCCTGGGCCTACTGTTTCGTTTAGGCGGCGCAGGGCGCTTGCGCGAATGTTCGTCTATGTTACAGCGTGCCACGCGCATCCATGGATGGTGACAGCTGATGGCTCGACCGTCTGTGTAGTGATCACATTGTTGTGTATTCGTAAAATTCGTGAATATAAAGTGCTTAAAATATGGAAATTGAACAACAAATTATTCCCTAACCATTCCAAAATATCAAACATGCTCAACGTTAATAATCAAGTTTTCACTTCTGCCGGCACTCCCGGAGTGCAATTTTTTTTTCAATGTTTTTGATTGTTGTCGGCTGCAGCTCTGCCGCAGATTTTGACAAAAATATTTAATACTTTTCCGGACATGTGAAATCCAACAGTACTGTCGATATATTCAGACGACTTTGTACAAAAGCCAAACCGTAACCATTACTAATGCAGATTTTATATTGTTTTCTGAGTCCCAAAACAGCTTTGAAATAAGATTAGAAATATTTAAATGACTTTTTTTACAAACAAATTGATGAAGCGTAAAATGTAAGTCAAAGAATCTTTCGTATTTCGTAGACGACGGCGCTACGCTACGCCTGAACAGCTACGCGATTAAAACTCGTAGCACGTCGTAGCGTCGCGTAGCTCAACTTTCATTTCGCTTTGCAATAATTTTATATCAATTTCTGTAACATTAATCTTGTCAGGGAAATGGTTTTTGATTTGTGAATAATTAAATAAAACTTGAACTCGTATAATGTGATAAATAAAACTTGTAAAGAATTTATGAAAGGACTGCTATCAAATCATAAACTTTATTGAGAATTAGCAACAACATATAAATAACCTTGTTTATGATTGAAGAGAACATGCATAGACCAGTATGTTTGTGAAATAATATACCAGAAACACAGTCCTTTTTCATTAATTTGTATTTTTACCTAATAAGCCCACCTTCCTATTTCACTAGTGGGCGTTTCATAAAACCATTCACCACAATATTTAATGGTATCGTTCGCGACCAGACTCTGGCACAATTAATAGCTACTGGATTTACTACTTAAGTTCCGTATTGTTGGGGTTTGAGTTCCATTGGAGCGAAGTTTTCAACAAGCATTTATTTATACCCAGTAGGGAAGAAGTTATATTTTTTGTTCAAGGATCTTGTAGAATGTTAAGGTCACATCCAGCTGTACTTGGTTCTTCTTCGAAGTCACATTTGAACTCTAGTTCTTTCAAACATAACTTATCTTCGACATTGCATAACTGTCAAAATCATAATGATCTTTAATGCAGTTGTAATTAGGTTGTTTATTTATTTTATTATTTATGTACACACAGTAAAAAAACAGAGTGATAAGGCATATTAATACAATTGAGTACAAAGGTACTGCTTATTGTTGCTACTTATTGTTGTTGTTGGTTAGCTGCTATCAGAAGTATAATAAGTGAAGAAGGGCTATTCTGCTTTGCTTTCATTGACAAAAACAGTTGTGCGACATTGTTTAGTAACATATTTTTGTGTTGATGCTACCCAGTTAGGTACATCCTTAGGTATGGATGTACCCAGCTAGGTAGCTGGGTAGCATGAATGAATGGAGAGTTCTATCCCCAGTAGTGGACTGATGTAGGCTGATGATGATGCAACATATAATGTTGCTGTGTTACTGAAAACATGTTTATGTTTCGTATTATTTATTTAAGCACAAAACTTGCGCGATATTATTACTAGCAACATTTGATATTACGGCTACTATATTCAGCTTCTTTTTCTCAACTTTACTCTCGTGGTAAATTTGGTGTGCTGAGGACTGTTCTTACCCTGACTAATAGCAGAAAATATTCATTAAGTTCTAAACATAAAATCAATTTATAATATTTAATAATAATAATAATATCTTTGGACAACCAACACACTGTCATCTGATCCCAAACTAGGCAGAGCCTGTACTATGGTAACCAGACAACTGATAAATATACTTATATATTTCTAAATACATACATATTATAGATAAATTACACCCAGACACAGAACAAATGATTATGCTCATCTCACAAACATTTGTCCTGGGTGGGAATCGAACCCACGACCTCAGTCTCAGCAGTCAGGGTCACTAACCACTAGACTAACATTTGTATTTTTACGAATCAAATCCTGCAAAAATCTTCATTTATACAAACAGTAACATCCAAATCATATACAATTTGTTGCGCCTTGTATTGTAATTTGTGTGGGGAAATAAAAGCGTGCCTCCGTCACGACGCTCGTTACATTTGCAATCCCGCGCCGTGACGTTCATACTGAAAGATATCTGTCACGTCTGAAATGAATGGTGGTGTACCTATGAAGCCATGGTATAGCGGGTATCTACGTGTGCAATACCTTGCACTAGGTAAATGGGGGTTTTACTTTGTGGTATAACGTCAACTGAACGAGAAACGGTACTGTGTCCTAGCGGTGCACGTGCTTTTTACACGCTTTATATTAGCTTCACTTGTATGTTTGTATGTTTGTTTGTAACCGACTCCTTATTGCGCGATTTTGACCCACTTTAAACGACCAGATTTCATTCAAACTTTGCACAGCTGTTAAGGACCGATGACAATGCAATAATTTCATAAATTTGTGCCATTATCCTTGCCAGGGTTACCAGGACAGCAAAAAAACTGTCTTCGAAAACTACGCTGACATACGTCACAAACTAATTTGTTCCATTATCTTTGCCAGGGTTACCAGGACAGCAAAAAAACTGTCTTCGAAAACTACGCTGACATACGTCTCAAAATTCGAAACACCCTAAAAAATAGAAAATAAATAAAAGTTAAAAAAAACTAAAAAACACGCTTCTTAGTTTGGTTTTCAATGGAAGCGTGTTTTTTAGTTTTTTACACGCTTTATATTAGCTTCACTTGTATGTTTGTATGTTTGTATATTTGTATGTTTGTATATTTGTATGTTTGTTTGTAACCGACTCCTTATAGTGCGATTTTGACCCACTTTAAACGACCAGATTTCATTCAAACTTTGCACACCTGTCAAGGACTGATGACAATGCAATAATTTCATAAATTTGTGCCATTATCCTTGCCATGGTTACCAGGACAGCAAAAAAACTGTCACAAACTACGCTGACATACGTCTCAAAATTCGAAATACCCTAAAAAATAGAAAATAAATAATAGTTTAAAAAAACTAAAAAACACGCTTCCATGGAAAACCAAACTAAAAAGTACAAAATAATGGAAAAAAAGCGTGGGGTGCCTGATATCAATAAAAAAATACCTTAAAAGCACCCCACGCTTTTTTTCCATTATTTCGTACTTTTTAGTTTGGTTTTCCATGGAAGCGTGTTTTTTAGTTTTTTTAAACTATTATTTATTTAAGTGTTTTTTTGGGAAAGGCACGCTACCAATATAATTGCACCAATAGATTTGAATCACTTTACTTTTTATCGATGGAGTCTTTAGGTAATATGAACAGCTTAAAACATAATTTAGTATTTATTTGCAAGCGAAAAGTCAATCTGCATAATAGTATGTGGAGTTTCGTGAATTCTATCAATAAGTTAATTATGTCTATCATGTATGCATCATAGCCTAAGTGTTAAACAATCTTTAAGTACCTACAGGGTGGCTGAGACATTGCGAAACCTATTATCATAGATTCAGTACATGATTCTGCACCCTCCTGAGTGAAATTTTTTCGCAGGGCTATTTACCTTTATTAATACGCGAAGCAAAAACTTTGCACCCCTTTCTACGAATATTACGTGAACAGAGGAGTATGAAATGTGGCACAGTTAAAAATTATATAAAGAACGAGTGCAGAAAACGATTATTTTTTAATTGTGGCCCAATTGCGTATTTTTTCGTTATGGCCGAATTTTGACCGCTAGAGGACCACTAGTAAAATAAAAAAGGTGGTGTATATTTTGACTGCAGAGGTGTTTCAATTTTCGATGAGCAGCCGATTTAATTTTTTTGTAATTTTTACGACGTATTGTCGGTAGTCTAGAATCATGTGCTGAATTTAAGGTTACAATTTGCGTGTCGTCTTCTACCATTCTGTATAAACAATTACCTACAATAGGTGGTTTTATTAACCTAATTAAAAACTAAACAATGACAACCAAATAAAACCTACAGTATTGTTAGCAATAAAAATATCACAAACATTGTCCCGCTTGTAATGTATGAGAACAAATTAATCTTCGTCGTTTACGACTAGCTTTTTATGTTCCTAAGTACAAGGGTATAAAATATTTAGGGGTTAGAATTTGTCCCTGCTCGAGAAATGCCTCGGTTTTCGGAATATGTATTGCGGGTATTCCAGCCTTTGGGGGAGGAATGTTTCTGTAGCCACAATGTGTGTTGTATTTTTATGTAAATCAACTGTTGTCACGGCGACGATTGAAGTATTTAAATGTCGAAAGTGATTTACGTTTCTTAATGTATGCGTTAAGTACCAAATTAAATTAGTTGGCGAAATTCCGCAGACTAGATGACTATCGATTGTTTATACACACACCCACACTTTTTTATAATATGTAGATAGAGAAAGAGAAGATCTCATGGAGGAGGTATAACGGTTTTTCCCTATTTATATTTATTACTTTACACAGGACTATAGCCGCACCCGTCAATTTTCAACACATGACGAAAATCGATTATCTAATTAATGGTAATTCGGCTAGACCACAGGTGAAATCGAAAGTTCCAAAGTAGGTTTCTACTCTTGTCGTGCGGCGACAGGTCGCATGCGGCGGGTTACTAAAATCGACTTTGAAAATGCTCAGTCACAGGCGATCGCCCACCGCATGAAGGTCGACATTTTGATGTCAAACGAACTGTTTACCTGCGATTTTTATCAACCTGTGTAAATGGGGCGGCAACTCGGCTTGTAAGTCGATTTGGGAAGTTCGTACGTTTGTACCGTTTAAACTCACTATAAATAAATACAGCAAATTAGATAAAATGTTGTCGCAAATTTTCAATAAAGGAAGAAAAGTATACAGAATAGAGGCACAATTCAGTATCGTTGGTAATCACTTTCACACATAATCTTAGTATTAATTAAATCGTAATGTAAGAACACCGGTTGATTAATTGACTATTAATTTTGCTGATTTCACTAGCCCTTTCCGTATAAACCTTCAATATACATATTTTTTAAACCTTCATTCTATCATCTTCCTGGATAAAAGTTAGGTCCTTACCTCCATCAAAACATGCTGCTCCTAAACTGAAACGTTTTCAGATAAAAGATAGAACATGCCTCAATATTACATAATATCTATAAACTTTTGAATGATGCCACTCAGAATATTAAGCGGAGCTCCAATGAATTGAAATTTAAAGGACTTGTTTAGGTAACGGCAGGCTCAAACTGAACATTTCTGAACTAGATATTAAAATAGGGGTAGGTATTATAACATAATATAGTAAAAACGTTGTTTTATATTTTTTTTTTTTGTATTTTTTTGTATTTTATGTATTTTTTTGTACCGTGTGGTGCCGGACGTAAAGAATAACACCACCCCATTTCTTCCCGTGGGTGTCGTAAAAGGCGACTAAGGGACTTACTAGAGAATGGGCAGCAGCGTTCTCTATGCATTTTACCAACATACTGCGATCGCCAACCCGCCTGCCAAGCGTGGCGATTATGGCAAAGCCCCCCAAAATTGGGAGAGGTCTAAGTCCAGCAGTGGACCTCTTACGGCTGAAATGATGAATGATGATATTTTAAAAAACACTTCTATAGTGCGCTAGTTTTTGTCCGCGTGAAATTTCTCGTTTTAAGACAATATATATTCTATGACACGCGACAATACCGTAGTTTCCTATTCAACAGCAGTAGCATTATGTCGGAGACATTGAGTGGATAACCTTTGTAAGGTCACGGTGTATAATATGATTATAGAAAATGGTGCCAAAATTCTGTGCTATAACTTAATTATCAATGTTTTATTAAATTGTGAAGTTAAAATGTGTGTAGGTAACACACACAAGAATAAATTTTCTAAATTATCTTAAAAACTATTTCAAAATCCTTTTCGTAGCTAACAAGACCTAAACGGAACACAGACAAGGACACGAAAAGTGACTTTGCTTTATACTACCAATATATAGATGCTAAGATGTAACGTGTGTTTGTTAATCTATTTAGTATTCCATTCAAACGGTGGAATTAACAATATTCTCGATGGAATGACACGATAGTACGGTGTTTGGTTGTCGTCACGCTGCGTAAACATCTTCACGTCACGAGCACGCAATTATCACGCACGTCATACCCCAAGCCTGCAAGAATTTGAATAAATCAATTAATAAATTCCTACTACATAGTTAGTTAGTTTAAACGGTACAACATATTTGACATTTCCACACATTATATCCCGACTGCCTTCAAAGCAGGAGTGAACAGTCATATCCTGGGCACGCTTGTTGTATTATAGACCTTATCAATCGCTGTTCTATCAACCGATATCAAGAGCAGACCAATTTAGCAATAATAAAATAAAACCCTTATATCATATTAATTAACATAGCAAAAAAAATATGTTTTTTTTTTGTATAACATGTAATTAAAACTAACATGGAACAAAGGATTCCCTTGCATGCTTTTTCTCACAGAACCAAACATATATCAACGCATAATTTTACTCCATTCATCCGTAAACACATCACATACATTGTAGGTAGTCAGAAGGGTGTGTTACAATCGCTTTGCAAAAAATAAATAAGAAGCATCAACCAACGCCCCCTTATAAACATTTCTTGAACAGCACAATCTCCCCGTCCACACATTGTTTGATACACGCAACTAAACAATTATAAACTTGTCAGAAGTTTAATTAAAACGGGGTCAGTAGTTCCGAAGATTATCGCGCACAAATATGCTAACTTCGTTAAATAGTTTACATCAAGTCTGCGCCACTTGTACTTGAGCCAATTTATGAGAAAATCAAGTTGCTTTAGAGAAATTAGGTCCATCGTCCACGACGCTACTCAAAATTAACATGTTACAAACTCCTCATCACACATACGTACATACAATCACGCCTTTTTCCCATGGGGGTAGGCAGAAACTACAGAACGCCACCTGCTACGATCTCTACACTCCTTTTGCCTCGTTTAGGTTCATACAATTGGTCATATAAACACATGCCGCTTGCGAGTACTACGCACCTGACCTTTCTAAAGAACATCACCAATAAGGTTACTATATGTCCTCCTAGGCCGTCCCCTCCTGGTGTTTCCACTCACATCTACCTTGTAAAATACCTTTGTGACCCGTCCTTTATTCATCCTCTCCAGATGACCAAACTATCTAAGTATACTTTTAAAATTTTTGTCACTACATCTTCTTTTAAACCACATCGTTCTCTTATCACATCATTCCTCAGCCTATCATTCATAGTCACACCACACATGCTTCGCAAGGAACGCATTTCCACAGCATTTATTCTACTTTCATACTTCTTTTGCCACACCCAACATTAACTTCTATACATAAGCGTAGGCACCAGTACACCATTGTGAACAGCCAGTCGAGCCTTATCGGACATCAACTCCTCATCATCTGCTTAGCTTTTTCCCAACTAAAAAGAAAAGAAAAGTAAAAATTCATTTATTTTCCACACTAATCTAAACACAGTATAGGTACATAAAATAAATGGAGTGGACTGGAGCCTAAACTAGGGCAGCCCTGTATTACAGGACTCCAGGTCTTCCTCCCGCGGCGAGTAAGTTGGTACGAAATTACAAATTACAACTAGAGGTGTAGTTAATAAATAATTACATTGTTTGTGTTTGGGTGAGTGAGTGTGTGTGTTGTGTGTGTGTTGTAACTATGTTGGGTTCGGCTTCCAGTCTAGCCGGATGCAGCTGAATACCAGTATTTCACATGGAGCGACTGCTCATTCCATCTCCACCACCCAATGACATAGTAATACGATACCTACCCCTTCGTAAGGCTTGTTGTCAAACTTTCGGACTTCTGATGACCCGTAACGACTGAAAAAGAGCCACGAAAGACAGCCGGGACCAACGACTAAACGTGCTTTCCAAAGCTTGAACGGGTCTTGGTATGTAAAGATGGTCACTCATTCACGGACCAATCATTGCAAGTGTAGCCTAACCTGATCGATCTACCCGTGCGGTTGGAAATTAATTAGCCACAAGCCTTTCAAGTAAACTCGGGTAACTTATGAGTAGCTAGAATATTAGCACTAGTATCTCAACGGCGTTCCGTACTTGACGCGTCTTCCTAACGACTTATTGCTATTTTGTGATTGTTTGCGAACTGGCTACTCATTGGAGATTTAAGCTTGTATTTAGTCTGCCATGGTCGTGAGATTACTTCGAAAGAGGTACCGTGGCCCTGATGGGCAACTGAAGAAACACGGGTGGTCAGTAAAAGCAGACTTACAGCGGGCAGGCAGGCTCCCGCTCTGGGTGGAGCGGAAAAGCGTGTCAGACATGCCCTTCCGCTCCATCCAGAGCAGGAGCCGTCATTGGATGATTTCCCATCCACAATTTGGTTAATCCTCTTTCATGACATAAAATTCTTTGGAAGTCCGTTGTTAGAAGTTCATCAACGTAATATAATTTCCTTGTGTTTATCTTTTTGGTATCCTTGCAGTTCAGAACGCCTTACTTGATCATTTCTTCGCATCCATGGAGATTGTAAACAACAAACATCGAAACTTTCACATTTATTATATGTTTTCTAAGTACCTACATATTTTTACATTTATGATATTAGTAACTAATAACATGAATATATATATATCCCATTGTTACAAGCAATGGGCAATAAGGTGGAATCCAACTATCCGCACGTATATCTCAATTTATAATTCTTTAGAGTTCGAAGCTTTTTTAAAATGTGTTTGGTATTTCATATCTAAAATCAGGTATCAATATAGATGATAAAGTCACATTATCTAGTTGGTGGAAAACTAACAGCCTGCCAGTCTTCTGCCTATCCCACCTGCAACAATACCTGTCGTGATGGATGACGTTGTCTGACGTCGTTCGCGTGAACGTACAACTTTTATTGTGAAAAGTTCCGAATGCTTTTATTCACAATTTAAAGTTTGTGTTCAATTTACAAATTGATAAGTTTTGAATACGTTTTGAAAACATTAGTATTTTGCGTTGAAAATGTTTTATTTAACAATACAGCATTAGTTTTTGCAAAACGAAACCAGCACTGGGACTCTGTCTCGCATAGGTTCACAGCATTATGCTGAGTGATGACCGTTTTGCGTGGATGTGACGCACGTTTTCCCACACCTTTTTTAAATTTTTGTTTACTGCTCTTTCTGTGCGTCATGTTTGCCGCAAATAAACGAATTTTCTTTCTTTCTTTCTTTCTAAACGAAAAGCACTTAAAGAAGCAGGTGACGCTGAACCATATTTATGTAATTCCATAAAGCAAACCTTAAAAAAATATAGTGGCACTACGAATTAAGTTGTTTAAGAAATATCGATATCCCATTGACAATTATGGCGGTATAAAATGGCAACTGCATTGTGGTAGAATTGTTGATAGAGTGTGTCCAGATCACGGCTGCACAACTACAAGCTGGAAAAGCTGTTGGTAATTTACATCGGCCCCATTGTAAAATGGCATGCCTTGACCGAGAAGCAGTGAAGGCCCACTGGTATCAGCCCCAACTTACGAGTTGTGTATCGTAGGTTCGACCCCAGGCAAGCGCTTTACTTTGTGTAAATAATTTCTTCACGGTTCAAACGGTGAAAGAAAACATCGTGAGGGAACCAGTATGTCCTAGAAAATCGAAATCCAAAAATTCCATGACATGTGACATCTGTCATTTCGCACTGGGCCCGCATTTTTAATATATAAATCTTAGGACAACCAACACAACGTTATCTGATCCCAAACTACTGTACTATGGCAACCAGACAACTGATAAACATACTTATATATTTCTAAATACATACATATTATAGATAAAATACACCCAGACACAGAACAAATAATTATGCTGATCACACAAAGATTGTCCTGGGTGGGAATCGAACCCATGACCTCAGTCTTAGCAGTCAGTTTCACTAACCACTAGACTAACACGCCAGTCAAAAAGGCATTGTAAATTACAACCCACTCACTTTCAAAGAGAGGAGGCTTGTGTCCCAGCAATGGGAACATTAGAGGCGATTATGTCTTGATACCGGTACCGTGTGGTGCCGGACGTAAAGAATAACACCACCCCATTTCTTCCCGTGGGTGTCGTAAAAGGCGACTAAAGGACTTACTAGAGAATGGGCAGCAGCGTTCTCTATGCATTTTACCACCATACTGCGATCGCCAACCCGCCTGCCAAGCGTGGTGATTATGGCAAAGCCCCCCAAGGGGGAGGCCTAAGTCCAGCAGTGGACGTCTTATGGCTGAAAAGATGATGATGATGTCTTGATCTACTCCCGTTTACCTAAAAAGGAGAAAAACTCGCTTTGGATTAATTACTGTTCATATCTCGTACAAACTGACCAGAATAAAACCATCATGTTCCACAATTTACCTGAACATGGAAAACAGGTTTTTTTTTTATCCACACACTTATCCTCTCGTCCAATACACATAAGGGTAGAACGTTTAAAAGTAATAACATCTCTTATCACCGTATCATTTCGGTGCGAACGACACGCAGACACGCCGCTCAGGATATGAGCTCTTTCAAATGACAGATAAATGTCTGACACACCGATGGACAGATTGGCGAATAAATAAATATTCGGAAGATGATGATAGTCGGCCAAAAACCTCCTGTCCGGTCCTGATTCAAAGAATCGAGATAGTATAGCTTTGCATCATATAACCCGCTCGTTATGCTTCACAGAGATTATTATGAGTATAAAAATTTCAGACTTTGTAGGTATACGGTAACTAGGTGCCCCTGACAGAGGAAACAGTTTTACTATTCTGATAAAAATATCACGGATGTTTTTGAACGAATCTCAGGTCATCATCGGCGTATATTGTCCCCACTGCTGGGACACTGACCTCTCTTTGGTCGTTTGTGTAGTGGGCCATAATCCATCACACGGGCCCAGTGCAGGTTTTTTGATGACACAAGTCTTTGAATTTTTGGTTCTAGGACATGCCGGTTTCCTCACGATGTTTTCTTTTACCGTTTTGAGGGCAGTGGTGATAAAATAATAATTTACACAAAACAAAGTACCTTTCTGGTTTCGAACGTACACAAGTCAGGATCACCACTGTTCAGAATTAAATGGCAATTTTAGCCAATACGTCGACAGTCAGTCAGTCGTCGTCAGTTTGGTAGCTAAGCGAAATCCTAATGATACTATTATAAGTAATGCTACCTGCCAGGGTCGCGAGATCTGTTCGAAAGAGATACCGTGGCCCTGGCATCCCGTTGCCCATGCAACTGAAGGAACACGGGTGGATTTTAGTCAGTAAAAGCCAAAACGCCCTCCTGCTCCGCCCAGAGTGGTAGACGTCATTTGATGACTTCCCACCCACAAAAAAAAAACTACTTATGCTATCGAAGTCATCCTTTTGTATCTAAAAGAATACCTACTGTTGATATAAACTCAGTATATTTCAAACTCGTACATTGTATACCTACTTGTGTACTGGCGTAAACGGAAAGTAATTTGATATGCGAGGACGTGCGTGTCGGCGACACGCAGTCTGCGAAGTGTAATCAAATTAAGGCTCGTACAGACAGGCGCGACATGTCGCGCGACCTGTCGCGGAGGCGATTCTGCGATAAATCGCGACGCAACACCTTTCACACTGGCGCGTGGCGCGACCATTCATGCGCGAATCGCCCGCGATTCGCGCGCGACGAGCAGCGCGACAGCTTTTAGTACATTTTGTATGGCGTCGCCGCGTCGCAGCGATTTCGCGGCGATATCGCCGCGACACCACACAAATGGTATAAATGGCGGTACAATCCGGGGTGAGCTCAGTAGTAAGCGATCTTAATCAGAGGACGACGGCAGGTATGTGGGTGTTTGCGGGTCGTAGGATCGATTCCCTGGTCGTTCGACATAGGTACCTACTTAAGTTAGGTAATGTCACATAACTCAACCCAACTAGGGATACCTAAGCTAGAAGTACTTTTACGTAGCAGTTGTTTAAAAACTGGCCAAGTGCGAGTCGGACTCGCGCACCGAGGGTTCCGTACAAACCTGCAGGTATTCATGGTTTATGCATAAGGTTAATGTTTATGAAATTAAATGTTTTTTTTTTAAATTTTTATATTTGAGTTGACTGAATGAAATGTAAATTGTGGTTTACGATTTATGAAGTATTAAAAAAAAACTAATTACTAGATCTCGTCCAAACCAATTTTCGGTGGAAGTTTATGTACATCATATATTTTTTTAGTTTTATCATTCCCTTATTGTAGAAGTTACGGGGGGGGCACTCATTTTACCACTTTGGAAGTGTCTCTCGCGCAAACCATTCAGTTTAGAAAAAAATGTTATTAGAAACTTCAATATCATTTTTGAAGACCTATTCATAGATACCCCACATGCATGGGTTTGATGAATTTTTTTTTTTCAAATCTTAGTGCGGTTCACAGAATACTTACCAAGTTTCAACAGCATAGCTCTTATAGTTTCTGAAAAAAGTGGCTGTGACATACACGGACAGACAGACAGACATTACGAATCTATAAGGGTTCCGTTTTTTGCCATTTGGCAACGGAGCCCTAAAAATCAAGATTTTAAGTCTAGGTGTGAATCGTTGATTTTTGACGTACTTTTTAGTTTCCAATTCATGTGATTTGTGTGTCCGATACAACAATTTTTATGAGGAGATTACATATTGTGATTTTGAAATCTTAATTTACACTCTCGTAAAATACGCATAACTGGCATAATGTAGTTGTAGGTACTATACGTACCGTTACCTCTGTGTAACCCTTTGGGGAATGCAGGAGCGATGTTATGTGTGTGTTTAAGAAATATTCAGTATTAACTTAATATGTCCAATGAGTAGTGGTGGCCCAGGTGGTAACGGCCGCGACTTACGAGTAGAAGGTCGTGAGTTCAAACCCAAGCAGGCGCATTACTTTGTGTAAATTATTTCATCGCCACTGCTCTCAAAGCGGTGAAGGAAAACATCGTGAGGAAACCGGCATGTCTTAGAACCAAAAATTCGAAGACATGTGACATCTACCAACCCGCACTGGGCCCGCGTGGTGGATCATGGCCCACTCCCTCTTACCGTGAGGAGGCCTGTGTCCCAGCAGTGGAAACATTATAGGTTGATGATGATGATGTCCAATGAGTGATCTAATTGTAAATATAGTAACTTCTAACAAACTGCTTCGTTGGTCTAGCGGTCTCCCGTACAACAGCGCGTGCGGTCCAGGGGCTAGTAATATGCACACACAGTCGTTCGCTCGCATTCACACGTTGACGTTTGAACTCGAAATGACCTTCGCACAGCTGACATCACGCACTTGACTGCTAGCGGAGACCTAGCGCTCTTACTATGAATCGGGCGCACGCTCCGCCGCGAGCCATTTCAACTCGAGGTGCACCAGCCCATTTAGAGGTATTAAGGAGGTATTATTATTAGTGATATATAATAAGTTGTGTGTTCGGGGTAGGTTTATCTACGTAATTAAACACTACTTTAAAATATGTATTATACAATTATTATTATCACTATTATGTAACATACACGGCGCAATCTAGGAATGGCATGCATTCATGGCTGAGGTTTCTAGATTTAGTGGACTGGCGAAGGCGTCCGAACGGCGCGGGCCGTGCATGGGAGACGTGGCGGCCGGACGGCCGGAGCGACTCAACGCGATGGTCCGATGGTCCTCGCGGTTTGGTAATGTTCGGTCGGTAGGGAAGAAGCGGCCTACGGCCGAGCGAATGCTGGGGCTCCGCTGGCGGCCCGCGGTATTTTGCTAGGTGCATACCTACTGCATAGTAAGAGGATGTACAACACGTGCTTAGCCTACATACAAAGTATTAATTTGACAAACAAATTACTTATATTGACAAAAAATTTACAGGCGTTGGAGGCAGACTGCTGACTGTAATATTGAAGAGCACCATTTAAATTATTGAAAAACTAAACTCGCTGCAGATACGAATAAAAATGTTGGACAAAGTATTATCTTGTAATCATTGAATAATGCCAAAGCATAATTGCAAAAATGAAAATAAAAGGCGCTATATTCTCGCGGACGCCACGCCCGCCGTTCGCATCTATTTCAAAGAGAAGCCTCCGCCGCATTTGCAGCGCCGCGCAGCCCCGATACGCGTGCGCTCTCCTAATCCACTACCAGATTAAAAAGTTTTTAAGCAAAATACAACCGTCTTTGAATTAAGTTCACACTTACATAACTTTTATCTCAAGGGGCAACGCATTTTGGTAACCAAGTGAACAAACACGTTGTGAGTGTGTGCGTGAAGACGAGTAGTGTCAGCACATAACACATACACGAACACAAACACACATTGGTCATGTCTCGGACAAGTCGGAAGTCGGACGATACCACGGTAGGACGGTACCGTCAGCTCCCGCACTTATACACACAACTGTCTTTTGACACGCTTTATATTAGCTTCACTTGTATGTTTATATGTTTGTTTGTATGTTTGTTTGTAACCGACTCCTTATAGCGCGATTTTGACCCACTTTAAACGACCAGATTTCATTCAAACTTTGCACACCTGTCAAGGACCGATGACAATGCAATAATTTCATAAATTTGTGCCATTATCCTTGCCAGGGTTACCAGAACATCAAAAAAACTGTCTTCGAAAACTACGCTGACATACGTCACAAATTACGCTGACATACGACAGAAACTACACTGACATACGTCACAAACTACACTGACATACGTCACAAACTCCGCTGACATGCGTCACAAACTACGCTGACATACGTCTCAAAATTCGAAACACCCTAAAAAATAGAAAATAAATAATAGTTTAAAAAACGCTTCCATTGAAAACCAAACTAAAAAGTATAGAATAATGGAAAAAAAGCGTGGGGTGCCTGATATCAATAAACAAAATACCTTAAAAAGCACCCCACGCTTTTTTATACTTTTATTTTGTACTTTTTAGTTTGGTTTTCAATGGAAGTGTGTTTTTTAGTTTTTTTTATTGTAAATTATTTCCTCACCACTTCTCTCAAACCGGTGTCAAACTGTCTTAGAACCAAAAAAATCGACAACATGTAACATCTATGAACCCGCAGAGTCCGCGTGGTGGATTAAGGCCCACTCCCTGTCTGCGAGAGGAGACCTGTGTCCGGTATTGGGAATATTATAGGCTGATGATGAGATATAGATAATATGTAATGTGGATGTTTAAAGGCAAAAATATTTCCAAACTATACTGCCATTGCAACCGTACTATTTCGGTATTGTAGCAGAATCAGTCAGTTTGAATTTACTCATACTAACATAATTATATTAAATTCAATGATTTTAGATTACAATGATCGAAAACGAAAATAGAGACCGTAAACTGAGAAATGTAGGGTAACTACCTATTTGGTAACCACCAAATAGGTAACTACCCTACATTTCTCAGTTTCCCTGTACCTCATCGACGGTATAACCACTGCTCTCAAATGACGATGAGACCAGCGGTGGTCCAGTGGTAACGGCCGCGACTTACGAGTTACTTAGGTCGTGAGTTCGGGTCACGGGTCGTGGGGCTTTTGGGACCGGGACCGCGGTCCCGGATTCTACCTAAAAAACAATATTCATTTTGCAGCAGTTTTTTGAGACCACAAGAAAATTGAAATTAAAGTACTGTTACCAAAAAAATTACGAGAATAAAAGATAATAATTCACTTTCTCATACATTTGGTGTGTCACCTACAAAACGCGTTAGGGACCGGGACCGCGGTCCCGGATTCTACCTAAAAAACAATAATCATTTTGCAGCAGTTTTTTGAGACCACAAGAAAATTGAAATTAAAGTACTGTTACCAAAAAAATTACGAGAATAAAAGATAATAATTCACTTTCTCATACATTTGGTGTGTCACCTACAAAACGCGTTATGCCTTTAAAGTACCAGGTTGTCATAACTTAGTAGGACCTTAGGAATAGGTAGAACGGGCTGGTGCCCGCAACTCCACGTCTGAGCGCGTATTTTGCGTACGGTTGTAGGAGCTTACCAAACTTAGGAGTGTCAGCTAGAAATCGCTTTATGCCTTCTAAGTACCAGGTTGTTATAACTTGGTAGGAGCCTACTAAGTCAACACATCACATATTGACTCTGAGTCGGTACTTTCACTGGGTCAGCTAGTATATTATGATAGCATTTCTTGAATGCCAGTTGATTATGTTTAATTTACAAAATAATGATATTCAAAAATTGTAATGATTATGACTGCTGCTGATGTGTCAAATTAAAGTTGTGAAGTTTTTTAAAAGTTTATCGTTACGTTTTGGTGGGTGATTAGGGGGACGATAGGTGATTTAAACACTCAAGATTACTTTTTTTAAATGTTATTGTGTATTCTTTTAAGGTTTAATTCTTATAAAAGGCTGCCACTGTAAAAAAAAAAGTATTATATCGTTTTATAAAAATAATTTTATTTGTATAAATTCAAAATTTTTTGGTTGACCGTACTTTCCCAAGACATAACTTTGTTATTTTACTTGTGGTCCCAAAGTACTACTAAAAATATTTATTTTATTAATAGGTGGATTCTGGAACCGCGGTCCCGGTCCCTAAAGCCCCACGATCCGTGAGTTCAAACCCAAGCAGGCGCATTACTTTGTGTAAATTATTTCATCGCCACTGCTTTCAAAACGGTGAAGGAAAACATCGTGAGGAAACCGGCATGTCTTAGAACTAAAATTCGAAGACATGTGACATCTACCAACCCGCACTGGGCCCGCGTTGTGGATCATGGCCCACTCCCTCTCACCGAGATGAGGCCTGTGTCCCAGCAGTGGGAACGTTATAGGCTGCTGATGAAACGACGATGTACATTTTTTTTTTTTTACATATGCCTATCACATAATCTAGGTACTCTTTATTTGACACTAGCTTCTGCCCGCGACTTCGTCCGCGTTAAATTTCTTGTTCCTCCTACCCTTCCCGTCGCGTCGAATCGCCTACCCGTGTGATTTTCCCCGTTTTTGCAACATTTTTCATTACTGCTCCGCTCTTCTTGGTTGAATCGTGATGTTATAGCCTATAGCCTTCCTCGATAAATACGCTACCCAACACAAAAAGATTTTTTCAATTCGGATCAGCAGTTTTTGAGATTACCGCGTTCAAACAAACAGACAAAATCTTCAGCTTTATAATATTAAAGTATAGATTCTAGACCTACAACTATGTAGTTTGAACCCAGTATTATTGGTTGTCATGGCCATAATGACATTTGTTTTAAATAGGTTATTATATTTTATTTATGACATATCTACTATCATTAAAATAGATTCTTTTATATTTTGTGAATGTGAGAAGGTTGTAGGCCTTATAGGACAGTACACAATTTTCTATTTTATTAAGTACCTGGTACTTGTTGACAGCCCACTTACGAGGACAGTTCCTCCCATAGCTATTAAAACTAACACCTAATCTAAGTAGCAACAAAAATGTCGATCGACCAGGGTATCGAACCTCGGACCCCAAGCTAAGCAAACACGCACCGACCTGCCTTCGTCCTATGACGAAGATCGTCTACTACTGAGCTCAGCTTGGATTGCACCGTCTTTTATACTCTCATGTCGCGTCGCGTCGCGGCCGCGAATTCGCGGCGATATCGCCGCGAAATCGCCGCGACGCCATACAAAATGTACTAATAAGCTGTCGCGCTACTCGACGCGGCGCGACCGTGTCGCGGCGCGACAGGTCGCCCCTGTGTGAACGGTCGCGCGCGTTTTCATACAAATTGTTCTACGGATATAAATCGCCGATTCGCGCGCGACCGTCGCGTCGCGCTAGTCTGAACGAGCCTTTAAGGCTCGTACAGACAGGCGCGACATGTCGCGCGACCTGTCGCGGAGGCGATTCTGCGATAAATCGCGACGCAACACCTTTCACACTGGCGCGACCACTCATGCGCGAATCGCCCGCGATTCGCGCGCGACGAGCAGCGCGACAGCTTTTAGTACATTTTGTATGGCGTCGCCGCGTCGCAGCGATTTCGCGGCGATATCGCCGCGACGCCACACAAATGGTATAAATGGCGGTACAATCCGGGCTGAGCTCAGTAGTAAGCGATTTTAATCAGAGGACGACGGCAGGTATGTGGGTGTTTGCGAGTCGTAGGTTCGATTCCCTGGTCGGTCGACATAGGTACCTACTTAAGTTAGGTAATGTCACATAACTCAACCCAACTAGGGGTACCTAAGCTTGAAGTACTTTTACGTAGTAGTTGTTTAAAATCATATTCATAGTCACACGTACCTACTTTTAAAAAACCGGCCAAGTGCGAGTCGGACTCGCGCACCGAGGGTTCCGTACAAACCTGCAGGTATTCATGGTTTATGCATAAGGTTTATGTTTATGAAATTAAATGGTTTTTTTTTAATTTTTATATTTGAGTTGACTGAATGAAAGGTAAATTGCGGTTTACGATTTATGAAGTATTTAAAAAAAAACTACGTACTAGATCTCGTTCAAACCAATTTTCGGTGGAAGTTTACATGGTAATGTACACCATATATTTTTTTTGTTTTATCATTCCCTTATTTTAGAAGTTACGGGGGGGGGGGGGGGACGACACTCGTTTTTCGACTTCGACCACTTTGGAAGTGTCTCTCGCGCAAACTATTCAGTTTAGAAAAAAATGTTATATGAAACCTCAATATCATTTTTGAAGACCTATTCATAGATACCCCACATGCATGGGTTTGATGAATTTTTTTTTTCAAATCTTAATGCGGTTCACAGAATACATACCAAGTTTCAAAAGCATAGCTCTTATAGTTTCTGAAAAAAGTGGCTGTGACATACACGGACAGACAGACAGACAGACAGACAGACAGACATGACGAATCTATAAGGGTTCCGTTTTTTGCCATTTGGCAACGGAGTCCTAAAAATCAAGATTTTAAGTCTAGGTGTGAATCGTTGATTTTTGACGTACTTTTAAGTTTCCAATTCATGTGATTTCGGAAAAATGACTTTGTTTTCTACATGTTAAGTGTATTTTCCGATACAACAATTTTTATGAGGAGATTACATATTGTGATTTTGAAATCTTAATTTACACTCTCGTAAAATACGCATAACTGGCATAATGTAGGTGTAGGTACTATACGTACCGTTACCTCTGTGTAACCCTTTGGGGAATGCAGGGGCGATGTTATGTGTGTGTTTAAGAAATATTCAGTAATAACTTAATATGTCCAATGAGTAGTGGTGGCCCAGGTGGTAACGGCCGCGACTTACGAGTAGTAGGTCGTGAGTTCAAACCCAAGCAGGCGCATTACTTTGTGTAAATTATTTCATCGCCACTGCTCTCAAAACGGTGAAGGAAAACATCGTGAGGAAACCGGCATGTCTTAGAACCAAAAATTCGAAGACATGTGACATCTACCAACCCGCACTGGGCCCGCGTGGTGCATCATGGCCCACTCCCTCTCACCGAGAGGAGGCCTGTGTCCCAGCAGTGGAAACATTATAGGCTGATGATGATGATGTCCAATAAGTGATCTAATTGTAAATATAGTAACTTTTAACAAACTGCTTCGTTGGTCTAGCGGTCACACGTACAACAGCGCGTGCGGTCCAGGGGCTTGTAATATGCACACACAGTCGTTCGCTCGCATTCACACGTTGACGTTTGAACTCGAACTGACCCTCGCACAGCTGACATCACGCACTTGACTGCTAGCGGAGACCTAGCGCTCTTACTATGAATCGGGCGCACGCTCCGCCTCGAGCCATTTCAACTCGAGGTGCACCAGCCCATTTAGAGGTACTAAGGAGGTATTATTATTAGTGATATATAATAAGTTGTGTGTTCGGGGTAGGTTTATCTACGTAATTAAACACTACTTTAAAATATGTATTATAAAATTATTATTATCACTATTATGTAACATACACGGCGCAATCTAGGAATGGCATGCATTCACGGCTGAGGTTTCTAGATTTAGTGGACTGGCGAAGGCGTCCGAAGGGCGCGGGCCGTGCATGGGAGACGCGGCGGCCGGGCGGCCGGAGCGACTCAACGCGATGGTCCGATGGTCCTCGCGGTTCGGTAATGTTCGGTCGGTAGGGAAGAAGCGGCCTACGGCCGAGCGAATGCTGCGGCTCCGCTGGCGGCCCGCGGTATTTTGCTAGGTGCATACCTACTGCATAGTAAGAGGATGTACAACACGTGCTTAGCCTACATACAAAGTATTAATTTGACAAACAAATTACTTATATTGACAAAAAATTTACAGGCGTTGGAGGCAGACTGCTGACTGTAATATTGAAGAGCACCATTTAAATATTGAACAACTAAACTCGCTGCAGATACGAATAAAAATGTTGGACAAAGTATTATCTAAGTATTATTAGTATTATCTTGTAATCATTGAATAATGCCAAAGCATAATTGCAAAAATGAAAATAAAAGGCGCTATATTCTCACGGACGCCACGCCCGCCGTTCGCATCTATTTCAAAGAGAAGCCTCCGCCGCATTTGCAGCGCCGCGCAGCCCCGATACGCGTGCGCTCTCCTAATCCACTAGGTAGTACCAGATTAAAAAGTTTTTAAGCAAAATACAACCGTCTTTGAATTAAGTTCACACTTACATAACTTTTATCCCACGAAGCAACGCATTTTGGTAACCAAGTGAACAAACAGGTTGTGAGTGTGTGCGTGAAGACGAGTAGTGTCAGCACATAACACATACACGAACACAAACACACATTGGTTATGTCTCGGACAAGTCGGAAGTCGGACGATACCACGGTAGGACGGTACCGTCAGCTCCCGCACTTATACTCTCACAACTGTCTTTAGACACGCTTTATATTAGCTTAACTTGTATGTTTGTTTGTTTGTAACCGACTCCTTATAGCGCGATTTTGACCCACTTTAAACGACCAGATTTCATTCAAACTTTGCACACCTGTCAAGGACCGATGACAATGCAATAATTTCATAAATTTGTGCCATTATCCTTGCCAGGGTTACCAGAACAGCAAAAAAACTGTCTTCGAAAACTACGCTGACATACGTCACAAATTACGCTGACATACGACAGAAACTACGCTGATATACGTCACAAACTACACTGACATACGTCACAAACTCCGCTGACATACGTCACAAACTACGCTGACATACGTCACAAACTACGCTGACATACGTCTCAAAATTCGAAACACCCTAAAAAATAGAAAATAAATAATAGTTTAAAAAACGCTTCCATTGAAAACCAAACTAAAAAGTACAAAATAATGGAAAAAAAGCGTGGGGTGCCTGATATCAATAAACAAAATACCTTAAAAAGCACCCCACGCTTTTTTATACTTTTATTTTGTACTTTTTAGTTTGGTTTTCAATGGAAGCGTGTTTTTTAGTTTTTTTTTATTGTAAATTATTTCCTCACCACTTCTCTCAAACCGGAACTGTCTTAGAACCAAAAAATTCGACAACATGTAACATCTATGAACCCGCAGGGTCCGCGTGGTGGATTAAGGCCCACTCCCTCTCTGCGAGAGGAGACCTGTGTCCGGTAGTGGGAATATTATAGACTGATGATGAGATATACATAATATGTAATGTGGATGTTTAAAGGCAAAAATATTTCCAAACTATACTGCCATTGCAACCTATACTATTTCGGTATTGTAGCAGAATCAGTCAGTTTGAATTTACTCATACTAACATATTATATTAAATTCAATGATTTTAGATTACAATGATCGAAATCGAAAATAGAGACCGTAAACTGAGAAATGTAGGGTAACTACCTATTTGGTAACCACCAAATAGGTAACTACCCTACATTTCTCAGTTTCCATGTACCTCATCGACGGTATAACCACTGCTCTTAAATGACGATGAGACCAGTGGTGGTCCAGTGGTAACGGCCGCGACTTACGAGTTACTTAGGTCGTGAGTTCGGGTCACGGGTCGTGGGGCTTTTGGGACCGGGACCGCGGTCCCGGATTCTACCTAAAAAACAATAATCATTTTGCAGCAGTTTTTTGAGACCACAAGAAAATTGAAATTAAAGTACTGTTACCAAAAAAATTACGAGAATAAAAGATAATAATTCACTTTCTCATACATTTGGTGTGTCACCTACAAAACGCGTTATGCCTTTAAAGTACCAGGTTGTCATAACTTAGTAGGAGCTTAGGAATAGGTAGAACGGGCTGGTGCCCGCAACTCCACGTCTGAGCGCGTATTTTGCGTACGGTTGTAGGAGCTTACCAAACTTAGGAGTGTCAGCTAGAAATCGCTTTATGCCTTCAAAGTACCAGGTTGTTATAACTTGGTAGGAGCCTAATAAGTCAACACATCACTTATTGACTCTGAGTCGGTACTTTCGCTGGGTCAGCTAGTATTATTATGATAGCATTTTTTGAATGACAGTTGATTATGTTTAATTTACAAAAATAATGATATTCAATAATTGTAATGATTATGACTGCTGCTGATGTGTCAAATTAAAGTTGTGAAGTTTTTTAAAAGTTTATTGTTACGTTTTGGTGGGTGATTAGGGGGACGATAGGTGATTTAAACACTCAAGATTACTTTTTTTAAATATTATTGTGTATTCTTTTAAGGTTTAGTTCTTATAAAAGGCTGCCGTTGTAAAAAAAAGTATTATATCGTTTTATAAAAATAATTTTATTTGTATAAATTCAAAATTTTTTGGTTGACCGTACTTTCCCAAGACATAACTTTGTTTATTTTACTTGTGGTCCCAAAGTACTACTAAAGATATTTATTTTATTAATAGGTGGATTCTGGAACCGCGGTCCCGGTCCCTAAAGCCCCACGACCCGTGAGTTCAAACCCAAGCAGGCGCATTACTTTGTGTAAATTATTTCATCGCCACTGCTCTCAAAACGGTGAAGAAAAACATCGTGAGGTAACCGGCATGTCTTAGAACTAAAATTCGAAGACATGTGACATCTACCAACCCGCACTGGGCCCGCGTGGTGGATCATGGCCCACTCCCTCTCACCGAGAGGAGGCCTGTGTCCCAGCAGTGGGAACGTTATAGGCTGCTGATGAAACGACGATGTACATTTTTTATTTTTTATTTTTTACATATACCTATCACATAATCTAGGTACTCTTTATTTGACACTAGCTTCTGCCCGCGACTTCGTCCGCGTTAAATTTCTTGTTCCTCCTACCCTTCCCGTCGCGTCGAATCGCCTACCCGTGTGATTTTCCCCGTTTTTGCAACATTTTTCATTACTGCTCTGCTCCTCTTGGTTGAAGCGTAATGTTATATAGCCTATAGCCTTTCTCGATAAATAGGCTACCCAACACAAAAAGATTTTTTCAATTCGGATTAGTAGTTTTTGAGATTACCGCGTTCAAACAAACAAATAAACTCTTCAGCTTTATAATATTAAAGTACAGATTCTAGACCTACAACTATGTAGTTTGAACCCAGTATTATTGGTTGTCATGGCCATAATGATATTTGTTTTAAATAGGTTATTATATTTTATTTATGACATACCTACTATCATTAAAATAGATTCAAATAGATTCGAATGTGAGATGGTTGTAGGCCTTATAGGACAGTACGCAATTTTCTATTTTATTAAGTACCTGGTACTTGTTGACAGCCCACTTACGAGGACAGTTCCTCCCATAGCTATTAAAACTAACACCTAACATAAGTAGCTACAAATGTCGATCGACCAGGGTATCGAACCTCGGACCCCAAGCTAAGCAAACACGCACCGACCTGCCTTCGTCCTATGACGAAGATCGTCTACTACTGAGGTCAGCTTGGATTGCACCGTCTTTTATACTCTCATGTCGCGTCGCGTCGCGGCCGCGAATTCGCGGCGATATCGCCGCGAAATCGCCGCGACGCCATACAAAATGTACTAACAAGCTGTCGCGCTACTCGACGCGGCGCGACCGTGTCGCGGCGCGACAGGTAGCCCCTGTGTGAACGGTCGCGCGCGTTTTCATAGAAATTGTTCTACGGATATAAATCGCCGATTCGCGCGCGACCGTCGCGTCGCGCTAGTCTGAACGAACCTTTAATCGTGAGACGCACCGAGTTGTGGGTCAGGGATGGTGTTGGACAATCTTTAGGTAGTCACACTTGTGTTAGTAATCTCACTTGCAGTTTGAGATAGACATGTACACGAGCTTGCGAACAGCAGTCTCGCTTGTTACATTAGAAATTCATCATGCATTCATGCTCAAAAATCGATCAACCACTATTATATAGCGAAGACACTGCCTCCTAAGATACAGGATCTTCCTAGTTTAGGAGACAGGGCCCAAATTTTTGTATTTGACTGTACTTAACAAATATGTGTATGCAAACTTGTGTCAAATGTTCTCTGCTAATGAATATTATATTATATTACATTTGACATATCATTAGTCTTTAATATTTACACTGCTAGAACACAGGAATCCTCTCTTCGTGAGGGAGTGGGCTTTAACTACCACGCGGGCTCAGTGCGAGTTGATAGATGTCGCATGTTTTTTCGAATTTTTGGTTCTAGGACATACCGGTTACCTCACGATGTTTACTTCACCGCTTTGAGAGCAGTTGTGATGAAATTATTTACACAAAATAAAGCGTCAGGGTTCGAACCCACGACCCACAACTCGTAAGTCGGGGTCGACATCACTGGGCCACCACTTCTCTCCGCACATCGATACAAATAAATAAACTTAAAGTATATGTTTGTAATGTCAAAATAACATCTTTTTACTAAAGACATATTAAAGTATACCGTCAAATTAAGTGGCAATACTTATTCACGTATTGTTGTTCAAAAGGGATGAAACAAAAAAAAGTTTTTTTCGCACTTTGGTAAAACTTTAAGTGACACTGTGACATAAAGGCAGCCAAATTGTTATGTTATAGTTTTCGGAAAGTCGTAAAAAATATCTAAATTCCATGAAAAATTCAAAACCAGCTAAGTTACGCGGTTCGCTGACCGATTAAGGGCACTGAGTCCGAAAGTCTGACAACCAGTCTGGCCTGCTAGTCTAGTGGTTAGTGACCCTGACCGCTAAGACTGAGGTCGTGGGTTCGATTCCCACCCAGGACAAATCTTTGTGTGATGAGCACAATCATTTGTTCTGTGTCTGGGTGTAATTTATCTATAATAATAGGTTGGGGAAAAAGTTTCTTCGCATTTTTTAAGAAAATTCAAAACATTTTTTAATAAAGTTTATTTACATTTAACTAAAGTATGTAGGTACCATTTTGTTCGATAACTTTTTGCCATCTTGTAGGTAGGGACATGATCCCATTGCTATAGAAATTTTGGGACTTCTGGTCAAAATACCGCGACAAGTGGTTTTGGCAGTCCTCTCGTGATGTTAACCTGACACTGTCTAAAGAATTCTGAAGAGACCGAAACAGGTGGAAATCTGAAGGTGCAAGGTCAGGACTATACGGCAGATGCATTAACACCTCCCAGCCAAACTCTCTTAATTTTTGTTGGGTGGCTAAAGATGTGTGAGGTCTAGCGTTATCATGATGAAAAACCACACCCCTTCTGTTGATTAATTCCGGCCGCTTTCTCTCAACTTCTTGCTTTAATCTCATCAGTTGTTCGCAGTAGAGTTCAGAATCGATGGTCCTGCCTGGTGGTAACAGCTCATAATGAATAATGCCCTTCCAATCCCATCACACACAGCATCACCTTGTTGCGAGTTAACCCGGGTTTCGTCACAGTCTGTGAAGCCTGACCGGCCTTTGACCACGACCTTTTTCGCACGTTCTTGTCATACGTGATCCACTTTTCATCACCAGTTATCAGCTTCTTCAAAAATGGTTCGGTTTCATTACGTCGTAATAAAGAATCACAATGAGTACGGTTCATTAGGTTTCTTTCAGTGAGCTCGTGAGGTACCCAAATGTCGAGCTTTTTTGTGTACCCAGTTTTTTTTAAATGCGCCAAAACTGTTTTGTGGTCAATTTCCAGTTCTTCAGCTACGTCGTAACTACTGGTATGCCGATCTCGCTCCACTTTTTCAAAAATGCCATCCATTTTATCCGTAATAGGGCGACCAGAGCGACGTGCATCTTTGACATCAAAATTTCCGGATTGAAAACGCTTACCTTGTGCTACTCTCACAGTCACTACACTAGGTCCATAAACATCGCAAATTTTTTTCGCGGCTTGCTTTGCATTTTTACCTGTTTTGTAGTAAAATTTTAAAATGTATCGAATTTCTTCATTAGATTCACTCATCTTGACGGTACGAAAAACAAATGAAAATCACACATTTTCCTAATTTGAATTTGGAATTATGTTCTTTAAAATTTAAACTTTCAATGATACCAAAACCAGCCAGATACAAATAGTATAGCCAAAGAGATTTTATTACAAGTTCATACATACTATAATGCGAAAAGACTTTTTCCCCAACCTAATATGTATGTATTTAGAAATATATAAGTATGTTTATCAGTTGTCTGGTTGCCATTGTACAGGCTCTGCCTAGTTTGGGATCAGATAACGCTGTGTTGGTTGTCCTAAGATATTTATTTATTATTTTATTGAGTGCCCTTAGCCCCCAATTACTATTTTTTTGGTTCATTCGTTTTATATATCGATATCTAACCCGTGGGTAAAGTTTTGCCAGATTATTGAATTTGACCCTGTATACGGCACTTATAGCAAAACAAACTTTTTTTAAAATTTTGTTTTTCTGTCTGTTTGCTCAGGCTAATGTCCGAAATGGCTTGACTGATTTTGACGAGACTTTCACTGGTAGATAGGTGATGTTATAAGGAGTAACATAGGTTACTATTATCGGTAGCACGATCCTAAGCGATAGTTTCCGACATACACGCAGGCGAAGACGCGGGTTCAGCTAGTAATAAATGCATAAAATTATATTTTGAAGTAGATACATCACAGGATTCTGATAATATAACCTACATAATTTTCAGTCGATTTTTGGAGAAGTCCATGTAATTTTTTGGCATAAGAAATAAATATCTGCTATACTATAAATTATGGTATGTAATTAATTAATGGTACTTAAAAATGTATTTCTAAGGTTGGCTGAAGCCAGAATTTGAAGTATTATATCACCGGTTACACAACTATGAAAAATTAAATTAGCAAGCAGTATTGAGTACTAACTTTTGTTAAATTATCTCGCGGAAACTTAGTACCGGAATAAAAAATAATCTATGTGTTAATCCAGGTTATAAACTATCTGTGTGCTAAATTTCATCTAAATCCAATCAGGAGTTTTGCGTGAAAGAGTAACAAACATACATCCATACATCTATACATACATACTCACAAATTTTCACATTTATAATATTAAGTAGGATATCAAAATGTTCACTTGCCACAGATGGACTTATTAGTTGTCAGTTAACTCTACAGAAGGACAGTAACATAACAAATACCATCGTTATTTCGCTGCAAAAGCGGTAGTTGGTCGGAATTCTGTCATTCAGATAATAGAGGACAATCAGCATTAGTACTATTGTTATATGTTTTATAAAACAGTCCGTTACGACATCAAGCTTTCTCCCGAATACTTCCTCTAATTTTAATTTTAGAATGTCCCACTTAAAAGTTTCAAGTGCCAATCGAATCTAAATTGATTTCATCTTGACTTTCAAACTTCCTAATTGGTTTAAGAGTGGGTATTTCAATAATTGTATTTTTCGACACGTTTTTGCTGGCACGAAATGTTTTCAGGCGTAAAAATCTGTCTTTAATTACTTCTAGACGTTCCAGTTTTTCCTATTATACAATTTGATTGCGCAATCAATTAAAAAGCTAGAAAATAATTAATTAACGAGCAATCAGCTCTGTTTTGCTTGCTTTTAAGAAGTTTTCCTTATTTTGTGAAAGTTCAACATTACTGTATTATGCACATAAAGTTACCGGAATTAATTCTTCTCTAAATGATGTGGAAAAGTTCAGAGTGAATTTTACCGATGTTACTGAACGCAATCAACACACTAAACTGCATTTCAGAGTTATCAATTTTGTCATTGTTGTAGAATATAAACACTGACAGTTTCTGAAAGTGAGTTAGATGTGCTAAACTCGTTTAGATTCATTGGTGAGATTGGCATCTAGAAGAACTACGCGGTCACACAGCTGTCAGTCTCGAACTACTCATATTCATAAATCCCGCTATGGGAGAAAAGAAAGCTTGTCAAAAGTTGGCTGTCAAAATGCGTACGACGTACGAAATCATCGAGAGGAATTCAGCATATCCTAGAAGCACAAATTCGAAAAGTTGCGTTGAGCAAGAATTCGAAGTTTTGCATCTGCCAACCCGCACTGTGCCCGCGTGGTGGCTACGGCCCATTCCCTTTTACCGAGAGTTGGCCTGTGGGCGTTGGTGCTGTGTGGAACAAGATTGGTTAGTCTAGTGGTTAGTGACCCTGACTGCTAAGACTGAGGTCGTGGGTTCGATTCCCACCCAGGACAAATCTTTGTGTGATGAGCACAATCATTTGTTCTGTGTCTGGGTGTAATTTATCCATAATATGTATGTATTTAGAAATATAAAAGTATGTTTATCAGTTGTCTGGTTACCATAGTACAGGTTCTGCCTAGTTTGTGATCAGGTAACGTTGTAAAAAAAAAACTACTCACACAGGGTGTTTTCTTTTTCATGCTATTTTATTTCTACCAACGACAGTACATTTTAATGCCCCTTCAAATCATCTGCCTAGCCTTTTCCCAACTTTGCTGGGGTCGGCTTCCAGTGTAATCGGATGCAGCTGGGTACTATTATTTTATATGGAACGACTACTGGTCTTACCTCCACAATCCAGTGTCCAATCTGTACAAGATTTTTTGTAAGCAAAGGCGGTTTTGCTAGCCACATGCGAGCCCATGATGGACGCCAGTAGGATAGTAATGAAACGGTCGCCGTAGCCGAAAACGGCATGGAAGGATTATTATTACAGTGTAACACGACTCTCGGTAAGACTGGTTGTCAGACTTTCGGACTTCTGACGACCTGTAACGACTGTCAAAGATTCAAAAATTAGAGCCGGGACCAACGGCTTAACGTGCTTTCCGAGGCACGGAGGGGTCTTGGTATGTAAAGATGGTCACCCATCCACCAAGCAACCGCAGCAAGCGTAGCTTAATCTGATCGGTCGATCCGTGCGGCTGTTATTAATTAGCCAAAAACCCCTCAGATGCCTCTTCAAATATTTAACAAAATTTCAGCTAGCCATTCTTTCCGCCCGTATGTATTTTCTCTTATTTCAACAAAAAAAATGCTAAACAGACATCTTGACAAGCATCCACGGGTGACGGTTTGAAGGCGTATTTTTTGCTGGCAGTCCCAGCCGAGACGTGTGTCGTGATTTACTGCTTATAACGTTTATATATGAGCGTGAATATATTAAGGAAAAGGTGATGGCGTAATGTGTTGCCTTGATTTGATGTGTTTTTGTTTATTCTTTTTTATTATTTTCTTTTTATAAGAACGAACAGTAAAAGTGTTTTGTTTGATTCAATGTCAATCATGGTGGTGTATGAGATCCGTAACTTAACTAATATTAACTATTATTCTTACAAAGAGAAAACAGTAGTAATTAGATAAAAGTAGGTATGTTTGTTTCTTACGCTTTCAAGCTAAAACGGCTGAACGCATGTGGATGAAATTTGGCACATGGTGGTTTGGCATTAGGACATTAGATTCTTTTTGTTTTGATATTCGGACGGGATTCCCGCAGGATCGAGACTTATGCGGGTAAAACTGCAGGGCCCAGCTAGTCTGAGATAAATTGGGTTACCGTTTCACAGCGCCCATGGTATAGCAGGTACCAATACTACTTTTGAATTGTCTTTTGAATCACTCCGTGAGAAAGATGACGCTAGTTAGCCATTCCAAGGCGTAGTAAGAGTAGAACGAAACTCCTTGAAATCTATTTTAAATCAAAATCTATTTGATATAGTTCCTCAGAACCTAAAGTAAATAATACAGACTTTATCAAGCCTAATTTTAGGGCGTAAGTACTGACATACTTTCTCCCAACAGAACCAAAAATTACCTACTTAATAAAAAGTTCCTTGAGCACTCCATATCTAGGGTTAAAAGCCGGGTTCTCTTAAGCCTGATTGGTGTGGGTCATTTGTTAACCCTTCCTCCGTCTGACCCCGGCCGGAGTGCATGATAAACGGCCGAACTTAACACTCCATTTAATTTTAACTGCCGTTTGTCTGGTGACGGGCTAATATTTTAATTGACAGCTCTCTGTAGGTACTTTTGGATATTTCAAATTAAGAAATGTTGTTGGAGCTGTTGGATATCTATTTAAACAAAAATATTGGGATATTTTAGGAATTGGGTCGGTACCGTGCGTGGCTGACTACAATTTCGATTGGTTTTGTTAAATCCAACAAATCATTGTGCATTCAAAATTATGACAAATTAAAAAAAAAAAATTTGACAATAATAAATACTATAAGAAAAATAAATTAAAACGAAGATAAGATAGTGCCAGGGGTCCACGGGAGACTCGACGGGGATCTACGTTGGCGTGATATTTTCTATCAATGTTGGCACATAATAAATTTACTCAAAGGAATTAAGGGAGCAAAAAATAAATCCAAATTTTCCAAGTAGAGGGTCCACCGAAAACAGCAAATTTACGAAATGGATCTGTGAGAAAAAAAAGTTTGGTATTCTTAGGTTTAAAGACACTGCTTTGTCTATAGGTAAATAATAATGCATCTATCTCTTTCTATAATATATTTATAGTGGCCTTCACAAAACACTGCGAGCATATGCAGAACCCTTCACTCTTCACTTACTACAAAGAAAATTGTGTAGTTAAGTTTTAATTTATATATATAACCAGTGGCGTGCATTGGATATAAGCAGTGCGTACCTCGCAAAATCATCATAAGTCTGTCAATTACATTTTAATGGGTGTCCCAAAATTATTAATAAAACTAAATAAAAAACTAAGAGGGGACGCCCTAGGAGGACATATAGGGACCTTATTGGTGATGTTCCTCAGAAAGGTCAGGTGCGTAGTACTCGCAACCGGCGTGTATGTATGACCAATTGTATGAACCTAAACGAGGCAAAAGAAGTATGTAGAGATCGTAGCATGTGGCGTTCCGTGGTTTCTGCCTACCCCCATGGGAAAAAGGCGTGATTGTATGTATGTATGTAACTAAATTACCATACCTAAAAGAAATTCGCGTATGTCTGCCTAGACAAAGACGAGCGGCCTAGTGCCTACCTATACAGAAAAGCAATGCACACCACTCTAAATAACTTATTCTACATCAAAAACTGCAAAAAAAAAAACGAACGCTACAAAACGGTGAGCATTTAAAAATTTACACTATTTGGCGAGATTATCCAAATAGCAGACTTTGAGTGAGCAATTTAAATTCCATCTATATAAAGTAGAATGAAAATTACTTTATCTCATGCTAGCAAGTGAATACACAATAACTTAATAATTACGTCACTTAATGTAACTGTTGAGTGCTCATATCGCGTGACTGCCATTTTTTATGTAAAACAATTTATTTATAATACGCTATCATTCATTTATTGTTAATTAGCTTGTTTGTGTCCAAGCGATAAGTTAGTTTATAATATTATTACAGTTGCATCGAAACCTTGTTGAAGATTCTGTTGGCAACATAACAACATCTACATTTTGTTTATTTGGGAAAAAATCAAGGATAAACAAAAGATACTCGGGTTAATTTTGTGTGAAATATTTTTATCAATACTGTGTTTTTTTTAATAATAATTCTCCTTCCCAGTGTTTTTCCAAACATTCGTCGATTGGGTTATTCCAGATTTCGTTTTTCTTAATACATCTTTTGTTTTAATTTATATCTTTTGTTTTGAGGCTGCTGCTTAAATTATAACTTAAGTAGAGATTTAAAACAGGAAGCACAGTGACTTTCCATCGCTTATTATCAATTCTCTTCGTTTTCACTATTAGCCCGGGGACAGGTTCCACGTCCAGGTTTTCTTCCAAATCTCAGACTTGATTTAAAAAAAACAAGTTTTCATCGCCGAATAAATTGCCATTTTTTTAAATCTTTTCGTAACTATTATTATTTAGTTTCCCCTCTAAACGATGTTTTTAGTCCACTAACGTCTTCCAATAAACTATGACTTCTTGCTTCTTTTTCTTTGCTGTTCAAGTTATCTAGGCTAAGCAAATAGCGAATCTAACTTTTAACTACAAGGTTAACAAAACACTATAATTTTGTCACATCCCTTCAGGCACGACTTACCTACTTAGCTACGTCGTACTCAGAAACATGTTGCCACGTAACTCTTACTAAATCTATGCAAGCAAAGCAGTAAAGCACGGCAAAACAACCATTCACACGGTGCGAGTGCACTTAGCGTCCTGGCACAGCTCACATCCAGGCGAAGGCTTAAACGGGTCAGACCTCAAACGCACGCGAGCAATTCATTACTGCACCGCCAACCAATTAGAGCTAAGCAAAAATTATTGCAACACGCTCTCATATTTCATTGCCAGAGCAAAAAAATCAAAAGGATGGCGCGAACCAGAGTGCTTGCTCAGTCATTGTGTACCAAAAAATTATGAACGAAATATTTGGAGAGAAAACCCCTTTTTAATGAAATTACAGAGCTTTGTTCGAGTGCGTATGTTGTTTTTTTATTTATTTCGATTTATTCTTGTTCGCTATTTAATCTGTGTGACATTTGATGAGGGTTGGCTTACTATAAGGCTGTGTGTGCCTTTACTCTGTGTAAGCGTTTGTGTGGCGATTGGCCGCGAAAGATATTGGGTTCTATGTCTCTCTTAATAAATGTTAATGTCGATTTATTGGATAGCACTCAGGGTATTATGTCATACTTCATTATTGCAAATAACCTTCATGAGGGCTCGTGGCTAAGTTATAATAGGCGCACGGGTCGAAGGATCATGTGTAACTACGCTCGCCGCGGTTGATCCATGGATGGGTTATCATCTGTACATCTCCGTGCCTCGTTATGGGCCGTCAGAAACCCGAAAATCTAATCACCAATGTTGCGTAGGGGAATCGTATTACCCAGTAACTGAGTTGTGGAACCCAGTATCCAGTATTCCTCTACATAGTTGGGAAAAGGCAGGCAAATGATGAAGAACTTAGTGTTCATAAAATTTATCAGTTTGCTTTTCGGAGCACTGTAAACTATGTATGTGTGACTGTATGTGAAACTGTGAATTGTGTGTGTATCCATATAAGACAGAAGTAGTAGTATAACTAGCCTACAATGTTCCCATCGCTAGGACACAAAACTTTTCTCTATAAGAGCGAGTGCGCCGTAATCCACCACGCGGACCCAGTCCGGGTTTAGGTGTTACACGTCTTCGAATTTTGTCGTCCTAGGTCTTCTTGGTTTCCTCAAGATATTTTCCTGCACCGGTTTGATTGCACTGGTAATTAAATAATTTACACAAAGTAAAGCGCCTGTTTGGGTTCGAACCTGTATTAGTATAGTCGGTATGTGTGACATCATCAGCCTATAGCAGTCCACTGCTGGACATAGGCCTCTCCAATTGCACGCCATTCAGCCCGATCCTCGGCAACTCTCATCCAGCTGCTACCAGCCACCCTGCGAAGATCGTCGCTCCACCTAGCCTGAGGGCGTCCTACCTTACGTTTGCCGATTCGCGGTCTCCACTCAAGAACACGTCTACGCCAAAGGTCATCGGTTCTACGGCTAATGTGGCCGGCCCATTGCCACTTCAGCTTGCTAATTATTTAAGCTATGTCGATAACTTTGGTTCTCTGCCGGATCACCTCATTCCGGATTCTGTCCCTCAGAGATACTCCAAGCATAGCTCGTTCCATAGCTCGCTGAGTGACTTTAAATTTGTGGACCAGCCGTACCGTGAGTGTCCACGTTTCGGCTTCGTAGGTCATAACAGCCAGGACGCACTGATTGAAGACTTTCGTCTTTAGACTCTGCGGAATACGCGACGAGAAGACTCGACGAACTTTCCCAAACGCTGCCCAACCCAGCTGAATTCTTGTGTTAGCCTCCTTCTCAAGGTTGTTCTTACCAAACTATGGTAAACTATGGTATGTGTAACATACATAAACTGATGCTTTATTTTAATAGTCAGAAACTATATAATAATGGCTTGTACCAGTGTTACAGGAATCAGTAACTTCACACGTTTGTGTGAAAATTACAATTTATGCAATGAAAAATACATAACGCTACGCACATACATACGATACTGTAGCAAATGTAGGTAGATACACCTTTCCCAAATAAAATCACATCAAACATTCGCATGACAGCACCCCTCGTTAAGGTCCACATTCTATTGACAAAGTAACACAAATATTTACGCTTTATAATGACTGTTAGCTCGAATTAATTAAATAACTCTACATTTATTTGGTGCTCAGTGTTGAGCGTCAGTATCGTCACGCGTCATTTGTTTTCGGGCTAACTAAATATTTTGTATTAATTTAATTACTATGTGTTTTTAATCAACTGTTTATTAAAATAGTTTTTGTTGGATTTAATTGTAATTTCGTTTTGATGCATTAACTAACAATAACATTGAATTGATCAGGCCTTACGAAAGTGGCTGGGACAGAGTGGAAGGCGGAGAAATGGGTGTTTTGGCGCAGCATAATAGTAATATGTTAGGTCAACCAACACACCGTTATCTGATCCCAAACTAGGCAGAGCCTGTACTATGGTAACCAGACAACTGATAAATATACTTATATATTTCTAAATACATACATATTATAGATAAATCACACCCAGACACAGAACAAATGATTGTGCTCATCACACAACATTTGTCCTGGGTGGGAATCGAACCCACGACCTCAGTCTTAGCAGTCAGGGTCACTAACCACTAGACTAACAGGCCAGTCAATCATGGAAGAGGCCTATGTCCAGCAGTGGGCTGCACCAGGCTGAGTTGAATGGTTGACTGATCAGGGGCTTCTTACAGCGTTACATATTAAAATGATAGAGTTTATAAATATATATTTATTTATTTATTATTAATAACCAACTTATACTAACAGTTTGCACTACACATACAAGTTATCGGTTAATACTAGTTATAAATAATACATACAATCACAGAATTCAGTAAATTACATTGGATAACATTCAATACGATTGGATAAAATTTGGTAAAAGCAAAGGATTATACAAAATTAGATGAGAATAAAAATTGGATAACATTAGATAACATAAAAATAAAAATGAGAACATAGCATAACAAACATAAAATTGGCATAAAGTTGTGCAATATGCAATATGCTACATGCTAAATATATATTAAATATGCTACCTATGCATATAAATTAAAGTTGAACAAATAAATGGTGTGTCTTTTTGCAACATCAAAATAACAAAGTTTTAATAAATGCTAAATGTATGGTAGACATAAAAAAAACTGTTGTTAATTTTTTTTTCTGTCTTTTTGTTCTGGTTAACCTCCGTAACGGCTGAACCGATTTTAACGGGCAGATGGCTGATGTTATAAAAAGTTAATATTCTACTTTGTCCCGGTAGTTCGTTCCCGTAGGGTAATTTCCGACACCAATGCGGACGAAGCGCGTGAACTACAGTTATTTAATCAAACGTACAGGATTTTTGCTCGAATTAAGCTTAAAAAAGATACTCGTTTTCAAATTGGAACACTCACAATAATGTTTGCACAAAACGTCTCCAGTCGTTGAACGAATTCCTTCATTGGCTAGGGTCAGCTATAACTTTGATCACAGTTCAGATATCGCCAATCTTTCTCCCCTATCCATTGAGGGGCACTTCCAGACTAAATTATTAGATGCCAGTTTCCAACCTGTCTTGAATCTTAAGTTTGATTGTAGGTTGTTTTTTTGGCTGCGGATTCGGTTTGGTGGATAGAAAGTCTTGAATCGAAGTTATGTATTAGATTTTATTTTATTTCATGCCTTATTGAGTAGGTCAGAAAATAGTAAACTGCTTCTAGATTATCGATTTAACCGCTCAAACGTCCTTATGAGCCCCCGGGGGATCATAAAAAAAAAATGCTCCAAATGCCGCGTGTGCACCCGTTGGATCATAAGGAATCGGTTGCCATTGGATGTAATGTTTTGACGTTTATTCATCACGACATTTACTTTTGTTTGTTTTTTTATTTTTTTACTTTTTATTTACTTTGAATCGAACGCGCGGAACCGAGCGACGCGCGACGGGATAAACGATATACAGGATTTTTTTTTCACCAATGCGCAAATTTTTTTTGGTGGTTCCGTATCAATAATAGAACACATTTCAACAATTTTTTCAATACTTTTTTTAATTTTCTGAACATTCTGATCTTATACTATTTTGGGTACTATCACTTTTTAAGTTGATAAGATGTTATAACGTACATTTGCTTAAGACGCCCGTTTACCCTGTCTTTTTCCTTGTTTATATAGCGAGTATCAGAATGGTGAGGTTCAGTTCATAATAAGCCTATTTTTTCCAATTACGGAGATACAGTCTTCCTCTTTGTGAGAGGGAGTGCGTCTAATCCATCCAATATGGGATGACTTGTGTCTTTGAAATTTTTGGCTGCAGGAAATGCTGGTTTCCTTACATGGTTTTCCTTCGCCGTTTTGAGAGTAATGATGATGAAATTATATAAACAAAGTAAAGTGCCTGCATGGGTCACGACTCGTAAGTGGGTTCTTTGGGTCACCACTGCTCGTAAAGGTTCAGTTTCTGGTCAGTCATTTTGACCAAACTTTTTTGATATACGCTATATTGTTTTTGTTACGTTGAGGCTTAAAACTGCTAATTATTGTAATTAAAACAAAACGAATTAATAAATCTTTCAGAAAAACGCGCCGGATTTTTACACGTCAAATGTCACTCCACCGAAAGCTGTCAAAGCGCTTTTCACCGGCACTTTTTATAGGTTTATCAAACATTTTCATCGGCCTTGTGTTCAACACCTCTGTTAAATCCTTTGAGGATTATACGCGTGATCGTTATAAAATACACAAACAAAATTATTCTAATATTTTTTGTTCAAACTGCCACAGCACAGCAATATTGAGTCCATTTTAGGGTTCCGCACACAAAGGTGTGAACAGAACGCTGTAACTAAGCCTTGGTAGATACTTACACCCTTTGTCTGTTAATCAGTCTAACGATCACAGGGCTTAGTTTTTGTAACTGTAATAGCTAGCTAAATAAATGAAGTATTTACAAAATAAAAGTAATAATAATGATAAAAGTTTATTTTCATTATCAACAGGTTTTAAAAATAAGTTGTGGAGGTTCTTTTTAGTATGGAGATGCCTGTAACAGAAGAACTCCCTCTTCCATATCTACAACGTGTAACATAATTAACACAACACCTTATATACCCCAATTAGAGTACTGAGTTAAAAGAATAATAAAAGTGACCAAAAAGATTTTTTTATACAAAATTAATTGTTATTATATTATAAACCGGCCAAGTGTGAGTCGGACTCGAGCACCGAGGGTTCCGTACAAACCTGCAGGTATTCACGGTTTATGCATAAGGTTTATGTTTATGAAATTAAATATTTCTTTTTTAAAAATTTTATATTTGAGTTGACTGAATGAAAGGTAAATTGTGGTTTACGATTTATGACGTATTAAAAAAAAAACTACTTACTAGATCTCTTTCAAACCAATTTTTTTTTTTTTTTTTTTTTTTTTTTTTTTTTTTTTTTTTTTTAGTTTTATCATTCCCTTATTTTAGAAGTTACGGGGGGACACACATTTTACCACTTTGGAAGTGTCTCTCGCACAAACTATTCAGTTTATAAAAAAATGATAGTAGTAACCTCAATATCATTCTTTAAGACCTATCCATAGATACCCCACGTATGGGTATGATGAAAAAAATTTTTTTGAGTTTCAGTTCTATGTATGGGGAACCCCAAATATTATTGTTTTTTTCGCGAGAGACACTTCCAAAGTGGTAAAATGTGTCCCCCCCCTCGTAGTAACTTCTAAAATGAGGGAATGAGAAAACTAAAAAAAATAGCTGTTTTTGCCATTTGGCAACGGAGCCCTAAAAAAACCTAATTTAAACATGACTGCATTACATTCAATAGACAATTATGAACAAAGTAGTTTCAGGAATTACGTCTATTCTGCTAGACCTTGTTTGTGTAGGTACAACATACAAAGCCTGTTAATAACAAAATTCTAACAAAATGTTTCTCAACCTTTATCATGGTAAACTATACTAAAAAGTTAAACTACAATAGTTTCAGTGATAAAGAAACCTTAGTGCATGAGTTCGATTCGAGTCAAATTGAACTCCCGCACTAAGGGAATGCTTTGCCAGTATTTTTATTTTAAATTGTTGATCTACCGATTTAACAATGTCAACGTCACAAAGAGAAATCTGAATTTTGGTAAAGTGAATACTTTTACCAAACTGCCCATTACGTTGGATATCATATCAAATGTCAAAGGTTTTGAACATGGTTGCAAGTAACAAAGGACATTGGATCCATGTTTGAACCGTTCTAAAAGGTTGCGGTCGGCCATCAAATATAATAGGTAGAATTTTCAATTTTCTACTCAAATTAAAAGTGTCGAGATTTTTTCAAGGAATCTCCTTTCAACTTGCTTTGATGTGGTTGTTAGAGAATTAAGACCTTTGCGTGTTACCTTTTCTCAGAGAAAGTCCTAGTAAAAGTCTGGGGAGGAAAATTGAGCTGTTTTGTGAAACAGACTATAAAGGAATTTTCGCTGATTCATTCCTGACACGAGTTTAAAAAATGTCAGACGTAACAAGACAGAAAACAGAGCCATTCTGTAATATATCAGAAATAGATACTTGAACAAAGATCTTGAAGTACTCCCCACCAGAAGTCTGTTGACACACTCGAAGCACAGAAGCCGCCTGAAGCTGACATGGACACACCTCAGATATCACGATCTATCGAAACTCAACTTTACTCAAAAGAAATAAAGACTACACAGCTCGCAAAGAAAAAGTTGCTCTGCAGTCCAACAAACCAAAACCAAACCAAACTGACGTAAACGATATTGAACTTTATGTCGTAGCAAGAGACGTGATATTGAGTGCACTGTAAAAGTTGTATGGAGACACAATAGCATCAAATGTGGACATGGCCACGCAAAGCTGTACCTCATTTATCGATATTGTATCTACCTTAGGATGGGCGATCATGAGATACGAATAGTGTTGGGAATAGACTCGATAAAATCACTTGTAGATATTTTCTAAGTGGATTTATGAGTGATCCTTGATAGATTTCTGAAATAATTGTATTCTTGTTTCTTGGCTTATACGATTCAGTGTAAATGTCTAAATGTCCATGAACCCCGTTTTTTTTTTTAATTCGTGGTCAGCAATCAACCTTTTTAGGGTTCCGTTGCCAAATGGCAAAAAACGGAACCCTTATAGATTCGCCATGTCTGTCTGTCTGTCTGTCTGTCTGTCTGTCCGAGTATGTCACAGCCACTTTTCTCCGAAACTATAAGAGCTGTGCTATTGAAACTTGGTAAGTGGATGTATTCAGTGAACCGCATTAAGATTTTCACACAAAAATAGAAAAAAAGCAATAATATTTGGGGTTCCCCATACATAGAATTGAAACTCAAAATTTTTTTTTTCATCAAACCCATACGTGTGGGGTATCTATGGATAGGTCTTCAAAAATGATATTGAGGTTTCTAATATCATTTTTTTTAAAACAATAATATTTGGGGTTCCCCATACATAGAACTGAAACACAAAAAAAAAAATTAATCAAACCCTTACGTGTGGGGTATCTATGGATAGGTCTTTAAAAATGAAATTGAGGTTTCTAATATCATTTTTTTCTAAACTGAATAGTTTGCGCGAGAGACACTTCCAAAGTGGTAAAATGTGTGTCCCCCCCCCCGTAACTTCTAAAATAAGGGAATGATAAAACTAAAAAAAATATATGATGTACATTACCATGAAAACTACCAACGAAAATTGGTTTGAACGAGATCTAGTAAGTAGTTTTTTTTTAATACGTCATAAATCGTAAACCACAATTTACCTTTCATTCAGTCAACTCAAATATAAAAATTAAAAAAAAAACATTTAATTTCATAAACGATGATGACGAATGATGATGATGATGACCTGCAGGTTTGTACGGAACCCTCGGTGCGTGAGTCCGACTCGCACTTGGCCGGTTTTTTTTCATTTAGGTGTAAACCTCTGCTTATGATTATGTTATTTAATTCTACTTGAGTATAGTTTTCAGCGGTCTTGATACTATATTAGCGTGTCCTAGTTGATATATGGTAAATAATTTGATTTAATATTTTATGTTTCGTAACACAAAACATTAAATTGGGGAGTTTGTTGCGCCAATTCTTCTTCCTGACTAAAACATAAAGAAGTGTTGAGGCGGGTGTTTTGGGGGTCCGACTTATGTTATTTGGACTTTCAAAAATGTCGTTGATTCTAGGACATACCGGTTCCCGCACTGTGTTTTGGTTAACCGTTTTGAGAGCAGTGGTATTTCAATGATTTACACAAAGTAAAGTACCTACCTAGATTCGAACCCACGACCTACAACTCCTAAGTCGGCGCCGCTAACACTGGGCCACCATAACCCTCTGCTACTGAACAGGATGACATATTTCTGGTAAATATTGCTTGAAATTGGATTGCTTCAATTTGTGATCAATTGAGTTGACAATAATCTTATTTGTTGACTTCTTTCGACTGATCATGGTAAATTGACAATATCAGTCACAATCCAAATTGATTGCAAATAATATTTCCCTAACATTGTTTCGTATTATGAAAAAAATTGGGGGAAAATCCACAAAAAGTGGGGTTGGTGGATTTATCGTCGTAATTTTTCAATGACTCCACTACCAATATCCTTCTGATCAAATACAAATACGGTAGGCGACGTTCATTATCATTTTCAATTAAAAAATAGTTATAAAAATCTATCGATATAATAACAACACTACAGTAGCCGGAAGTGAGTGGCACGTTACGATCAGTGCAACTGTCCGCTAATGTACAGTCATACACACGTCTAGGATTACAGTTTAACTTTGCAAAGGGCTTTGTGTCGTAGCAGTAAGGTTGGCTTTCGTAATTCAAATGCCACCGTTGACTGTACGCAACGGTCCTTGATACTGGCCACTATGACAACTCGGCAGCTTGTCTTCGCATATCAAAATGTATGGTCTAGAGTACTGTCGCGCGCTACTCTTTTATGATGAAATAGCGGGGCATCGTGTATTATTTATCGTACGTGTAGGACAGTCGAGCACTAAAGTGTATCTGAATCAATGCTACTGCTTGACACTGATTCCGAGCTACTGTTGCCTTCTTTTAGTGATAGAAGAGAGACAAAAGTTTTGTTCCAGTATTTGAAAATTTTCTAATGGAACAGTCGCTAATGTGTTATTGATGATTTAACTCTGAGAAGCTACTGTTTGCAGCCCTTTCTGTTCCCTTGTTACAAAATAAGGATCTATGTTGATACTATTGCGTAAATATTAATCTACAAAGTTCTAAATTTTTTTTTTTCAGGTTGATGCGCTAAGGTAGCCCGCGAAATCCAGATTTTCTTAGGTTCCTTTGTTTTTTTTTTTTTTGTAGTAGAAATATGTGGTAGTCGTTACAACAATCGAGAATGATATTTTGTTCAACAAACAGCCCGATACTGACATGCGAATTGCAAGAAACGTAACAAAAAATGGAATATCGCGGTGTATCCTGGCGTTGTCTCCTTCGATAAAACTACCTCATACAGTCACAAAGAAAAGTAATTACTTAATTACAAGTCTATTGAGATGTTATGTAACTGCACATAAATGGTCCAACCAAACATTGTATTTAATGTCCACTATCCACATAGATACCACAGCAAAGGGTATTACAATGTTCTACTGGAACAGTCACGCGATAATATCTTCTTGATGATTAGGCCCTGATACGCGGCTGCTAATTTTAGTCGTATGGTACAAAACATAAGGAGGTACTGTCACGTACTACCTGCTTTGGTGACTATAGATTTTATACCCGTATCGTCGAGCACAGTTAGGACGGGACTACGCTACGTTTATGTAACTACAGCAATTTCACGGATAGGAGACTGTCCCTTTAGTCTATTGTGGTAATGCACTTATGAGGCTTCGTGCCGAAACGTGCTGGTAAGCCGCTCACACGTGGAACATGCTTTGTCTAGGGATTGTTTAGGAAGCGTTTAAGCCATTACACGTTGCGTTCATGTACCATGTAGGTAAATGGTGTGGTCAACTACTAAGACACGCTCTGTTCTGAGCTTCTCTTTATGCTGAGTATTTAATTAAATTTTAAAAGTTTGTCACAATTTTATGATTAAGATATTTTAAGATTGAGCACACCATTTTTATATGTGAGGACGACATTTTATTTTTCATTAGTTGCCTATAGTTATTATCTTTTAATATCAACTCACAATATACCCCGTTCATAAGCCATTGTTGTAAGTAAGTGGAGGAGCTCACAAAAATTCTGTTCAATTTGAAGAGTTACACAGCAATATTGATCCGTGTGTTGGCGGACGTAAAGTATGGGCAGCAGCGTTCTCTATGCATTTTACCACCATACTGCGATCGCCAACCCGCCTGCCAAGTGCGGCGATTATACTAACCCTCCAAATTTGGGGAGCCTATGAGCAGTGCACGTCTTTCAGCTGAAATGATGATAATGATGACCCAGCAATATGAATTGGAGAGCCTAAACTGAGACCCTCTTCCGTTATGTTCTAACTTGTTACGAACCTTCACGAGCAGTGCTCTAAATATGGCCTGAAGATCAGCGTCAAGAAGACGGAAATTATGACTCTGGACGTTCATGGTCATGAGACGCTGAACATTAAGCTTGGTGAGGACGTATTGAAGCAGGTTGATAAATTTCGATATCTGGGGAGCACATTAACATCGAAGTGTGACCTTGACGCCGAAATCAACAGCAGGATCAGTGCTGCTGCTGCAGCCTTCGGTAAATTAAATGCCAGGGTCTTCTGCTCACACGACTTAAAGCTTGCCACAAAAATATCAATATATATGGCTGTTGTACTACCCAATATTTTGTACTCTGCCGAGACATGGACACCGTATCGACGTCACATTCAACAATTGGACCGATTTCATCTCAAATGCCTACGTACAATTCTCAACATTCATTGGTCTGATCGAGTGCGCAATACTGAAGTACTGAGACGAGCAAACGTGAGAGGCATCGAGGCGTATCTCATGAGAAGGCAACTTCGGTGGTGTGGCCATGTGGCGCGCATGTCGGAGCAGAGAGTGGCGAAGCGCCACATGAAGGGATGTGACGTAGATCCATCTCAGTGGGAAAAGCTTGCGTCTTACCGCAGAGAGTGGAGGTCACTGGTACACCAGAAAGTTTCTGACTTTGAGACTCGTCGGCTTTCAAAATTAGACTCTAAGCGTGACGAACTAAAAGCCCGACCACCAGCGGCAATCAATTACAATTACGTTAATGGTGCTCTCACGTGTCCACTCTGTACAAGAATTTTTGTAAGCAAAGGCGGTTTTGCTAGCCACATGAGAGCCCATGATAGACGCCAGTAGGTTTATAATGAAACGGTCGCCGTAGCCGAAAACGGCATGGAAGGATTATTATTATTATTATGTAGATATGGAATATAGTTTCAGGTTTTAACGCTGACAGTTGTAGTGTGTTTCTCTACAGATTATGAGAACACAATAACTGTCAGAGTCTGACGTTAGTTCGTCAGTTAAGTGTAATGTTTAACAGCATTAAGCAGGAACGCCGTCTCGGATTGTAAAACAATTCAGGAACTTGGAATTTCAATGGCAAACGCTTCAGCCTAGCTGTGTTTACTGTAGAGATATTAAGGTAAAATTTACATACATTCATCTGCGTAGATACTGTTCTCAACAAACGTAGAGATGTATGTATGTAGGTAGGTGCTGACGACTATTTATAAATGAAGGCTGTAAATAATCATGTAGTAATATCTATATATATAAAAGAAAGTCGTGTTAGTTACTTCACTTATAACTCAAGAACGGCTGAACCGATTTAGCTGAAAATTGGCAGGGAGGTAGTTTAGAGCCAGGAGAAGGACATAGGATACTTTTTTTTTTTTTTTTTTGCTTTTGGCAAAGGATACTTTTTATCCCCTTCGACCGCGTTCTCGTGTGATGTGACATAAAACGTCAAAGAGAATACATCTATATATATAAAAGAAAGTCGTGTTAGTTACTTCACTTATAACTCAAGAACGGCTGAACCGATTTAGCTGAAAATTGGCAGGGAGGTAGTTTAGAGCCAGGAGAAGGACATAGGATACTTTTTTTTTTTTTTTTTTTTTGCTTTTGGCAAAGGATACTTTTTATCCCCTTCGACCGCGTTCTCGTGTGATGTGACATAAAACGTCAAAGAGAATACATTTCACTATAAAACGTGGTATGACAAAAACTTTGCCTTCGAGGTACCAGGCGGTCATAACTTGGTATGAGCTTATTAAACAGCAGTGTCAGCCAGAAAACGCTTTATGCCTTCGAAGTAACAGGTTATCATAACCGAGTAGGAGCTACCCAAACATATGAGTATCAGCTAGAAAACGCTTACCAGATCACCACCGCGTACCAGGTTGTCAAACTTGGAAGGTTTATTACAACATTTTGAATCTTAGGCGATACGAAGTTCGCTGGGTCAGCTAGTTATTTATAGAAATCGATGGTTGTATGAATTTACTTAACGATTTATGCACATATATGTATGTATAAACAGTCAAGAAGAAAGGAACAGAAAAATACAAAGGTAATGCTATTTTATGACAGACCAACTATTTTAATCATACATACAATCACGCCTTTTTCCCATGGGGGTAGGCAGAAACCACGGAACGCCACCTGCTACGATCTCTACTATTTACTAGTATTTTAATCATTTTTACCATTATTTTCTCCCGGAGGTTGGATTTTCCCCTACCTTAAATTATGCGCTTCCTGTGAAGTATTATGATCACAAGTGATACATGATAAACAAAAAAAAAAAAAAAAAAATGTTTTTATAATGTATTATCGCATTTTGACAACATTTATTGCAGTAAACTCAAACTTGATACTCAACACGACGGCTGTTCGCGTCTGTACCTTTGTAACAATCAATCGAAGGTGCGTCCTCGTCAATTCAATGTGTTGATGCACTGCGGTTGTATAGTCGCGTACAGCATCAATAATATTGATAGAATTCGATTTACAATAGTATGATGAGTTTATACAACACTACTAATTAACTAAGAGTTTGTTTGTTTGGTTGAACACAGAAACTACTGGTCGAATTGAAAAAATCTTTTCGTGTTGGGTAGCCTATTTATTGAGGAAGAGTATAGCCTATTATTTTTTTGTGGGCGAATCAACAACTCCAGAATAAACTAAAGCAGCTAATAACCATACCTACTGTTGAATTGACTAATAACTCAAAATCAAAAGTCCGTTAATCAAACTAGGCTGAGAGTCAGCACTATTTGAACGTCAAAATTACATAAGACTGTCCCCCAAAACGCCTGCCCTTCAACATTTCCTAGTGCTTTAGTTGGGAAGAAGTGGTGCAACAAACTCTCCAGGAGCACAGCTGTTTGTTAAGTTAGAAGAACTTAATTCCATTAAAATCTACATAAAAATCTAAATCATTACCAAGAAAATGAATAGCCCACTATTAGTGCTAAGACATTGACTTCAACAATGATTATATTCGGATGAAAATCCAAAGCTATTTTTGTCTATCTTTAATGATATTCAATTTTAAAAAGTGCGTTTTTTACCTGCACGCTACAGGTATACCGAACTATTATACAATAACGTATCAACATCACATTACCCCACTTACGTACTAAGTGAACTGTACAATGTTACCTGTATTGTGCGATTTTATTCAGCGATCGGATTCAATGGCGGTGGGTAGAGGTCGACGCCCTCCATTGTCAGCCATCTATTATTACTGTAATAAGAGGAATGGTGAGGTTTTTCACTCCAATGGACATATTGACAATCTTTTCATGTATTTTTTCCGGATAATCCTCGAAAGGATTTGACTAATGCCTGTTCAAATCCTAGTTTCCAAACGTTATGCTTTTGTAAATTAAGGTGACTTTAGAACGACCATTACTATTGAAAAAGTCAAAACAATGTTTGAACTTGTACCGCAAACTGAATTTTATATGTTAGAGTTAAAGTTCCAAAAACATATATTTGTTTGCATATTAGGAAAATAGCTCAGGAACGTAGTATACTTAAATGTATTGTTGTGTAAGAACAACCACTTTTTGCTTGAGGATAAACTTTATGCTTTTATTCAGACCGTGGTTCAAAACTCCGGCCGGCTGCTGATAATTTCTGGGTGAACAAAGATTCGAACATGAACGTCCTACAACTATGCGTCCGACTACCAAAAACAGACTACAAAGACGACGTCATTGGTAGTCACTACTAGAAAGACTAGTGTTTCAATTTATATAGGCGTCACCGGCTCATACGAAATTAACTTATTTGTGAGCGAAATGACCACTCCAGAAATACGTATTAGGCAACTGACATGTTTTGAATTTTATGCAATATAATTATGAGAAAAGGTCACTGCGAGTAGAGGTACCAAAGTGGTTCACTTGTTAGTTGAAGCCCATTGTCTTATTTAAAACTTCTAGAAATAGATTTTTCTTTTCAATTCAAATATATAATTATAGGTACGATGATTTCTGAAATTAATGATCACACAGATATTATTGAACCTTTTTTTTATTATCCATCCAAGTTTCTGACTTTAATCACTATCACCAACTGAAATATCCCTATTAAAAACTTTACAATTCCTCAATTAAAAAGCTTTGTAACTACCTACCTACCGACATCCCAGACGCCAAAAATATTTCGATCAAAAGCCGTATTTATTGATAACAGCGGACAAATTGATACCAATTATTATTTGATCCGGATGAAACCGGATTAACTTCTCGATGGGGGACCATTTTACGTCAATTAGCATCAAAATGGCTGGTGACGGCTGAGGGGTTGGTTATTTGGACGCAAGAGAATTTTGGTAATGAGGAATATTTTATGGAAATATACTAAAAGTTTCTGTTTACTGTCAAAAAAATCAAGTAAGTATCAACATAAGGAGAAACATCGGCAAAAAATGAAGAATTACTCTTTTCGTGGCACAAATATATGTATTACTAGAAAAAAGTTTGACTGTATATAAAAAAAAAACTGGCTATTCGCGTGACGGCCTTCGCACAGTAAAGGATTCCGTAGACAGAATGTAAGCCTAAGTCTGCATTTCATAGTCATTTTACAAGACGCTTAGTTATTTCTGGAATCAGCAAACTCAAAATAGCGTGGAACTAAAAACATCACATACCTTAAAATCTATCTACTCAGCATAGGTCATTTATTCGAAACAATATTCGTAGTAGTTTTTTTCGTTTAATTACATTCAAACATCACAGGAATCGTCGATATGTTGACGGTGAGGTGAGACAATGTCCAGCAGCGGACGATTTTCGGCTGAAATGATAATTATGATAAATAAGAATCATCTTCTGCCCGCGCGTTAGGTCTCTAAACTGCCACAAAGGAACACACATACAAATACATAGGCTGATAAACACATTACCCTCGAATGCGTCGTGCACTCGGGCAGAAATAAACTAAGTATAAAATACTTTTTCTACATGGGAACGTCCTCTAGTAACATTAACTAGAGAACAAATGGCGAGTGTGGTCAATGTATCCGTGTCACATCGATACTTTATGGCGGACAGGATAGTGCTCTATCGTCGTTTCAGGACATTACACACGTCCCGCTGTGCATCTAACTTATAGGGTCGTCCTCCTATATTTTTCGGCTTTAGTACCGTCTTACTTTCTGAATTGATCTTTCTGGAGCTTGTGACTAAATGATAAAAGCTGCACGGATCGACAAATCAGGATCAGCTACGGTTACCGTGGTTGGTCCGTGATCATTTTTAGGGTTCCGCACCTCAAAAGGAAAAAGCGGAACCCTTATAGGATCACTTTGTTGTCCGTCCGTCTGTCTGTCAAGACCCTTTTTCTCAGGAATGCGTGGAGGTATCAAGCTGAAATTTATATCAAATACTCAAGTCTGCTGTCTCTTGGAGCTGTGAAAAAATCAAACTTCTAAGCTAACGCAATCATAAGATATAGCCGTTTATGCCGCAAATTTCCGCAAATTTTCGAAACTCGCAAGGGAATCAAAACCTAAACGGTACTTCCAGTCGATCTAGAATTTTGACATTTGGTACGAAGCAACGTCTTATAGCACAGATAAAGGAAAAATTGCGAAAACCGTAAATTTTTAGTTACATCATATAATAAAAATATTTTTTTAAAATTTTAAACTTTATACCTACAGTTTTGTACGGAACCCTCGGTGCGCGAGTCCGACTCGCACTTGGCCGGTTTTTTTACAGATCAAGGCCCCTGTGCAGTGCTTCGGTATGCAAGTTAAGGCATTGATCGCGGCTGGCATTCGTAGATCTTCGAAACTAAAAGTCTGACAACTAGTCTTATCAAAGGGTATCGTATTATCCAATAAGTGGGTTATGGAGGTCAGATAGCCCAGTATTTTACATGGAGCGACTGCTTATCTGACCTCCACAGCCAGGTTACTAGGTAAAACAATCTTTTTCCATTCTTCCTGTCAACCGACACGTTCACTCCCTTCTCTTTGATATCATTCCTCAAACAATAAAACCATCTTTCTTTGGCCATCCCCTTTCTTTCTATCCTCAATATCCCTAATGAACAACAAATTATATGCCCTATCTGAAATTAATTTACATTACAAATTAATGATCAAAGAATCAGCATTGACATACAACGTGGCCATGCTGCCAGTCTTGAAGTTTTTGATGCACTATTATTATTTTAGGACCAGTAGTTTTAAAAATTATGTAAGTATCTATACAAAGAAATAAATTAATGGCCTGATATTTATTACAAAAACCATACCTATAAAACTGAACATATGCAGAATTTTGGAAAACTACGTCACCGCAAATAATTTGAACCTTACCACGTAATTATTCTTATTAAAATTTAACTATCTTCAGGAAGCTGTAAGCTCAAATCTGTTGATTATGTGTGGGAGAGTTTAGCATAAATCCATATTTTACAGACTGCTTGGGAACTATCGTGTAAACTCTGCTATTTGCTCACTCCGTTCCTCCTCGTTCCAAAATGCTTCAGTCTAATTCTATTCCAAGTTGGATTAGGATAACATTCGTGCTAACCCTTTTAAAGCTGTTTGTTTTCGTGAGATTTGTTAACGCACCCAAGATGTTGGAAAACTTCACAAAGAGAGACAATCAAAATTATAAAAATAATTTTTCAAAGGAATAATAGGTCTTAATTAATATTTGACCTGATGAGTCTGTATGTTCTTTGCTGAAACGCCTTTTTATTTATATCTTCAAATAAAGAAATAAATGTCCTTTAATGTTCTAACTATACCTTAAAGAGTAGAATTGTTTGTTTATACGTAAGAGGTAATTACGTGGAAGTAGTGGGTAATCCACACTAATATTATAAATGCAAAAGTAACTATGTTTGTCGGTCTGTCTGTCTCGCTTTCCTGCAAAAACTACTGAACCGATTTAAATGAAATTTAGTACACAGATAGTTAGAGCCTGAGAAAGGACATAGGTTACGTTTTATCCGGGTAGTACGTTCCCGCGGGATATTTTCCGACCTCCACGCCGGCGAAGCCGCTGGCAAAAGCTAGTTGTGTAATATAGAATGGCAATGCTTTTCATTTGACAAATCAGCAACATTCATTGCATCATTTACTTTGGCGAAAAGACGTGTTATGAAACATGAAATAATGCGTAACTTTATTTGTAATTATTACCTTATTATGATTGTGACTGAAAGCACGTTCCGTGATATTAGGGTACTGACTATTAAAAAAAATGTTTCTGGAATGCTTAACTATTACAAAAGTAGACTACGTACATTTTAACGGATTAAGCGTAATACCTAGGTAACTAAGTAGCCGGAAGAATTAACAAACTTAAGTGGCAGTGGGCAGGACTCGCAGAACACATGGCCGATAGGGTCGAAAGGTCCTGGAGTGGTGACCACGTACCGGAAGACATAATGTTGTAAGGTTTCCCACAAGGTGGACCGATGACCTGGTGAAGCTTGCAGAAATCAGCTGGATGCGAGAAGCACAGAATCGGCTGAATTGGCGGTGCTTGTGGGAGGGAGGCCTATGGACAGCAGTGGATGTTTATCGGCTGAAATCATGAAAGTGTACTACAGTGTGACTGAGTTTTTATCAGAGAAATTAATTGGCTGAATTGATTTTGTTTAATATTTAAAATGTTCACATGCCAAATACAGAAATATTGCTGAATTTAAATAATCATAACACCTATTGTGTATTACCTATATTAGCGACATAAATGTCTATTCTAGTCTATAGTCGAGTGCCATAGGGTATGTTTTCCGGTTCAGTTGACTTCCACACGAACAAAATCACAGCCAGAACTCAGTATTTCATATTATTCACCTTGACTCTTCGAATCGCTTAGTTTCTCTTCCTATTACACACAAGAGCTAACTCTCAACAAAACATTTTGACAGCATTACACAAACACCGCACATCGCAGTGAAGTTCTATGGAATAATAATTAGCATTGAAGGCGCAGTGAACATTGAAGCGACGGGAACAAAGGCTGTGCTTTCAGCCAACCGTACGCGCCTTTGTATGACTCCTACGTAGACCTAGGAATATAGACTAGGTTTCGGAATGCTAAGATCTATGTGTGTAATTTTATTATGCAACTGTCGATCTCGCTGGCGTAGTCACACTGTCGCAGTAAGATTGGTGAGAGTTTGGTTTTGCTTTTAATCCCTGCGTTGAGCAAAGAGTTATTGTTTACTGAACTGGAGTCCGGTTTGTGTCTGGTTGATGGCAATATGCTGGCCGTCTACCACTTGGGACGTAAGCACAACTAACGAAGTGTGGGTTTACAAAACAGTTCTGCTTATAAATTCGGCGAATATGGCGTGATATTCTGTCGTACCAGCCTATTACCTACTAATATTATAAATCTTGTAAAGTTTGTATCTTTGGAGGTTTGAACGTTTGTTACTCAGTCACAAAAGTGTAGTGGTAGTGGTGGTTTAGATTTAGATAAAATTTGGTGCAGAAATCGTTTATAACATATTACCTTCTGCCCGCGACTTCGTCCGCGTGTCAATCGACCCTTAGAATAAAAAGTTTCACAGAAAATTCAACCCCCATTTCACCCTCATAGGGATGGAATTTCAAAAAACCCTTTCTTAGTGGATACCTACTCTTCACAAAGAACACATCCTCCAAATTTCATGTCTCTAGAGCCCGTGGTTTAGACTGTGCGTTGATATGTCAGTCAGTCACTCAGGACATTGAATTTTATATATATATAGATAGATAAGATAATGTTTATCATGGTTTTACGTATAGCTAGTGAATAATAATTGCAATATCCTTATATTCATGAGGAACGGGAAATGAATAAAATAAATATAATAAACCGAGCCAATGACCCTTCCATTTTTCATATCAGCTTCATTAATATTGAAAATATGCACGAAGTATTTATTTGCTTCAGTTAATTCAATCACGCCGATCCTTTATCAAAGGAGTATTATTATTATATTGCAGCATAAAGGATGACCGAATAAACAGAAAATGTTAAATTCGACCGTATTCAAATATTTACTGTGATCTCCGGAACACAGTAAAGGTTTCATAATGTCAACATAATTAAATATTAATCCTTAATTAGCGTACGTCGGCGATATGTGAAAAGAATCCTTTTATGAATTTTGATCTCGAGTCCACATTGTTATCTTGTTTGGTGACAGGTAGACTTTGACAACGCATTTGCTTATAAAAATATTGGGTAGGATCATACGGCCACAGACCTATCAAGCAAATTTTTCGTTTTATGAAAAGCCAATCAAATAACACGAGTTCAGCTAAAACTGCCCCCCTAGCCAAGTCACAACCGTTTCGTGTCGAATTTCGTTCTCCAATCGGTAACGCCTCGGTGTCAGCAATTGTAGAAAACGAAGGTTTATATGTATAATTTGCGGCCGCAGCCGCTGGCAGAAGCTAGTTAAAAATAATCCTGTAATTATAATGTTCTGATGTTAGGACCTATAACTCCACTTGAACACTAGAAACAAAGTTATTAACTCATTGAACTGTGTCCGATGAGAATACTATGATAACGTAGTATCATTTAAAGTTTAAACGATCCTACAAACTTCGATACTTTACCTAAAGTACTTTATAGTACTCACAGAACCACTTACGTTTGATACACAACACACAAGTGAATAGCGCCACATTTATTTTGTATACCGTCTACGATATTCTGTGTCAATACAAATACGCGTCACAAATGAATCTCCAATCATAGACATCTTTGTGACGAAAATAACAACCATTATACTATGACCCGTGCCACACAACTACATTCTTCCCTTTTATTCGCAGTCTAAATGAGAATGGGGAGGCAGGCAGCTCATCTTATACTGGTACCGTTTATTTCGCGACAGATATTTTCTATACGAAAGTACTCCCTAAATATTTGTTAAGAAAATAGAGAAAGGTGTACGAAACACGTCACAAAAAGGTTTAGCCGCGTAAAGTTGGAGAACAAACGTCTGTGATAGGATTTTCATTTTGATCTTGTATCTATTTCTAAGTCTTATGTAATGTGGTGGTGTGAAGGTAAAATGTACTGATGTTGCAAATCAAACTAAAAATATTGAGTACCTTTATGTAGGTACCTACCTTTTTTTTTTCGTTAGTCCCGGTATAAGGACATAAATTGTATCTGCGCTGGGATACACTTTGTTGGATTCTCAATGATCGGTAGAAAACCGAGAGTTGAAATTCTAGTGTGCGATAAAATACCGCAGCGCTATTTTTACGTCTTTATAGGTATGAGGAACAGGGTGTAAAGTTCACTGACACTTCGTAGAAAGGGAATGATGCACCGAATTGATGTCGAGACATTGGTAAACCCTGCTTGCGGCGATATAGATGCCGCTCGCACGGACGTGCGAACGTGGTCTAAGGGAATGAAAATACTGCCCTAACCCTAACCTAGCCCTGCTAAGCCTGGACACCCCATCGATGTAGGTTCCGTCGCCGTTACGTACGCTGCGCTATTTATTACCGTACAATAGATAAACAACGTCCTGGCGTCCATGTTCGCGTCGTCCCTGTCCATAGTTTGCGTCCCATAGCCTTTGTGTGTACCGCGCTTTATCATGTCAACATGGACATTACTGTATTGCCACGCGTTGCTGACACGACGCTCAGTGTACCGTGCTCAAAAATGTGGACAATACTTTACACACGTTTTTTGAATTGAGAATTAGAAGTTGAAATCTTGTCAAACTTTGCATTACCATCACTAAAAGCAAGCCCGCAAAGTTCACTTTGCAAACAGTGTAAGAAAGGAAAGGGAGGGACCTTTTCCTTTCTTACATTTCTTGCAATTAAAATTGTTAGGGTATACAGACGTAGAGGTCGTTTTTAAACAATATTACATTAGTTTTGGAAGTTGTTGTGTTGCATTTTTTTTTGCAGTAACTATATAATCCAACTTCGACATAATACTGGGTATAACTCCAAAACTAGTCAGTTTTCGCCCATAAAAACTTTCAATCATCATCTTACAGACTATATTGTCCCAAAATTTCAGCCAAATTGGCCGAACGATTTTTTCTAACATTTTGTGTCCATTTGAATATCACAGGCTACATTGAAGGAATTATCTCAAGTACAGTTAAGTGTTCATAACTTCAAATTCTCAATTTAGAAATAGAATATTAAACTAGATCAACAATGCTTACATAGTTGGACAGTTACTACGTAGATGATTGATCTACACTTATAATAAAGCTGAAGAGTTTGATGGTTTTTCATTTGTTTGAGCGCGCTAATCTCTGGGACTGTTAGTTGGATTTGAAAAATATTTTTGCATTTGATAGCTCAATTATTTAACATCACCCTAGAGTTCTGAGCAGTGGTGTTCCATCGGTGACGGCTGCGACTAACGAGCTGTAGGTCCCAGGTTCGCATCCAGACAGGCACGAGTACGCGAGCGAGCTAAGCGAAGGTAAAGTAGTACGTACGGGCGCTGCGATGCAACGGGGTGAGTCAAAGAAAGGACAGACACGCGAATGAAGTTGCGGGTAGAAGGTAGTCTTAGACATAAAACGGATGTTTAATATGCAAGACAACAACATAAACTAAACGCAAAGACTCAACAAAAGCGTTTAAACTACTCAGAAAGTGTGCAAGAAATTCATTGAGCTGTCAACTACCATAGCTCCGTGAGTAATGCACTCCACAACTAGTTTGGTCCAAGTTTTACATGCGAGAACATGCTGGGAACAAGTTTTGTTGGACAATTTGTTTCTTTATTCTCTTGTTGATTCGAAACTTATATATTGTGTTACATTATTAAATGATAGTTCCATATTTTTGAAGCGGCTTGTCAAAGGTGTAGGTTAAGCTACTCTTGCCGTTGTTCCTAGCTGTGATTCGAGGATATTTGACGTCGTTACGGGTCATTAGAAGCCCGAAAGTCTGACCACTAGTGCTACCAAGGGGTACCGTATTATCCAGTAAGTGACTTGTGAAGGGCAGGTATGCAGTCACTCCAAGTAATGGTTTAAGAACTTTATTATTCCTCATTAAGAATTAACAATAATTCACTTACTGAGAAACTAAATTAACATAAAATGGTTTTGAGCGTACAAAAACGACGTAAAAGTAAAATATGAAGGTAGTGATATAAAAATACAAGTAAACAACTAATCACCAACCGAGTAAACACGGATATAGAGTAAAAGTTGATGTACTACTAGATGTGGCATAGGGGAAGGTTGCGATCATTGGACTAGTTCTTTCATTGGACCACCAAGGTATTTCCAAAACTGTGCAAGCTAGCAACACCTAAACTATTCTAAACGAGTCCAAAGGGACTCAGTTGCACCCCTCTTTTACCTCAACTACGGTGCGGTACGTGGTGAGAAATAACAGGTGTGGTTGTATTTGCTGCGGTCAAATTCTAATAATTTGATTTAGGACAATTTGACATTAGTATCATAGTATTCATATTTGTCTCCAGGCACTGTTATGAAATATTAGACAGTTTATTTGTAATGTCATGAGTGTTATTAAAATGAGTCTACTCATGACTAATATTATTCTATTTTAGTTTTTCTTAACCAGTACCTTGTTGCCATCATTGGACCTAAAGAGAGATTCACCGTTGGACCGGTCCAATCATAGCAACCTTTTATTGTATTTTTTTGATGATAATTATGGCAATAGGTCCCGAGTATTTCACCAATTATGGAAAAAAAACCATATTAATCAGTACATAGTATAAAACAAAGTCGCTTCCCGCTGTCTGTCCCTGTCTGTGCCCTCATTGTACGACATAGATTTACAATGTAGTTGAACTTTGAGATATCACATTATATCTATTGTAGTACCTTTTTATAATGTGATTTCATAATATTGTGATTTCGTAATATTAATTACTTACATATAATTCTAGAATCAAGCTCTTCTAACTTAACAGACAGCTGTGCTGCTGGACAGTTTGTTGCGCCATTTCTTCTTCCCATCGAAAGCACTAGAAAGTGGTGAAGGGCGGGCGTTTTGGGAGACTATCTTATGTAACATTGACGTTCAAAAAGTGCTGACTCTCAGCCTAGTTTGATTGATTTGATTGATTGATAACGTGTTGATGTCGTTCTAAGTGTCGTAATTAACCGAACTACTTTAAGGAATTTGCAGTTGTTCTCACTAAATGTGCCAAATGTAAAATTTAATTACTATTACTATAACTACTTATAGTTTGTTTGCTTTTCGTATGTGTGTGAGTACTGTGCGTTTCTCCTTGTTTGTGTCTTAAATGTCAAAATTAAGTAATTAAGTAATATTAGATTAAGTAATACTGATAATTATAATTGTTCCCTCGATTGGACCTCTAGAACAAATTTCTCGAAGTCCATTGATGGCAACTTGGTGGTTCAATCAAGGTGCCCATGGTCCAAAGAAAGCAACAGTCCATATTTTGGTTTTCTTCGTTTAGATCAAAAAGTGATAGCCCAAATTGTTTGTGCGTTTGATTATTATAAATTAAGGTCCTACGAAATAAAAATAACAACCTGCTTTCATTTTAACACTTATACTTTTTGAGATATGAGGTCGTAAAGTTAGGGGGTCCATTCATAGCAACCTTCCCCTACATGGCAGCGTACTTTCTAATAATGTGTTTCTTTTTTTATTTATTTTTTATTGTTTTTATGTTTTATTTGGTTGCATGAACCCTTGCAAATTTTTTAAAAATATAGGTTTTTTTTATACATTTTTTTTTATATTCTTATTTTTTTTTTTTTTTTTTTTTTTACTGACACAATATATAGGATTTAAGTTTATTTTTAAAACAAGACATACTTTTCGCTTCTTTTATTTCCATCGGTATTTTATTATACATGCTGACACCTTCAAATTCTATATTTCTTTTCCCGTAATTAACAGTTCTGGGAGGACGTGTTACTAAGAAATTGGAGTTTCGTAGTTTAATTTTGTGGACTTGACATTTTTTTGTGAAATTTAGGGTTGTATGGATATCTTTGTGTAATATTTTGCGTATTAGTATACATGTATAATACATATATGTTTGGGAAATGTTCATTATTTTTGTATCTTCGTATATTTTCTGTGTTGACGTTCGAAACTTGAAATTAAATAATATTTTGATTAATCTGTTTTGTGTTGTTTGTAAAGTTTCTAGATTAGATTTGGCTGCGGCTCCCCAGATTTCTATTAGGTAGTCTATATGTGGTTTAACTAAAGAATTATAAATTATGAATCGAACTTTCCGAGGAAGGCATTTATTTATATTATGAAGAGCTCCTGTCAATGACAAAAGTTTACATCTGATTTTCTCAATGTGAGGCTTCCAACTCAGATAGTTATCTAAAATTAAACCTAAATATTTTTCTTTAGTTTTTCTTTGGATGAATTGATCATTTATTTTGAGTTGTATATCATGGCTTATTTTTTTGTTTTTGGGGGCAATCACGACATAGTTGGTTTTTGTGGTATTGATAGTTAGAAGATTTGATTGGAACCAGTCATTTAGTGAATTCAAATCATGTTGAATACAAGGTAAGACACTGGTATTCGGCTGTATCTCGTTAGACTGGGAGCTAACCCCAACATAGCTTGGAAAAGGCAGGCAGATGATGATGATGATGGTTATTAAATTAAAGTTTCATGTTTTTGAAGGTGCTACTTCACAGTTTCCGTTATAGGGGAACGGAGTTTTTATATTACTCAACTAGCTTCTGCCCGCGACTTCGTCCGCGTAAATTTTTGCTCCCGTGACCCTTCCCGTCGCATCGAATTGCCTGCGAATTTTCGTCCATTTTTCGTTGCTGCTCCGCTCCTTTTCATTGTAGCGTGATGTTATATAACCTATAGTCTTTCTCAATAAATAGGCTACTCAACACAAAAATATTTTTTCAATTTGGATCAGTAGTTCCTGAGATTAGCGCGTTCAACCAAACAAACAAACAAACAAACAAACTCTTCAGATTTATAATATTAGTATAGATAGCAGCCAGCAGTCTTTATTAGAACACATAACATAACGCCTGAATTCTCCGAAGCGCTATGTAGAAATGAACTTATATAAAGTACACCCACAATTCGCCAGCTATGTTTAAGTAATAAAAGGCGAGATTATTGTCATTAACCAGGCGCAAATTCAGATTCTGGGCTGCTACTGCACTTTTATTTTGACTGGCCTGTTAGTCTAGTGGTTAGTGAACCTGACTGTTAAGACTGAGGTCGTGGGTTCGATTCCCATCCAGGACAATTCTTGTGAGATGAGCACAATCATAATGGGCCTTATTAGAAGGCTGAAAGTCACCCAAAGGGCGATGGATAGGGCTATGCTTGGAGTTTCCCTACGCGATTGAATCAGAAATGAAGAACCAAGGTAACCGACATAGCCCGAAGAATTGCTAAACTGAAGTGGCAGTGGGCAGGGCACATTGCTCGCAGAACAGATGGCCGATGGGGCCGAAAGGTTCTGGAATGGCGACCGCGTACCGGAAGACGTAGAGTTGGAAGGCGTCCAACAAGGTGGACCGATGACCTTGTGAAGGCCGCAGGAATCTGCTGGATGCGGGAAGCACAAAACCGGTCGAAGTGGCGGAGCTTGGGGGAGGCCTATGTCCAGCAGTGGACGTCTTTCGACTGAAATGATGAGCACAATCATTTGTTCTGTGTCTTGGTGTAATTTATCTATAAGTACCTGGATGCCCGAGCTCTGCTCGGTTTTAATTTTTTGGTAAAAAGATATTTTCTAAAAATGAATCCTAGCTAGATCGATTTATCGCCCCCAAAACCCCCTGTGGATTACTTTCTTTAGGGCTACTTATACTAAATTTCAAGAAAATCGTTGGAGCCGTTTCCGAGATTCAGATTATATATATATACAAGAAATGTTCGTTTAAAGGTTTAAGATATGTATGTATTTAGAAATATATAAGTATGTTTATCAGTAGTCTGGTTGCCATAGTACAGGCTCTGCTCAGTTTGGAAACAGATAACGTTGTGTTGGTTGTCCTAAGATATTATTATTATTTATTTATACCAAACAATGGCCTTAGACGCACACCCTATAAAACATGTCATCCAGTTGATGCATTGAGGATCGAGGGCCTGGTAATATTAGTATCATTATGTGTGTGGCACGATGATAGTAATGACCCACCTCGTCGCATCTAATCGCCTGCCCGTGTTTTTTTTTTTTTGGGTAGTAAATCATCAAATGACTTCTCCCGCTCTGGGCGGAGCGGGAGGGCATGTCAGACTTTTACTGACTAAAATCCACGCGTGTTCCTTCAGTTGCCCATGTGCCAGGGTCACGGTATCTCTTTCGAACAATCTCGCGACCCTGGCAGGCATCGGTCCTAGCAGACCCCTTCAGTTTTGCTGACATCTCTTTGAGGCGCGCGTGGAACACTAACGCCGTCGACCCGAGCTTGGTCCTTACCGGGCGGCGAGCTACCCATTGCTCACCGCCCGCAAGCTCGCGCCTACGGTGGCCGGGAGTCAGCTATCGACTCCCGACGCCCGGGGCGTCTCCTCCTGCGGCGGCTAGGGACGCGAGGGTGCAGAGACTGCCACTCCCTCACGCGCCTCGCCTCCTCCTTCGCGAGCATTACTGCTTCGCAGAAGGAGGTGACGGCTTCCCATGCCCTCTCGCTCCGTACCATGGCTCGCACCAGGGCCGGACGCGAGAGGTCGCCGCCGCCGATCGCCTCTACGAGGACACGGCGGTGCTCCGCCCAGGCAGGGCACACCTCCACCGTATGGTCCACTGTTTCCTCTAGACGATCCTCACAGTGGAAACATCGGGGCGTTTACTCCCGCTTTATCCTGAACAGGAACCCACCGAAGCAACCATGCCCGGTGAGAACCTGCGTCAGGCGGAAGGTGAGGACGCCGTGACGCCTCTCTATCCACTCCTCAAAGAGGGGACTTACCGCTGTAATTGTGGCGTGCCCTGCGCTGGGTTGCGACAATCGTACTCGCCATGTCGCCATGAGATCCTGCCGGAGCTCTGTCCGCCGTGCCGCGATTTGTCGCGGCAGCGGAGTTTTGCCCCGGCGTTTCGCCTCCTCGCGCCACTCCCACATGTGGGCGAGGATCTTTGCCTCCAGATCCCATGGCGGCACTCCGGCAAGGAGGCTCGCCGCCTCGCTGGAGACCGTGCGGTATCCCCGGATTAACCGGATGGCCATGACCCTCTGGGCCGCACTCAACCGGCGCGCTGGGCGCAGCCTCAATGAGGGCGCCCACACCGGTGCCCCGTAGAGGGCCATGGACCGCACGACCCCCGTGTAGAGCCTCCGGCAGGAGGCGTTTGGACCCCCCAGGTTGGGCAGGAGCCGCTTTAAGGCAGCCCCAGCCCGCTCCAGTCTGGGAGCCAAACGTCGGAAGTGCTCGACGAAGTTCCACCGGCTATCGAGGACAAGTCCCAGGTACTTCATCGTCGACTCGACGCCGATGTGAACCCCTCCTACCGTGAGTTGGGAACCCGCAGGTGGCGCGTTCCGAGGACCATGAAAACCCATGGCCTCGGACTTGTGCAAGGCCACCTCGAGTCCCAATTGCCGGATCCTATCGACGATTAGCCCGTGTTAGGTCTTCATATTCGTAACTTTTTATTTTTGCTTGGCTCGTAAGGGTCCTAGCGTGTTGTTATATCCCATATATACCGGGTGACATTTTTTAACGTCTTGAAAAAAAATGGGGGTAATTGGTGAACGGAGTATTGGTATAGAAATTTTTATTATTTTTATTTTTGAATACCATGTAATGAAATTGATCTAGCAATAAATACTACACATCTAAAGTAATATTTTCATACTAGAACAACAAAAACAGAAATTTGGAAAAAAAAAACAATTAAAATCTATCGAAACTCAAATCATACGCAGCCTACTCAATCCGCGGCATGTATCAATGATTTCGTAGCGCGGTCCTACCCTTTGAAGCCTCATTGATCTTTCTCAGGCACACGAGCCGCACACGCATCCCCGTCCGCCCGCGTCCCGCGCTTCTTTAGTCACCTGCGATGAATCTGAAGGCCTTCCTGCCTTCTATTCTAGTTACACAATACACCATATGAAGGTCGAGACGGTAAACAATGTCATCCGGTATATAGGCTATCTAACACTAAAAGATTTTTCAATTCGAACCGTTCCTGAGTTGTTCCTAAGTTTAGCGCGTTCAACCAAGTAAACTCTTCAGCTTTAGATATAATATTAAGTATCTATAGATAAGTAAAAAAAAAAACTGGCAAAATATGATTACTAATTATTTTGTTAGGCATGATGTTACGTCTTATATGGTGTAACGCATCTTTCTTTACATCAAATAAGATAGATAAAGCATCCACTTCAATACATCAGTCCTAAAGTTGAACAGCCTGCAGGGACGCCTTCAGGCTGCCTAACTTCAGGAACTTACTTTCTAAGCTTTAAGCTTTGATCCGATTACATCACGTATTGTACCGATGAGATAGAACATTTTATTATTTTATGGATGTACGAATACCTATGCTTTCTACTAGTTGAAGAAAACCCAGATTTGTAGATATTCTTGTCAGCGTTTCAAGTCAGCGTCAGTTAAACTATAATTTAGGTAGCTAGAGAACCAAAGCTGTCAACACAGTTCGAAGAATAAACAACGGAGGACTCTTGGTATGAAAAACCACGGCAATGGTAGTTTAACCTGATCGGTCGGACCGTGCCTCTATTATTACTAACCCAAAAGTAGAGTAGGTATTAATAATACAAACAATCGTTTTGATTGTAAAGGTTCCTAAAAGGGCATTCACGAGTTAAGCAATTTTACAACCAACATTTCACACACAATCACAAACCCAAAGATAAAACCTGGAGGCAACCTCAATACTCATTCACGTAAAGCAGTACTCATTTTCAGGCGCATCTCTAAGTTGAAAAGACGTGTTCCTACGCTTTGTGCTTGCAGTTCCGTTGAGACAAAGCTATTACATGTAGCCTGATGAATGCGGGGATACCTCACAGTTAGCTTTGCAGTTTATACTAACGTTTCTATGTGGCTGCGTGGGAGGTAAGCTAGTGTTTTAAGTAAGGCGTGATAAATACGGTATTTACTGACGAGATTTTTATGTAAATAGTTGAATGACTACTTTCCAGAGTACATCATTTAAATACAATATAGAAGCTTAAATATTTTGAACTTTATGTAAAGTAAATGAATTTCAAATGTGTCGCGTTCTGTCAGTAGACAAGTAAATACTAAATACTTTTGAGGAACCTTTATCACATAGGGCAAAGACTTTTAAAATGAACTTAGTCATCAAAATTAACCAGACCTATACCTGTCATAACCTAAATATTGCACTTACACTGCCAAAATTGCATCTGACTATCAATATAACATTACCGTAACTAACGTAACCTGATATATTATTTAGTCACGAGAATCCTTTGAGAAAAGCCCCGAAATCAAGTCGCCAAGGAAACCTTACACAAAACACAGTCGCCACTTATATGCACATTACCGGTTATAAGCGGATAATACCGGATTAAACTAGCTCAAACTGGCGCAGGCAGTTCGTAGTTAACGAGATTTGAATAATGTGAGACTTGTCTACTTATAAAACTGTCTGATTTTATCCTCTCTGTTTATTCCAGTCTTTCTTTTATGTTCTGAACTAAGCAGTAAAAGTTAATAGTTTCCGACTAACTTTTGTTTGTCTGAAACGCGCGTATTGTGTCCCAATGTCCCCCTTCCTATTAGTGTTAAGACCATTTTAATCTAAGTTTTGTTTGCAAACGGAAGAAAGTAGGTACCTAAGTAACACTTTAATTATTTTTACGAGTATCTTTAAAGTCTATACAACAATAAAAGGTAGGAATCAAGGAGTACCTACTTCATAGGTCCCAAGAAAGAGATAGAAATAAGCTAATAAAAACAAAGCATCTTTGCATCCATCAATTACCTTCACTCATTTCATATTTTCCCATGAAAATATGCCTTATTCTGAATATCATATAAAACATTATTTGTGGTGTATACGTTTAAAAATTGACATCATTTCTTCGAAATACGATATATCACCTGCGACCCGGCGTCGGGCCGGGGATCGGCTGGCTTGCCACCTCTGTGAATGGTGAATTGTGACTAGGGCTGGTGCGAAAGTAAAACATTATTTGGTATTTCATTTCATTCTAATGGCTGAGCAATACCAGCCGCATCGCTCGATTGATCAAGTAAAGTGTCGCTTGCCGCGGTTGATCAGTGGATCATCATCATCAGCAGCCTATAATGTTCCCACTGTTGGGACACAGGCCTCCTCTCGGTGAGAGGGAGTGGGATAATCCACCACGCGGGCCCAGTACGGGTTGGTAGAAATCACATGTCTCTGAATTCATGGTTCTAAGACATGCCGGTTTCCTCACGGTTTTGAGAACAGTGGTGATGAAGTAAATCATACAAAGTAAAACGCCCGCTTGGGTTCGAACTCACGACCTACTACTCGTAAGTCGCGGCCGTTACCACTGGGCTACCACTGCTCTCTGATCAGTGGATGGGTGAACATTTTTACATAAAAAACTCTTCGTGCCTCGAAAATAACGTTATCGTTACGGGTCGTCAGAAGTCCAAAAAACTAACAACCAGTCTTATCAAACGATATCGTATTACCAAGTAACTGGATTGGGGAATTTAGACGGGCAGTTGCTCTATGTAAAATACTAGTACCTACTCAGCTGCATCTGGTTAGACTACAGTTGGGAAAAAGGCGAGGTAGATCATGACATTCAATCATCAAACATTTATCTCACCCTGTTTAAAGATATAAGAAAACGGTAAAAGCCCCTCATTTTAAAATTTACAATAGCTATTTTAAATAGTGTTTAGAAGATTGGAAGATAGTCAATGCTGCTGTTAAGTTTAAGGTTCGATAAATATATACAACAGACCAAAGGTTATATAAAGGAGCGAGGGAGCACACGCGACGACCGCTAATCGTATACTGATTATAAATGAATAAAGTAAAATACTAGTAAAAATGCTAAGTCGTCGTAGTTTATGATTTCACCGTACACAGTGAAAAATCCTTTATTTTTTCATAGTTATCTTAAAAGGTTATACAAGAATAACTGAACCAAACTATTTTACGATGCATTAAATAAAATAAATCATATTTTCGTTTTGTGACAGCCCTATAACCACCAAGGATCGCGCACCGATCTCGGGCTATTCGGAATAAATATCCGTCATATTGAAATATTTTAAAATGGAAATAAGGAAAATATAGTGGCGGCTTATATTGCAGCCTCCTGTATTTCGAACAGGCTGTATCACTTGGGAAATACATGAAAGAGAACGCTAAAGTATCACTTGTTATTGAGTGGTGTGAACTTTTTTGTGAAAGAGTTTAAGTCAAAGTTCGCAAGGTAAAAATAACGTACAATGTCTTGGGGGATCTTAAAAGGAAAATGGAACCTTTACTCCGCGTCCTATTAGAAAAAGATCGTCGCGTTAATACGCGATCGATAAAAAAGTGACATAGACATCTGAGTCATTTTGAAAGATATTCCTAATCGACTGCTTTATATATTCGAAAAATGTGTCTGTTCACCAACACAAACAATGCAATTAATTTTGTTGAACTATAAAAATTAAAACCCCCTACCTACTGGTTAGTGTGTAATGCAATTATTCCTTTAGGTATCATTGCAGGTCGCGTGATTGTTCGAAAGAGATACCGTGGCCCCGGCACATGGGCAACTGAAGGAACACGGGTGGGTTTTAGTCAGTAAAAGTCTGACACGCCCTGCCGCTCCATCCAGAGCGGGAGAAGTCATTTGATGATATCCCATCCAAAAAAAAAAGGTATCATTGCAGCGATCGCGTAAGATCTCTGTCTTGTCAATCTGTCAGAGAGAAAAAAATCGCCACGTAACGAGAATTTTAGAAATTGCCCCGTAACGAAAAAGCGTTATGCCAAACGTTGTTCGACAATCTAGATCTGAAGAAAAAGTGTAAGGAACCACGTTACTATAGGGGATCCCCTGACCTCATTTGCTTATTTTGTTATTGTTTACTGGAACTTAGTTCCAGGTTTAAATTAAATAAAATCATATTATTTCGGACAACTCAAATTATTAATTAATTAATTGTTAGTGACTTAAAATACTACTGTTAGTAACTTAATCTATAGACAAATGAATGAGAAGACCACCCAGCACCTAGACATATCGACAAATGACCACTAGGGTATAAGTCTTCTCACAAATTGCCTTATTATGACAGAGGAAGTGTCTGCGACCATAGATGCCTTAATTGAACATTTTGTGTTTTTCTTTCTATGAAAAATAGTAACTCAATCTATCACATTTACTTTGAAAACATATTATTGCAGATATTGAGAGCTGTAGCAATTACAGATATTGAGAACTGTAGCAATTACAGATATTGAGAGCTATAGCAATTACAGATATTGAGAGCTATAACAATTCCAAATACAAAAGTCTTAGATAAAACTTCAAAATGAATACAGTTTATCAAAGTTTGCAATTTATCAGTTTATTAACTTCGTTTCCCAAACAGTCCCTTATTGCAAAATCATTTCAATCCCACACAATTTCCCGTAAACGGAACAACACAACAATATGTAGCGAGCGCAATCGATTGCATTCAGATTGCATGCAATGCGGCGTCCCGATCAAATTATACAACGCATCACGGTCCCTTTACATGAGCCGTGTGATACCTCTGCGGGTGGAATGCGTTATTCAGACGATTATAGAACACATTTGCTGTAAGCTACTGTGATGGGCCATGTTCAGGATATTTGCGAGGTGATAAACTAACTGGGCTGCCTTGTGGGTCTAGTGGTCGCCAGCGCTCCTGTTGAGCATGAGGTCTTGGGTTCTGTTCACAGGTCCGGCAACGTGTTATTGGGTCTTTCTGTCAGGATTTTGTCATTAGCACAATTTGGGGGTGCTACAAAATATAATAAAAAAAAAAAAAAAAAAAAAAAACTTTTTAATTCAGATTTAAAAAATCCATAGAATGTTAGTACAGTAAAACTTATGAAAATAGTGTTAGTACTTAAAAAAATAAAATAAAATGAAATAAACAGTAAAATAACTTATTTCCTAATGGTACTAACCCAGTGCTGAACGTACCGCGTATCTAGCCTATCCGCAATAACAGCCAGGATGCTGTTGGTGCTGGCGCGCAACCTGCAGAGCGCCGCAGCGCATCGTTTGCGGAGTATAGCCTACCATATATGCCTTCCATTTTCTTCCAAGATCACATCTGTGATGTTTAAACATAAGACAAGTATAAAAATAAATGTATGCTATTTATGATTCTATAGTACGAAGTATTGTAATCAGGTAAAAAAATGGTGTTTGTAAGTTTGTATTTGGGTGATAATCTCTGATACTAGCCGTATTGGAAAATATTTTATTTTGAGGTTTGAGATCATTTATTAGCATAAGAATTACATTCACTTACATGAGAATAACTAAAACAAGACATATTATTAAAATAAACTAGATGTTGGATGTATTACAAATAACTGGGCGTCGAATAAAATGTTTTGAGGGCAGTTTACAAAACTATGAACAAATGTTAGTTCGATACACGGGCACATTTTTGCATTTGATAGCCCAATTCTTGAGGTTATATGCATTTAATTATTGCTACGAACCTCGAGAGCCGAGCATGAAGAAATAAAGTCGGAAAGGACGTGAAACGAAGTAAAAACGAACTAATAGCCTGGGCGGGCGATGGGATGCGGCGCGGTGGGTCGGAGCGCAACATTTTACGCAGACGAAGTCGCGAGAAATCGTCGAAATAAATGCTCGTATTCTTTAAATTAGTATATATTCTTATTATTATAATATAGTACATTTCAATTTGTAGCTACCAATTAATATCATCCATAATCCGTCACTGTGTACGCAAACTGTTAGATGACGAACCACGCTGCAATTAGAGCCCCTGCTGGGAACCTGTTATAAGGCAGCATGTTCATTGTTCACAAATCACACGTAACTCGCACGCCGATAACTCGGTTAGTGTATACGGGCATTAACAGCTCCGATGAGCCGTCGACGGACAATGCATAATACAATGAAATGCCTTTTAACTGTGACACTTTAGACTATGACGCAAATTGCTGTGCTAATGTCCTATACTTATGTCCAAGCTTTTGCATACTTACATTTATTTTGAGAGTTCATCATATCCCACTGGTGATATTAAAAATTTTGTTTAATGATCGGTAGGAAATTTAAAATTAGAAAAATAATGCAATTAAAAACATTGTCTCTCAAATCTCAAATATTTATTGCGGTCCATAATATACATATACAGGTGGTGGGTATTAATATAAACAGAAACAATTATGGACACTGTCGGGCACAGCAACATTGTAAATTCTCAAGTAGAATAGAGGAAGAGCGCTTTAATAATTTTCCTATAAATTTGAACTGTTGGTTGGTATGTATTAAAAAAAAAATGATTTATCAAAATTGGACCACTCTGTAAAAAGTTTTGCGTAGACATACATAAAACAAAAAACAAAAATACATGCGTTGACTTGAGAACCTCCTCCGTTTCTTTTCGTCGGTTAAAAATAATATATTAAATTGAATTTTATTATTGCTTATTTCATTTTTTGTCAGTTATGTGGTCTCTTCTTAGTATAAGTACTTGTTTACAAGTTTCAATCAGAATCGGCTTAATCCGACCCGATGACAATTATAATTGGATCAGTTTCGATTCAAGCTCTTGAATACTAGCAATCCTAGAGTTAGACTAGATATCAGGTTTCCAGGGTCTCAAGTTCAGTAGTACATTGTAATAATAATTGGTATAACCTGCGAGCTACACACGTAGCATTACATCGTAGTCTCGTAGCACTACCATACACGTGTCGAGTGCTACGAAGTGTTTGCGTAGCGGTTTCGTAGCGAGTTACTGTGAGATGGTTTATGGTGTAGCGCAAAATGACGGTGGGTGGAAGTTGTTCTAGAAAAAGCAAAGGTTTTCATGATAGTTTTGATAAATATTTAAGTGTAATCTGAAAAGTATTTTGTTTTATATTCTTACTGTTATGGAAATAATAATAATTAAAAACCAGAATAATTTGATGATACACTACTTCATTATTTCTGAAATTACTCCTGAAATAAATGTAGGAGCCCAAGGGCATCCTGATTGTATCTATCAGTTCGTTCTTGAGTAATATTAATATTTTAATGTTATTTTCAGTTACAACCAAAAATATCTCACCCGTTTTGTCACTACATTAACTAAATCTACAACTTGCACACAACTGAATTAAACAACAACTCTCCAACTCAATAACCACAATTAAAACAACATTAAATCCGTGAGAAACGTTAATTAAATTAACAGCTGATTTGAACAACCTACACGAAACCTCTACCATAATCAAATTCAATCCTCAAACACGGCCGCACATGAATATTCATGCTGCTGTACTATCGTAAACCGTCATGTCCAATACGCGCCGTGTAAGCATACATACGCAATTAATTAATTGCCAGCCAGCGTTAGGCAACATCTGGGACATAGACACGGGTCGGCGATTAAATTTTATGATCGCAGCAGATGTACGGTGTTGTTAATGGCTGCATGCAATCGGTGACGCGTTTTGGTAAATTTCGAATTTGGAACGTTTTGAATTTGAATGCAGCATGGTTTAGTACTGTGATTTGAAAGGAGGTTTGTAAATTCTAAGGAGTTTTAATGTAGTTTCATAAATGTTTGTGTATTTATAATCTGTGGCATACTGAGTCAATAGTTTTATTTATTTTTGCGGATAGTGGGAATTACGAAATTATGTGCAATTATAATATAATAATCAAACGAAGAATATTAATAAGAGATTTTAAAACAAACAACATTAGCTTGTAAAAGATACCTACACTTACTTTTTAAATGAGTTTTGGTATAAGTTATAAAACATTCTTGCAACTATTTTATACTCATTGCGACACATAGAAATTGGTATAATAATATTTAAAATAAATCATAAACCTAACTTAAACATGGGATATTTAACCAAATCGCCAAAAACTGCTTCCAAGCAAGACAATCTTTAAAAAATCCCTAAGTAATAAAACTATATAGATTATGCATACAATCGGAGCGATAGTACTCAGTAATTGGATGACAACGGCTCGGCGCAGTGCGGTGCAACTAATGGCCTAACTTAATAGCTGTCACATACCATTTAGATTGTGTTGATCGTTATTGGCTATATCTTGTGTTATTGCGTATTAATTTAGTGGAAGATTAGTTCGAGCAATATATTTGTAGTCTGATAGAAATGTTGATCACAGACATGCATGTTCTTAATTAAGAGTCGCTTAGAACTTTCTGCTCAGCCATCTTGGTTGTGTGATTTAAATACAGAATGTTATAACATCTTGACTATACAAAACAACACAATCCTTTATTTTAGGCAACTTAGGCCCATAACACGTCACATAAATAAGCATAAAAACAATAGATATAAACAAAAATGTATATACATACTTTATAGAACAAAACTTAAACTATAACAAACATTTGTTACTTAGGATAGATACAGTGTCTCTTGTTAAGTCTTGTCTCATCTAGACATTGACTGTTCATTCATTCTCCTGTTCTTATCACAAATGATTTGGGGTCGGCGCATCATGTCTTTTTCTTCCATACTTCTCTATTAGTCGTCGTCAATACCTAGACAGTTAATGTCTAAGTATTAATTAAACAGCTTCTTGAGATTGTAATTATAACATGCGTGATAATATTTAATGTTTCTCAGCATTCGTTATTATTTTGACGAAATGTAATCTATTTATCACTAACTATTAAATATTTTTATAACCTTGGACCTAATACTTGTTTTGATTAAACGCAGCTATGAGTCATACAACTTATTTATTGTTTATTAAAAAAATATGTTTTCGAATGCACATAGCATGTTAGTGACGTAAAAGAGCCTTATTCGATTATCATTAATTAGGTATTTATTTACTCTATCAGCATTATCAACACAAAAAAAACCCCCAATTCGACATCCACATAAACGTAACAATATCCTGGCAAATTTTACGAAAAAAAAAAATATTTTTTTCAGCTCTCGGTACTGAACCAATTATTGAGATTCCAACAGACTGCATCTCAGCGTGTCGAAAAAACATGCTGTTCAATTTTCAACTCTCGAGGCTACGCAGTGCGTTTAAGATCCAGTGCGCGAAAATATTCCGCCACGATATTATAACATTCGTATATAGGTCGACTAACATATGTCAAATTGAAAATCAAAGCATTTATTTCAAATAGGCCCAAAAAAGGCATTTTTGAACGACAACAGTTACATGAAAATAGAATTGATTCTAGTCGCCCCTTTCAAAAGGTAGATTCGCATGGAGAAGAATGGACAAAAAACTCCACTGTTACTCTTTTAAAATGTTTTCAATGTTATACAATATTCATATAAATATATGTGAAGACGATGTATCTAGAATAAAATTACCATACCACAATAGGTAAAATAATTGAAATTGAAGCAATGAGAGTTAATCATATGATAGATACGGTCCTCACATATTTACAAACATTACAAAAGCATACCTTTGAAAACATCCAGCATACAAACATACAGCAAGATGACTTGAATTTTGATGAATAATTTCCACCCTGGTTCTTAGCTACGAATACTCTATATTTACATAAAAATCACGTTCCTTTACAGAAAACTTCCAAGGCGACATCGCGATACCCAACATAGACTATTTCAAGCCACCGACGAAAGCGCCGGTCAACAAAATAAACAAGTCCCTCCAGGAGGAAGTAGAGAGGTTGAAGAAAGAGGTGCTATTAGAAGGACTGCAAGTAGAAGAGGAGGGACTGCCAGATATACTGAGGAAGAGGACGAAACAACCACTGCCACTGTCGCAAGAAAAGCCCAAGAAATACAACGATGCTGTACTGATGACAAAGGTATTGAAGTAGAAATGTATCTTTTCTTTTTTTGTCTGGCATGAAAATAGTAATACAATGTGGTGGTAAATAAAACCATAATTTTAGACATTAAGGCTCGTGCAGACTAGCGCGACGCGACGGTCTCGCGCGAATCGGCGATTTATATCCGTAGAACAATTTCTATGACCATGTTGCGGCGCATCGGGTCACCCCTGTGTGAACGGTCGCGCGCGATTTCATATAAATTGTTCTACGGATATAAATCGCCAATTCGCGCGCGACTGTCGCATCGCGCTAGTCTGAACGACCCTTCAAGTGTTTGAAAAAAATAATTAAAATAACATGTATAAAATAAAAAATAATAACGAAAAACGAAACGAACGAATAAACGGTAATCTTGCAGATGAAAAAAAAAGGCATAAATTACTTACAAAACTTCTGTACGCCATCAAATATTTTTGGTACATCCTCTGAAGTTTATACCGTCAAAACATTATAAAAGCAATTGCCTGTCTTTCACAGCCACAAACTTCAATTACCACCTGTTGCGAACGAAATTGATAGGGAATTCTGATATCCTAAACCAACGCTTGGTTTGTGACATATTCATATTTTTTTGCATAAATGTGAATATGCCAAAAAAAAATTGTCGCGTTGGTCAGCTGCATCCAGTAAGACTAGAAGCCGACCCCAACACAGTTGGGAAAAGGCTAGGCAGATGATGATGGTAATTTAGTTTAATGCTTTAACAGTTTGCGAGAGACTAAACCCGGGGGGTTTAGACGTAAAACTAACAATAAATCTACTTTTGTGTCGCATTCAGAGTCCTTTAATGAGTGAAGGTGTACCTTCTACTGTGCTTTAATTTATTAGCCAGTGTCTACTTTATAAAAATAATTTACTTAAAAGGAAGGATCAACAATAAATTATTTAACATCGTGAACAAAGCCCCTACTGATCCACTTAACTTAACAAGACATTTTCCATTCCAGATTCTACCTTCAGGTTTGGACAAATCACTGCTGTTAAAAAACGGCAAATTACCTCCGGAGGAAATGTTAGACAATTACACTAATGCAGCCAATCAAACTAAAACAGACCATTTAAACCAAACTACAGTACAGGATAACCTAACCGAATCAGAAAGTTTAGAACAAGACGGAGTACTAGTAGTAAACGTATCAACAAACCACATTCTTAATTTAGAAGAGTTTTATCCTCATATACAAATCACTAATGTTTCCAACAAAATGGATGAGATTACGAACAAGATTCAGAGCAATAGTAGAGAGATTACTGGAGATTCAAAAAACAATCTAAAATTTAAGGGTATTCCTGATAATATAACTGTAGCTCCTGCTCCAACTAATGGTGTTTTACCTTCAAACGAGCAAGAGGAAGAGAAAGTTATAAACAAGACAGACTTGGATATGGATGGGAAGTTATCTGAACCTAACTTGCTGAGGCCAACAGAGAGTCTGCAGAATTTGATGGATGAGACTGGCGGGAGGAGAAACAGACGAAGAAGACGGAGACACGGTAATGGAAGACGGTATGGCTTTAACTTTCCTATCTTCTTTTCACTTTACTTCTACTAAAACTCTATACTCCTGCAATACTAGTTACTTATATTATTTTTTACGAGGTCTTAACTCTTTTCCTATTTTCAAATTTTGTCATGAGTCGTCAACAAAAAACTTACTAAATTATAACTTGGTAACTACCGAAGTTTTTATAGAATCACTATTTTACATTTATGATAACAATAGATAGACGCTTGCCACGGTTGGCCCGTGTATGGGTGACCAGCTATACAGGGTTATTTGTAAAACACCGGCAACCTCTCAGGTCTATGTTACTAACATCATAATCAACAACTTTTGTTCTATGACTTTTAAAAATTCATCATATTTTAGTGCATCAGATTTTCATACAAAAATCGGCTGCCTGTAAATAGGTCAAGTTCAAGCGCCCCCGCCGCCCTAACCCCGCTCCCCTTGCTAATATACTATCGCTTTCTTTTGCTTCGCATAGACTCCGTAACATTTAGAGCGTTTAATGTAAATATTTTTATTTTTGTTTGAAAATCTGATGAACTAAAATATGATGAATTTTTAAAAGTCACAGAACAAAAGTTGTTGATTATGATGTTAGTAACATAGACCTGAGAGGTTGCCGGTGTTTTACAAATAACCCTGTATATGCTGAGACCGTTAGGTGCCTCGGAAAGCACATTAAGCCATTGGTCTCGGCTGTCATGACAGAATCTTTGACAGTAGTTACAGATCGTCAGAGCGTGATAAACCAGTCTTACCATAGGGTATCCTAGAACTTACTCAGTGAATCGTAGAGGTCATATAGTCGCTCCACCTAAAATACTAGCTGCATTCGGTAAGACTAAAAGCCGACCCCAACATAGTTGGATAAAGGCTAGGCAGGTGATGATGGTAGCAGACAGTTGAATGTCTGTTCGCAGTCACAATTAAATCAAGTATGTATGAAAGCTAAGAAATATATTATAAATATACTCCCCCACGTATATTTTCACATTTTAATAAATGCATAAAGATTTAATTATAAATATCCAGCAAAACTTTCATATTCATAAAATACATAATTAAAATTCCCAAGCATCTTGGTTGCGTTCATTTATTATTTAATGCAGCGGAAAGAAAAATTATGAGATAGAATAAAATTTCTCTTCATGAAATGGGATATGATTAAATTCATTTTCAACGACTTTCAAGTCGACTGCTATATTGCATAAGAGATCAGTGATGTACTTAAAGTACAAGACAAGAATATGAAGACTTATTTCAGGACGCCATTTTAGTTTTTAGTTAATTTTTTAGCCAGACTGCAGTAAATTGGTTGAAGAAGAAATGTGAGGTTACCGTCCTCAGAACCTTTTGGCCCCATTAGCCACGATCAACGAACATTGTACCCTGGTGAATCCCGTAAGAAATTCGCTTAAAACCTATCACTTTGTTGTTCGTCCGTCCGTCTGTCTGTCTGTCAAGTTCGAGCTGAAATTAAAACAATATACTCAAGTCTAAAGTCTCTTGAAGCTGTGAAAAAACCAAACTTCTAAGTTAACGTGAAAAAGATACGGCCGTTTATGCTGCAAAAGACGTATATTTCGACACTCTTAAGGGAATCAAAATGTATAGGGTATTTACCCGTTGACCTAGAACTATGAAATTTGGTAAGTAATACCGTCTTATACTACAAGTATAAAGAAGGATACTAGCTAGGTAACTAGCTTTTGCCCGCGGCTTCACCCGCGTGGATGTCGGAAATTAACGCAGGAGGACGTAGTACTGCGGTAAGAATGTATTAATCCAGGTTATATAGGTAATATATACTCTGTGTGCCATTTTCGATCCAGATCGATTCAGCCATTTTTGCGTGATTGAGGAACAAAGTTTCATCAGTCTAGCTTTAAAAATGACAATACTTCCTAACAACCTTTCATCCCCCTTTTCAACCCCTTAAAACCCTTTTTTCGCAATAAAAAGTATCCTATGTCCTTTCTCAGACTCTAAACTATCTGTGTACCAAATGTCATTTAAATCGGTTCAGTAGTTGTAGCAGGAAAGCGAGACAGCATTTATAATATTGGTGTGGATTAAATCATTAAAAAAATGATATTAGTGTAATTAAAAAACTAATATGTACCTGCAAATTTGTATGGAGCCCTCGGTGCACGAGTCCGACGCGCACTTGTCCGCTTTTTCTCCTACATTTTTATCAAATAGATTATATAACTACAATAGACTCCATAAATGAAAATACTTCTGTCTCTAAATCAATCAAATCATGATACAATTCGATTTGATACAATTTTCCTTGTTCTTGATGTCATAAACAATTTATTTTCATTATCCTATTTTCCACAATAAAACGCTTGGATGACAACAATTATATTCCTCTTATATTTACCTCTTTGTCCTTAATTATGTTCTTATTTTGGTTCCACAGAACATTTGTGTATTGATACAAACTAATCTGACCAAATAATTTTAGTTGGAATTAACGAAACCACTTTCTCAGGAACTACTGGTCCGAATTGAAAAATTATTTTTGTGTTGGGTACCCTATTTATTGAGGAAGGCTGTAGGCTATGTAACATCACGCTACGATCAAAAGGAGCGGTGCAGTAACGAAAAATGGACGAAAACTGGCAGGCAAATCGATGCAACGCGCGACGTGAAGGGTCAGGGGAGCAAAAATTTGATGCGGACGAAGTCGCGGGCAAAAGCTAGTTATATATAAAAGAGAAAAATGTTTGGTACCAAGATAATATTTACGTACAATAATATTAAAAAAGGAGGGATGAGAATCATAAAGCATCATTAAAATTCGTACACATCGATGTCATTAAGAAAACTGCCCAAATGGCTACACTGCCATGTTGTATGGCCATTTTGATTCTTCGGATAGAAAATAGGCCGCGTCACGGCACAGGCTGGTTACCTGCAGACTCGACCAACGGCTTGGCGATGTTCCGAAACACTAAGTAGGCACTCGGACCCCATGGCCTAAGTATTTAAACCCTTATTAAAAGTATCTCTCAATTTTTATTTGCAAAGCCGTTACTGTCGTTGGGTTATGGGACTGTAAGTCGCTATTACCATCTTGATTTCTGCGGGGCGATCTATCAGGTTTAGGTACGCTTTGCGTGATTGTGTGACTATCTTTACATACCAAGACGCCTTCGTGCCTCGGAAAGCACGTTATTCTGTTGGTCCCGAATGTCATTCTTGGATCTTTGTATATAGGAGTATCACATTACCCAGTAACTGGGTTGTGGAGGCCACATAGACAGACACTTATGATATATACTGGTATTTAGCTACATACAGTTTGACTAGAAGCCGACCCCAACTTAGTTGGCTAGGTAGATGAGTCGAGGTCTTATTAAAACCTCTTTGCAATCTAAATCGTTCAAACTTTCCAGCCAACTTTCTTCATCTCTAACATTATTCTCGATCCAGTGCTGGTGTTCTAATAAAGTCTCATTAGTGTCTGTTCACTGCGCACTTTTTACTTCGCCGTTGAGCAAAGGATCGGCCCTATTGAATCCTGTGAATAAGCCTCGTACCGTAATTACGACTGCGACTCTTTCCTTTACTACGAATCTAGAGTTAAGCAAGGATTTTAAGTTGTTCTTTTTAAGCGTTTTGTGTGAAGTTTCGTCTGTGAATGTTCGGCTTTTGACGTTTGTGGATTGAGTTAGTTTTGTTCACCGTGGTAACAGAACGGCCTAGAATCAACTTGAATCTATTTACTATTAAATTATTATGTCCTATCAATAACGTAATTGTTCTGATAGATGAATAAAATACATTTAATTGCACATCTAATTATTCTTATTTTGCACTGCATAAAATATTATTGACACTAATATGTATTATAAATGTACCCTTTGAACCTCAAATAGTGTGGGGTCTCCAATATTATAATTCTGACTTTTTTGTACCCTTTGAACCTTAAATAGTTCCTCTTTTGGCACTTTTGACTTTGACTTTGAAAAGGCCAGGAAGTTACACAGGTGCACAGTTATTTACAAAAGTGTGCTTCATTAGAAGCGCAGTAAGTTTTAAGATGTCGCAACATATTTCCATTTTCTGTAGTAACGGCCTCTTAAAATACAGATGGCACACTTAGATATGCAGTGCATTTAGATTCGCAATCTACATAGCCTTAATACCTCCATTCATTTACTTTATCTAAACGAGACTCGGCTAGACCTACGAAGTACTTGGCTCGTCTATGTGCCTTTTTCTATCTAATGTTTAATGAGCTTGCGGTTTCTTTTCTGTCTTCAAATAATAATGGCGAGAGAATGAAAATGAACAATATAATATACCTTGAATGAATATAATAATAATCATCTTCTTTCTAGGCTCCGAAATATTCACTCGGGCGAGAGAGTAAGCCAGAACACCCTTAATACAGCGGAAAACAAAACAGTGTCCCAATTTGTTCGAAAGAAGTTTTTTCGTCACCACAAGAAGCACAACAGTGGGGAACATAGAACGGAGAAGAAGTTTGAAATACCTGTACACGAATTTGAAGAGAGATTTGAAACGAAACCACCGCCAAAAAACTTAAATAAGACACAAACACAAAATTTTGACAACTGGTTTTTTCGTGACGACATGGAAGACTTAGAAGCCGCTGAAACAAATTCCTCTAACAATACTGAGGTAAGTGACTATTTAAATGAACCGTTTAAAGGCAGTAGATTATATTTAAACCGCAATCTTATTTACAAAAGCTTTATCGCTTTAAGTCCCACATTTTGAAAGATAAAGACTACATTATTCACCAGTTTAAGTGTATCATTCAAATCAAATCAAATCAAATCAAAAGTCATTTATTCAAACTAGGCTGAGAGTCAGCACTTTTTGAACGTCAAAGTCACATAAGACAGTCCCCCCAAAACGCCCGCCCTTCGACACTTCCTAGTGCTTTGGCTGGGAAGAAGAAGTGGCGGAACAAACTCCCCAGCAGCACTGCTGTCTGTTAAGTTAGAAGAACTTGATTCTATACAATATTGTATAAGTTATTAATATAATAAAACAAAACATACATTATTCGCCATATGTCAGCTAGCACACGCCATTATACCAACAAAACATTGAAAACTAAACTCAAGCTGAAATGAATAATGAAACAAAATCGTAAACAGAACTTAAAACCTTACTAAAGCCTCCAGGCATAAAGGGCGTGCCCGCTTACATATACAACGATGCAAATGATACATATACACAACAAATGAAATTAAAAGAAAATAAAAATAAATTAACAAAAGCAGTTAAATAAAAAAACAATTATATGAACTACCCATATAAACTGTCAGTGTGTGAGTTACAGTAATTACAGAATGTAAAACAGTGTCATAGAAGAAAAAATAAATATTATCTACACAATTAAGTGAGCAACTAGTTTGATAAACTCTAAGACTGTCCTATGGAGCGAGACCAGCATGTTTCCAAGCGTTCTTATCTTGGATGTAGTCCTCTAATTTGTAATAAGCTCGTTTACAAAGTGTACTTTTAATATGACTTTTAAACCTCCTTTCATTTAATTGCAATATATCAGAAGGTATTTTGTTGTAACATTTAACACAGTACCCCATAAAAGATGTATGTACTTTTGCTAATCTGAAAAATGGTTGATCTATCTTGTCTTTATTTCTAGTATTAAAATTATGTCTATCGCTTATTTTATAGAAATTAACATTGAAATTAGCATTGAATAGAAAAATTAATAGCTTCAAATATTTCCTCAGTTTCGAAATCCAAGCTCGAATCATAGAAGACGTATCTCCCCACGCTATAATTTAGCTCCCCAATATAATTAAACTGCATGTAGATGACAAAGATATTCCAATTCGGGCTCTGCTATCGCGTTGTCAGCGATTAAATCAATTACCGTCCATTATGGTAATCCGGTAATTTGAGCCCTAGCTTAAAGGCATTCTCACTGAAGCCATCTGCATAATAACGGATTATAGAATTACATAAATGAGTGATTTGCGTAATTTCAGACGAGATTTAGTTGATTACATCGTATTTGATAAAGTAGACCATAATTTGATAAAAGAAAATGATTAGGTTAAATAATATAATGCTTTGAATAAAGCAATATTACAGGAGCAGCGAAAAAATGTAATCATCTTTGTATGTAATAATGAATTACGAAATTCTAATAAAGTTATAATGGAGCGGAATGCCTGTTAGTACATTTTCAACGCGATATTCAAGCTTGTTTACCTATCAAACTGTATTTAGATCGTCCCACGTTGTTAGTTAAGGTTTATTTATAGATATTCATTTAAACTATTTGTAGTTAGTTGCTTCCTTAAGAGATACTCTAACTGACGCAGATGCTTGATTGAAAATAGACTTAATGCGCTTTTATTTATCTTTTTTTTACTAAGGTGGCTATGTCACAGGTCTTGATTTTGGCGAAATGTTTAGTTTTTTAGATGACATGCCACAACGAAAATATGCTTCATCTCTGTCAAAAAAAAAAAAACACAAAATAGGACCATAACCCATTCAATGAAATTGGAAACAAAACTGACGAAAATCTTTATTCACGAACTATTTGTTGACAAAGTACTTCCACACGACACTCCAATATGTCAATACCTTATCTCACATCCTTTTACAGGCAAAGAAGCGTCACCGCTCAATACGAGCAGCGACGAACAGGAAGGAACGAATCTGGGAGAATGGTGTGATTCCCTACGAAATTGACGGTAACTTCAGTGGGGCACATAAGTCCTTGTTCAAGCAGGCCATGCGGCATTGGGAGAATTTCACTTGTGTTAAGTTTGTGGAGAGGGATGGTGATCTGCATAAAGATTATATCGTTTTTACTGAGAGGCCTTGTGGGTAAGTTAATGCATTAGTTTAACTTATGTTATCTAGAAGAAATATGACTCATTTTTTATTGGTAATTGGGCCTGCTTTTGTCCTCTATTAGGCTTGATCGAAAGGAAAAGAGGAAGAAAAAAAATATTTATAAGTCTCAGAATACATACATAAAAATGATAAGATTGCCTTAAAATAAAACATGAAAGTTAAACAGATTTACATAACACGGATACAGATCTTAAATGACAAGAAGGGTACCATTCAGCATTATGGTCACCCGAAAACGACGTATAACATTCGAGTCAGAATTTTTTCAGAGTAGACAAAACAAGTAATAAAGTCAAATGATTAGTGTTTTTATTTATGTAAAGAGGTTTGTATAAACACTTATACGTCGATGATATTTTTAAAAACTAGATGAGGTCGGCGAAAATAAACAGTGCTTAGAATTTTACGGGACACAGACTGGTCCACACAATGGCTTATACAAAATTATATTTCTGGTCATGATTGGTGATGATTGCAGATCCTGTGTTGTCACCAACTCTTAATCCGTATTACAAATCAGGATATGAGCAGGATTTATTTGTTTGATAGAAATAATAGACCATAGTCATAGTTTCATGACGTCAGGTCTAGCGAATAAAATGAGGTGCATCTTTGCAGTTAGCAGATGAAACTAGATATCGCTGCTTCAATTCAAAACTATCACAAATCAAAATAACACTTTTTTACAGGAGAGCTAATTAAAAAAAAAAAAACTACTTTTTGCCTAATACTTTCTTATTTCATATCAAATATATACATATTATACTTCGTTAGAAGCGTATTTTTAAACCGCGTCAAATGTTTTAAGTAGTTTTATAATAAACCAAATACTAGAGGAGTTATAAGCAGATAAGTTACTTTTGAATATAAAAATATGTTTCAAATTTATTAAATATGGAAAAAAACAACCATAAATTTAAAAAAAAATGTATTAATCATGTTTTATTACAATTTTTTTAAGGAACGTTATAAAAATTGCCTTATAAATTTAATAAAATAATTGAAATGCTGTCTAAAACTTAAAACAAATCAAAGTTTACATCAAAATAACAAATAAAAATCTTCGAAACTGTTGTTAAAATAATCACTAATTTTTTTTAAGTTCTGTTTAAACAATGAAAACAAAAAAGAAAAATAAGAAAACTGACCAACCTAATTGGCAAGTTTTTCAAAACTAAAAATGAAACAAAGACTTTATAAACTTAAAGACAACATTCAAAACTTTTTCTTAGGTTAAAATCAATAATAACTTTTAAAATCTTATAACTATAATAGTATTTAAAATGCAATTAGGAACACTCATGAGATCACATAATCACAACCGTATTTTATTAATATGAACTTTGTTAAAATGTATCATTAAGTAATATAAGATACTTGACCAAGTTAAGTAAGTGGTCACTGTGTTTCTCTTAATCTAAATTATCAGCCTTACAAATTAGCAAAAAACGATTCATAATATTTGGGGATAATATTTTTATTAATAAGATTAAGAATACCCTGTTTTTTTGCTTGCGTAACATTTAGTTTTTGGTTATAAAGTTTCTTTGGTGTACTAATATTTTCAGACTGATTCGTTTTCTGCTGCCTGCTCTTATTAAGTGTGGACACTGATTTAAATTCATTCTCTTGATATGAAGTCTTATATAGGAACTTGTTCTTCACGTATTTATCTACTTTTAGTACTTTTATATTAGACCATTTAACCTTCTCTCCGTCTTCATTAGTAGTATAGTTACCGGAAGCTAAAGATTTTAAATCAACAAAACTATCATGGGCAAGTTCTTTAACTATGTAAGGCGAGCCTTTCATTTTTGCAGTTTTAATTAGGGTAATATATTGATCAGGTACATAAATGGGCGATGATTTTAAAGCTCGAGTTATATTTTTTTGTATAGTGGAATGAACGGCATCGCCTTCGTTTTGTGTATGACCCTTAATTAAAAACTTATGCATCACACTTCTTAGGTTTGGTAATGTATTTGTGGCATATTGGTACATTGATACCATGAACTTATTTTTCTGCTGGCCGCAGCAATTATCGCTATAAAATATCACATCAAATTCCTCAGTAGCTATGTTATTCAAATCTTTTAAATACATAAGTACACAAGATCCAATTTCGTTAACTCCTCGAGCCCCTTCTCCTTCGTGCCATACAAAACAAGTAGTCTTTTTAGAGCCTAGCTCAGTAACAGTAAAATTAAGCACATTTATTTTTGATATATAGTAAAAACTCGATACTTCGCCCCGTGGACAAGGCATTACCGCCTGTAAGTCATATACAGCTACTATCAAATTATCACTAACATTTTCTTTATCCTTTTCCTTTTCGGCTCTTGCAAGACCTTTCTCATTTAGGTGTTCTTCGTGTTTTTCTTCCAATGTGGACTTATCTTCGCAATTTTTGAAAGCAGTGCATTCTTCGCATTGGTCTTTTTTTGGCTGCCAAAAGGAGATATTGAATTCGTTCATGAAAATATTATAATATATTTGATAAGAAACGTGCTGTTTATTTTCCGACACGCACTTTTCAACATAATCGCGATGTAAGGCCGCTAGGGTAAGGCCACCTTCAATGTATTCACGTTTTGATTGACTACGACAGTAGTGGCTATCAATTCGTGGGATGGAATTGATATGGGCCCTGACTCTGTGTTTTAGAGATGGTTCAAGCTGATAATGATTGTTATGTTTTCCTCTTTGTTCTTTGAATTGGATGACTTTGGGGTTAGAATGGTATTTTTTAACAACAGTTCTAATTACTGTATCGGAAATTGAAAGGGTATTCATGAAAAAAACTTTACATACTCTCGTACGGTTGCTGTCTAGAGGCAAGTAGTAGGCATTATTATGATTTTTACGAGAACTACCAACCCGAGTATATCGATATTTTGGTTCAATTTCAGTCATGTTATTATAAATAAATTGTCTTTGTGCTGCCAGATCACCAGTATTCCAATATTCGTTAAAAATAATTAGTCTATCCTGGTAAGTAATTTTTGTAGAACACTGAAACTTGCATTTATCAGAACAAACTGACCCCATTTTCTTTTCTTCTACGTTTCTCTTCATTTTCGACATCGAGGTATATGCTTTGCCACTGTTTCTTAATAGTTTCGACATATTTTTCTGCCATGAGTTTGGATTGGCTTTCCGTTTGCGACCTCTTCTTTCAATGTTTTCGTTTTCCACATTATAAGGAGAGGCCGTTTCAACACTTGATATACCAACGCTGGGAACCTGCAAGTTGTCGTTGTCTGCTTGTAAGTCATTTGGTTGAGCATCGTCCAAATCTGCTAACAGATTACTACGGCCAGATTCTTCATTCTCTTTATTTAAACCAGAGGGTCCAGGTTGAGGAGATGATTGTTGTAGTCTGCTTTTAGTTAAGAGGTTTACATTTTGAATACAATCATTATCCGAATCTGAATCACTTAATGCTAAGTCCTGCTTCATTAGAAAATCTGGGTCTTTAACACTATCGTCCGAAGAGAAATCTGAACAAGAGCTGGTCGAACTCTTAGACTCTGAAGTGTCGCTATCATAACTGCTTTCTGGAACAACTACGTTTGGTCTCTTTTCTACACATTCATCGTCAAGTAGAGACAAACTGACACTGTGCTGACTGTCAGGTATAGAATTACTATCCAAAGAGTCATTCAGAGGCATATCTGGTTCATCTAACATTGGATTGTCAGTTTGCGGATGTTTTTCAATGTCTTGAACATTTTCTCCAATAATTCGACTGTTATCTCTCACCATATTTAGTATTCTATGTACTCTTCTACTCATTCTGTAAAAATAAATAAATAAAATGTAATGGCCAATACATATTTAAGCCACCTCCACCCGTGGACCAAAGCCGCCGCCTGGCTCCTGTTGAACAATCATGCTAACATGATGGTTATAAAGGAACCTGGCGTTTTTTAAATTACAAAACTTCATAATATAGCATGAAAAGAATTGCTAGTAAAAAAAAAAAAATATGGTAAAATAAAATTCATTTATTTAACGTAAAAAACCTACAACCGACCAACGCCGGCCGGTCGTTCAACGTACTTATGGAATAAAAGTAATTCAATACGTAAAAACATACCTACAATTTTATAATTTGTTTTGAGATAAGGTCAGGTTTAATACATTGTGCTAAAACAACTCTGTTAAATTAAAAGCAAAAGGAGTGTATTCCTGAATAAAGCTCTCTTAATTTTAAATTATAATAGTATAAAGTATTTTTTTATATTCAAAACAAACCATTTTTTAAATACCGTACTTCATATAAAATAAATTAAATGCAAAACGAACACATTGTCTGATAAGTTTATTTTAATTAAAAAAATAAAGTTCATTTAGGTATATTTTCTATGCAAAACAATCCGTTTTGAAATATGGTTCTTTTGATTTAAAAATAATGTTGTACTTACGTGAATCCTTTATTCAAAACTGCAGTATTCCTAAATGTGGTCGTTTTCTTTATAAAATTAATGAATAACACAGATTAATTTTCGAGATGTGGCACTTTTGCACAAAAGAGACGTGCTGTCAGCTCGTTTGTTGACGCGCAACTAACAATATGGCGGTTTAGATTATATTTCGCGCGTTCAAACCGAAAATTCAAAAATAACGGTTGCGTGGGTTTCGTATCTTTGAATGCAAAATCAATGGGAATCTTTTTCAAATATGAAAATATAAAGACTTACGATTGCATTTTTGCGATAAAAACATTTTTGTTTTTTTTTTATTTGTGGTACTTTTGAATTGAAGCAGCGATATATCGAGCCGTGCTCTACTTGTAGAGGCACCTTAGATTTGCACTTTTCTATAAAACAGCTGATTTTTTTATAACCTACGATAATTGCCTACGCTAAAGGGGTCTAGAGTAATGTGCTGAATTCATGGTCTCTGCCACTCTGTGTATTGCACTGAACAACACGTCCAAATCGCAAATGTTTGAGAAGGTAATATTTGTGGTCTATTGCTCTGGAACTAACTATAGAAGCACACTATGACTCTATAAAACCGTGTGGTGCCGGACGAAAAGAAATACCTCCATACCATTGCCGTGAACGTCGTAAGAGGCGACTGAAGGATTTACTAGAGAAAGGGCGGCAGCGTTCTTTATGCATTTTAACACTATATTGCGGTCGCCAACCCGCCTGCCAAACCAGGCTTTCGGCTGAAATGATGTGATGATGACTATGACACTCTGAATGTAGCAATTACTTTAATTTTTTTTTCATAAAAATAATCCTTATACTCTTGTATAGTTGCTGTTCTTTCGTCGGCAAGCGCGGCAGTGGTGCTCAAGCCATATCCATCGGGAAGAACTGCGACAAGTTCGGCATCGTGGTCCATGAGCTGGGGCACGTGGTCGGCTTCTGGCACGAGCACACCAGGCCTGACAGGGACCGACACGTGCAGATCATCAGGGACAATATTATGCTTGGTAAGTTTTACAATTAAGAGGTGATCCGGCAGAGAACCAAAGTTGTCGACATAGCTCATAGGATTAGCAAGCTGAAGTGGCAATGGGCCGGCCACATTAGCCGTTGAACCGATGACCGTTGGGGTAGACGTGTTCTAGAGTGGAGACCGCGAATCGGCAAACGTAAGGTAGGACGCCCTCAGGCTAGGTGGAGCGACGATCTTGGGTGTGACGATGCAGGGTGGCTGGTAGCAGCTGGATGAGAGTTGCTGAAAATCGAGCTGAATGGCGTGCAATTGGAGAGGCCTATGTGCAGCAGTGGACTGCTATAGGCTGATGATGATGATGAAGTTTTACAATAGATTTCATACATATGTTTATTTTCACAAACACTAGATGACACCTAAACGAATGTCTAAATAAAAGGACTTGTTTAGGTGTTTTAACGCTCGACTCAGTGACATCATTGTCATCATCTGCCTCACCCTTTCTAAACTATATTGGGGTTGGCTTCCAGTCTAACCGTATTCAGATGAATACCTGTATTTAAAGCATGGAGTGACGCTCAGTTCAAAGACAAAAGTGAAAAATCCAACAGCGCACTTTGAATTATGTTTGGTAGTTCGGCTACCAAACTTAGTCGTGTGTGTAGTCTTTAAATAACTGCAATAAACCGTCGCAAAATAGACTTAATACATATCACGTTTGACAAACTGATACATGATCGTACTCTGCAGTTTTGTAACACATAATGCCTTTGCTAATTCTTATATTGATATTCCAAAAAGATATAATTTTTCCTGCTACCTTTTTAGCTGTTACCTTTTTAGGGTTCCGTTGCCAAATGGCAAAAAACGGAATCTTATAGATTCGTCATGTCTGTCTGTCTGTCTGTCCGAGTATGTCACAGCCTTTTTTTGCCGAAACTATAAGAGCTATGATGTTGAAACTTGGTAAATAGATTTATTCTTTGAACCGCATTAAGATTTTCACACAAAAATAGAAAAAAAAAACAATAATATTTGGGGTTCCCCATACAAAGAACTGAAACTCAAAAAAAAAATTTTCATCAAACCCATACGTGTGGGGTATTTATGGATAGGTCTTCAAAAATGATATTGAGGTTTCTAATATCACTTTTTTCTAAACTGAATAGTTTGCGCGAGAGATACTTCCAAAGTGGTAAAATGTGTGTCTCCCCCCCCCATAACTTCTAAAATAAGGGAATGATAAAACTAATAAAAATATATGATGTACATTACTATGTAAACTTCCACCGAAAATTGGTTCGAACGAAATCTAGTGAGTAGTTTTTTTTAATACGTCATAAATCGTAAACCACAATTTACCTTTCATTCAGTCAACTCAAACATAAAAATTAAAAAAAAAAACATTTAATTTCATAAAAATAAACCTTATGCATAAGCCGTGAATACCTGCAGGTTTGTACGAAACCCTCGGTGCGCGAGTCCGACTCGCACTTGGCCAGTTTTTTTTTTTTTCAATCAATATCATCATTCATCATTGTCCTGCCATCATCCCAATTTATTTGGGGTCGGCGCAACATGTCTTTTCATGTCTCTTGTCTTTCAACCAATAGTCCGACGAAAATAAAAAGAGGAGGTTGTCAAATGGACGCATAAATATATTTTTAATGACCATGCATAACTTTTTACTGAGTAGTCTTATTTATACCCTATACTTCGAAGTTGGTCCCATTTAATATTGAAAAACAAAATCCTCGCCTAAGTGTAGAAAAAAAAACCCCAAAAAATAAAACTTTTCAACAAGAGCGTGGCTCATTACGGGAGAAACCCAAACTTCTTGCGTGCCCATTGGGAGTATTTTTAAGGTGATAGGTACTGTGCAAAACAATCGTATTGAAACGATAGCCTAAACTTCACATGGTCAGGCTCACGAGTGTATCAGACCAAAACATGGTCGTGACATACGGGACAATGTCACGGTTGCTTGTCTAACCGTGGTTGACCTCCATTATGTCACCACTCACCAACGGAATAGAGAGCTGCGGGATATGTTAAGTGTTTATATTTTTATTAACTGCCTACAAATTCTATGTGCCTGTAAAAAATCTGAAGACCTATAATGTAAAAAATGAAATAATGTTTATTCCAGTTTTTTTTAGACACTTTCACATGCACATTTTAAGTTTAATTTCTTAAAACTAAATGGTTACAATATAAACTGCAAAGACTCTTATTATAATTTCTCACATTTATAAACAGTTTTGTTAAAGGCATAAATCTAGTACGGAAATTCAGGTCAATCCAAAAGAGTATTAAGCCATCTAACGCCTACGTAAAAGTTTCAACAGTTTTGGGCTAGTTATGTTTTTATAGAATACAAGAGCAAAACAATGGCAATAAGCTGGTTACATCTGTCTCTAAATGGAAACAGTTCGGATTCATAATTTGTAACTGGATAGATAATGTAGGAAGCTGCAATGACGGCTTCTTCCATTTCATCAACTTTGAACTGAAATGCTCATTTCTATACAGTAACAATTGCTAAAGATTGAATTCACCCTGTATTTAGCACAGCCATTTACCATAAAATTCGAAACGTACCATATTATAATACACATTGGAAGACGCAAATGAGTTCTTTTGTCGCTCTCACAAAAGATTAAAGACACTAAGTCCTTACAAAGAATAAGACGTAAAAACAGAAATTAACCCAAATATCCCGTCACACCAAACTAAACTTAATTAACGACTGCCTTTCAATAACATCCACGTTTCTGATTATAATCCGGTATGAGCTCTTAAGCACTTTACGAGTGCGCCCTGAACAATACGCACGCACTTACAGTACGCACTTAAAGTACGCAGACTACGCAGTGTACGCATACTTGACCCGAATACATTGCGAAGATCTTTCCGTGAGTCTTTACAAGGGGTCTGTTACACCGTTGCAGAACATTGTATTATATTTATGCTCGCATTCTGAACGACTGTTTTGTTTCTTATCGGGTTACTGCATAACACTAGCAAGAACAAATGTTTTTCATTGAAACTTAAAAATACTTTTACTTTTCATCTTGCTACGTAATTCATACAATGGATCCTAAAAGATGTTTTTTTTTTTTAATTAAAGGTCATAAAATGAAACTTGTTACTACTATTACCTAGTTGCGTCAGAGATAGAATTTTGTTTGTTCATTAATATTATTTAACATAAAACAAATGAATACTTAGCTGTTTTGAAATGAAATTTTACATAATTTTGTTCCAAAGTAAAAACTTAAAATTCAAATTATGCACGCCCACGTTTTGAAACCTCAGGCTTATTTTGTTTACAAGTGAAGCCCATTGATTACCAACGCAAACTTTAAAAGATTTTCACTTAAAAGGCTGCACGAACTCTAAATCAAATTACATTTTATTTAACCTTGTTTTATAACGTAAGCAGAAAAACATTTTTTTCGTGTGATTGGATCTTGATAAACAGTTTACCAAGTATTTGGTCGTAAAAATGTTAATTTATCAAGCCGTCACAATTTTTTCTCAAAGTGACTTTGATGTCAAAATAAGTTTATGAAAGAAGTTATTGACGTGTAATAATATTAACGATTTATAAAGAAAATAGAAATAGCTGTCAATGGAAAATAAATGCAGACATTTGATAGCGAAATAAAAATCTATTTTTTAAATAAATGTCTTTCTGTCATTCGAAATTCGATTGATGAAAAATCGTGTCAATTTTTGTAGAAGAAGAAACTTTATACCTTAAAATAAACTGAAACATAAATTATTTTATGCGCAATAAAGCTCCATTTTCTGCAGCAATTGGAACTAGAGCAGAACAGATAGAATCGCAATACATAGGTACAATTCTTGAATAGCTGCGATTCTTGAACGAATCGGGCGCCAAATTATAGATTCAAGTCTTCAATATTATGCTTTATGTAATAAGTGTCAGACTAGAATACCGCAATTTAACGCTAACGTTAATGTTGCACAGAAATCGACAGTCGTAGATTTTGGACTTTTGAATCATTCAACCTCGCCTTTTTCAACTATTTTGGGGTCGGCTTCCAGTCTTTCTTGTTCTACCAGTATTTTACAATGAGCGACTGCCTTTCTGACCTCCATAACTCAGTTACTGTGTAATACGATAGCTCTTGGTAAGACTGGTTGTCAGACTTTCGGCCTTCTGACGACCATTTTGACCTTTTGAATCTCGGTGAAGAATTAAAAACTCCTTTAAATACGAGTAACACAGTATATCACTCGATGTTTCCATCTTCCGTAGTTTCATTCATCTAGCCAGGGGGCTGGACTTAGCCTGCTCAATGACACTTCAGCTTGCTAACTCTGCAAGACTCAGTGCAGTGATTCTAAACCAGAATAAAATGTAATCGCACTTGCCGATAACACTACATTAATTCTTAGCTAAGACTTCCGCTCACACCAAACACAAAATCAAAACAATCAGCGTAACATTAATTCCTTCCATTATTTATAACACGGTTACGCTTCGGTGTGACAGGGCCCCTCATGACACTGACACACACGTTCCACATTGAGCTCGTCACGTCATCGCACATCTGACACATAATCAGTCGCTCCGGAACCAAAACATGATCCCCCTTCCTGTTTATTATATTATCTGCTGAGTACTGAGGATTGATTCATTTCTTAAGGTAATGAGGTCGATGTTTCGAGATGAAAGTTTTGTTCGGAGAGGTTGATGTACGCATTTGGTAGGCGGGATTTTTGGGTTATTCGAAAATAAGAGTTGTCGTTAGTATTTATGCATTCAGAAGCAGAAAGTACTTTTTCACAATAGCTTAGTGGTTAGAACGGTACATGATAAATACGCCAGTTAATTTGGGTTCGAGTCTCGGTCCTATCAGTTTTAAATATTTGAAAATATTCTACCCAAATTAACATCAATCGCAACCCATTCCGGCGTACGTGTATGACCACAGGTATTCAATGAACGTAAACAAGGCAAAAAGAGTATCTAAGGATCGTAGCAGATGGCGTTCTGTAGTTTCTGCCTACAGCCATATAAATAAGTCGTGAGTTTATGTTATATTCTACCCAAACCGCTGAAATTAATTCCGCTAGGCTGTATGAACTCTACGATTATTTCGGATTAACTTCGAAAAGGCAAAACTGTTGTTAGAAAGTACCACTTGTAGGTACCCATTATCCACTTCCTTCTTTCCAGTTGAAAACATAACCATGCCAATTACAAAATAAGGTCCATAATCATTCCAAATTTAAACTACCTATTAAGACCGTTTAATATAGGTCGTTTGTCCAATTTCACAATTCGAAATGGCGCGGTAATCGCGTTATCAACTGGACTATCACGGTATAACCTGACCGTGTTATGGTCATTACACAATTATATTAATCTAAACTATGTGCCCTACTTCGCAAATATGCAGGGTTATAGGTATGGTAAGATCCCGGTGTTCCAATTAGAAGGTACTGTTTTACTAGCTTAATGTCTTTTTAAGTGTCCTGAGTTCTATTCGGCGCTTTGTTCGTACTATACAATTTTGAGGACGACGCGACAATACGACATTAATTTAAACTAAGTATATCAAATGACGTTCACAGTCATACAAAACATTTATACTTTCATCACGACTTGTTTTCCAAAGGGTGGTCGTTCACTTATCCACACTATAATAACTATAATATAACTATAATCACACTAATATTATAAATGCAAAAGTAACTCTGTCTATCTGTCTGTCTGTCTGTCTCGCTTTCCTGCTAAAACTACTAAACCGATTTAAATGAAATTTGGTACACAGATAGTTTAGAGCCTGAGAAAGGACATAGGCTACTTTTTATTGCGGAAAAGGGGTTTTAAGGGGTTGAAAGGGAGGATGAAAGGTTGTAGGGAAGTATTATCATTTTTAAAGCTAGAATGATGAAACTTTTTTTATTTGGCTTTTATTACATTATATTTATGAATTATATTTAAAATTTGTTAAATTTTTACCCTTAAGGGGGTAAAATAACAATACGGAATAGGGGATGAAAGTTGGTACGAAAGTTCGTTATTACATATCTATATATATATAAAATTCAAAGTCCTGAGTGACTGACTGATAAATCAACGCACAGCCTAAACCGCTGGTCATAGAGACGTGAAATTTGGAGGTTGTATTCTTTGTGAAAGTAGGTATCCACTAAGAAAGGGTTTTTTGAAATTCCACCCCTAAGAGGGTGAAATGGGGTTTGAATTTTCTGTGAAACTTTTAAATCTCTGGGTCGATTGACACAAAAATTGGTACACATACTCTTCAATTATAGTTATGAGACACATGTATTTCAGTTTTTGCAAAATCACCCCCTTACAGTGTCAAATAGGGCTTCGAAGAAGTGGATAATAAACTTATTCTTCCTACAGAGTTAGGCACAATTCTGACCATTATAGAAGAGCTAATAGTTAAATCTACCCAGATATTAGTAATATTCACGACTAGCTTCTGCCCGCGACTTTGTCCGCATTAAATTTCTTGCTCCCCGACACTCCCCGTTGCATCGAATTCGTATTCGTGACTTTTTTCTTTTTGCTCGGCTCCATATGGTCCTATCGTGATGTTATATAGACAAACTCTTCAGCGTTATAGTATTCAGATTTTATTACAATTAAATAAAAACGTTATAGTGAGCCGACCGTAAAAGATAGACATATACCTACTATCACGAATTTTTTTAGAACTTTTAAGAGAAACAGTTTTGTCATACATGATTGCTGTGTTACTTTAACCGTTTACGCAGCGCATGCAACTGTAGCTTTCAAAAGTATTCCCCATTTTTTAACCGACGAAAAAAAACGGAGGAGGTTATGAATTCGACGTGTATATATTTTTTTTGTTTTTTTTTTATTTTTATGTATGACCACGCATAACTTTTTACATAGTAGTCTGATTGTGATAATTTTTTTTTTGGAAAGGGTATATTCCGAGGGTGGTCCCATATTAATTTGGAAAACAAAATCGAACCCTAAGGGTTGGAAAACAGGGGATGATTGATTGTTCACTCATTAATTGTAATGTATAACCACGCATACCTTTGTACAGAGTAGTCCGATTTTGATAATTCTTTTTTCATTGGATAGGGTATACCTTGCTAAATATTATTAGTACATTAAAGCCACGAAAAATTACAAAATAAAAACTTTTTAACAAAAAATTAAACCGTCGAAAAAAACAGAAAAGCAAAAAATAATAAACCTTAAAATTTTGAGTCGGTGCTGCAAAATCAATGAACAAAGATCACTCAAAGCGCCGACTCAAAATTTTAAGGTTTATTATTTTTTTCTTTTCTGTTTTTTCAACATTTTCATTGATGCTCCGCTCCTAGTAGTCGTAGCATGATGTTATATAGCTTATAGCCTTCCTCGATAAATAGGCTACCAAACAACTCAATAAATTTTCAATTCAAGTAGTTTTAGATATTAGCGCGTTCAACCAAACAAACTCTTCAGCTTTATAATATTAGTATAGATAAACCTGCAGACCTGAGGGGTAATTGCGTAACTTTTTATCTGAAGGAATTGGTTTAATATTCATAGTTAAACAACATTCATTGCGTTATTTACGTTGCTGAGCCGACAATTTATTCGAACAAATGACGCAATGGTTTAGAAATAATCTTCAATCCCATTCAGATTCTGATAAATTGTGCGTTTCGCAATTAGGGTGCTGGTCGTGGGAGCGTGCCATCATAACGCTATAAAACGACTAGGCCACAATCATCAATTAAATTATTTTGAGATTGTTCAAAAGAGTTGAAAATCATTATAAATCAGTGGACTCAGTGATAAACAACGATGACGCCATACTTTCATAATCAGCCGATAATGATTCCATTGCTGGGACACAGGAGTGCCATACTTTATCCGGTCGAATTTCTTAACAAGTTGAAGCCTCCTGGTCACCCAACTCACATATTAAAATTGAGAATTGGCGCCCAGTTATGTTGCTGCGTAATTTAAAACCGCCAAAATTAGGCAATGACACCAGGTTGTGAGTAAAAACATTGCAACGTTATCGAGGCAACTATAATGACAGGTTGTTCCCGAGGGGAGTCTGTATTTATTCCGAGGATTCCTCTAACACCATCGAACTACCCTTTCAAGTTCAGAAGCGTGCAGTTTCCTTTCAAAGTGTATAAGTCCTATGGTCATGCCATGACCATAGAACTATACACTTAAGGGCGAACTGTTTTTCACATGGTAAGTTATAGGTACGTGGTCTGCTCCAGAGTAAGCTCACGGAGCAGCCTGGTGATTCTAGCACCTGAAGGAAAAACAAAGAAAACAAAAAAAAACATATAGACAAAATAAATAATGCTTACAAAGAAAACTACGGTAGGTATATTATTTCGTTGTAAACAAAATTAATTGTTTTTATTACATGCATACATTCCGGCCAAGTGCTGCAATGGGACCAGAGGGGTAATTGCGGAACTTTTTATCAGTAGGAATTGGTTTAATATTCATAGTTAAACAACATTCATTGCGTTATTTACATTGCTGAGCCGACAATTTATTCGAGCAAATGACGCAATGGTTTAGAAATAATTTTCAATCCCATTTAGATTCTGATAAACTGTGCGTTTCGCAATTAGGGTGCAGTTTGCGTGAAAACAGTGGGATATATGATCTTAGAGGGGACTACTACTCGCACGGCCAGTTTTCCATGGCATGCTCGAGAGTGAGCTCATCTAGCAGCCTGGTTGTATCAACACCTGAGGGCAGAACTTCTTGAGTAGTATCTAAAGAGGTACTTTATGAATAAACTCAAAAATATATAGTAACCTATACTCTGCCTGTGAACAACAATGTAGGGAATAAAGAGGATTTATATTTTCGCTTTAAAGTTGCCTTCAAATTTGGCATGCAAGTAGGTAATTTGCCATTCCGTTATATATTCCGTTACCTATTGTTAGGTTTTAGGATTTATTTATCCTTCAGCAATCATTTATCAATCCGAGCGCCGCTCCTCGGATAACACAAAGCAAGTAGTGCGATAAGACATTGTTTACTTGGATTAACACATAGGGTATTTTTAGTCCCGGTAGTACGATCCTGTGGGATATTTTTCGACATTCACGCGGGCGAAGCCGCGGGCAGAAGCTAGTGTTTAAATAAAAGCCAGATCCATCAATACACAGAAAATCAGCATTTTTGACATACTGTAGCACACTTTATGCTTTAACAATATACGTAGTCAGTAGACTACGCAATTGTTATCCAACTATTGGCAATGTATTGTAAACTAGCTTTTGCCAGCGGTTTCGCCCACGTGGAGGTCGGAAATTATCCCGTGGTAACGTACTATCGGGATAAAAAGTACCCTATGTGTTAATCCAGGTTATAAACTATCTGTGTGCCAAATTTTATCCAAATCCATTCAGTCTTTTTTGCGTGTAAGAGTACCAAAACCTCCATACATTCTCACTAAGTTTCACTTTATAATACGAGTAATAGTAGGAAGTAATATCATTGGAGCCATACAGTAAAAATTTCTAGTTTCACTCATTAATTGACACATATAATTTCAAAATAGGTATTCTTAAGCACTAGTATTGACAGTTGTATATTTATCTACATATCGAAGTCTATTTCTATTATAATTGTTCCTAGATATTACAGTTGTCTGCGCTAACATTATTGTGAGTTATATTTAGAATGGAACTTGAATAGATAACCCCAGAAGAGGTCCTAAGTGCAAATAAATGGACGCGTGTGGAGTCCAAAGTTATTGTTTACGATTAAGCGTTGTTTATACGGGCTACACATCTATCTTTTACTAGTACCTAACCAATTATATATTTATGCTGACATGTAAAATGGTTTTTGCAGAATATCCCTTTCTCGCTTACTAAAATGTCGAAAAGTCACGCTTTATGTATTCCTATCACCACTTCTTACCACGCATAATTATCTCTGTGAGTGAGCATGAGTTCGAACCCAGGCAGGCACATTTATTTACATCTCTACTGCTCCCAAAACAAGAGCCAAAAACTACCCTCAAACCTAGAACCAAAAATCAAAGACATGTGACATCCACTATACCAAACCGCACTGGGCCCGCGTGTTCGATTATGGCCCTCTTCCCCTCACCGAGAGGGGGCCTATGTCCCAGCATTATGGGCTGATTACTTAATTACCTCGCTTTTGTCAATCTAAGACTCTAAGCGTTAACTTACAAAATTACAACAGAATGCTTTCCCACTATAATGCCTTTATTACTTAAACTATGGTAAGTGAATAACTTCCTACATAATAAACGCCATTATTTTATCTTAAAGAAACGTTAGCGCTTGATAAATTAGGTTCTTATACCAACAGAGAACTAAAGCGTAGACAACTAAAATACCAAGTGAGCGTGCCAAAATCTCAGACATTCAGCCCCAAACTTAGTAACTTATTACAATCAAAATTGAACTTTAAAACATCTACGGATAGTTTAATTTTAATTTAGCAGGCAAACATCTAAAAGTTATACAAAATTGCACTATAAAGTTGAAGAGGTAGAGTCGAATTTTAAATGAGGTTGTTGATGTTAAAAGCTGCTCGAATAGTTTTAGTTGTTCTGTCTTAAATTCGAAGTGAATCGCTGGCATGCTTTGCGATAGCTACTTGAATAGAATGCTCCAACAATGTCGACCCAAACATTTTATCCTCGTGGCAGCTCTTGGTGATCAGAATAACGGGTAGTTAGGTATTACCTTATCACGTTCCAAGAAAACAATACGAATCGTTATAGACCGCAGAATCAAAGCAAAAGTATTTATTCCAATGAAACGATTTACTGACGCTTTTGTGTTATCCAAGAAGTCGGTAATTCAGAAAAAACCGGCCAAGTGCGAGTCGGACTCGCGCACCGAGGGTTCCGTACAAACCTGCAGGTCATCATCATCATCATTCGTCATCATCGTTTATGAAATGAAATGTTTTTTTTTTTAATTTTTATTTTTGTGTTGACTGAATGAAAGGTAAATTGTGGTTTACGATTTATGACGTATTAAAAAAAAACTACTAACTAGATCTCGTTCAAACCAATTTTCGTTGGTAGTTTTCATGGTAATGTACATCATATATTTTTTTTAGTTTTATCATTCCCTTATTTTAGAAGTTACGGGGGGGGGGACACACATTTTACCACTTTGGAAGTGTCTCTCGCGCAAACTATTCAGTTTAGAAAAAAATGATATTAGAAACCTAAATTTCATTTTTGAAGACTTTTTTTTTTGTGTTTCAGTTCTATGTATGGGTAACCCCAAATATTATTGTTTAAAAAAAAAATGATATTAGAAACCTCAATATCATTTTTGAAGACCTATCCATAGATACCCCACACGTAAGGGTTTGATGAAAAAAAAAATTTTGAGTTTCAGTTCTTATATGGGGAACCCCAAATATTATTGTTTTTTTTCTATTTTTGTGTGAAAATCTTAATGCGGTTCACTGAATACATCTACTTACCAAGTTTCAATAGCACAGCTCTTATAGTTTCGGAGAAAAGTGGCTGCGACATACTCGGACAGACAGACAGACAGACAGACAGACAGACATGGCGAATCTATAAGGGTTCCGTTTTTTGCCATTTGGCAACGGAACCCTAAAAATGAAACGGTGCAATCCCAAGCGTAGTATGTTCCTATGAAGAAAAACAGGCAAGAAACTCTATTGGAAAAATTTTTAGTCACCTATATTTAAAAAAATATATTAATTAGTCTTTAACGGTATAAAAGGCTTTTTGGTTTTTTATATTTAAAAAAATGGTTTCTTTTAACATCATTATTCTATTGAAATACAAATGATATAAGCTGAAGAGTTAGTCTGTTTGTTTGAACGCGCTAATCTCTGGAACAACTAATCGTTTTTTTTTTTTGCATTTGTTCTACTAACTCTTGAGAAAGACTAAATACTATTCAACATTACGCTATGACCTAAGGGACTCACGGAGCCAAGCAATAGGACAAAAAGCAGAAAGAATGCTAAGCGGAAACAAAGTTTGCCAGGGTCGCGAGATTGTTCGAAAGAGATACCGTGGCCCTGGCATATGGGCAACTGAAGGAACATGGGTGGGTTTTAGTCAGTAAAAGTCTTACACGCCCTTCCGCTCCGCCCAGAGCGGGAGAGTCATTTGATGATTTCCCATCCAAAAAAAAAAAAAAAAAAAATGCGGAAACAAAGTAATAGCGCGGATAGGCGATGCGATGCGACTTAGTGGGTCGGGTTAAAAAGTAACACGCAGACGAAGTGGCGGGCAGAAGATAGTGTTGAACAAAGGCTTCCGTAATCCTGAATTTAAACTCTGTGTGCGACATAACTTCGACTTTTGATTACTGGCTTTGAAAACTTCGCTACTGTCGCGTACCAAAACAACGAATGTGTGAAACGTTTAGATAGTAGAGTACGTATTTAGTAGGCCCATTAAATTGACATGTTAATTGGCCTGTCAAACACATAACTACACATAAGCACTGCACTACTCGTAGTTTCATCTTCCAAGTGTAATGTCTTGGGGATTAGCCTCTCTATCACTTTTCCTGAGTAGATCTCTCATATAGTATCTTTAGAGGAGTATACTACGTGAGCTCGACAAATGGATGTGCGACTAACACTTGTGCGACATAACTGTACTGCGACTTACCACTATGCGCGCTTGTGCGACACACTGAATCTAGTCGTTTCTAGTATAATAGAGGTCACAGTTTTAACCTAACCTAGTGTACTTTTTGAGCTCGAGTGTATCGCACAAGCGTGCATTCGAACTATTGTGAGTTGCAGTACAGTTTTGTCGCACAAGTGTTATTCGCACATCCATTTGTCGAGCTCACGTAGTATACCGTCTTTAGAGTGTGAGAGGCTACTAAGATTAAATTAGGGCCGTGGGAACTGGTATCCATACAGTGTCTAATAACGTTATGAGGCGATGACGACTATCGAATTTGGTTCTAGACGCTTCAAGTTTAATAGGGATTCAGATTTTGGAACTAATACATCTACCTACGAACAGATTTCGTCAGATTTTGTAAAGGTTCCTTATGTTGTCGGACGAAAATAATAAATAATAATATCTTAGGACAACCAACTCACCGTTATCTGATCCCGCAGAGCCTGTACTATGGCAACCAGACAACTGATGAATATACTTATATATTTCTAAATACATACATATTATAGATGAATTACACCCTGACACAAAACAAATAATTGTGTTCATCACACAAACATTTGTGCTGGGTGGGAATCGAACCCACGACCTCAGTCTTGGCAGTCAGGGTCACTAACCACTAGAGTAACAGGCCAGTCAAATAGCACCATCCCATTTTTTTCTAGGGTCTTGTAAGAGCCGACTAAAGAACTTACTAGAGAATGGGCAGCAGCGTTCTCTAAGCATTTTACCACCATACTGCGATCGCCGACACGATTGCCGGCGGATTATGGCAAACCTCAGCATATAGGGGGAGGTCTACGTCCAACAGTGGACGTCTTTAGGCTGAAATTACGATGATGATGATGAACAGATTCACCAATAGATTAGTCTTACGTTTGTAGAAACGTAAAAATATCGCGGCGGAATCTTTTCGCGCACGGATCTTCAACCCACGGCTTAGCGACGAGAGCTAAGAATCTATAAAAGTCTATCGTGTTTTCTCGACGTTCTGGAATGCACTTTGTTGAATTCTCAATGCTCGGATCAACACAGACAGTTGAAAATCGAGTGTGTGATAAAATCTAGCCGCTATATTCCGTTGGTCTTAGTTTACGGTTTGTCATTTGAATGGTTCTGGGGTGAGTTCTTAATTCATATAGCTGTCTGTACCAAAGAGGTCCTACCTATTATCAGTTTAGATACCAAATAGTTTTTTTCACGTAATTCTGGAAATGTTCACATTGGAACCATATTGTAATTTGGTAATGGAACCAAAATAACGCAAATAAAAAAAACAATTAAACGTGAAAATGCAGTTCCAGCATTTTCTTTTCCTTTTTAAGTGCTTTGTCGAAGATCAGAAAGCACCTCTTTGTGTCCGTGCTGCCATTCTGTGGTTTTCTTTCTCCAGACTGAGAGAATCGACTTTTTTTATTTCATTTTCTAATTTCATTAAATTATCATTACAGAAAACCAGTTATGTAATGAAATAGGTACTTTGGCCTCCAGACTAGTGGTGTCCTAGTTGTAACGATCCCGACCGATACCACTGGGCCACCACTGTTCTCGTAATTATTTATCTTGTGCGAGCTTTCTACATAAAAAATGCACCTTGCTGCTATCAGCAGCATTATTTTAACAGGTAGTAAAATCAATTACCCGGCAGGCGCTTTACTTTTAGTAATTTATTTCATCACCACTGCTCTCAAAACGGTGAAGAAAGGATAACATCGTGACGAAACCGGCATGTCCTAGAATCAAAAATCTGAAGACATGTGACATCATCCGCAATGTATTCACGTATTGGATTACAGTCCCTCTCACAAAGACCTTTTTCTCAGAAATGGGGACATTACAGGCTGACTATGCTAGGCCCCCCATAGGTAGAATATCAATTTATTACTATTTTGTAGAACGTCTAATATCACTCCCACTACACATGACTGATTATATTTTACTAAAGACCATTTCCTTATTTGTACAAATACTTACAAACAACATTATCTGAATCATTTATATTTGAGTTATGGCTAATTAATATCATCATTTGATATTTAATTAGAAATAAATCGTTTTAAGTAAATAGATTTTACTATGATCTGAGATTAATTACTCAAATACGCGTACTTAAGATCGTACGGATGTAAAAATATCGTTTTAATATTATATTCTCAATGCTCGGTTCATTAATTAAATTAAATTAATTAAATTAAATTAAAATTTATTGTAACAAAAACTCAATTTACAAAAACACTGTGTTCGATAACAACTGCATTAGTATAAACCAGACTTTTTCAACCTTTTGTTGTCAACGGCACACTTTTAGTTTCAGTAAACTTTCACGGCACACCAGTAAAAAATGCGGTAGGCGAAGGTATATTAGAGGCCTTGATTTATGTGTAACGGACGTAGGGGTCCTATTGATAATATCCTTTAGGTAGGAAAGGATTTTGTGTTTTTGGAGAAAATAAACTGTATTATTATTAATTATTATATTTAATATTAATAAGTTTTAAAATAACATGATATAATCAATTAATGCGATATTTGAGCCTGGCGTGTGGAGCAAAGGCTTTTTATTCTTGGGCGAATTGTCGACAAACATACTCGAAGCTCTTCTTCAACAGATAGCAGACGTTCGCGATTTTTACTTTTTATATTTGTCAATGCTGAAAATCCTTGTTCGCATAGGTAAGATGTCGAAAACGGCAAAAGGGCAATGAGAGCTTTTTTACTTAATTCTGGATATTCTGCTGAAACATGTAACCAGAACTTATTTACATTCAATTCCTGTAATTTTAATAGCAAAGTGCGGTCATTTTTTAACTCACAAAACTGTTCTTTCTCTTCTAATTCAAAACCAACCAAGCTACTGGGTGAAATATGGAACGGGTCTCTCACCCAATCAAAATTCTCAACCTCGATATTGGGAAAGTATTTGTTTATATTTTTTTCTAACAATTCTAATGAATCCCTAATCAAAGATCTCATTCTAGAATCCACATTTCTTGACGCTGTATGCGGGAACATGGACAGAGTGCCCTGGCAAATATGATTTTTCCATAGCGTTAATTTTTCTGCGAAACTTTTTATTTTATCTGATGACGTCAGAATATTCTCATTTCGTCCCTGCATACCTGCATTTAATTTGTTAAGATGTTCGAATAAATCTGCCAAGTACGCCAATTTAGTGCACCATGTATCGTCACTGAATAAATTAACAAACTCTGATGACTCCAATGTGAGGAATATTAATAACTCTTCCTTAAGTTCATACACGCGGGACAAAATACGTCCTCTTGAGAGCCATCTCACCTCGGTGTGAAGAAGCAACGTGTAGTGGGCTGCATCCATGTCTTGGCAAATTTGTTTAAATAATCTAGATTTCAATGGACGACTCTTAATGAAATTTATAACCCTTACTACATCTTCCAACACAGTTTTAAAATCATTCGGTAGAGTTTTTGATACCAATGCTTCCCTATGAATAAAACAGTGGGTCAGCACAATATTTGGATTTCTTTCTTGCACCAAAGTAACAAACCCTTTAACAGAACCAGTCATTGAAGGTGCTCCGTCGGTACATATTCCAATACAATCGGTCCATGATAAATCAGAGGATTTCAAATATGCATCCAAAACATTAAATATGTCTTCGCCTCTTGTTGTTTCGGGCAGTTCTTTGCAACAAAAAAAGTTTTCAATAAAGTCATCTTCAACGACCGTACGTATAAATGCCAGAAGCTGGGCCTTCCCACTTATGTCAGTTGATTCATCAACTTGTAAGGCGAATGTACGAACAATTCGTAGTTTTTCTATTACTTGTGCTTCAATATCTTCTGACATGTGTTCTATGCGCCTGCTGATGGTGTTATCTGACAGAGGAATTTTTAACACCTCCTTTTCAGCTTCAACCCCAAATAAGGTCTTCACAATCTGACGACATGCTGGCAAAACTAAATTTTCTGCAATAGTATGTGGTTTCATTTTTTTTGCTATAAGCTCCGCCACGTGATAGCTTGCCTCTTGACACTTGTCAGATATAGTCATTGTCTTGGTAAGACTTGTAGATTGCTGGGCTTGAGATTTCAGCAAACGTTGAAAGTACTGTAGGTCCTTGTCCAAGAGATGAGAATGTTTTGTGGAGAGGTGTCTCTTTAATTTGCTAGGGACCATTGCTTCATTGGATAATTTTTGGCCGCAAACAAGACAAGAAGGGTTTGGTTCGTCTTTGTCTCCCGTCCAAGTAAACCCCAACTTTAAATAGTCTTCATGGTATTGTCGTTTAGTATTCATAACTTTTTGTTTTTTAACGACGGGTTGACTCGATGACGGTTGATCATCAGTTGACGTACGGGTTACAAATTTATCCATGTTGAAGGTGTCGTTAGAACCCAAATATTCTCACACTATACACAGCGAGTTTGATATAATGCAGCGAGACCGACACAGAACAAGTGACACGAGTACAAGACTGCGCGAACGCACGACAAGTGGACGAATGAATGAAACAAAACAAGGACAAGCAGTGGCCGGCCGGCGGACGCCGCTTCACCCGCCCACGCCCCCCCGTATCCTTCGCTCCGTTACTATGACGACGGAAACCGCAAGCTCTACGCGTCTCGTTTCCACGGAATTGACTAATTGTTTCCGTACTTTATTGTTTTTCGAAATATTTTTTTATGATTGCAATTAAGCATCGCGGCACACTTGAAAATGTACGCGGCACACTGGTGTGCCGCGGCACACCGGTTGAAAAAGCCTGGTATAAACTGTGTCGCACTCATTAACGCCCGCCTCCACATAGTAGGGGCAAAACCAAAATAGAAAAGCAAAAAATTAATGAAACTAGACAATGCAGTGAGCGATAAAGTTAGGGTAGGTGAAAGTGCTGGTACTGAGGTGTGCCGCTCTCCCTACTTTCCGCGGCTTGAACGGGGTCACCGGTGGGGCCGTAGGGGAAGAGGAGCCTTTGTATAGCGTTGGCGGCTCTCCCAATCCCCTGCGGCCGTAAAGCGGTAGGCGGCGGGGCTACTGTCCTGACCCGTCGCAGGAGGACTAAAGATGCCATACACAGGGTCGTCTGGCGCCCATGTGCGCATGCGCGCCTTGAATGGAGGTCCCCCAGAGGTGGATCCGGCGACGGACAGCCGTGGCGGGTTCGCGGAAGAGTGCTTACGCGTGCACGTGTTTCCGCCATAAGCTGTGTAGGAGGACACCATGGAGTTTTAGTGAGTTTGAGTCCCACATAACTGCGTTACCTCCCCGTGCAGTATGCATGAGCATTCCTCCACGTTAAAAAAAAAGGTGACAAGTGGGAGCGTTGAGCTTAATAGTATACCGACTATATAACTCTTAAATAATATACCGTTTATCTTTTCATATTATTGGGCAATTTATAGAAAACATTTGGTAGAGTTCTAAGAAGCGGAATCGTAAGTCGCCAGACGTCGTATTTTTACTTTACTGGATTCAGCTAAAGACACCACAATGCTCAATTCAAACTCCCGTGGGTATCGTAAGCGACTAAGGGACTTACTAGAGAATGGGCAGCAGCATTCTCTATGCATTTTATCACCATATTGCGATCGCCAACCTGCCTGTCAAGCGTGGCGATTATGGCAAATCCCCCCTAAATTGGGGGAGGCCTATGTCCAGCAGTGGACGTCTTTCGGCTGAAATGATGATGTTGATGTAACCACAACGCTATTAAGTGTTTTTGGCTAGATAGCTAATTTAAGGTTTACGAGTTTTCTCTGTGCTCCACCAAAGGTCACTCAAGGTCATTCAAAAGAAAATGTGTTCTTATGATTACAGTAAGTGGAGATTCGAACCATCCGTCACTCACATCATCCTATCTTCTAATATTCTAAGTAAAAATACACACAGAAATAAACTGCCCGTCAGACAACAGATTTCTTTAAAGCTTATAGATGTGAAAGGTATTGGACCGTTTAGAGTTATTACTTCTTAATACGAAAAGTAATAACAGCCGCACGGTTCGATCGATCAGGTTAAGCTACGTTTGCCGATGTTAGTCCATGAATGGGTGTCCATCTTTACATACCAACCTCTCCGTGCCTCGGAAAGCACGATAAGCGTCTGTCATTTATTAGGGTCTTTGACTTTATGGATCGCCAGCAGCCCGAAAGTCAATCAGTATTACGAAGGGGTATTGTTTTCAACTGATGTGTGTGTGGAGGTCAGATAGGCAGTCACTCCATGTAAAAAAAAAAACTTTTGTTAAGCTGCATCCGGTTAGACTGGAAGCCGACACAGATAGAGTTAGGAAAAGCTAGTCTGGTGATGAAACACTCATTAAGTTTACCGACAGCATATTGTCTTGTTGAACGTACAGTTAGTGCCCTGAATTACCTGACCTCTCTTGTTCATTTCTTCTGAGTTTAAATTAACTAGCTTCTGCCCGCGCGTCTTCGTCCGCGTTAAATTTTTGCTCCCCTCACCCTTCCCGTCACATCGAATTGCCTGCCAGTTTTCGTCCATTTTTCGTTGCCGCTCCGCTCCTCTTGATCGTAGCGTGATGTTATATAGCCTTCCTCAATAAATAGGCTACCCAACACAAAAAGATTTTTTCAATTCGAACCAGTAGTTCCTGAGATTAACGCGTTCAACCAAACAAACAAACTCTTCAGTTTTATAATATTATAAGTAACTAGCTTCTGCCCGCGACTTCGCCCGCGTTAAATTTCTTGTCCCCCGACCCTTCCCGTCGTGTCGAATCGCCTACCCATGCGATTTTCCCCGTTTGTGCAACATTTTTCATTACTGCTCCGCTCCTCTTAGTTGTAGCGTGATGTTATATAGCCTATAGCCTTTTTCAATAAATAGGCTACCCAACACAAAAAGATTTTTTCAATTCGAATCAGTAGTTCCTGAGATTAGCGCGTTCAATCAAACAAACAAACTCTTCAGCTTTCTGATATTAGTATAGATAACGATAGATTACACAACCCTTGAAATTGTGATGTCCGAAGAAATTGTTACTGGTCAGTTTTGTCCGAAGGTAACTTAGGTATTTTAAGTCAAACACTTCAGTAATAAGTATTGGCTTGGCAGTCAACGTAAAAAAAATACAAGAAAGTGTTATAGCTTTAACATCAAAACATAAATAAATTTTCAATATCTAGAGAGAAAAACTTGAATCACATTGTGAAAGTTTCGCGAAAATTCATCAAAAAATCCAATTTCCTCTTTACTCGACGATGAAATAATTTGAATCATGCATGAGAGACTTTATATCTGTTGCTCGTGTAGCTATAATAATCCTTTGCTAAAGTTCTTTTGACTTCTCAAGTCATGTTCGCTTGATTACAAGTTGCAGACATGTTTGATTGTCAGTGTTATTTATACTTGCGAAGTTACGAGTTTTTTGATCTTTATTAAAATTATCTGCTATAGGTATAGTCTTGTCTCATGCTATCTAAGCGTAATGTTACTTTAACTTAGGTGTCGTCTTCTTGATTAAAACAGTTTGCCAACAAGATAGTAACATCAATTTTTAATACTGATGTTTTGAGTATACTGACCCCTGTTATAGGCACAATGGGGTTAACTAATTCGTCAATATGAAACAGATGAACTGAATTATTCTAGCTAGCTGTTATGTTGTCCAATATGTTTTTTAGTCAAAATAGGTTATACTTCGTTCTGTACTGTTTTTCAAATTCAGACAAAAGTATCATCAATATTTAAAACAGAAATTATTAATATACATGCCCCTGTTATACGAGTAGGCTTGTGCCTATAACAGGATGAGTATATTCATATCGTGTATAAGGGTTATTTCGTCAATATAAAAAAGATTGGGAGCTGAAACCTGGTAGCCAATGTCCCTCTTATGTGATCCAATTTGTTCAGAAAGAATGACGATTAGGGTCTTTTGATGAATCAGTCGATGCTGGCACTCGATAATTATGGTCACCACAGCCTTTTGCAGTTCTGGAAATAAAGCCCTCTTAAGCTCTGCCATATAATCCGCTCCACAATTCCCCAACCAGGCTGCCCCAGCTCCTGCCAGAGTCGCGAGATTTGTTCGAAAGACTTACCGTGGCCCTGGCATTTAAGCAACTGAAGGAACACGGGTGGATTTTACACAATAAAAGTCTGACAAGCCTTCCCGCTCCGCCCAGAGCGGGAGACGACATTTGATGATTTCGCACGCACAATAAAAAAAACCGGCCAAGTGCGAGTCGGACTCGCGCACCGAGGGTTCCGTACAAACCTGTAGGTATATAAGTAAAAATTCACCCATCACGACAATCGAGTCGTAGTTCTGTTCTGTTTCTTGGCTTGGTTTTATTTCTGTCTGTGTTTTGTTCTGTTTATTATATGATGTAAATAAAAATTTACGGTTTTCGCAATTTTTCCTTTATCTATGCTATAAGACGTTGCTTCGTACCAAATTTCAAAATTGTAGATCGACTGGAAGTACTCTTTAGGTTTTGATTCCCTTGCGAGTTTCGAAAATTTGAGAAAATTTGCGGTATAAACGGTTATATCTTTTGATGGCGTTAGTTTAGAAGTTTGATTTTTTCACAGCTCCAAGGGAGAGTAGACTTGAGTATTTGTTATAAATTTCAGCTTGATACCTCCAGCGTTCCTGAGAAAAAGGGTCTTGACAGACGGACGGACGGACAACAAAGTGATCCTATAAGGGTTCCGCTTTTTCCTTTTGAGGTGCGGAAGCCTAACAAAGTGATCCTATAAGGGTTTCGCTTTTTCCTTTTGAGGTGCGGAACCCTAAAAAAGCCTGCCACAAACAATTTTTCAGGTCATTTGTCCATCTAGCGGTCCTACTACACTTTCAGAGAAGCTGCTACCAGGTTTTAGCTAATTAATAATAGGTTATTATTTAAATTACATAACCAACATTTATTCCATCCACAGGCCAAGAATACAACTTCAACAAACTAACAGAGGAGGAAGTGAACTCCCTAGGCCAAACCTATGACTACGACTCCATCATGCACTATGCGAGGAACACCTTCAGCAAAGGCACCTACCTGGACACCATCCTGCCGTTGGAGGTCCACGGCAAGAAGAGGCCGGAGATCGGCCAGCGAGTGAGGCTGAGTGCCAGTGATATCGCACAGACTAATCTGCTGTATAAGTGTGCAAGTAAGACTATAATTTTAATATTTTATAAACCCACTAGCTGACCCGACAGACGTTGTCCTGTCTCTTTGATGATATTTGAGCATGCATTCTGTCAATTCTATGTCAAATGTTACATTAAAAAAGTTTACATTGTCCTATTATATGGTTGTTAAGTATTCTTAAATAAGTGTTCTTAAATTTTCAAATTTTCCGCGCAATTTTTTCTTTTTTTTTCTTTCTTAAGAACCTTCTCCTGACAATTACAAACACAAAAACAACAAAAAAAGGGAAATCGGTCCAGTCGTTCACGCGTGATGGCGTGACCAAGGGAAATAGGGATTCATTTTTATATACAGGGTGTTTGGCAGAACGTTGAACATACGAATATGGTGGATAGGTGGGGTCATCTGCTACTTACTCAGCCCTAATTTATATGGCCCTCGCCCACTGGATTAAAAAAAAAAATTTTTTTCTTTCTTCTTGTTTCACCACTTTCTTAACTTTAATCCAGTGGGCGAGGCCCATATAAATTAGGGCTGAGTAAGTAGCAGATGACCCCACCTATCCACCATTTTCGTATGTTCAACGTTCTGCCAAACACCCTGTATATAGATTCCCAATTCTGATCATTTGCAAAGGCTTTTTCCAATTATCTTCGCGCCGGATTTTAAGTTACTGCTGTATTCAGATTGGTAAGGCTATCAATGTGCAAACTGTAACTAGCGCAAAAAAAATATTGTCGGTTATCAATAACAGAATCTGCACCCCTAGCCAAATTGATAATCTGCAATCGTTAACGCTAGTCGCTCAACATTAAGTCACGTGGTTAGAACAAACGAATAGAAAATTCGTAGTCAAATTCACATCATTCAAAATGTTAGAATGATTTTTTATCGTTTCTACAATGTTCAACGCTAAATACTTTGTTATGATGTGTCGTTTTTCTAAAGACATTGTAGAACGACCGGCCGACTGAGGCGCGTCAACATGGCTACCAACTTATCGTTTTCTACAATTGCTGACACCGAGGCGTTATCGATTGGAGAACGGAATTCGACACGAAATGGTTGTAACTTGGCTAGGGGGGCTGTTATTTCGTAGAAAAGTGCAATATATACGCGGTCGAAATGTTCTGAACAACAATTTTGTTTTAAACAACCAACGAAAGGTTTCGACGTTCAGATTAATACACTCAATTAACCTCGATCTTTCCGCCTCCCTATATAAAAATAATAGTCCGTACTTATCACACTTTTATGCAAACAATTCTCAATCGTCAAAAATCTATCTAGTATTTCATTTACAATTAACTTAAGAGTCTACATTATATCTAAACTGTGAGTAATTGAATTGTGCCTCGAGAAAATCTAATATCGAAAGTCAATAAGAATAAAACCGACTGATATTTCGATAATCAAATTACAGAACTGCTGTTCCAATAACCAATATTCATGCGATGAGAAATGCCTTGCCATCCGTTAAACTAACAGATGGTTTGATCACGAAAATTAATTCCCCATTTAAAGACACAGTGACCGTACTAAATCAGCTTATATCGGTGTTTATATGTTATTTAATATTGCAAACAGAATGCGGAAGGACTCTGCTGGGCAACTCTGGGTGGTTCAACTCACCTGGGTGGGGTAGTGAGACTCCCCCCACGACCCCGGAACGGTGTGAGTGGAGGATTGTGGCTACTCACGGTGAAAGAGTCGTCCTGAATATTACAGGTGAGTTGTATTTATTTATTTAACCATTTATTTACATGCCTAAAAACAGATTAGAAGAAAGGAACAGAAAAATACGTTACGTACATAGGTGAAGCTTATTTCTAAAGAAATCTCTTCCAGCATACCTGCCTTAAGCGAATTAATAGACAACGTTTGTAATAGTAGAAAGGAACACATAAAATCAAAAACCATTATGTCGACTTGCCTCTTTGAACGGCAATGCTAATTCTTTGGCCAAAGAATGACCCAGCCCTCTGGTCACGTGAAGTGTCGACCGCAGTGTCATGACCGGAGCGTTTCAAACGGCTCAAAACTCTTTTTGAATTAATACCAATTCGTTTCCAACACGTATGAAAAATCTTCTGAAGTGTTGTCTAGAACAAAAAACGAATTTATTAATCGGTTTGATTGATATACCTATAATTGTTTAATAAATTGACACACTAAATCACTTTTCCATGAGACAGACATTTCAATTTTCATACAAATGTCAAAGATTTACAGTTGGGATTCGATTATATGGAAAAAATTTCATTGGCAATCAATTTCACTGACTTTACGTAGGTATTAAGTATCATCGAGATATTTAAATCTAATATATTATGTAATACATTCAGTCCCCACAGCTTTAAATGTCAAGGGCTCATCAACTTACGCCAATCGTTTTCCATCTCATCGTACTTCGCTAAATTCTAATTGATTGAATTCATTTCCACGAGGAAATTGCATATTCTCAAGGTGAGACTATGCAATTACCGTTTTATTCGTCTGCACTGCTTAATACATTTTACTTTTGACTATTAATACTCTAATTCAGGTTGGTTTAAACATTAGACCGTCAATTCGAAATTACTCAATACTCAATTCTTTATTGCATTCCATATGTTACAAAGATGGTAAAACACACACATGCTGCACATGCTGTTACATGCTGTGGAAGTAATCTATAGTAGTTGTATTATTTTGCACAGCTCTATAATAAGCATTTCGTGTGTCGTGCAAAACATCACAATGAAAACAATTAAGAAATCAAAGATTAAAAGTATTTTTAGAAAGAATTATTTGACCAAAACCAAAGTAGCAATTAATTCACCCGAGAAGTAGACACAGCTCTACAGAATACTAATGCAGACTCACAGTCTGGCAAAGACAGTATTTATATCGACTTAGTACTATTACACTGTCCGACACAATTTTCCGCACTCCGACCATAATTTCATTTTCAAAGACAAAGTCAAAGCATTTATTTCAATTAGACAATTTACTGGCACTCTTACATTGTCAAGACCGGCTACGTTCCAGATTTATAGGGTAGAAGATTCTATAAAAGTCCCTCTAGACTCAAACCTCGGATTGGGAAGCGACTTTTGCGACATTGCTTCTACAGCCTTCTGTTGTTTAGAATTTCATTCCATGGCATTTGAATTTGAAGAAGGACTTGTTGCTAAGTATTAACAGTCGCACGGGTAAATTGATCGGATAAAGCTAAACTTGCCACGGTTGGTCCGTGGATGGGTGACCCGTTTTTTCGTACCATGATCCCTCCGTGCTTCGGAATGTACGTAATGCCATTGGTCCTGGCTGATCATCGTGGATCTTCAGTCGTTACTAATCTTCAGAAGCTTCAAATACTTACAAACAATCTTACCAAAGCGTATCGTATTACCCAGTTACTGTGTAGTGGAGGGCAGATAGGCAGTCGCTCCGTGTAAAATACTGATACGCAGCTGCATCCGGTTAGACTGAAAGCTGACCCCAACATACATAGTTGGGAAAAGGCTGTGTAGATGAAGATGTTATTTGACGTTGAATGATCTATTAAAACTGCAACAGGCGGCAATTTCACTACCTACGGAAGCGTTTCTATAGAGTAGAATGTAGAGTAACGTAAAATTCAGTTGTGTAGCGGCGGTCTCCCTAGAAATGTGGCGGATTTTCCACTGCGGTATGCAGTTGCAGTTGCCTTTGGAATCTTATATTTATGTATCTAGAGGCTAAGTTTGATAAGCATATATGGCACTTCTTCTATATGTAGGAGAAAACTTTTTACCAAAAAAAAACAACCGACTTCCTTAAAAAAACACTACAAAGTCAAAAATAACTTTAATTTCGGAAGTCGGTGGCAAAAACCTTAAATACAGATCCTAACGCTACGTCCTACGTAGGCGGATCAAAGCGAACGCGATTATGAAGCGGTGACACGCGAACTCAACGCGATGCGGTGCGACGCGGCGGCTATGTCCTACGTGCATGCGAATCGTCTCGCACAGCCGCCACTGACGCCGCCGTTCAGTGGGCACTGTGGATTTGTCATGGACGGACGGAAACAAATTTATTGGAAAATTCATATCTTAAATATCAAATACTCAAGAAGTATGAACGGCGAAGAAGTGGGACTAATGTTGTATACTTAGAAAGTCCCAGTTAATTTGGCCCAATCCTCCCATTCGCGGTATAATAATAACGGGTTGTGATATTTTATATTCCTTTTATCCTATAATATAGGACGTTCTTGGATAGCATTAATTAAAATTTCTATAAACCCGAAATTATAACCAAAAAAAAAAATACGACGGCACCGCATCCAGTTCGCGCGAAAATATCAAGCCAACTGATCGCGTTCGCTTCGTTTCGCGCCGCTCCGCACCGCACGCATGTGCGTTTGGGCACGTAGGACACTTCAATAGGTTTCGACTGTTTGTTGTTTTCGCGTCGCGCCGCGCCGCTTCGCGTTCGCGTCTAGATCGCTCACGCAGGACGTCGCGTAAGACACCGAATTCCGAAATTAAAGTTATTTTTGACTTTGTAGTGTTTTTTTTAAGGAAGTCGGTTGTTTTTTTTTTGGTAAAAAGTTTTCTCCTACATATAGAAGAAGTGCCATATATGCTTATCAAAATTAGCCTCTAGATACATAAATATAAGATTCCAAAGGCAACTGCAACTGCAAAAAAAACACTACAAAGTCAAAAATAACTTTAATTTCGGAAGTCGGTGGCAAAAACCTTAAATACAGATCCTAAGACACCGAATTCCGAAATTAAAGTTATTTTTGACTTTGTAGTGTTTTTTTTAAGGAAGTTGGTTGTTTTTTTTTTTTGTAAAAAGTTTTTATTTTTAACTTTTTAGTTATGGTAGATACCCCGAACTAATCTAATCGGGTTATTCCTTCATTTGTCGCGCAAATACTTAATGCAAATTTAAGACTTATATGGTTTTCACATGGACCCCATTGTTCGAATGGAACCAAATTAAATGGGACCAATCGGGAAGCACCAGCTTTCAAATAAATAAAAAATCATTGAAATCGGTTCACACAGTCAAAAGTTATGAGCTAACAAACATAAAAAAAAATGAAAAATTTTTATGCAGTTAAACATAACTGACGAAATGTAGGTGTACTATAGATGCACCTCTGTCCAACCCTCGGGGGAACAAGGCGTGATGTTATGCTATGCTGATGCAGTTATTACCAAAATTCGGATCTTTTGTAGAATACGGTTTATTTACTTTAGCACACAAATGTACATAATACCGTAAGCATTTTCTACCAGTCAACCTTTGCGTGATGCAGACACTTACACTGGTTGGCTGATGTGCAATGAATTTGAGGATATTTGAAATATAAACGCATAACCTATTTAAACTATAAACAAAATATATATATATATATACGTAACTATATAAATAAACACATATAAATAAATGTACATAAATAACCGAATTTACTAAAACAAATAAGATAAATAATGACGAAGCATTACCGTTGTTATGATACTGGTAACTATGGTACGTTTACGGTTAATGTGTAATATTCATATTTCGCCCAAGCAAAGCCATTGAGGGGTCCCTAGTGTTTTACAAAGATGACATATGAGACATCACTCGAACATCCCTATTCTTAGCGCCATCTTCCTTTCTATTGTCTCGGCATTGTATCCAAAAATCCATACAGCACTGCTTACTCCTCAATACGAATAAAGACGCTCCCTCCAGGAAGGCTGTCAAGTGTTTGCAGAGAGCCTTGGCAGCCCAATTTCGTTGGAGAGCTCACTCGAGACGACCCTCGGCTGGAAACGAATCGTTAATTTTTATAAATGTATGCAAATGGGCGTTTTACTTCGTCATGTACTAAGATTTTAATAATAGTATGAACTATACTATATAGCTTTAATACATGTCTACCAAATTGCGGAACCTTTTAACACTAGAAGCGTTGAACATACCGACTGAGGTAAATTTGGATAAAAAAAATATGTATATTGCAATAACGTGGTTAAAGTCTCGTTAAAATAATAAATGAGAATAATCATCATATTTCATGAAAAGTCATAGAAAGTTACGATTATATGCATAATAAAATATTAATTAGAGCAGGAAGAAAATCGAAATGGGTCAAATTTGGGACGCCCGCACTTCTAGTGTTAAGGATGATCTGCCGTTGGTATTCATTAGATATCAGAAATTGTGCGTACGTATATCGAATGTCTTTTTTTATAGACACGTAACCTACCTTATCACGATATTTCTGAAAGAAACCACCCTTCAAGCCCGCACGTAAACAGTTGTCGTATCTTACATTCTCACACACATGCCTACATAAACAAGGAAACCAATTTACCATGAATTTTTAAGACTCTATAAAACCAAACACCTAAATACAACATAAACCTGATTCTGCCCTAAAATATTGAAACCCAGGCATAACATCTTAGCGATTTCCCACCGAATCGATGGACCATTACATTCTGTCCATAATTTCCGTTTGACTTGTTACGTCACCCACTAACTCCAACCACTCACAGGAATTCAGTGCGTCCTTGCGAAAATCTATACAAGCTTCCTTTATTTATACAATACGGAGCGACGATTCGACAATAAATTAAACTTTACGTCCCTTAATACAAGCAAGGTTTTCATTTCGTTCAGTTTTACACGCAGTTTTTGAATTTAGAAGCCACATTCTTTTCACAAAACTGACAACTTAGTAAGGTGCTAAACTGTCATTTACCCATATTAAAATAAAGTTGGAAATGCAAAAACTGGCTCAGCTTTAGGTTACGACTGTGTATATCTAATGACGCTCCCAGTTTGCTCCCAAAAATTCAATTAAATACGCGATGAACTACTAATTTTCTTTTTAAATTAAGTACCGACGAAATAGCAGTAATGGGTGTAGAAGTAATGTACTGAATTCAAGGTAACGTTTCGCGCGTCACCGTCCCTTAAGTCTTATTGATGAAAACCCCCATTAAAATCCGTTGCGTTCTTTAATAGATCTAAGCGTACAGACGCGGGAAGCGACTTTGTTTAATACTATGTACAAATATCTAATAGTTTAGGCTCTTATAGCTAGTCGACCGATCGGCTAAATCCATAGTCGAACCATACCTACCTACTATTTAACAAACAGAGTTACCTCTTTTATTTGCTAGAATAAATTACTAACTATACAAATAAATACTAATACAGTAGTACTCATCCGCATCGCAGTCATCCGGAAATGTGCCTAGAAGACTGGCAGCATTGCCACGTTGAATGGCACCTACTATTTAGTTTGTTTGCTAAATACATTATTTTTCGATGTAGTGATTTATTTTGTAGTTTCAATATAATTTAATGCCACTCTTTTCATAATATTGTCGTATTTTCGTCTCCTTATTATATATCAATAAATTATGTTCACAATAATAATCCTTCATAGTCATACTAGTAGAAATACTTTGACGGCCGTATCTCGTTAAGCCGTATCTAGCAGACAAATGGGTGTTTGGACAAGCGGTTATAATCCAGTTTATATTGTTAGTAAGCTCCTGTCAAAGGAAGTTATATTTTTTGTGGGAAACTGGTAGACTGAATTGTGGGGGGTAAAGATTTGGTTAAGTGCGAGGCGGATAGCGCAATATACCGTCATAGAAGTTAATGCATTTTGGTATGCGTTGCATCTTAACAGTAACAGTTTTCTGCAGAAGTGCATTTCTCAATTATCTATGTAGAATGAGCTGTCGAAGTGTAACCAGTTGTCGCACGGCACGTCTTTATTTTGTGGCGTCTGGATCTTGAACGCACTGCAGAGCGCCCAGAGTTGAAAATCGAACAGTGTGATTTTTAGATGTGCTGGGATGCACTCTGTTGAAGTCTCAACTTTCGGTTTAATACCGAAAGTCTAAAATTTCGTGCGCGTTAAAATTTCACCGCAATATTTTTATGTCCGGGAGTGCGTAGTCCAATAAAAAAAAACAATAGTACCCAGCTGTAATGCTTTAAGCCAATAATTTCACAACCACTGCTCTCAAAACGATGAAGAAAACCATCGTCAAGAAATTGGTATGTTCTGAACCAAAAGTTCATAAGCAATCTACCAACCCGCGCCGGACCCACCCCCAAATTCGAGGAGGCCTATGTCCAGCAGTGGACGTCTTGCGGCTAACACGATGATGATGATGATGATGATGATATACTACTTCCAACAGATTGTCCTTTCCGCTTTTGCTCCCCGCTCTGCTACCCAACACGTGGATTACCTTTACTTTCTTTACGAAGTAATTATTTTACACAATAGGTACTAGATATCCTCAAGATTTTTTTCTAAGAAACCGAATCTACCGTAAGCAATTTTTCAACGTAATGAAGAATGACTGCAAAAGAAAGAATATTTCTTTCAACTTGACACTCATTTCGCTCAGTAATTGGTGTAATTAAAATAAATTAGCTTAAGAAACTTATCTGGACAATTGGGACAACTTAATGACGAATTATGGCGTCGTTCATTTTCTTTTAAAATTCTATGCTGTGGTAAACATTTGTAGATTTTGAGAAATTTTATTTCTGGTAAAAATTACAGTTAGCATAGTAAAAAATCGGAGAAGGTGCGGTAACTTCTAAATTTGTTAGATACATTACGATTTGTGATACCATTTTTTTATCGTGTGAAAATCATCATGGAGGATATCCATTAAGATTTCCTCACGATGTGGGTGGAGGGGTCGGTCAGTCTTTTAATGATTAAAACCACACGGTGTTCTGCTGCTACCTTAAGCCAGGTATTGGCCTGCATGATTTCATGCGGACCCCGTCACCCTCAGCAACCACGTACGGCCGCAATTATGCCGTTAATTATGGCCGGAACACGGCGCGCCACCTTCAAGGGCCTTTCACTTTTCAAGCAACAAACTCCCCAAATCTGTTGCCTGCGGGCCTCACCGTAAGGTAGCCGGAGATTGCTCTGCGCCCTCCTGGGAGATTATATCCTCCCTCTCCTTTTCCTCCGCCTCCTTCGCGACCTTCGTCGTAGAATGAGTGGACTCATCAATGGACTGGACCATGTCTGGAATGGAGAGAGTATCCACAGCATCCACCGCTGCGACGACGTCGCGGCACTTCACTGCCCAAGCAGGGCATTCCTTAAGGGTGTGCTGTGCCGTGTCTTCAAGGCAGTTGCAATGGTGGCAACCGGGTGTCGGTTCCCGGCCTTTCCGACGTAGGTATTTCGATAAGTACCTACGCCACCGTCCGGACACTAGAAATTTGTGATACCTACAACTGGGAGTAACAAGCAGTGGTTTCCAATTAATTCAGGCACACACTTTCATCAATGACTGCTCATCTAACCAAGATGAAAACAATCAAAATAAGTATCAGTTTAATTCATTATACAAGTTGCTATGTATCGAATGCCACCATGACATCGAGCAAAGTATCTTGAAACCTTTTTTCCGCCATATTTATTAAAGGTTTTTTGTAAAATTCCTTCCAAGCAAAAGAAAACGCATTATGTAAGTATAAATAGCAACGACCAAAATATACCTTTTTCGGTGCCCTCGTCCAAAAATTTAAGGGATTTGATACGGGTATTTGATCCTAAATACCAAATTAACGTTCGCGTTATAGAAAAAAATATTCCTTTTAAAGATCTTTTAAGCGTCCTTTATCAAGTACCGTGAAATAGGATCCTTTACACACACTTGGGTACAACGTAGACACACATAATATATATACATATGTGTACTGTGTATATGGAATGTGTGTGTGCGTTCCTGTCTGTGTAGAATAAGGTCCAATACATGCAAATAAATTTACCATTTCGTTTGTCCGTTACGAATATAAATGGATTCTGGTGAATTAATGAATTTATTACCAGCTTTTATTTTAAGTGGCCTACGCCCCGTCACTTGCGACTATAAATCTTTGTGGAGGTACCACTGGCTCACTGGATTGGATTCTTTGTGTTTCTGTAAAATACAGTTACATTTATGTATGTTCTAAATACCTAGTTTAGAAGTAATATTGTCGAAAGAAAAGGAATGCATATGGAAGTAGTTTGGTGATAAAAACTAATAGGTACTTGAAATTACTTTTACTCCTATTAAAAGTATTATTTAAAAACTTGTTAATCAACGTCCCAATTGTAAACAAAGATTATTTATACAGCCAAATAAAAGAATAATAAAATCTTCCTAGAAGTTTGTTCATTATTATAATATCGTACTTGATCCAATAACCGGTGTTTTTATTAGGTTTGGATCGAAATCCCACTGATCTGAAATCCAGATATCAAAGTGAAAGTCAAAGCATTTATTTCAAATAGGGTTAAAAAGGGCACTTTTGAACGTCAACAGTTACATGAAAATAGAACTGATTCTAGTTGCCCCTTCCGAAGGTAGATTCGTATGGCGAAGAATGGGCAAGAAACTCCACCGTATATATTTTCAAACTATACTCAACTAGGTTTTTCCAGCGGCTTTGCATACGTATTATACATATAAACCTTCCTATTGAATCACTTTTTCTATTGAATAAAACCGCATTAAAATCAGTTGCGAAGTTTTTAAGATCTAAGCGTACAGACGCGGGAAGTGACTTTGTTCTATACTGTATAGAGAATAGAGATATACATACGTGCCTAATATTGTATCGAACGTTGCCCAGCAAGTCGCTCAGCTTAAGTGAGATTACGTCGGACATGTCTGCCGCATGTCAAATGACAAACGGGCTAAGAGAACCACCAACTCGGTCTAAACGCACGACTCTATCGCGGTAGACCGAAACGAAGATGGCGGGACAAGCTTGACTCCTACCGAAAGGACTGGCCAACACTAGCAAAAAAAAGAATTGTGTGGAAAAGGGAGAGGGAAGTCTTTTCCCTGCAGTGGGACAATACAAGCTAGTTGGATAAGATTAGATTGAAATATTGTGTGTTGACATACAAAAATACTAACACTATAAAGGAAGATTGACAAACAAAAATAATATGAGATATGAAACAGAGTACACAAATAGATGAGGATAATTTTTTGTACTAAAAATAGCAGACAACAAAATATTTTTGAGGTTTTTCATCAAAGATCTAAGAGGATAAGGAACCTAACGTAAATAAATCTTCAAAATCTTATCATTACTATCTACCAGAGATGTGCGATTCGAGACAATAAGTTCACGAGAGGTTTCTTTTAAATGTTTTATATTGTTTTTCAACATTTTTAGAACAGTATAATTGTGCGAACTTGAAAGCGATTCAGCTGCAGACGAGATATTCTTAGGCTAAACTTTTTGAATGATTTGTCTGAAAAGACATTCATTTCAATCCACTGTAAAGGATTTATCAGAGTACCATCAGACAATAACTTCTGCCAATTCCTGCTCATCTGCCTACACTACAAAATTTTAGCAGCCAAAGTCTGTGTATACAGCACTAGAAGTTTCATAGCCATAATAACGTACGATGCAGTGGCGAAGTTAGTCCTAGAGGGGCCTTGTATAAAGATTAGTTAAGGGGCTCTTTTTGCTCGACTGCGGCCAAGCTCAAAAACACGGCATCCTGATACAGACCGTTTAAAGGCAAGAGCTGAAGCCTTCTTAGGACATCAACAAATAACGTTAATTTTCATAATTTCATTACATATTCATTCATCATGGGCCCCTCTCATCAACCAACATATGGGTTATTGAATAATATTTAAAAAATGCTTTATAATACATAGGGGGTTTGTGAGGCCCTGTACCTCGAGGGCCCCATATGATTGATACAGTTGATACGGCATTAGCTGGCATTATGTTATACCAACGATGCCTTTAATTCCAACTATGCAATTGTAAGCAACGGTACAACATGTAGAGGCCCCAACCAAAATGATCTTTCGCAGTGAATCCACATAATTTAAACCTAATTGGTGATGTTTACTCCCCATTGAATGAATATACACTATTCAAATAATTCCTGTAAACATTATTTTGTTGCAGCAAGAATTAATGGCGAATAATATCAGTTTTGGGAACACTAATTGAAATAAACCACTGAACTACTGTTTAATTTCATATTTGATATCGTTTAATGCCTGTGGTAGAGCTAATTATAATTTTAAAACTAGTGATACATTGGGGCTGGATTTTCGTGGAATAAATACCTGCAGCCTGCAATTGATTTAAATGTTTCAACAGTTATTCATATATAAACTGTATGTAACTGTAACTGTACGTTGATTTAAATATTTCAATACTTATGTACCTGTGTAGGTACATAAGTACTGAAATATTTAAATCAACGAAACATAGAATCTCAAAAATAATTTAACATACCTACAATTTATTTCCTGGACTACCTATTTCAACAGTGGACTCCTCAGAATAAATTATGAAGATACTAAAAATTTAAATTTTAACTTAAACAGTCCTGCAGACCAAATTTTGGTTACAGTAATCTCAGTGGAGACTAGCCATCGCCGTGGAAGAAATTATATTGCACAAATGTGTGCCTAGACACAGCTGCACTCTCTCTACCTACACTCTTATAGTCCGGTGGGACAGCAATCCGACACAAACAGAGAGAGAACAGGCGCTGGACCAACGGCTGCAAGGCACGGGGTTTCTACACCGCTGACTTCCAAACTCCCGGCTGGTACTGAGAAGTTCCTAATAAAAAAAACCTAATACACACTTTACCTGACCTGGGAACCAGGACCACATGCTGAAACACCCAGTTGTGTTGGCGACCACGAAACTAACGGGATAGTTTAGCTATATGCTTACCTATATGCCAGGGAAGATCAGTGTTGCTCAGCTCTATTTAAAATAAAATACTGTCCTGTAAACAAATACCTACAAGCAGTAAAGAAGCCCAAAAATTCCAAACAGCACCCGTACCAACTTTATTACCCAGTAGTTGTGTAGCGAAGATTCAGATTTATTCAGACACATATGGGTTGACTAGAAAAAAACCTTACAATGACATTTACAAAAAAGGTCGACCGAAGGAAATTGTTTTTTTTTTAAATAATTAGTCATCATTTGCCTAGCCTAGGCTTTCCTAACCTTATTGGGGTCGGCGACCAGTCCAACCTGATATAGCTGAATAATCTGACCTCCACAACCCTGTTACTGGATAATGCGAGACCACTTGGTAAGACATGGTTGTCAGAGTTTCGGGCTTCTAACTCCCGTAACGACTGTCAAAGATCAAATTCCAATGTAGGGGGAAGTCCTGAATTACTATTTATGACAAAAGTTTTCAAATAATCGTCAATAAAAACTTCTAACTTTTCCCCAAACTCCTTAATTTTAAAATAAAAGTATGTGGCAGACGCAGACTCACAAAAACATCATCCATTACGTGTAGAGAAGTGACAAATACAGCAAAACAAAGGCGAGACTTGAGATTTATTGTGGCTCGAATTGGACGGAGCGGGCTACGGGTGAGAGCGGTCCGTAGGTACGTAGGACCACAGAATTAGAAAACCTTAGTAAAGGATATAAGAGTGTAATTCAAGATGATGGTATAGGACGATTTGAGAAGTATCAAAAGAGGGAGGGAGTCGCTTTATGTCCGGTACGCGTAAAGTCCGTTTGTAGCTCTTTTGTATTTGGAAGATGCATTTTTCCAGATCAGTCGCATTACTGATGATCTTCATATTTTACGATTAATCACTCAAAACCCGTCCAGATCAGTCAAAACACAGTGTTATTTGAAATTAATATTAATTATGTAAAATATATTACGTTTAAAAATATAACAGTATTATAGGTGTCTAACGGACAAAGATGAGGAATAGGATGGCCGCCACTATACTCGCAATGACATTGCCAATTCATATCGTCACTGGAAAGGCAAAATTACTTAACCGCCAAATTGGGCATATTGAGTTACATAAATAAAATATATAAATAAAATATATAAATATACAAATAGTCCAAATTAAGTTAGTTAAAATAGTACAATTGCCATTAAAAAAAATACTACACTATACTATTTTAACTAACTTAATTTGGGCTATTTGTATATTTATATATTTTATTTATATATTTTATTTATGTAACTCAACTTTGCCTTTCCAGTGACGATATAATATTGTCAATATGTTTGCGTATTTGTGGGCAAAAAAATATTATCTCTTGATCAATGTGCTCGCTTAGTAACCACGCTTCATAAAACGTTAATTTGGTCTGTGCGATCTTCTAATCACAAGCACTCCTAGCGTTGACTGTACTTTAGGCAGAACAGCTATAACGCAACTGATCTGAATAAATGCACCTTCAAGAAAAAGGGAGAAAAACAAGGGGGAAGGAAGGGGGAGGGCGAATAGGGAGATAAACGGACGATACGCGTACCAAACATAATGCGACTGAGTCAAAAGAGGAAAGTCACATTTTAGTATCTACCAATTTTTTTGTGGCTGCATCGATGCCATTGTAACAACCGTCTAACACCTCGCTTCGCTTTGTACTGATCCGCACTCAACTGGTGTTTATCTAAAACAACATACGTTTTCCAATTTGTCGTCCATCGAGGCATGGATGGCACTTAAAAGGCGTTTGGCGCGCGAGTTTCACTTCTAAACATTCTTATTCTATGGGAGGACCCATCTATACCTGGGGTTTGAGTGCCCAGTAGCCTTGACTGATCCCTTAATATACTGAAAAGAGTTTCCTTATACGTAGAAATGTGCCTCGGATCTTTGAAAATACTGGATTTCTTGGATAAAATGTTGCTATTAACAATTTTATTTAGCATATTATGTTTCAATCCTTTCCTATTGCGTTTGCACCTCTTGAAATCTTCTGTCTAAGTCCTTATAGCATCGTCTAAATGATTGTTTTCCTAATTGAGTAGGAAATAGCTGAACAAAAATAGCCCATCAAAATTTCATAAAGTCCTGAAAGCCCTGAAATCACAGAAAATATTTCAATCATATGGTTATGATTGAAATATTTTGGTAAATGTTGGTAACACACAACCATATAAACATTAAATAGTTAGCTACCTATTAGCCACATCTTCGGTTTCGACTATTTGGGCAGCAATTAACTGATGAACTAGCATGTTGATTGATTGCTCGCCTCATCAGCCACAAGAGTTAAAATGAATATAGACAGAAACTAATTATTACGCCGAAAATGTCAATTATACCTTATACATAAATGTAGCTGTTTCACGGGTTAAGTAAAACTTTACAGGGCGAAATAAATGAGACGCCTTGCATAACCTATTTGTGATTATACTGTTTAAGTTGAAGCCCAAAAACTTTTTGTCAACACAATATTTATTTAGATTTTAGACAAAGGTCTTTAGGCTTATCTCAGAATCTATTTTTTATTAAAAATTATTGAATTTTTGCAATAAAAAATTACGTTTTACTTATAAATTGAATTTCACTTTAAGATGCTAAATTATGTTCTAATCTTTAATTCATTATTGAAGTTCTAAAGAAAAAATTCCCCAGACGTGCGTCTGAATGAATCCACGGTAAAAAAGAACGGTTCTATTTCGATACCCACAAAGTCAACTAGAGTCGGCCCAATATCCTGCAACTTCTAATAATCGTGGGGTCACCAAACATCGCAACATCAAACGGTCTGTAACATACGCGTAAAAAGAGCCTTATGGGAAACCAATCGACTGAAATATACAGCAAAGCGCACCTATTATGAGTACCTTTGAAGTTATTTGAAACGATAAAATACGATTGAAAATAGGTCGAATGTGTTTACAAATTGTATGAGCGCAGATTTGCTGAAAATATTTATTATATATTACGAAATGACGGAAAAAGCTAAAATATTTACATGTAAATAAAGTTTAATATATTTTAAGCTTTTACCTAATATAAAATCCAAGAAAATCTTTGCTTTTTCCACTACCCTCTTTCGTTACTGAAGGGGTATGGGATAAAAAGCACCTTTTATAGCAGTAAAGTATATTTATTAAGGATAATCATTACAACGATGTTAGCGGCGCGAACGCGGAACCGAACGACTAACACTTGCGAATAACTAATGATAGGTGGCACTGCTCACGCACTTCGTATTACATTAACACCTCCCCTCGAAGTAGTGAGCATGTATCTATGACATTCACATACATTCATCCATCATACCTAAATTACGTAGGCATTCATGATGCTTTGTTCCACTCAAGCCTTTGGTCAATACATCAGCAGGCATTCGGTCAGTACACAGATATCTTAAATCAATTACACCTCGTTCGCACATATCTCGAACAAAGTGGTGCCGCACATCGATATGCTTCGTTCGTGGATGATAATTCCTACTTTGAGCAAGTTTAATCGCACCCTGATTGTCGTTAAATAGCGTCACACACTCACACTCAATCCCTATGGTACTTAAAACATCTCGTAAATACATTGCCTCTTTTGTAGCTTCAGAAATGGCTACGTATTCGGCTTCGGTGCTTGATAAGGCAATGGTACGTTGCTTTCGCGCTTCCCAGCTAATCGGAGCACCTCCCAAAATAAATGCGAAACCGGAATAGGATCTACGATCTATAGCATTCCCTCCCCAGTCAGCATCTACCACACCAAAAAGAAGCAAACCTGTTCTTTCATACACTAATCCGTAATCTGATGTACCTTTCAAGTATCTCAGCATACGTTTAGCAGCCTTCCAATGTTCAATATCGTAATTTGTATTGAATTGACTTAAATAGTTGACGGCGTACGTGATGTCTGGTCTCGTTGATACGGCCAGATGCATCAAGGCACCTATCAAACTTTGATACGGATACTGTTCCATTATATCACATCTGATACACTCAGGTTTCTCTAATTTAACATTTACATCTATAGGCGTGACAACAGATTTACACTCGCTCATACTAAACCGATCTAACAGTTTATCTATATATGATTTTTGACTCAAATATACTCTATTTTCGTCATCACGACTAAATTCAATACCTAAGCAAGTTGATATCTTGCCCATATCTTTCATTTCAAAGGCATTCGATAACTGTTTCTTAATATCTTGCATCCATGCATCATCATTTGATGCAATAATGATATCATCAACATAAATACCAATTAACATCATTCGCTCACCTTTCTGTGCAATAAACACACAAGGATCCTGCAGCAGCGCTTCAAAACCAATATCACTCAACTTTCTCACTAACTCTTTATACCACTGCAATCCTGATTGACGCAAGCCATATAAAGATTTTCTTAACAGACACACACTATCCACACATTCATTAAGAGCCTTATTCCAGCATTTAGCTGTTTGAAGTATGTTCTTTTCTGTTATTATTTTCTTCTGTGAACCAATCTTTTCTTTAGCGAGTACTCGGTCTAGAACATCGCTTAACTGATCTGGAATTTCCATAAATACCTCTTCATCGAGTGATCCATTAAGGTACGCTGTTACCACATCCATTTGATGGATTTCTAATCCAAATTCAGCCGATAAAGCCGCTATGAGCCTTATTGATGACGATCTCACAACCGGGGATGAAGTTTCGTGAAAATCCTCCCCTGGCCGTTGTGAACATCCTTTTGCCACGAGGCGTACTTTCTTGCCAGTACTTTTCGTACTAAACACAAACCTACTCCCAATAACTTTTCGTTGTTTTGGTCGTGGTACAATCTCCCAGGTTTTATTCTTTATTTGTGACAAATACTCATCTTCTAGAGCAAATTTCCATAAATTCACGTCACTTCTCTTTTCTACATCTCTCCATATCATTGGTTCTATCATTGCTATCCCTGCACTTATCTGTTCATTTGGTTTATCTGATTCATTTTCACTATCTATAGTTTCCTCTGTTACTGTATGATATTCTTTGCGCGGTCTACCCGCCATACCAGTACGAATTAAACGAGGTCTTCCTCTTCCTCTTTTAGAAGGTTCTATTAAATTTTCCCACGAGACAGTTGAGTTCCTGTTTCTATGTAATTGACCTCTATCTCTGTCTTCTTCTGTTTCATGAACTCTTTCTATCGATCTTCTTGATCTACTACCATCTCTTCTGGTTCTCAGTATCTTCCGGTTATCTTCCTCTCTTTCATTATTCGCGTTAGACACCATCAATTCTACTCTTATTTGTTCCTCATTAGTGTCTTTTTGTTCATCAAATATCTCTTCATATTCATGTCTAAACGCTGTCTCATTCATAAACTTCACGTCACGACTCACGATTATTTTTCTTGTCGTAGGGTCATGTATCCTATATGCCTTAGATTGAATATCGTAACCCACAAATATTCCTAACTGCGAACGAGACTCAAATTTTCCTTTCGGTTTTCCCTTATCCTTATAGTAAACTTTTGACCCGAACACGTGCATATATATTACAGTCGGTTTCTTCCCTTTCCATAGCGTAAACGGTATTTGACCATTTAACGCTGTAGTCGGGCACCGGTTTCTTACATAATTGGCAGTATTTATTGCTTCTGCCCAGAAAGAAAGAGGACTGCCTGCTTGGCGCATCATACACCGTGCCATCTCAACTAATGTCCTGTTCTTTCTTTCAGCGATCCCATTCTGTTGGGGGGTATACGGGGCTGTCAATCTTCTTCTAATTCCAGCCTTTTTCAATAAATCATCAAATTCATTGTTTACAAACTCACGTCCGTTATCAGACTGAAGGTACTTTATCGTCCTTCCTGTTAAATTCTCTGCATAGGCTTTATAGGTTTTAAATGCATTTAGAACATCACTTTTATTTGCTAAAAAGTAGACTTCACACCATCTGGACTTGTCATCGATAAAAGTAACAAAATATTTTTTACCGCCACAAGACTGATGTTTCATGGGGCCACAAACATCGCTATGCACCATTTCTAGTAAATCGCTAGTACGATCATCCGTATTCCTTGGAAAAGGCGTGCAAGTCTGTTTCTCACTTATACATATCTCACATTCAGACAACTTTTCGTCATCTTTGAATATTAGCCCGTGTACTAAACTATTCTTCGCCATAGCCTTCAAGTCGCGTTCGTTTAGATGACCAAGCCGTTGGTGCCACGTGTCTAGTGAATTATTCACAGCTTGAACATTATTGGCACGATTCTGACTCGTCCGAACATGGTATAGGTTACCAACACGGTCTGCCCGCATATGAATTTTATCATCATTATCAATCACGATCGCATCATTCTTCCTGAAACGAACCTCGAACCCGCGATCAGTCATCTTGGCCACTGATAGTAAGTTTGTTCGTAAATCGGATACGTAGAACACTTTTTCTATATCAACTTGGCGTTCTTCACTGCCAGTGTCTACCAAAATCCTTACCTTACCAGCACCGGTAATTTGTGTTCTGCCGCTATTAGCTAAATTTAGTTCGGAGTCCAGCCGCGTAAAATCCTCGATCATTTGCTTCTCGTTACACATATGACCCGTACATCCACTGTCAATGCACCAAATAGGATTTAGTTTCTCACCTAACATAACCTCTTCGGTAGTACTCAATAACATTGTTGTCCTTTGCTCGTTGTCTTTACTGCATTCTAACTTTTGTGCGCTTTGCTTATGCTTGTTGATGTTTTTAGTCTTGCACTCTCTCGCTAAATGCCCGCGACGACCACATCGATAACATTCAAAATTATTTTTATGGCCTTCATTATCATTATCATTCTTCTTCAGATTGGCATTTTTCTTCTTATTGATACGGTTGACGAACATAGCCCCTTGGTCTATTGTTTTGGACTTACGAGCTTCGTAATCCTCGATAATTTTGACTTTTAACGTTTCCGTTGATGGCAAATCATCGCGCGATTCCATCGCCGTCCTAAACATGGCGAACGAATTCGGCAAACTGTACAACAATAAAATGGCTAGTAATTCGTCAATAACAATCAAACCGATTTCTTTGAGTTTTTTAACTGCATCAAAAAAATCCGCGATGTGCTTCTTCAAATCATCATCTTCCTGCATACGAGTAAGCACCAGCCTTTTTAATAACGAAGCTTTTCTAGCAGGCCCGCTCGACTGATACATAGATTTCAGCTTATCCCATATAGCTTTGGAACTTCCCAAACCATCTAATGCGGCCAACTCACTTGGTCTTACCGCCAACAATATGTCTGACTCGGCTTTTCTGTCCGTTTTCATCCAGTCAGCATATTTTGAATCACCTAAATGTGGTTTTGGTAACGCTCCCGATACATATTCCCATAGATCGTTCTTGATCAGAACTGCTCGCATGTGTATCTTCCATGTATCATAGTTATCACCAGTAAGTCGATCAATCTTAACTGATGTAGCCATATCGAAGTTTCTTCAACTCCAAATAAACAACAATGCAGATAAAAAATCTTCGTAACAACTTAATTACTTGTAGTAAACAAACTGCAAACGTAAACTTGCAAGTCCGCGTTACACTAATCACTTAGGTTAAACATTAACTCGCGTAGACGCGTTTATTACTTTGATTATGACGAACTGTTTTAGTCCAAATCACTGCAATTGTTCACTTATCAGTTTTGATTTCACTCACTGGCAAAGCCTGGGCCCATAACCTCAAGGGGGTATGGGATAAAAAGCACCTTTTATAGCAGTAAAGTATATTTATTAAGGATAATCATTACAACGATGTTAGCGGCGCGAACGCGGAACCGAACGACTAACACTTGCGAATAACTAATGATAGGTGGCACTGCTCACGCACTTCGTATTACATTAACAGTTACTTTCATTAATCGTAATTTAATAATTAGGACAATACTAATTAAACAAGCAATAAAAGGTGCTTCAGTATCATCCTACTCTCCGTTGGTATCATTATTAATAGTCATTCAAATAAATGCAAACTTCAACCTCAGAATAAGGCCATCGACAACAATGAAGTTCCTACTTCAATTCGCAGCGTTTAGTGGCCAGTCCTGATATCCTGTTCAACACAAACTTTCCAACGTAACATGACCCTCGCGCTTCACAGCTTTCCCCGAATATCTGAACAAAGTTAACTAATGAAGGGGATAGAGGGCTCCACGTATTCTGGTCAGTTAAGGATGGGACATCGTAAATTCCCACTGGCCACTACCTAAGTTTACGATTGCGGTTGTACTGCTAAACGCCATTCATTTAGGGACTTTAATATAGAAATAAATTGGTTACGAATACATTTTTAATTGAATCAGTGAGTCGAATTTGTCGACTATTGTTTCAGCAAGAGTGTCCTGAACGGCTTCAGTTTCGAATTTGGCACGAAAAGCGTTTTGTATTTTGCATCAGGTTATTTCATTTTGTGCGGAAATTCAATTTCCATATTGTAGTATAGCTTAGGTATAAAATCATTTGAACTTTGTTAGTTTTAGTTTGCGTAAGAAAGGTAAGACTTCTTTAGTACTTGCATGAAGTTTATGTAAGGTTATACATCATGTAAGTAAAAGGTATGCGTCGTTACTTTCTCGAGAGAAATTACTTTTGCATCAAATCGAATTTAGTAGCAGAGGTTTGATGCTGTGTAGTTTCATTTTTAACCTGAAGCTAGATCATCGGAGCGTAGCACAGAGTACTATTTTATAGCTGTTCGTTGTCGTCGGTCCCCACGAGCCAAATCAAGGATGCTGCTATCGGTAAATTACACGTCCAGAAACGAAAAAAAAAACGCAGGAAATTCATAACAACTTTCATCACAAAAATAATATCCTGACATCACCGTTCTTTGTTATAAATTTGAAGAGTCTTAGTGAGTTTACTATTGGACGCATCTTAATCAAATCTTTCAGCAATTTCATCATTGTCACCACCATATAAAATAGATAATCTTGTCACTACCTATAGATTGCGGAAGGATTATGTAATAATAAAAAAAAAATGATCCCTTACAGAAATCGACATTCACAAGTCAGAAGACTGCCGATCTGAATGGGTTGAAGTGAGGGATGGCTACATGCCGGACGCTCCCGTGCTTGGCAGGATCTGTGGCTCCGGGAAAGGTCCCATGATGAGATCCACAGGCTCAAGACTGACGGTCGTATATCAACCTGGACCGAGGCCCAAACCTCATAGAGGATTTAGGGCGTTTTACGAGGGTAAGTTAGAAAACGAGACAGAATATAAATCAGCTTTCGCTTATAAAATCATAAACTTTTATTAAAGTCATTAGTCACTTAGGTACTGCAATCATTTCAGACATATCAATTATCTTTTGACACCAAACATTTTTGACTGATGAGTCTGATTAATGACTTTATTACTGCAAAAGATATGTTACCCTTTCTCATATTAAAACGGGGATTCCTAATTTATTGAAGAACATTGTGGATTAGAGAAAAAACCTAATCAGTGCAGATTATAAAAACAATTTGGGTGACCATAATGCCGGTGCGACCACCGACCACAACATGGGAAAAGTCTTGGCAGATTGATTGGAGGATCATAATGTCACTATTGTAATGCGTAACAATATCTTAGAACCACTAGCATTACTGAAATGCAAATATATTTTTCCAGCTGTTTGTGGTGGAGACATTGAAGTTGACAGCACAGGACATCTGGAATCACCGAACTATCCTGATGACTATCAGCCCAATAAGCTTTGTATTTGGAGACTGTCGGTACCGCAGGTAAAATGTTTAAAACTCTATGCTTGTTTCCAACCTGTTTTGCCGAAAAGGTGTTTTAAAATAGTGCTCTTAACTTTTTGTCTCTTATATTCTATAGTCAAGTTATTTTTCTTCCAGGATTACCAAGTAGCTCTTCGATTCCATTCGTTCGAAGTGGAGAATCATGATACTTGTTCATACGATAAAGTCAAGGTCAGAGACGGTGACTCCATAGACAGTCCTCTCATCGGCATGTTCTGCGGTCACAAGATTCCTCCTGACATCAGGTTAGTGTATTTTAAGAACAGAATACCTTTTTCAATACGTGGTAGCTATATACTTATGTTCTAATTTTATCTGTTCAATTGTTGCGTAGTTACAAAAATCACACAGAAGCTAATGCTAGTGGTCCAGATCAAAATTTTCCTACTCGATTTTCAAACAGCTCAACACCTTCTAACATTCCAGGTCTACATCCAACAAGTTGCTCGTCATCTTTGAGTCTGACAGCACAGTCCAGAAGGCTGGCTTCTCAGCGACCTTCATGAAGGAGTTCGATGAGTGTGCCTCCATAGAGCATGGTTGTAGCCACTCTTGTGTCAACACCCTCGGAGGATATGAGTGTGCCTGTGATATTGGATATGAGCTGCATTCTGATGGGAAGAAGTGTGAGAGTAAGTAGACTTTGTGCTAATGGGAGCATTGGTGATTTTTGCCTGGGGGTAGATCGATCTCTACTCGATTGAATAAACTCTATTAAAATTTTGGGGATCTGAGTACGCAAAGATATCATTTCGCTCTAAATGAAATATATGGTGTTATGGCCACTAATTGGAGATATTCTTTGATACATCCAATTTGTAGTAGAAAAAGTAACTAAATATTAATCAGCTGGTAAATTGCAGCTGCTTATTCACACATTTTAATATAACCTGAAAGTAGTGTTGGTACTTATTACCTAAAAAAAACTCCTTCAATGATGCGAATAAATTAAATTATTTAAAAAATACTTTTCTTACATCAGATGCTTGTGGCGGTTCCCTATACGCGCCAAATGGGACTATCACGTCACCGTCATTCCCTGATCTGTACCCGCCATCAAAGAACTGTCTTTGGGAGATAGTCGCCCCACCACAGCACAGGATCACACTCAACTTCACACACTTCGACTTGGAAGGAAACAATATGTATCAGCAGGTAAGAACCCCACAACTAATCAATTCATCTATAAATGTAGGTAGAAAGGATAGCTCCACCTCATTTAGAATTCTCTTGCATCATCTCTTTGTCATCTTTTCCAACAACTGTCGTCAATTTTCAATATTTCCGTCCTCATTATTCCAGTACCTTCAGATTCCTAAGACTTAATGCTGACATTTTAGTCGTTTTACAAAGGTTGTCCACTCAATGTACCTATCCGACATAATATACCTCTAGGCGTGATTAAAAATTGTTACCAATTAAGATAATAGGTACAAAGAATAATAAATAATGGATTACAATTACGAAACATCCAGTTAATAAATAATGTTTACGTATCATACGGTAAAAAACATACATACCTACCCAGCGCACGAGTCAACTAGATCATTCCATCTGCATTCTCCATGAGACAAAATATCAAACAAACTACGTCATGCGTCATCATAATGAATAATATTTTTATGTTTTAGAATTAAAATGTTCATTTTTTTCTTATGGATGTGTAGTAGTCATTGAATATATGAAGTGGCCTGCCGTTGTAAGACGATTAAAATGTCACGGTGTAAAGTTATCATATGGCATTAAATCTTAGCTAGTTCAATCATGTCAAAATCATTGACGCTGTACAAGTGTACATACGTGATCCACTTTTCAAGTCTAAACTTAAAGAATCAGTCTTGTTTTACAATAGCCCCATTCCAAAAGCAAAGGTACTGCTTATAGTCACCACGGAAAGTTTATGTATTTCCAGGAGTGTGAGTATGACAGCGTGACGGTACACTCGAAGCTGGGAGCTGACGTGTTGAGGAGACATGGCGTGTTCTGCGGCTCTGCACTGCCACCGCCTGTCACGTCTGATGGATCGGTGCTGAGGGTTCAGGTTTGTGCATTAAATTAATATGCTCACTTGAAACTAATGTTACTGACACAGGTTATAATTAAACATAAGAAAAATTGCTACGAAAAACAGTCTTAAGATAAATTTACTTGGTAAAATTGGAGCCTTAACTGTTTTATGGTGTCATAGCCCATAGGGAGAAGAGAGATCAAGCAGAGCGCGGTCGCCTGATTAAGCCTAGTAAGAAAAATCTCGTGTAAATATCCAAAAACCCACCTTCTTTAATTGCACAGTTCACATCGGACGGGTCAGTCCACCGCTCGGGCTTTGCCGCAGCATACTACATCGACGTGGACGAGTGTGCTGAAAACAATGGAGGCTGCCAGCACGAGTGCCGCAACACGCTCGGCGGCTACGAGTGCGCGTGCTACAGCGGCTTCACGCTGCACCCCAACACACACGACTGCAAAGAGGGCGGCTGCAAGCATGACGTCACACAGCCACACGGCACCATATTCAGGTAACAAAAGTTACCCACCACCAGTGATAGCATCAGAATCATCTCATAGATATGTATATTCTCACAAAGATAAGCTCAGTTACCCCTAAAATTCTAAAATGACAATGTTGATGCACTTTGAAGCACATTTAATTATAAGATTTTTCATTTGTTTTCCACAGTCCAAACTACCCTGCCACATACCCGCCCCGAAAGGACTGCGTATGGCAGTTCTCCACGACACCTGGTCACCGAATCAAGCTCATCTTCCAGAAGTTCGAATTGGAGCCACATCCCGTAAGTACACCTCTATGTAGCTAAACAT